>CM075667.1:13419883-14094383 GCA_037954105.1 Canavalia gladiata | reverse complement strand
CCATATAAA
Organism: Canavalia gladiata; assembly: GCA_037954105.1. Classification (NCBI taxonomy): domain Eukaryota; kingdom Viridiplantae; phylum Streptophyta; class Magnoliopsida; order Fabales; family Fabaceae; genus Canavalia; species Canavalia gladiata. The sequence continues at coordinate 14,094,374 of CM075667.1, read as the reverse complement.
TCATAAGTTACTCATTGGAATGCAACTTTCAGCTATCATGTGAAGGGACTACTAAAAGAATGGTACACATACCAAAGATGCCATTCCTTGAGCATCTGTTATAAGATTACTGCCTCGTAAAAATATATCAGCCAATGCCCCCTGTAGAATTCCAATGTTAAATTATTTAGCTCAGATGTAGTGTTCCATGCAGAAAACAAGATCATCAACAACTCTACCATTTTCTTCTCTTATTTCACAACCAAGATGTCTTCTTCGTCAAACTCTAGTTATACATTAGGAAAGATTAATACAAATTTTTTTATTATGAAAGCATTAAGTATACTGAATTCTTTAAATTACTTTAAAAAAGTAAATATAGAAAGACTTTTGTGTTTTTATATAATAAATACTATTTTTTAACTTCTTAAGATGTATCCATGAACATATAATAGAAATTCCAATTTTAAATCAAAAGAATTTGTATTTTATAAATGAGTTTGAGTCATTATAAACATAATAAAATATTAAAATTTATCTAATTATTGTAGTACCCCCAACCTATATCGGTATAAAAGTTTAAAAAATAAAAAAAATATAAAATGCAACTACAAGCATGGATGTCCCTAACAAGGTTATGAGATGACTCGACTATCAGTTAGAAGATTCCATAGTTAGATTATTCCTCTTTGGAACAAGTTATGACCAAACACAACATAAATGTAATCCTTTCATCAACCTCGAGATGAAAGAAAAGCAAGGTTTTTTTCCCCTGCTGAATAATCATTAAGAAGAAAATCAAAACAATACAAGCAATGATTTTCCGATATTAGATTCTTCAAAGAATTAAATTGGTCTTAGGGTGAGAAATTACTGATAATTTTTTAAATCAAAATTTTTGAAAAAGTCATTGAACTGTGAAATGAAATTTAGTGATGGAAGATTTTATAGAACTCAAAACCATACACAGGGTATTATATAGGCGAAGCTATCATTTTCTTTCATGTTTAACAGTATGACATCTAATTAATCAGTATTGAACAAACATTTATTCAAAGTTATTCATTATAGATTGATCAAACGCAAAATACATGTTTCATTGTTCCGAATTTTAGGCCTGTTGAGAAATTATTTTTCAGAACTCTCAAGGTAGATAGAATGAATATCAGGAACAGAAGCTTGTAAACAAACCTGAACAGCAGCCCTGTAGAAGAGCTCCTCTCCCACTGAACTTGCAGCAACCATCAGTATAAACTGTAAAGTAGAATCAATCAAATGGTTCTTCATCACTGCAGTGGATTGCAAATAACTCAGTATGCCAAAGCAAGCAAGTTATAAAAAATTACCTGCCAAGGAGACATCCCATAGAAAAAGCTCCAGAGTTCTTCATCCTCTACATCTCTGATGGCACGGGCATGAGGTGATAGCTTCACAACTTCATCCTGTCAATAACCATGTCAGCAAACTTTGCAAAAGCGGCAAGTTGATGTTGATGAGGACTCAATTGAAGGGAACAGAGGAAAACCACAAGTTTCCCCTTAATTACAAAATTTCCACAAAGACCAATGTATGTGAATTCAAATAAGTTGCAAGTACAAATAAAAGAACACAACCTCATCATCACAATATAAAACATAAATGAAGTAACTTACATCAAGAATAAATAGAAGGGCCATAATTGGAGGAGCGGCATATCCAAGCCCTTCGAGAATGGCATCTAATGATAAATGGAAACCCCCCAAAGAATCAATTCCTGTGATCGAACAAATAAAACTCCCCGCAACAGCCATGGCACCATAAATCCCTGAAAAAGGCAAATCATCAATAGCTATGCCAAGAAAAGAAAACCGCAAGTTACAATAAATAAAATCCAAATTTACATTTTCCCAAGTGAAAAAACATTGATTTGATTTAAAAGCAATTTTTTGAAGACTTTTTACATGCCTTGGTTAACAGGAAAACAATCAAAGAAAGAAAAAGGGAAGCATAAAAGTTAGAGACTATGGATTGGATTTGAAAAAGTTAAGAGTGATGTCACATAATCTCACCGATGCCATAGCTGAGTCTGACAACAGCGCCAATCTTTTCCCAAACGGGAAAGTCAGCGTCGTTGAAAGTGCGATTGAATGTGGTGACCTCCATGGCAGGGTTAGTGAACCCGGTTGGAGTTTCTGCATCATCAATACTATCACCGGTTCGCTCGGCGGAAGCCTTAACGCAACGAACCGAAAGTTTAGGTGCGTCGTAGAAGGAGAGCCTCTTCTTTCGTGGGTGAAATTCGCATAGCTTGGAGCAGTGAGCAAGTGCAGTTGGAAGCAATGAAGTTGAAGAGGAAGGGGTGAGTGTTAGAGAGAGCTCCATTCACTTGAGAAAAACGGTTCAGAAGGATTCAGATTTAGCGTTCTTCATCTATTGCCTCTGTGGTTGGAGCAAATGGCTGGTATCTCTCTGAATGTGTTTGTGTCTCTCTGTGGTGACGAAGAGAGAGTTTAAGGAAGAGAGAGTTCGAAGGTGGAATGGCCAACTTGGACAGGATTGATTAGAATATCACAACAACCATTCACCACCTGACAACTGGAGATAACGTTTGCAACTATCCAGTTACGTCAAATTCCATCATATTTTCTTCCTCTTTTTCCATTTATGCCTAACCTGCGGATTAATTTTTTTTTTCTTACGTTTGCGTGGTGGCAACATAATAACCTACTTTTAATCAAATTTACCTACTTTTACAATCTATCTTCTTCTTCTCAAGCTTTCTCCCAAAGAATGAAATTCACCAAATTTCGCAACTCGCCTAATAATCTATCTTAGCGTGTGTTTCTTGACCGGTTAGGATTGGTTATAATTAATTTTGCACGAATTTTAATGCATATTAAATGGTACCACTGTTTTTATCTTTTACATTTCAACTAGTCTTATCTATCTAAAATTGATAATTTTTTAAAATAAAAAAATAAAAATAAAACACATCAAATTTGATGATTTACAGTTTTTAAAATAAAAAAATAAAACAAATATAACGATTTACACCGAATATAAACAAATGTAGAAATTTTTTTTTATAATAAGTGAAATAAATATTTCATAATATTTCATGATTTGCTCTCATTATAAACGTATTTTTTTTATTAAAATATTATATTTTATTTATATTAAAAAATATAAGTGAAATACTGCTGATAGGATACTGTTTTAACTTAAATAGTAATCTTGAATTATTAATTTTTATAATAATATATTATATACATGATAATTAATATATTAATTCTTTCCTGATGTGAAAATTATTGAAAAAAAAATTATTTTTTTAATAAAAAAATTTATGCATATAATCATGGTTCAAATCTTTTATTCATATTTTTAAAAAATAACTGTCGATTAAATATGCTAAATTTTGTTGGTTAATAATCTTCAAGTGAAGTGTTGAAAATGATTCATGGTAAAAATTTGATAAGATAAAGTTCAAATTCAAATGGAATGGTTTGTGGGATATTCTGGCTGCTCTTCTTGCCTGGAACAGACAGTTTGCTTATTTTTCGGTCGAGTGTGACTCAGCTATTGCAGTGCATTTTGTTAATAATGGGTGCCCTGAATCTCATACCAACGGTCCAGTTGCTCCGTTTTGTGTTGGGTTTGCTGGTTTGGATCCTTTTGTTAATGTTGCTGCTTACAAAGTGAGATAGCAATCGTAAGATCGTAAAAGGATAAAATATGTCAACAAATTTATTGTAAACATTAATTTGTAATCAAAATCATGCATTTTTTCTTTGCTTTTCTTGTTTGATCATATTATAATTCCTTTTTTCCACATAAACCAAAATGCACCAAACAATAAGAGGTATTATTTGTTGAGACTCTCCATTCTTTTGACTTTTCTTCTTCCTTCCCACCCCCATCTAAACGAAATGTTAGTGTCTTGTTTCTCATATCAACTTGTGTCATAATCTTCCTTTTCTCTCAAAGTTTTTTCTTCAATTTGCTTTTTTCTCTTCAAACATCACATGCAAATGTAGTTTCTATCCTCTTTCATTATTACGTAAGGAAATGAAGTTGCTTAAAATTTCTTGAACGTGATTTTAAAAGAACTCAAACCAAGGCTTTTCTTGATCTTTTCATTCCTTTTTATCAGATTTATAAAAAGTGTTGAAAAGAATAAATTTTGATGCTCAAATATATTCATCAATCAATTCAATTTATTTTTTCTTAGTTGCAAGAAATAACATTTTCATGACCATTGAAATTTATTTTATGTTCAAATATATTCATCAATCAACCCAATTTTTATTTTTAGACTTTCTACCACAAACTTTAAAAGTTAAAACTTGAATTTTAACATATTTGTTAGTTTATTTTAGATTATTTTTTTAGTTGTATGAAATAATATTTATACATGATCATTAAAATTTATTTCATGTTCAAATATATTCTTCAATCGATCAAATTTATCTTTTTCTTTTAACTTCCTACCACAAACCTTGAAAGTTAAAACTTGAATTTTAACATAGTTGTTTAATTTATTTTAGATATTTTTTTTGTTAGTTGTAGAAAATAATTTCTGCATATGACAATTGGAATCATGATTATTCCATGTTTATCTATATTTTTAATTTTAAAAATATTATTATATATAATTTTATTTTTAAACTTATTTATTTATATTTTTTTTAATAAATTATTAAATTTAAAAACTAATAATTTATATATTTTGATTCAATTAATATCAAACTATATATACTAATATCCTTTAAAACATAAATATAATTTTGAGAAATTAAATTATATATTTATTTAACTAATATTGTTATTTTATATTTTTAATTATAAAAATTAAAATAATTTTTTATATAAAATAAAAAATAAAATTTCATTAAACTAAAATATAAAATATGGATGAAAACTGAATGAAAAAAGAGGTTAATTAACATGTCATGTACGAGGACTCCTTTTATTAAAAAGTGCAATGCTAGATATGTGTACGGCAAACTTACTCAATATGTCGTAACGAACAAATGTATTATTCGACATATGATGGTCGTACAGGATTGGAGAAGGCCGCCTTTGTGAATCATTTTGGGAATATTTTAATCTCAATAAAACTTATACAATTATACTTGTTCTAAAGAAAAGGAACAGAAGTGGATAATATGATACAATAAATAATTAAATATACAATTTCATTTTTAAGAACAATATATTCTTCACATGTAATCTTCGAAATTGTTATTATATATAATTTAATCTTTAAATATATCAATTTGTTTATAATTTTATTTTTTTTATTAATATAAATTAATAAAGTATAACAGATTTATTGATATTGATATAACATAAATTACACATGAATATTGTTAAATATCACATAATTAGATAATTTGATCCTAAAAAATATTACATTATATAAATTCGATTTATTTATTTATTTATATATATATATATTAATTTTAAAATATGTCAAATACTTTGTACTCCCATCCTTCCAATTCGAATTTCTAATCAGATGTAAAAAAAATTATAACAAACTAGTATACAGTGGTCATCTCTATAATTTTATTTTAATTTTTCTATTTATTAATCACCTTAAATTACATATAATATAAATTTATATAGGTTTTTCTTCATAAAAATGGTTAAATTATTAAGTTAAACTAAAATATTATACAAGAATAATGTATTAAGACAAATCATAAATAAAAAACACTATAACTACTTAAATGTACTAAAATAAATCATAACTACTCCAATGTATTAAGACAAACTACTCAAATGTACTAAAATAAATCATAAATAAAGAAATTATAACTACTCAAATGAACTCAGACAAATCATAGATAAAGAAATTATAACTATTTAAATGTAAGATATTTAATAAATCTAAATCTAAATCAATCTTATAAGAGAAATAAATTAATCATTTTACAAGCTATTTTTTTTTTCTTTAGATGATGAGAAATTTTAACTTTTCAATTTCTATTTAAAAAAAATATAGATTAATATAATTATAAATGAACATGAATGAGATGTAATTTTTTTTTATAAAATAAACAAAAAAAAAATAAAGACATGCTTAATTTATAATTTGGTAGTTTTTTTTTCAAATAATAGATTTTCTTAAAGTCAAATGTAATGATATTTTTAGGTCCTAAATTTTCAAGTTAAGTTATAGTTGACATACTTGCTGAGTTCATAAATATTTATACATATTAACTCTTTCTTTTCATATTTAGAACCATTACCATTACATCTTAATTAATCCTAATTATATGTTACCATCCATTGTTGTTTGTTCCTATTAAATATATATTTTTTGTCACTAATGCGAACCTTAAGAATAATCTTATATATGTTGAGTTGCAATACTTGTATTTTTTAACAAATTTACACATTTGTAATTTTAAATACAAAAGATTAAATAAATTTTCATTTTTTGAAAACTAAAATTTCATTTACTCATTTAAAATTGTTGGTATAATATTTTTACTTTTTCATTTTAATTTGATATTTCAACTGTTTTCATAAAAAAAAATATTTTTAATTTATTTGTGATGAAATATAATATCTATAAAAAAATTTAAAATTACATAAAAATAACAATTATATCATTTATTATAATTTCATTATGTTTTATTAGAAGTTATAGATATAAAGATGAAAATATAAAAAATTTGATATATTTAAACACTAATTTTGCATATTACTACTTTTAAGAACAAAATCAACAAAAATTTATCCTTTTAAAAATAAAATCACTTAACTATATAATACTAAATGCCACACAAGTGTAATTCATGTGTGGCATGATGTAACACATGGTAAATAAGATAACAACAAATTGGTTATAATATAAAAGTACGCAACAACATATTCAAAGTACGAGGACATGCGAAAAAACACTAAGGTTAAGAAGAAAAGCATAAAGTTGAGAAAATATGTGGACGAAGATAGACACTTGGTATGATGCATTCTTCCTCCAAGTTTTTCTTCTTTCAGATTAGTGTTCTTGGGATCCTTTTTATTCTTTCCATATATGTTATTTTATAATATTATTCTCTTTAATCTCTAGTTCAAGTATAACCATTAACATAGGGGGTAGAATTCTAATCTTATTTGGAGTATTATTTGTTTGTTTTTTATATATATAGTTTATATATCTTGGTTGTATTTACTCTTTTTCAATGGTTATTCAGAAATTTAAATATATTACTAACTATAATTATTTTCTGAAAATTTTGTTAGATAGAACAATCGTTGCTATTATACATACTTAAAAATATATTCCTTGATATACTATTTTATGTGAATAAATATGTCATACTTTTGTTAACCAGAATGAAAAACTAATATAGTTGAAAAACTTAATTATATACAATAACATTTTTAACAACTAAAAATAAATAAAATATACCATTCTAAGAATGCAAATTGTATATTTACTCTATAACTACATGTATAAATTTAACATTATAGTTTTAAAATAATAATAATAATATATTAAAATAATTTTTTATAGAAAAAGAAGATAAAAGGTGGCAGCTTGCATGGTGCCACTCGATGAGAAAGGCTCACTGCTTCATCAACTTCGTGAAATTTTCTTTCTATCCTTTAATATTTTAATCCAAAAATTCAAAATTAATTCAACTCAATGAATTGAAAATGAGAGATGTCATAACCGTAATTACGACGAGACGACGGACTCGCTAAATTTTGAAATGAATTTTAATTTGATTGTGGAGCCGCCACCAAATTTTATTTTTGAGGGAAAACATTTGGAAAAACCCTAACTCAAGGATGAGATTCGAAGTTCGGGAGTCGGTTACGAGTAGGGAAGGTGTTAGGCACCCCACTCGCCTGTTCCAAGGAACAGTACCCTTAAATTGAGTGTGTGATTATTTGAAAATAGTTTGATCCCTTAATTAATTTGGAAATAAATAGGTTGAGGGAGGTTAGCCTGACAGGACTTGATCCTGCTCCTACGTATTCCCCGGTGCAATGGGAAATTCAAGGCTTACGTAGTTCTGGTTAAGAGACTTGATCTCTTAGAGAAGAAAAGAGTAATCTTAGGTAAGAGCTTTAAAGCAATTTTTCTTAAGAAAATACAGAATTCAGGGAAACAGACGTGCTTGCGTAATTCAAATCGTCGTAAGCCGTATTTGAATTAGCACGAATTGAAATACGCAACAGTAGAGAATGCTACTTGCTCGTATTAGAACCCGTTTGCACAATCTGAGAAAAATAAAATAAAAACAGACATTTTGGGAAACAGAAGAATTTTAGAAAAAACAGACGTGCTTGCATAATCCAAATCGTCGTAAGCCGTATTTGAATTCGCACGAATTAAAATACGTAACAGTAGAGAATGCTACTTGCCCGTATTATAACCCGTTTGCACAATCCGAAAAAGAATAAAAAACAGATGTTTTGGAAACAGAAGAATTTTAGAAAAAACAGACGTGCTTGCATAATCCAAATCGTCGTAAGCCGTATTTGAATAAGCACGAATTGAAATACGCAACAGTAGAGAATGCTACTTGCCCGTATTAGAACCCGTTTGCACAATCTGAGAAAAATAAAATAAAAACAGACATTTTGGAAAACAGAAGAATTTTTAGAAAAAAACAGACGTGCTTGCATAATCCAAATCGTCGTAAGCCGTATTTGAATTAGCACGAATTGAAATACGCAACAGTAGAGAATGCTACTTGCTCGTATTAGAATCCGTTTGCACAATCTGAGGAAAAATAGAAAACAGACATTTTGAAAAAAAAACGAATTTTAGGAAAAACAGACATTGAGATAGTTCACAAAATTCCAGGGTAAGGCCAATGTTTAGTGAAAACCAGTACCTGGATATGTAATCAAAACAGAATAATAAAACCAAAGTGAAACAAAAATACATTCTCTATCATTTGTTTTATATAGGCCCGTGGCTTTATTAGCTTCTCAAATTCATGCTCTTCCACAGACTATACAGTAGTCGATTTGTTCAAGATCAATTCTATACTTGAGTTGAATCACAGGCTGGCTTCTACGAGAAATGGTACTACATGCATGGAGAGATTGATTCTCTAAACTCAGAAACAATGGTTTTTGAACCTTGATTTGACACTAGACTTTATCATTGCCAACTTATTTAACCGGTCTATAGGGCAGATCCGATTTAACTTTTAACCAAGATATACTTTATAGAAATTTCTTTTTATATACCTAATGGCTTAGTTCATCAAGGGCTGGTTGTGGTGGACCAGCTTCTCAATCAAGAACAGATTGCAATGAACCAGCCTATATAGCTAGCCTAAACAAACTCTGCTTCCTGCAATGCTCAGTGTGATTTGGAGCAATCCTATCAGAATTAAGGTTTAAAATCTTGGTAAAATGAGGCCTATGAATGTAAACTTTGACTGTCTACAAAATTAGGTCTGCTTTGTTGCATTGTGACCTATTTTGTTAACCAAAGTATGCTACCAGTATTGCCTCTTATGGGGTTTGCTGTTATACCAATTTTGGCTAGCAAAATCTGGTTATGCAGAGGGATGAGGTTAGAGAATGATGTAATATATTGGTATACTTTATCTTGGCCAGAAACTCCTCTTAGGTCAGTTCCTGTTTTATTTTAAGCCCTGCATCAATCATGGCCTAAAGCTCGTATGCATGAGTTGCTCTTAGTTTGGCTAGGTATTTCTCAAAACCCAAATATGTGCAACAAATCTAAGACTCAACAGGGGTTAAAACCTGATTCTGTTGTCCATTAGGTTCAAAAATTCCATCAACTAAATTCTCATATCAGAATTGAAACTTGTTCAGGGGACTTGAGATCAGATTGAGCCTCTGATCTCAGGCTTAGGTGCTAACTCCTGGTTACCATTTTCAGTCCCTAAAATCAGGCTTCTATAGGTTAGCCTAGTTCCTGCTTGACCCAGAAAGACGCATGGATTTATTCCCTGCCCTGGCCAAGTATATAATGAAATCTTGATCTACTACTAGTACTGATCTAACTACCTGAACTGGAATTTCTAATGTACTGAACCAAAGCTTTCAAATTTACCTTAATCATTGTTGCACTTCCCATAACTATGTTAACAGGATCTAAAATCTTAACTTCAGATTTGGGGTTCCACCAGATCTCCACAACCATGCTAATCAGAGGTCCCGGACTCTGAGGCTGTTTATCAAGATACTATTGTGTGCTCCAATTAGACCTCTCATGAAAATCTGTATTGGCTATTCCCATATGGTGTCTTAGGCTGGCTAGGAGCTTAACTCTGTATTCCTAATTAAGATGCCTCCAAGCTGAATCAGGTCTATCACCCCAAGGTTGATCAAAACCTGATTGATGTAGGTTCACAAGACCTAAGAAGTAAAACTGGGCAAGGGGAACCAGTTGCTGGTCAAAGGTGCTGCAACAGATTCTGATTTTATCAGAAAACTGTTCCTTAACTCTCAAGCAAGGCAGAATGAATGGTTGTGGTCTTTCTGTTTTTGCTACCCATAGTCTGATAATGTCCAGTCCATGATTAGCCTAATGTTTATGATGAATCTAGGCGAAGGGATAGAAATTAATTATGGTATCATGTATTATTCCTAGCTCTGTCTATGTGTTGCCTTCAACTTCTTCCATTGCCTCTTAATGAGACTCTTATATGCCTTACAACTCTTCTTAAATGGAGTTCAATCATTTTCAGATTCAGACTAATGTCTAGGATATGCTCATTTGCTGATTGGATTGAAATCTGATTGACTACTCGAGCTATCACAGAGGCAGGTAACCAGACCTGATACAGTGGCTAGTAAAATAATGTGAAACCAGAATCCTGATTCAGTACAGGGAACCAGAATCCATCCTAATTTAGTATCCATAGGCAGAATTTCATTCATGGCCTGGTATGTGTTTCAGATTCTTGCCAGTTCAAAGCTCAACATATCAAACGCCAGTACTATAACTCTTATGCAGAAAATAAAACTTCCAAGTACCTATTATAACCCAGAATTAGGCCTTGAGGCTCAGGATCTCAAGTTAGTTACCTCTCAGGCCATTCACTCAGAGGAAACCACCTAATTTTGAGAACAGTACATGGTCTCTAAGCCTGTATCAGATGCCTGACTTGGTTTTAGTTTCAGTGACTCGAGGTTGGAGCCTTAGTGGCTTGCTGCCCTAGACTTGGGCAAGGATCCTAAATTTGGTCAACCCCAGCTGACTGCCAACTTTGATTTGTGACTGGAACCTCTGGGTATATGCCTAGTTGGTTCCTGATCAGAATAGCCTTTTGGTCCTTAAGCCTGACAGTAGTTCAGAACCTTAGTGGCTTGATCTGCACTCAGCTGAAGCAGAACCTGGTTGTTCAACCAAGCTAACTGCTGATTTTAGTCTGATTTTCCATTACCTAACCCTCTGAACACAGGCCTAATTGACTCTTAATCTCAGTAATTTCACATCAATTCTGAGATTGACGTGATCCAAATCTAGTCTGATGGGAATTGGCAAACCAGTTTATGCTTAGTCTTAAGTATGGTTATAGTCATTAGGAACCCTTCTTAATTCACTGAACAGACCCTATCACTCAAGCTATAAATTTGGTTTGGTACCTACTTTGCTGTCAAGCCAGGGAATACTAGTGCTCACATCCTATGACTAACCCTACCACCATAACAGTTATGCTTCAGCATCTGTTTATGACATCTCTTCCTAGATTTTCCCAAACCAGCTTACTGTTAACAAACTGATGTTAGGTGCTGTTTTTTTGCTCCAAGAATCCTACATAATTTTATTAGCATTATGCAGGTTGTGGTGACTTATTAAATTGCAGCAGTCAAAATGACTCATTTCGGCCTAAGACCTGACATCTGAAACAGAAAACTGCCTGACCTATCCCGAGATTTAGCAAAGGTTGCTTATCTCCTTCTAGCCAATTTTAGACCTCACTAGCATATCATAAAGGCCTCAATCTTATTGGTAATCCATAGTAAAAACTACTGGTCTAACTTGGTAAGGGGCTCAACCTCACTCCATTTTTGGATATGGTCAATTGTGTACAAAGGACATTTAGCAGGATCTGCTGCAGCTGCCCCATCCAAAACCAATATTAGTTTGATCACTTAACCACTGATACTAGATCTCATAGGCTTATATATCAATGGTATTGGCCTACATAATTATACAGGTCAATGTGCAGGGCTTGGTTTTAATCGGAGTAGCAGACTTATCCTAGCATCATGCCAATCCTATTTCCTCTCTTTCCCTAGTTGAGCAGGGACCTTAGTATCAAAGGCACTAACCTGCAAAATTATGCAGGTCATCATGGCATGGTTGGTTTATATGGCAAGGACGAACCAACTAGATTATCAAAGTTATAAGAATAAAGTCAATTGCAGATTTCTACCTAGCATAGGTTCTGAATCCTGGTCTCTGACTACAGGCGTGGATTACAGGGGAATGGAAGATTGGTTGGCTATAACAGGCCTTTAGATATGCCAGTCATACCTTGGTGAAGATTTGGTTGATCAAAGGTATCTATTATCAAGGGAGGGAATTGACGGAGACTCCTATACATCAGTTATCACACTTTGGATGAGATTACCTTTCAATATTCATTTAGTGCAGTTTAGCATATTGATACCTTGAGACTTTCCTATAAGTTTCGAATGACTCTTGACCATGGATCCTCACTTGTACTCATATTGGATTGATTCTATGCAACACTTAGCAAGGTTTCACAAATAACCATGAAGTTGATTGTGATGAACACCTTGCAAAGGCAATTAAGCCAATATGATTAGTATTATGACACTACTACTGGTTCAGACATCTTCATTGACTTACATCTTGACCTAAGACTTGCAGAATTCTCCTTTTATTACTTAAGTCATGTGCTATGTTCAGGAATCAATCATTTTGAAAGTATGGTGTGCTTGTGCAAGAAACCAAGTCAGTTTCATTATTTCTAAGCTTTAATTTATACAGTAACTAAACCACATTGAAATTTTCAACAGAACTCACGGTATCCTGACACATTTCATTTGTGCTATTACTATATTTATTCTAAATCTCTTCACAACATATGGAACAAATTCTAGCAAGGATACAATGGTCCATTCTCAAATTCACCTAAGTCATCTATCATTTGGTGAAAGGTTTCGGACTATGGTTCAAGCTCAAAAACAGCAAACATGCATAGTAATTAATCTAAGCTAATTTTATCATGCGCCACATAAACTACCATAGCAACCTAATCAACGGCATGTAGATTTTATCAGACAATTCTAGATTTAAACAGAAAATCAAAGCTACTTATTGCATTATATTTTCTTTATGTTGTTAAGTCATTTCTCTTACATTTAGTTACAACGCGGCATTCGTTCTAGTTTCCAAGTAAACAGAACCGACTATGAGAAGAAATGTGATGATTCAAATGCTTCGATTAGAGAAATTAGTAGAGAGCACTGACCTGAGTAGAGTCTATATTCAAAGAACGTAGAACTTCTTTCGATTGAAGATAGAATTGACTTCGCGTGAAGCTTATTCTTGTCGTATCTTGCAGCGTAAAGATTAACACACAGAGGACTCCACTGTGATTCCACCACTAAACTTGAAGAAGAGTTGGAGATAGGTGACCCGCGAACGACAAATCTTCCAGGGAAATTTTGTAGAGAAACTAAGCAAACAACCGAGAAACCAGAGCAACTCCAAGAAGATTTTTTTTCGAAAAAAAAATCAATTCTCCCCAGCCTTGAACGAATTTGGAGAAGTTGGATCGCAAGAACGTGAACCTAGAATGCTCCCAGAGAGAAAGAAAGCAGAATCTCTAACCAGACTAGTTTTTTTTTCTGACCAAAGTCATAACTGCCCTTTTTCTTTTCTAAAATTCCTTTTATATCCCTTACTTAACCATGGTTTCTTATCCCTATGGAAATTAATTTCTAACCCTAGCCTAACTAACTCTTAACTAACTCCTAACTGAATTTTGTTTGTTTCCTTCAGCTCTATAACTAACTAACTCTATTTGCCCATTTAATTTTTGCAACTCCTTCTCTCTTTTTTTTTGACTTTTTTTTTTTGACCATGTGAACTTTTATTCTCTAAAGTTATTTAGTAAATTAATTAATTAAGCAAAATTTCTACCCGGACAAAAATTGGTGCTCACAGTTTGCCCCTCTTTACCAAGTTTTTACTAGATAATGCGAGAATGCTTCTTGTATTATCGAAGTAAGAAATGAGTAAAGACGTGAGCCAATTTTGTCCGGCCCTAGTAAATAAATAAATAAATAAAGGAATCAAGACCTGTGGATAAACATACAGGGCCCTTATGTGATAGGCCAAAATGCAGGAAAATAAAATGCGGTGCCTGATGTGATAGGCTTTGAGCAGAAATTTAAACATGAGGGGCCTGATGTGATAGGCCAAAATGCAGGAAAATAAAATGCAGCGCCTGATGTGATAGGCTTGAACAGAAATTTAAACATGAGAGGCCTGATGTGATAGGCCAAATGCAGGAAATTAAAATGCAGTGCCTGATGTGATAGGCTTGAACAGAAATTTAAACAGGAGAGGCCTGATATGATAGACCAAAATGCAAGAAATTAAAATACAGCGCCTGATGTGATAGGCTTGAACAGAAATTTAAACATGAGGGGCCTGATGTGATAGGCCAAAATGCAGGAAATTAAAATGCAGCGCCTGATGTGATAGGCTTGAACAGAAATTTAAACATGGGGGGCCTGATGTGAAAGGCCAAAATGCGAAAAATTAAAATGCAGCGCCTGATGTGATAGGCTTGAACAGAAATTTAAACATGGGGGGCCTGATGTGAAAGGCCAAAATGCAAAAAATTAAAATGCAGCGCCTGATGTGATAGGCTTGAACAGAAATTTAAACATGAGGGGCCTGATGTGATAGGCCAAAATGCAGGAAATTAAAATGCAGTGCCTGATGTGATAGGCTTGAGCAGAAATTTAAACATGAGGGGCCTGATGTGATAGGCCAAAATGCAGGAAATTAAAATGCAGCGCCTGATGTGATAGGCTTGAGCAGAAATTTAAACATGAGGGGCCTGATGTGATAGGCCAAAATGCAGGAAATTAAAATGCAGCGCCTGATGTGATAGGCTTGAATAGAAATTTAAACATGAGGGGCCTGATGTGATAGGCCAAAATGCAGGAAATTAAAATGCAGTGCCTGATGTGATAGGCTTGAGCAGAAATTTAAACATGAGGGGCCTGATGTGATAGGCCAAAATGCAGGAAATTAAAATGCAGTGCCTGATGTGATAGGCTTGAGCAGAAATTTAAACATGAGGGGCCTGATGTGATAGGCCAAAATGCAAAAAATTAAAATGCAAGAAGACTTGATTTGGAGAGATTTTAATCTTTATTTATTCAGCGGACTTCGAATTCACAGCTTCCCTATAGCACGATTCTTATGACCTTTAGAATGAGCTAGAGCTTGCGACTGGCCTTCCCTTCCTGTTTTTGTTGGCTAGCTTTATGCATCACACTACTTATTCTGCGGAGAGAAGAATCATTCAGTGTTATTAAATGACTATCAATTGCGGGATCTTCGTTTTAACCATGATTTAAACAGTCTTAGTATTTAATAATTGCCGTAGTATACTTAATTCGATACATATGCTTGATCAATGAATACAATTGGATCAATAAAATGGCTGAATTTCAAAAGTAAACAGAACGAGGAATTAGAGGAGTATGTATTTGGAGATGGAATTTTGGATGGTCTTGTGCCTTCGAGACGATCAATGCTAGTATTGTACTTTCATAACCTTTCCTGTCTTATCACCCATGCTTATTAGGAAAACAAAATTTTGCCCCAGTATCAGCCTACTCAAAATTTTGCCCCAGTATTAGCCCAGCCTTATTCTGACAAGCTCCGAACTGATTTCAATATTGGGCTATTTCACTTTTATCCGCTCCCTGTCCTTTCATCAATCTGCTCCAGTATTTACCCAATACTGACCTGACTGCTTTTGAATCAATCTGTTTTTTCTTATCCTTTGCCCCAGTATCACATTCTGGTTCCCACCTATTCTTGAGGGTCATCTTAAGACGATAAGAATTTTCCTCACGTTTGTCTAGGTCGCCCTTGTGGGTTTTCAACTTAGCGCATCTTTTTGGGTGCCCTAACTTTTGCCTAGATCGCCCTTGCGTGTTTTCGACCTAGCGGGCTTTTTTTGGATGCCCTAATTTTTGCCTAGATCGCCCTTGCGGGTTTTCGACCTAGCGGGCTTTTGGACGCCCTAACTTTTGCCTAGATCGCCCTTGCGGGTTTTCGACCTAGCGGGCTTTTGGATGCCCTAACTTTTGCCTAGATCGCCCTTGCGGGTTTTCGATCTAGCGGGCTTTTGGGATGCCCTAACTTTTGCCTAGATCGCCCTTGCGGGTTTTCGACCTAGCGGGCTTTTGGATGCCCTAACTTTTGCCTAGATCGCCCTTGCGAGTTTTCGACCTAGCGGGCTTTTTTTGGATGCCCTAATTTTTGCCTAGATCGCCCTTGTGGGTTTTCGATCTAGCGGGCTTTTGGATGCCCTAACTTTTGCCTAGATCGCCCTTGCGGGTTTTCGACCTAGCGGGCTTTATTAAGCATAATATTTCTTCACAGCATCAGTGTTGGTTGGATTTGCCAGGTCATTCCCATCCATATCAGTCAAAATCAACGCTCCTCCCGAGAAAGCCCTCTTGACTACGTATGGCTCATGATAATTTGGGGCCCACTTCCCTTGTAGCGCTTTTTGCATTGGTAATAACTTTTTGAGAACCAAGTCTCCTTCTTGAAATACTCGGGGACGGACTTTCTTCTCGAATACCTTCCTCATTCTTTTCTGATATAACTGTCCGTGACACAACGCTACCAATCTTTTTTCATCAACCAAATTTAACTGATCGACCCGGGCTTGAACCCACTCTGCCTCTTCCAACTTTGCGTCCATTAACACCCTTAATGAAGGGATCTCTACTTCGATGGGAAGAACGGCCTCCATTCCATAAACAAGCGAGAATGGAGTTGTTCCAGTAGAGGTACGAACTGAAGTACGATATGCGTGGAGGGCATAGGGGAGCATCTCATGCCAATCTTTATATGTGTGCACCATCTTTTGGACAATTTTCTTGATGTTTTTATTGGCTGCCTCCACTGCTCCATTCATCTTTGGTCTGTATGGGGAGGAATTATGATGCTGAATCTTGAACTGGTCACACAATTCATTCATCATTTTGTTGTTAAGATTGGTACCGTTATCTGTGATGATTTTGTTGGGCAAACCATATCGGCAAATTATCTCTCTCTTTACAAATTTCACAACCACACTCCGAGTTACGCTGACGTAAGAGGCAGCCTCGACCCACTTGGTGAAATAGTCAATGGCAACCAATATGAATCGATGCCCGTTAGATGCCTTAGGCTCAATTGGTCCAATGACGTCCATTCCCCACATAGCGAATGGCCATGGTGAAGACAATACATTCAAGGACGTAGGTGGCATGTGGATATTGTCAGCGTATACCTGGCATTTATGACACGTCTTAACATACTTGTAGCAATCAGTCTCCATAGTCGACCAGTAATATCCTGCCCTGAGAATTTTTCTTGCCATCGCGTGTCCGTTAGCATGGGCACCAAAAGATCCCTCGTGAACTTCTTTCACAATTTTTCTAGCCTCTGCCGCATCTACACACCTGAGCAGGACCATATCATGATTCCTTTTGTATAAAACTTCCCCATCAAGAAAGAAACTGGCAGCTAATCTCCTTAAGGTTCTTTTGTCATTTTCCGAAGCATGATTGGGATATTCCTTGTCTCTCAGAAAGCGCCGGATATCATGATACCAGGGTTGCCCATCTTGTTCTTCTTCAATTGATTGGCAAAAGGCTTGTCGATCTCGATGTTGAATCTGGATAAGGGGCATATCCTCCTCTTTGCTTATTTTAAACATGGAAGAGAGGGTGGCTAGGGCATCAGCCAGTTGATTGTCCTCTCGAGGTATATGTGAAAAAGTGATATCCTCAAAGTGCTCCAACAATTCCGTAATATAAGCTTGGTATGGGATCAACTTGGCATCTCGAGTTTCCCATTCACCTTTAACCTGATGGATAACTAGAGCTGAATCACCATAAACCTCCAAGTTCTTGACATTAGCATCGATGGCTGCTTGTATTCCCATGATGCAAGCTTCGTATTCAGTCACATTATTAGTACAATCAAAACCTAACCTGGCTGTGATAGGTAAATATTGTCCTTCTGGGGAAATTAATATGGCTCCTATGCCATGACCCATCATGTTGGATGCCCCATCAAACAACATCGTCCACTTTTCTTTTACTTCTTGTACTGGCTCACTGAATACTGCCATTAGATCTTCATCTGGAAACCCTTGTATCATCGGCTGATAATCACTTAGAGGCTGTTGAGCCAAGTAATCTGCCAGCGCACTACCTTTAATTGCCTTTTGTGTAACATACATGATATCATATTCTGATAGCAAAACTTGCCATCTGGCAATTCGTCCAGACAAAGCAGGCTTTTCGAATATGTACTTAATTGGATCCATCCTAGAGATTAACCAAGTAGTATGGCTCAACATGTATTGTCTCAAACGATGAGCGGCCCATGCCAATGCGCAACAGGTTTGTTCTAACAAGGAATATTTTGCCTCATAATCAGTAAATTTTTTGCTCAAATAGTAAATGGCATGTTCTTTCTTTCCAGTTACATCTTGTTGACCGAGCATACATCCCATGGCATTTCCCGTTACTGTCAAGTATAGAATTAGTGGCCTCCCTGGGACTGGAGGGACTAAAACCGGAGGGTCTTGTAAGTAGAGCTTAATCTTTTCAAAGGCTTCTTGGCAATCCTCATTCCAACTGATGGGCTGATTTTTGCGCAAGAGTTTGAAAATCGGTTCACATGTAGCTGTCAATTGGAAAATAAACCGAGCGATGTAGTTTAGCCTTCCAAGAAACCCTCGTACTTCCTTCTCTGTTTTTGGGGCTGGCATTTCCAAGATTGCACGGACCTTATCAGGGTCAACCTCAATTCCCCTTTCACTAACAAGGAAGCCTAGCAGCTTTCCTGACTTCACACCGAAAGTGCATTTAGCTGGGTTCATTCTCAACTTGAACCTTCGAAGGCGTTCGAATAGTTTTTGCAGGTTATTGAGGTGATCCTCCTCAGTTCTCGACTTGGCGATCATATCATCCACATATACTTCAATCTCCTTGTGGATCATGTCATGAAATAATGTTACCATAGCTCTCTGATATGTTGCCCCAGCGTTCTTTAACCCAAACGGCATGACTTTGTAACAAAAAGTTCCCCAAGCCGTAATAAAGGTGGTTTTTTCCATATCTTCTTCAGCCATTTTGATCTGATTATATCCAGAGAAACCGTCCATGAATGAAAAGTAAGAGAACTGGGCAGTATTGTCAACCAATACGTCGATATGAGGCAAAGGAAAGTCGTCTTTTGGACTGGCCCTATTTAGGTCCCTGAAGTCTACACACATTCGTACCTTTCCATCTTTCTTGGGGACTGGTACTATATTTGCAACCCACTCCGGGTATTTTGCTACAGCCAGGAAACCTGCATCGAACTGCTTTTTTACTTCTTCTCGGATTTTTAAGGACATCTCAGGCTTCATTCTTCTCAACTTCTGTTTTACCGGTGGGCAGTCAGGTTTTAAAGGCAGTTTATGTTCCACAATCGATGTGTCCAATCCTGGCATATCTTGATACGACCAGGCGAAAATATCGCTATATTCCTGTAATAGTGACACTAATCGAGAGCGATTTTTGAACGCGCCTATTTTCACTTCTTTTTTATCCTCCTCAGTCCCCAGATTTATCAATTCGACAGACTCTTGGTGAGGCTGTATCAATCTAGCTTCTTGCTCAACCAGCCTTAATAATTCCCCAGATGGTTCATATTCAAATTCTGTTTCCTCATCCGCTTGATTAACAAGACAGTCAAAATTATTCAATACAATACTAGCGTGATCGTCATTAGGCGAGTCGTTTTCGGATCTGCAAATATGTGAAAAGAATAAGATATATGGATGTATTGGAGGCAGGAAGAGAGTATTTCTGAAAGAATTCAGTGGTATTTATTGATCAATCATATGTACAAATTGTTTATTCACAAAATTTACAGCAATTACAAATTACATGTAGACTGAATTTAAAATCACGGGAAGCTCGATGGTTTCCCAATTGTTTAGCTCATGTCCTGGTGGACAAGCTATCACCAAGTCATTCATGTTGAGCGGCTCTTCTTTATCAACTGCCGCTATCATATCTGGAGTCTCGAACCCAGCACTCCAAAAGCTTTCTGAAATGTGGAGCAGAGGGACCCTCTTTATCTGAGGCTTTCGCTTTTCCAGTCTAGCCCGCTTCTTTTCTTCCATTTCTTCCTTAATTCTTCTTCTTTCCTCCTCAGTGGGTTTGTACCCTAACCCAAACCTGTGCTTGTTCTTAATCAACTGCAAAGGCTGAGTTAATCCCCCCTTGTTTTGCCCCAGTTTGTCTCCGGGCTGGAATCCATTTTTCAACATTATTTTAGCCATCATTAATAGAGCTCTCGAGGGCCGATGCTGGTCCACCACCTCTCCCTCCTTAATAGTGGTAACATTAGCAATTTCTAGAGCCTGGAAGTGAGTTTCCAAGGCTTCCTCAGCAGCCTCGATGTAGGGAGTATCGATGGGTTTACTGACCAGAAAATCCTCTTCAGCAGAGACAATTATCAGTCTATCATCCACAATAAATTTCAATCTTTGGTGAAGAGTGGATGGCACCGCTCTAGCAGAATGAATCCATGGCCTTCCCAGGAGACAACTGTATGCAGGCAAAATGTCCATTACCTGGAAAGTCACCTCAAAAATAACCGGGCCAATCTGTATTGGGAGATCAATCTCTCCAATAACTTCCCTTCGTGATCCATCAAAGGCCCTAACCACTATTGAACTTGGCCTCAAGTGGGATGCTTCATAGGGTAACTTTGACAGAGTCATTTTAGGCATTACATTTAATGAGGAACCATTGTCTATCAAGACCCGGGCTAAGATATGGTCCCTACACTTCACTGATATGTGTAATGCTTTATTATGCCCAGCCCCTTCTTCAGGGATTTCGCTGTCGGTGAAGGTGAGAAAGTTATTAGCGGTTATATTATTCGCAATCCCTTCAAACTTCTCTACCGAAAGGTTGTGCACCACATGTGCCTCGTTGAGTATTTTCAGCAGCACCTTTCGATGAGGCTCAGAATTCATCATTAGTGCTAGTAGGGAAATTTTGGCTGGCATTCGGTTCAATTGTTCGATTACTGAATATTCACTTTGCCTGATCATCCTTAGAAATTCACAGGCATCTTCTTCAGAAACAGGCTTCTTCAGTTCTCTTCTTTCTTCTTCTCTATTCGGTTCTGGCTCAGGACCAGCCATAATTGCCTCCCCGCAGGGCCTTCCTCTCCTCTCTTCCATGGGGGAATAAATGCGGCCGCTCCGGGTCATACCCCCTATTCCAGCTATATTCACCACATCAGTAGAGGTGCTAGTGGTGACTTCAGTCTTCTCTTCTTTTGTCTTACCTCCAGATACCTCAGTACCATACTTCCAAGGTACCTCTTTGTTGCTTTTATATGGGAATGGTCCCGGCACCTTTATAGTAATCGGTCTTAAGCCGTTTGGTGTCGGGACAGCCGGCTCTTCGGAATATTTGATAACTAAAGGCCTTGGACGACCGGGGAAGGCCTCATTAATCATATTTACCTCAAACTCCACCTCTAAGCAGTTCACCGTTGGCCCTCCATGATTTGGCAGAGGATTATTGCCTACATTAGGAGCATCCTTCTCAAAATTTAACCACTTGGCGTTTATCAAGTTTTGGACTTTATGCTTTAAACCTTGACAATTTTCAGTGGAATGTCCCACTGCCCCGGCATGATAATCACACTTAGCAGCCGGGTCGTACCATTTGGGAAATGGTGGTTCCAGTGGCTTCATGGGACAAGGTGCGATCAAAGAGTTCTGTATTAGGCGGGGTAAAAGCTCGGTATAGGTCATAGGGATAGGGTCAAAGTGTATAACTCTCTTTTCATTATTTGGCCTTCTTTGAGTTTGGTTAGTGTTTGGGCCAGGGTTTTGACTCCAGGCTTTTTGTGGAGGTTGGGGTATGGTTGGTTGTGGTTGCGTCATGAGCGGGGTTGTTTGTTGGAAGGCTGTGGGGGGTGTGTAAGGTGGTTGATAGTTAGGTTGGGAGGCAGCCACCATCGGAGGATATGGTGCATACTGAGGGTGGTAAGGTGTTTGGTAATTAGGTGGTGTAGGGGTGGAGCGATTTGGATCATATGTGACATGGTGGGTTTCCCCTTCCCTCTTTTTCCAGGAATTATTGGTTGGCTTCTTCACATTTACATTGCCAACCGTATTATGCACAATCCTTCCGCGACGCAGGCCGCTTTCAATTCTTTCTCCAATTAATACCATATCGGAAAAATTGGCCGAAACGCTGCCCACCATCTTATCATAAAATGGTGCAGGGAGAGTATCCATAAACATCCCTATCATCTCTCTTTCAAACAGAGGAGGTTGAACTTGAGCTGCTAGTTCCCTCCATCGTTGAGCATATTCTTTAAAGGTCTCATCTTCCCTCTTGATCATATTTTGCAATTGAGACCGATATGGTGCCATCTCTATATTATATTTGTATTGCCTAAGAAAGGCATCTGCCAAATCCTTCCATGATCGGATATGGGTGCGTTCCAACTGAGTATACCAGTTGGCTGCAGCTCCCGTAAGACTATCTTGGAAACAGTGGATCAGGAGCTTATCATCATGCGCATGTGAAGCCATCTTTCTACAGAACATAGTTAGATGACTTCGAGGGCACCCCGTTCCTTTATATTTTTCAAATTCGGGCATCTTGAACTTGGGCGGGATTATCACGTCAGGGACTAGACACAAGTCAGAAGCGTCTACTAGTCCATAGCCACTTCCTTCAATGGCTCTAACTCTTTCTTCTAGGTGTTGCCATCTACCGCTGAGAGGGGTCTCCTGACTAGGAGTATTTGACCACTGTTCATTTACTACTGGTCCCGCTGTATGAGGCCCCACAGGTCGGATAGTCTGGCCATAGGCATTTGGTAGAGGGAAAGGGGGTTGTTGGGGGTTTAGTGGGCAGGTAGTCATAGGGATGGAATTGGTGGGATTCTCGATGGTAGTAGTGTTCATGTATGTATAGTTGGGATTAGTGTTTTGGGGGTAAGAAATTGACGGACCCGTGTGTGGAGGATAAGCAGTAGGATTTGTGTTATAAGTAGTTGGTGGATTTGTATGTGGTGGGTAGGTAGTAGGATTTGTATGGTAGGTAGCTGGTGGATTTATTTGTGGTGGGTAGGTAGTAGGATGATTTGGGTATTGAGTGTGAGTGAGAAGATTCTCAGCAGCAAGGTTTGTGGGAATACCCTGTGCTGAGGGTGCAAACCCAGGTGGTATCCCGTAAGGAGGCCACTCTCGATCAATTACCACCTGCACAGGGCCTGATGTATCTGTCACAGCTGCTGTTTCTGCCCCAGAGGGTCCCTCTGCATTCTTCTCTAACAGCTTCATCACTTTTGCCAGCTGATCCCTCAGATCAGCCACCTCATTTCTCAGTTCTTCATTTTGTGCTTCTAGCTCATTCATCATTCTGGTTTTTGAACGTGTGCTATAAGGATGCTGAGGAATGCGTGAATCCGCTATTTTGTTTTCTGGAAAATTCAATATTTATTAATTAGTATTAAAGAAAAAAAAAACATTCTCAAATTTTAAAACATAAATTAAATATCGGGGATCAGATATCTCGATAAATTTGTTATTGGATGAGCTTGCTTGTGAGACGAAGTGTGAAATGGAAATTAGTGCGACATCAAGAACTGTAGAGAGAAGTAGATTCTTTATTCATAATATTCATGGTACATCCTTTTCTTCTTTTTCAACTAGAGCAACATATCGATTCATTCTCATGATTAACTCTTTACAAAAGTTGATAAATTCTTCAACTTCAGCTGGCGTATGGAGTGGATGAAGTGAAGCTTCCGCTCTTTTGAGTAACTGAGGTACTTCGGCGATAGCAGTATTAGCCAAGCTAGCTAATCTCCCAAAACATCTAGTCCAATGATCCGCTGTGTCTTGATACCATTTCATTTCATCTTGCAGATCACTTATCCCCTTTTGTTGCATCCTAATGACTTCAATGACATTCCATTTTTCTTCATTCACTTCATTTTCGCATGCCACTAACAAGTTCTCTATTTGTTGTTTTAACTCTTCTACCCATTGGCGTAACTCATTTCTTTCGTCAATCAGTTGATTCTTCTCTGCCAACTCTCTATCCCTTTCACCCAAGGCTTGACCTTTCTCTCGTTTGATTTGGCGAACTCGACTTCTCATCTGTTCAATAGTGTCCCTCATTGCCTGATTTTCTTGGAGGGCGGCATCTCTTTCTTGTGCTCTCAATCCCAGCTCCTTATTAGCAGCTTGAAGGCTTATGTGGACCTTAGCTGCGTACTCTCGCTCAGATTTTTGCTGTTGACGAATTCCCTCCAAGGCGGTATCTTTTTCTTGGCCATCTCTCTTAAGCGCGGCAATTTCCTGTTGGGCTTTTAACAACTCTTCTTCCAACCTGCTGTTTTTGACAGTCATGCCCTCCAACTTTGCTTTTAATTCTTTGACGGCCTCATCTTCAAATGTTTCAGGCAATGGTGGACTTCCTGAAGCTACAGCTTGTGGTTTGAAGGGTAACTTGATTTGTTGCACCCATTCCCTTACCCATTGTCGGTATTCTTCCTTTGCTGCACAACTTCTGACTCCTAACTCTTTTCCTTTTCGTGTTACCACCTCCCAAGCTTCTCGCACCTTTCGAAGAGGTTCTGCGAAGTTCCCTTCATAATATATAGTGACAGGAGTCAATAACTCTTGGGCTGGAGGACTTCGAATAGGATAAGCTAATTGACGTTGCCCCAGTATGGGGTTATAGCTGATACAACCCCTTATTCCCATCAGGGGGACATTGGAGAAACCCTTGCAATGATAAACAATCGTTGTCCTTTGTTGCCAAGACGGCTGCCATCTAATCTTTCCCTCCGTCAGACCAGCCAAATGTTCCGCCTATTCCCTGCCTGTCATGCTTCTAATCTGGTAACACAGTAAATCTGAGATTGGACACTGGATCTTAACTTCTCTTTTGAACACATGTGCAGTGATCCAGATGTACAGTATTGGTAAGCAACATGTTATCTTCCTTTTTTTCTTTTCATAACAAAAGTCTAGAGCACAGTAGGTGTCTGCTAGCAGGGCGGTAACCGGATTCTCAAACCTGTTTTTCCGAGATAAGAAAGCACCAATGGCCGGCATGTCAATGAAGTCCTCGACTTGAGGAAACAATACTAAGCCATAAATGCCCAAGGCAAGCACATCCATGAAGATATCCCAGCTGTTATTATCTACCAAGTACTGCAGATAGTTCTCCAAGAAGTCCCTTGTAAAACCCCTAATATGGTTTCTTTCTTGGAAATCAGAAATGAAGTGGTTTTCTAGTAACCCTATAGATTGAGCTACCGTCTTGAAGGAAGGGCTGTGCTCCAAGTGGTTGTATGGCTTACTTCCTTCCAAGGGCAAACCTATGATCTGTTCGTATTCTTCCAACATCGGAGCCAACTGAAAATCTGCAAACGTAAAGCACCTCAGGGGAGGGTCATAATATTGTACCATAGCCGTGATAGCTTCCTCTTGTACTTTTACCTCTAGCAACTTCAATATGTTCCCGTACCTCCTAACAAAGGCCATCTTTTGTACTGTCTGTAGCTTCCTGACAAAAGAATCTATACTGGACAAATCAGTCATCTTTGCCCCAATCCTTCTTTTCTTCCTCAATTCTGATCCCACATTAATTTCCATTTCACCTTCTTTGGATATTTAACCAGAATCTGATCCCCCTTAAAAAAAACAGAAAAGAAAGAAAAAACAACAAATAAAACGGGTCAGTTATATGAATAAATAAACCTATGCATGATAAAGAAACAAATGATGCATGGTACAAAAATATTTGAAGAAATGTTGTTCCCTTGAAAGTTTTATCTTGTATCATACTTTTGGTCCTCAAAAGCTTAGCGCCGATCCTTCTTCTCTCTAGATCCCTTTATTTTGTTTTTCTCATCTTCCTTCTATTCTTTTCTTTTTCTCTCTTCCTTTTGTGGACTTTTACTCTTTTTCCTTGCTTTTCCTTACTTTTCTTCTTTTTCTTTTTCCTTTCTCCTCTTTTTTTTTTTTTTTTTTTTTTTTTTTATACTGGCTTTCTCAAAGCACGTTCTAAACAATATTCTCATAAATCAATTATAACAGGAAAGTGCCCTCCGCAGGTCCTATTTTGAGGTTACCTGTCCTACGGATCTAGGATATCTAATTTGTTTCTCACCAAGGGTTAGCCATAAGCCTATGGGATAAAGGTCACTAGAGCCAAGTTCCAATTCTTAGTACTTGCTGCAACCGTAGAGAATGCTACTGGTTACAGGGTACTAGGAAAGGACGCACTCTAGCTGGGATTTTCGTGATAGCCAAACGGGACGTGCATCCCAAGTGACACCACTAGATCCCTCTATTCCTGAGTTGCTCTCGGACCCGGGTGTAGGGCCCCTCTCATGTTCACATGCATATATGTGGTGTGCGCGGAGGGCATGCAAACCTCTTATAACTGTTGGTGGTTTTGATTTACCTGCAATTGGGGAACTTGCAACAGGTATATATAGCAATTAAAAATCATCTATCCTATGGTGGGATAACAAATAATCAAATAAATAGCACAAGGATCAATATAGCATACACACTCAAACATAAACGGGCTTGACTCTCTAAAAATTTCCCCAGTGGAGTCGCCATCTGTCATAACCGTAATTACGACGAGACGACGGACTCGCTAAATTTTGAAATGAATTTTAATTTGATTGTGGAGCCGCCACCAAATTTTATTTTTGAGGGAAAACATTTGGAAAAACCCTAACTCAAGGATGAGATTCGAAGTTCGGGAGTCGGTTACGAGTAGGGAAGGTGTTAGGCACCCCACTCGCCTGTTCCAAGGAACAGTACCCTTAAATTGAGTGTGTGATTATTTGAAAATAGTTTGATCCCTTAATTAATTTGGAAATAAATAGGTTGAGGGAGGTTAGCCTGACAGGACTTGATCCTGCTCCTACGTATTCCCCGGTGCAATGGGAAATTCAAGGCTTACGTAGTTCTGGTTAAGAGACTTGATCTCTTAGAGAAGAAAAGAGTAATCTTAGGTAAGAGCTTTAAAGCAATTTTTCTTAAGAAAATACAGAATTCAGGGAAACAGACGTGCTTGCGTAATTCAAATCGTCGTAAGCCGTATTTGAATTAGCACGAATTGAAATACGCAACAGTAGAGAATGCTACTTGCTCGTATTAGAACCCGTTTGCACAATCTGAGAAAAATAAAATAAAAACAGACATTTTGGGAAACAGAAGAATTTTAGAAAAAACAGACGTGCTTGCATAATCCAAATCGTCGTAAGCCGTATTTGAATTCGCACGAATTAAAATACGTAACAGTAGAGAATGCTACTTGCCCGTATTATAACCCGTTTGCACAATCCGAAAAAGAATAAAAAACAGATGTTTTGGAAACAGAAGAATTTTAGAAAAAACAGACGTGCTTGCATAATCCAAATCGTCGTAAGCCGTATTTGAATAAGCACGAATTGAAATACGCAACAGTAGAGAATGCTACTTGCCCGTATTAGAACCCGTTTGCACAATCTGAGAAAAATAAAATAAAAACAGACATTTTGGAAAACAGAAGAATTTTTAGAAAAAAACAGACGTGCTTGCATAATCCAAATCGTCGTAAGCCGTATTTGAATTAGCACGAATTGAAATACGCAACAGTAGAGAATGCTACTTGCTCGTATTAGAATCCGTTTGCACAATCTGAGGAAAAATA
The DNA here is from genome assembly GCA_037954105.1 of Canavalia gladiata. Lineage (NCBI taxonomy): Eukaryota > Viridiplantae > Streptophyta > Magnoliopsida > Fabales > Fabaceae > Canavalia > Canavalia gladiata. The sequence continues at coordinate 14,066,411 of CM075667.1, read as the reverse complement.
GAAAACAGACATTTTGAAAAAAAAACGAATTTTAGGAAAAACAGACATTGAGATAGTTCACAAAATTCCAGGGTAAGGCCAATGTTTAGTGAAAACCAGTACCTGGATATGTAATCAAAACAGAATAATAAAACCAAAGTGAAACAAAAATACATTCTCTATCATTTGTTTTATATAGGCCCGTGGCTTTATTAGCTTCTCAAATTCATGCTCTTCCACAGACTATACAGTAGTCGATTTGTTCAAGATCAATTCTATACTTGAGTTGAATCACAGGCTGGCTTCTACGAGAAATGGTACTACATACATGGAGAGATTGATTCTCTAAACTCAGAAACAATGGTTTTTGAACCTTGATTTGACACTAGACTTTATCATTGCCAACTTATTTAACCGGTCTATAGGGCAGATCCGATTTAACTTTTAACCAAGATATACTTTATAGAAATTTCTTTTTATATACCTAATGGCTTAGTTCATCAAGGGCTGGTTGTGGTGGACCAGCTTCTCAATCAAGAACAGATTGCAATGAACCAGCCTATATAGCTAGCCTAAACAAACTCTGCTTCCTGCAATGCTCAGTGTGATTTGGAGCAATCCTATCAGAATTAAGGTTTAAAATCTTGGTAAAATGAGGCCTATGAATGTAAACTTTGACTGTCTACAAAATTAGGTCTGCTTTGTTGCATTGTGACCTATTTTGTTAACCAAAGTATGCTACCAGTATTGCCTCTTATGGGGTTTGCTGTTATACCAATTTTGGCTAGCAAAATCTGGTTATGCAGAGGGATGAGGTTAGAGAATGATGTAATATATTGGTATACTTTATCTTGGCCAGAAACTCCTCTTAGGTCAGTTCCTGTTTTATTTTAAGCCCTGCATCAATCATGGCCTAAAGCTCGTATGCATGAGTTGCTCTTAGTTTGGCTAGGTATTTCTCAAAACCCAAATATGTGCAACAAATCTAAGACTCAACAGGGGTTAAAACCTGATTCTGTTGTCCATTAGGTTCAAAAATTCCATCAACTAAATTCTCATATCAGAATTGAAACTTGTTCAGGGGACTTGAGATCAGATTGAGCCTCTGATCTCAGGCTTAGGTGCTAACTCCTGGTTACCATTTTCAGTCCCTAAAATCAGGCTTCTATAGGTTAGCCTAGTTCCTGCTTGACCCAGAAAGACGCATGGATTTATTCCCTGCCCTGGCCAAGTATATAATGAAATCTTGATCTACTACTAGTACTGATCTAACTACCTGAACTGGAATTTCTAATGTACTGAACCAAAGCTTTCAAATTTACCTTAATCATTGTTGCACTTCCCATAACTATGTTAACAGGATCTAAAATCTTAACTTCAGATTTGGGGTTCCACCAGATCTCCACAACCATGCTAATCAGAGGTCCCGGACTCTGAGGCTGTTTATCAAGATACTATTGTGTGCTCCAATTAGACCTCTCATGAAAATCTGTATTGGCTATTCCCATATGGTGTCTTAGGCTGGCTAGGAGCTTAACTCTGTATTCCTAATTAAGATGCCTCCAAGCTGAATCAGGTCTATCACCCCAAGGTTGATCAAAACCTGATTGATGTAGGTTCACAAGACCTAAGAAGTAAAACTGGGCAAGGGGAACCAGTTGCTGGTCAAAGGTGCTGCAACAGATTCTGATTTTATCAGAAAACTGTTCCTTAACTCTCAAGCAAGGCAGAATGAATGGTTGTGGTCTTTCTGTTTTTGCTACCCATAGTCTGATAATGTCCAGTCCATGATTAGCCTAATGTTTATGATGAATCTAGGCGAAGGGATAGAAATTAATTATGGTATCATGTATTATTCCTAGCTCTGTCTATGTGTTGCCTTCAACTTCTTCCATTGCCTCTTAATGAGACTCTTATATGCCTTACAACTCTTCTTAAATGGAGTTCAATCATTTTCAGATTCAGACTAATGTCTAGGATATGCTCATTTGCTGATTGGATTGAAATCTGATTGACTACTCGAGCTATCACAGAGGCAGGTAACCAGACCTGATACAGTGGCTAGTAAAATAATGTGAAACCAGAATCCTGATTCAGTACAGGGAACCAGAATCCATCCTAATTTAGTATCCATAGGCAGAATTTCATTCATGGCCTGGTATGTGTTTCAGATTCTTGCCAGTTCAAAGCTCAACATATCAAACGCCAGTACTATAACTCTTATGCAGAAAATAAAACTTCCAAGTACCTATTATAACCCAGAATTAGGCCTTGAGGCTCAGGATCTCAAGTTAGTTACCTCTCAGGCCATTCACTCAGAGGAAACCACCTAATTTTGAGAACAGTACATGGTCTCTAAGCCTGTATCAGATGCCTGACTTGGTTTTAGTTTCAGTGACTCGAGGTTGGAGCCTTAGTGGCTTGCTGCCCTAGACTTGGGCAAGGATCCTAAATTTGGTCAACCCCAGCTGACTGCCAACTTTGATTTGTGACTGGAACCTCTGGGTATATGCCTAGTTGGTTCCTGATCAGAATAGCCTTTTGGTCCTTAAGCCTGACAGTAGTTCAGAACCTTAGTGGCTTGATCTGCACTCAGCTGAAGCAGAACCTGGTTGTTCAACCAAGCTAACTGCTGATTTTAGTCTGATTTTCCATTACCTAACCCTCTGAACACAGGCCTAATTGACTCTTAATCTCAGTAATTTCACATCAATTCTGAGATTGACGTGATCCAAATCTAGTCTGATGGGAATTGGCAAACCAGTTTATGCTTAGTCTTAAGTATGGTTATAGTCATTAGGAACCCTTCTTAATTCACTGAACAGACCCTATCACTCAAGCTATAAATTTGGTTTGGTACCTACTTTGCTGTCAAGCCAGGGAATACTAGTGCTCACATCCTATGACTAACCCTACCACCATAACAGTTATGCTTCAGCATCTGTTTATGACATCTCTTCCTAGATTTTCCCAAACCAGCTTACTGTTAACAAACTGATGTTAGGTGCTGTTTTTTTGCTCCAAGAATCCTACATAATTTTATTAGCATTATGCAGGTTGTGGTGACTTATTAAATTGCAGCAGTCAAAATGACTCATTTCGGCCTAAGACCTGACATCTGAAACAGAAAACTGCCTGACCTATCCCGAGATTTAGCAAAGGTTGCTTATCTCCTTCTAGCCAATTTTAGACCTCACTAGCATATCATAAAGGCCTCAATCTTATTGGTAATCCATAGTAAAAACTACTGGTCTAACTTGGTAAGGGGCTCAACCTCACTCCATTTTTGGATATGGTCAATTGTGTACAAAGGACATTTAGCAGGATCTGCTGCAGCTGCCCCATCCAAAACCAATATTAGTTTGATCACTTAACCACTGATACTAGATCTCATAGGCTTATATATCAATGGTATTGGCCTACATAATTATACAGGTCAATGTGCAGGGCTTGGTTTTAATCGGAGTAGCAGACTTATCCTAGCATCATGCCAATCCTATTTCCTCTCTTTCCCTAGTTGAGCAGGGACCTTAGTATCAAAGGCACTAACCTGCAAAATTATGCAGGTCATCATGGCATGGTTGGTTTATATGGCAAGGACGAACCAACTAGATTATCAGAGTTATAAGAATAAAGTCAATTGCAGATTTCTACCTAGCATAGGTTCTGAATCCTGGTCTCTGACTACAGGCGTGGATTACAGGGGAATGGAAGATTGGTTGGCTATAACAGGCCTTTAGATATGCCAGTCATACCTTGGTGAAGATTTGGTTGATCAAAGGTATCTATTATCAAGGGAGGGAATTGACGGAGACTCCTATACATCAGTTATCACACTTTGGATGAGATTACCTTTCAATATTCATTTAGTGCAGTTTAGCATATTGATACCTTGAGACTTTCCTATAAGTTTCGAATGACTCTTGACCATGGATCCTCACTTGTACTCATATTGGATTGATTCTATGCAACACTTAGCAAGGTTTCACAAATAACCATGAAGTTGATTGTGATGAACACCTTGCAAAGGCAATTAAGCCAATATGATTAGTATTATGACACTACTACTGGTTCAGACATCTTCATTGACTTACATCTTGACCTAAGACTTGCAGAATTCTCCTTTTATTACTTAAGTCATGTGCTATGTTCAGGAATCAATCATTTTGAAAGTATGGTGTGCTTGTGCAAGAAACCAAGTCAGTTTCATTATTTCTAAGCTTTAATTTATACAGTAACTAAACCACATTGAAATTTTCAACAGAACTCACGGTATCCTGACACATTTCATTTGTGCTATTACTATATTTATTCTAAATCTCTTCACAACATATGGAACAAATTCTAGCAAGGATACAATGGTCCATTCTCAAATTCACCTAAGTCATCTATCATTTGGTGAAAGGTTTCGGACTATGGTTCAAGCTCAAAAACAGCAAACATGCATAGTAATTAATCTAAGCTAATTTTATCATGCGCCACATAAACTACCATAGCAACCTAATCAACGGCATGTAGATTTTATCAGACAATTCTAGATTTAAACAGAAAATCAAAGCTACTTATTGCATTATATTTTCTTTATGTTGTTAAGTCATTTCTCTTACATTTAGTTACAACGCGGCATTCGTTCTAGTTTCCAAGTAAACAGAACCGGCTATGAGAAGAAATGTGATGATTCAAATGCTTCGATTAGAGAAATTAGTAGAGAGCACTGACCTGAGTAGAGTCTATATTCAAAGAACGTAGAACTTCTTTCGATTGAAGATAGAATTGACTTCGCGTGAAGCTTATTCTTGTCGTATCTTGCAGCGTAAAGATTAACACACAGAGGACTCCACTGTGATTCCACCACTAAACTTGAAGAAGAGTTGGAGATAGGTGACCCGCGAACGACAAATCTTCCAGGGAAATTTTGTAGAGAAACTAAGCAAACAACCGAGAAACCAGAGCAACTCCAAGAAGATTTTTTTTCGAAAAAAAAATCAATTCTCCCCAGCCTTGAACGAATTTGGAGAAGTTGGATCGCAAGAACGTGAACCCAGAATGCTCCCAGAGAGAAAGAAAGCAGAATCTCTAACCAGACTAGTTTTTTTTTCTGACCAAAGTCATAACTGCCCTTTTTCTTTTCTAAAATTCCTTTTATATCCCTTACTTAACCATGGTTTCTTATCCCTATGGAAATTAATTTCTAACCCTAGCCTAACTAACTCTTAACTAACTCCTAACTGAATTTTGTTTGTTTCCTTCAGCTCTATAACTAACTAACTCTATTTGCCCATTTAATTTTTGCAACTCCTTCTCTCTTTTTTTTTGACTTTTTTTTTTTGACCATGTGAACTTTTATTCTCTAAAGTTATTTAGTAAATTAATTAATTAAGCAAAATTTCTACCCGGACAAAAATTGGTGCTCACAAGAGAAATGGAGAATGAGGAAGTAAATAGCGTTCATGGAGATTTTGGAGAATTCAACATTTTTTTTCAATCAATTTTGATCATGAAATTTAAAGATTGACTGTATAGGCGTATCCATAAAATTAAACATTACACTAAACTTCAATTCCAAGTAAAAGAGGAGACTCGAGTAAAAATTAGGAGCAATTCTAAAGTATTCTTAGCTCTAGATTTGAATTTATCCAATTCTAAAAAAATTAATATTGATATGTAGTGATGTTTAGAATTTAATTCTAAGCATAATTTTATATTTTGTATGGAATTTGGTAGTTAATTGGGGTATTTTAAATACCCTTAATACTATTATTTTGACTCTGAATTATAAAGCATGGTTGTGCTCATGTTTAGCGCAATCATGCTAAAGCCAAATTGACATAAATTTATAGATTTAGAGATTTAGTACAACCACACTCATAGATAGCATGACCGTAATAAGAACAAAGTGAGTAAGTATGGCCTTACTCAATGAATGAGTAAAGCCTTGTTAAAAGAATAAGTAAGGAATAGTTAGTGAGTGAGCAAGGTCTTGATAATGAATAAACAAGTCTTGCTAAACGAATGAGCATGGTCATGCATCCTTTAAGAAAGGTCTTACTAAATGATGAAGGTTAAGATAATCAAAACAAAGGAATTGCAAGTGTGCCAGAGATCAACACTGGTTTACTGAAGATCACCACAAATGTATCAGAGATCACCACAAGTGTGTTGGAGATCAACACCAGTTACTAAAAATCAACACAAACATACAAAGCATGAAGAACATAATCATATAATGGAAGCTACACAACTATAAGACATCTCCTTGATACAAATATGCAAGACATTGAGAAAAAGTACACTGTTTAACCGAAGATCAAAGAATATACATGTGCATATTTGAACAAACATGAAGTCTAAACGATAACAATGTGAATTTAAGTAGATAAGATGGACTGGCATGTGAAGGTTAGAAACCTCCTTTACCATATATAAATTATGTATGATTTGTTCATGAATGGACTAGAATTCCTAAAACACTAGCAGTATGTGCTATAGTTATGTGAGTTGAATTGGTGTATGAATGTTGTATGTTTATGTTAAATGAACTAGATATCCCAAACACTACAATGTGTATTGTTAGCAAAAAATGAATTGATGAGTGAAAGTTGGAAAATCTCTTTCGTTGGAAAGAGATTGTAGGTTTAAGTTTTAATGTTATTACGATAAGAAATCAAATGATATGTGGAAAAGGACGATGATGACTTGACTTTGAGAACAATGTAAGACCTTTAGTTGAGAATGATGAATGGGTGGAAGAGGACAATGAGATCCTATATTGAGAAAAAAAATGTAGTCTTCAGTTGATAACAATAAATAAAGTAAACAAATAGAATGTCGATCTTGTATCATATGCATAAAAAGATTTGTTTGTGAATCATCAATGTGGGGATAATTTACAAGCCATTTTGTGAAAGAGAGCTGAAAAATATAAAGGCCGATTCATATGGAGGTAGACCATAATTCATGAGAAATGAAAACTTTTGAGCCCAGGAAGTATATGAGATAGGTTTAAGCCTTTCCAATGGTCTAGGGTTACTCCATGTAATTGAGATTGTTCTGATCAGACTTAACCGTCTCGATGACACTTGTAAAAAATAGGGATTTTATAATAAGATTTCATATCAGTTAATAAATAATCGATATAAAAAAAGAACGGTAGCATTTTTAAAATTTAAATTCTATTTATTACATTGGTTATTAGTATAACCAATGTAAAAAATAATTTTCACATCAATTAACTCTAAAACCAATTTAGAAGTTTTTTAACATTGGTTAATATTATAACCAATTTAAAAACTATCTTTTTCTTTGGAAGCCCTAAATTCCTATGATTCCATCGTCTTCTCTTTCTTTCTCACATTTCTCTATAATTCTGCTAACAATTTATTTTTAATAAGAGAGCAAAGAAAGCAAGGCTAAGATGGATGGAAAGAGTGGAAAAGATGGTTACTATGAATGTGATTTGTGTGAAGAAGAAATGATGGGTCAAGGTAAAGGTTGCGATTGTGTGGTCTCAATGGTTTTGTGGTCACGCATGGCAAATGAGAGTGGCAAGACATAGGTGATGACAAGGTGGTGATAAGGGAGAACAAATATAGTGAAGTCAACACAAAGAAGGAAACAAGGATGGTGGCACGGTGGTTGGTGGTGGTTCAACGAAATGCCTTATCAAGACTCCATTTCTTACTACAACATGATCATCGTTTATTCGAAGAACAAGGACCTACTTGGAGCCAAAACAATTTTCAAGGTAATGCCACAAAGAAACATTATTTGAGTTTGCAATGATTTATAGGTAGGCTCAAGTTGGTCATTTGGAAGATGCATGTAAGGTGTTTAATAGTATGATTCAGAGGAATGTGTGCTTTTGGACCAATTTGATTTCTAGGTATTTAGTTGTGAAATAATTAAGAAGGTTTTGCACTTGTTTGATAAAAAATGTTTGAGAAAAATGTGATGTCCTGGACAACAGTGATTTCATGTTTTGCATCGCAAAGGGTTGATGGATCTTACTTGAATGTTTTTTCATCTCATGGCTAATAAAGATACTATGAGGATTTTAAGCTCTTCCTTGCAATGCTTAAGAGAAATGTTTATTCTTCCATATTGTACAGTTACAACTTCTATGTTGTTACAGTTACCTTGTAGAACACTATTTTTTTAAGATATGAATATTGGTTTGACCTAACAATTGTTGATGATTTTGGTATTCATGTAGGTATATAAGAGATGGATCCAAACTGGTTAAAATCATGAACCGTTTAGAGGCATACCAAAAAGGGATGACCGCTTGAGCTAAATGGGTTGATCTCAATGTTTACCCCACAAAAACTAAAGTTTTCTTTTAAGGAATTTGTTCTATTCATTTCTTATCAGTAGCATTCCCTTGTGTAACATGATATAAGAGCAAAAATTAAGTTAAATATATTCGATGATATGTTTGTAACTCAAACAAGGACAAGGATTGTAATGAACCAAATAATACCTTAAAAGGCGACGTATACCATTGTCTTGATCAACATATCCAGCAAGTCTACCTCCTGAAACTAACGCATTAAACAGTATACAGTGAGGATCACTCTAGCAAAGATTGCAGTTATTGGTGTCTACCAAGATTACTTGATACTTGGAATTAGCTCCTATATACAACTCTTTCCATATTAAGGTGAAACTCTATACAAAGTCATCTTATTTTTTTATCTCTTGCTTATATATTAAGCTAATGATTTTAGAATTTTTTTATTGTTTGAGGGATAAATATTAATACCAAGAAAGGTTGAAACTTAATTTTAAAATTATATGATTTTTGAAGAACAATAATTTACAAAACAAAATGAGTTCATCAAATATGATCAAACTGTTTCATATCAAGTAAAGTAATTTACGAAGGTTTAAGTGTAACCTTTTTTATTTTATTATCATTGGTCATTTTTTTCTCATGGATGCTTGGTACTTCATCTTTATAATTGACAAGCAAATACCATGAAAATCAATTTAATTTATAATTTTTTAAATGAGTTATTTTGCTTAAGCATGATAAAAAAATATATCTTAATAATGAGATAAATACTGGCACTCCAAGTGTCGCATTGAGGAAGGAAATTACATCTACCTTATTTAGAAGATTGAGTGTGGCTTACTTACTACATTGTGAACAACTTTCATTATTAATTCAATTTATTCAAAGGAAGGCTGTAGTCTTATGTAAACCATTAGGGTTATAATTTTTTATAATGGACATATTTTAGAGCTTTCGAGTATTGTATTTTTATTAAAAAAATTTAAATTTGTTAAGCTTGTGTAGGTACCTTTTTAATATTGTATCTTTTGATTGAAACTAATTCTAAAGTTCATTCATTCTAGTTTAACTTTACCATTTGAAACCAAAATATATTAAATTGGTTACAGGCAGGTTTCTTTTTCTTTTTTATACTTAGAAAAAATAATGGTTCCAAACTTGGTGGGTATCTATTCACAAGATTGGTTATGATAGATTTAAGAAAATTCTCTTTATTATACTTGGTCATTAAGTTGAAAAAATTTAAAAACATAACCTTGAACTATTGTTCAACATTCAGGTTCTTTTTAATGTTGTCTACTCAAAATATCATTCTTCATAAATAAGTTAAGTATGTTTCATTTTCTCCCTCTTCAATTTTATCCTTTCATATATATTTTTAGGTTATAGTACTTCTCAAGATGGGTGTGTTTGCTGCAAGTTACTAACCACCATTTACACTTATCACTTACACTTATATATATAAATAGATATGAAAATAATTATTTTTTTTTAATTAAAAATAATATTAAAATAATTTTTTATAAAATTTAAGTAATTATTCTCTTTTAAATTAAATATTAAAAAAATTATCTATCGATCATTATTTAGCTTGATATGATTGATCTCTCTTCTTTTATTCATGTATTTAGTTGTAACTTTGTTTGGTCTAATTGAAATTATAATAATCCACATCAAATTCTCAATCTAGATTTAAGTAAACATTTTAAAGGTTGTCTTTAGTTCAATATATAATTCTTTGACATAATCATGTGATTTTATGGTGCGCCTTTGCTAATAGTTTTGGTGTCACTACCATTAGCATGTTAAAGGTAGAAAATTATCATTATTTTAAATTTATGATTCTCTGTGAATTGGGGGTAGTAACTAAATTATCTTTTAAATTTATAAATTTTCTGTATAATATTATCTCAATTTTTCTCCTAAAAATTTAATAAGCATGATAAGAAACATCCAAATATTTCAAGCAATGGAGAATCATTAAATTAAAGATAGGGACATCATATTCACGCAATTGTAATTAATTTTTTTATTGTAAATTTCAATACTAGTTACTTTATTGTATAATATCTATTTTTTTAATTTTTCCTTCTTCTAAATATTGTATATATTTTATTATAATGGCATAACTTAACTTTGATGTTATTTTTTTTTCAATATTTATAACATTTTATTTGTGTTGATGCTATCATTTTTGTTGTCATTACATATGTGTGATTGAACACTTATAGTAAAGATAAGCGTGTTTAGATCAATAAAATTAGTATTGTATATATTAAAATTGTGGCGGCTAAAACAACCACAAATATTTTGTATAATTTTTTTTATTAAATTGGTTGTTATCGCAACCGATATAAAAAAATGTATACTTTTTATCTTGGTTATGATAACAACCAATGTAAAAAGTAGATTTTTATACTGGTTCAATAACCGATATAAAATGTGTCAGAATTTATATCATGTGTATCTATACGTGTTTTATAATTGATGTAAAAAATCATTTTTAACCAATGTAAAGTCTTTTTTTACTAGTGTAAGATTTTGAACAATTATCATTATTGATTTTAATTTTTCTTATTGAGAAAAGTGAAATGATGAAGATGATTTGAGTGTTGTCATGGACATACTTTTGTTGTGAAAATTGGATTTTAGTATCCTTTATTGTTTTGATATGTGATGATTAAATTTTGAGCCACATACATTTGCATTTCAAAGAGATGGTCAACTTTATATTAATGAGAATTATTATGATATAGGATGTAGTAAACCTATGCTTAATTCTAAGTCTATTATCATAGATAGGTTTGAAGAAGATGATAGAATAAACATATTTATACATTGCATACAAAGGTTATTGTTATGACAGTTTATTGTAAACATTAAAAAACTCAAATGATATGTATGATTGGTGGGAAAGATGATAGAGCAACCTTATGCATACAATATATGCTAAGATTGATTTTGTAACAATTTCTTGTAATTACCAAAGAAACTGTTGTGCTAGTATGTTAAATGGTAATTTAACGTACTACTCCTAGTCAAAATTACTTGAATGAAATGTTTCACTCCTTCTCACTCCGCTCCTTTATATGTTGCTATGAATTTTACAGTATACCTGTACTGTGGATTACACTCTCTTCAATGTTGAAGTGATCATCAATATAGAAGTTGGATCATGTTTTTCATACTCTTTGATCATGAGCAATAACTACAAAACAAAAATACTATTGATAGAAGAGAAGTCAAAAAAATGAATCTAAGTAAATTCTATTTTTTTATTTTAATAACACTAACTTAAATCGTTTATGTCTTGAAAGAATTGGGATGATTTAAGAAATTATTACAATAAGCATTTTAAATTAATTAACTTTATTTATACAATTATATAAAAATATTTTAGATTGATTTTAATTAAATTTGTTCTTAACATATTTATATATAATTTTATAATTAAAATAGACTATTCGTATTTATTATATTCCCATCTTACACAAATAATTTTATCTGAAAAAAAATAATTTTTTAAAATTTTATTGAAAAACTTAATTATTTGTTTAATTTTATTTTTAATTATTTATTGATTTTTTATAAATAAATTTTCCAAACAATAAATCATATTAGTGTCACTAAAAACAAGATTCTTATCCGACATCACAATATTAATGTGTCGTCAACTTCTTGTATTCGTTAATATCAAATCCTTTTACCTAAAAAATATGAACTTAGGACTCAAAAAGGGAAAAGAAAAAAATGAAGAAGAAGACATACTTGACCACAACATATTATCTCTTACCTTTTCAGTCTGGAGAATCAAATAAAATTCATCTTTTCACTTTCCGTGCTCTTCATTTTCCTCAAGCTCTATGAAATGAGGAGCAAGTGTCATCCAATTCTGTGTAATCTTTAGTCATGAATTAGATTATGCCATTGGTATAAAAAAAATATATTAGAATAAATATTTACTTAGGTTTTTTAAGGATTTTCACTCAGACTTTCTTTGAATGACGGTTTTTGAAGGAAAGGAAGAAAAAGGTTGTAACTCTCCCTTCCAAAGTTTGAAAGTTTTTTAAACGTAGAAAAAAGATTGTGAAATTTTAAAAATATTTTACTTTTTTTTACTTTCTTCAAATTGAAAGGTTTTATGACTACTAAATAATTTAAAACAAAATTGTTAATCTAATATCAAACCCAATGTAACAAGGTACTAAATTACAACACAATATACATACAAAATAACAACGAAATCATTTATCTAAAGTTGTATATGTGCTTTTATGCATGTATATGTTATGTATTAACCATATCTATATCCATAATTTTTGTAGGTATGTATTGAAATTCAAGATCAATTTTGTGTGGCCAGAAGTTTTATTGGGCCGTATAGTCAGATAGAAGTCTTTGGGTTATAGCCATGGAGCATTTAGAGAGGGATACCACATATGACCCATATATTTTTTGCAGATCATAGCTTGCTTTTTTATTGGGCCAACACAAAAAAAGTAAATTACAATAAGATTATCAGAGCCCATGAACTGGCATGTGGGCAGAAAGTGAACATGGACAAAACAAAAAAAGTCTTGTACATGGAGATGATCCAACAAAGGAATAGGTTGAGCTGGATGGTATCCAAGACTACAAAGTGATGATATGCTAATCCGGGGTTCCAGAAATTACTGCTGTTATCAGCGATGCACAGACATAGCTATGGAATTAAGAGTATTTCATTCTCTCACGTTCCAGATATATAGGCCAATAACTCATCTTCTACCTTCAAAATCACCTTATTGTCTGGGGAGAGGACCCATGATGTCCTTTGTTTGATTCACTTGTTACCCGATTAGTTTCATAATAATATTCTGCTTTACCCTAAAAATAAATAAATCTCTCAAGCAAATATTTATATCTTATCTTTTGAGTATTTTTTACCCAGGCACTCACCAAATATTCTGCAAGTCTATTATTTTGTATTTCCAGATTTTAAGGGCAGGTCAAGTGTTCTTTTTTTTTTTTTTTTTCTCCCCTTTAATTTACAAGCTGGCATTTTTTATTTTTATTTTTAAATGTTGTACTTTTGTGATTGATTATATTTAAATACGATATATTAGGTTTGTGCTTATCCCAGAATTACTCCACTTTAACATGCTTTTGGACCGACTAGCTCGTGATAACAAGAAATTGCGTTGGGATCAAGATATTTAAAAAAAAAAAACGTTCATAAAAATTTTTATTTATATTATCTCATTTTTTTAATTAAAATGTTTAAAAATTAGAAAAAAATTAAAAAAATATCACCCAAATGTTTAGGATAATAATTTCTTTATAATAAATTAAAATATAAAATAGTGATAACTATTTGAGAATAAATATTGGTTAAAAATTACAAGTTATAGTTAAGTGATTAAATATATCATTTTACATTAATTAGCTAATTTAAAAAATTAATTTTATTAAATAATTTTAATTCAATCAATTAATTTATAAACTTTTAATTTCAATTTTTAATTAACTTATCCACTATTTTTACTAAATATAAATAGAATTCCAAAATATTATTTAATACTCCTCATTTAATTTCTAAAATAATATATTATCTTTCGGTAAATTACACAACTCTTATCTATTTAACTTTATCCTAACTTTTGGACTTCATGCTGCTGCTTTTAAAATAGATGACAAATCTTATACCTATGTCTTGTAGAACACAATAAAATTTAATGAAAGGGGAAAAATTATTAAACTCTTTCTTTCAAAGAAAAAATAATTTTTAATGTTTTCTTAAAAACAAAATGCACCCACCTGTCCGAAGAAAAGTTTATCTACTAAACCAACTTTCTTTATTATGCTAATCTTTATAGCATTTTTTTAAGAAATAAAATTATGAGTTTGATTTTAATATATTATGACCATAGATTTTTTTAATATCAATTAATTCAAAATCAATATAAATATAAATTTTGTGAATTAATAGTTTTTAGCTATATAACATTCAATGATTGAATGATAATATAAAAATATTAATATTATTTATATATTTTTAATTAAAAAATTGTATGGAGGATATAAAATAATCAATTGATAGAAGTCTTGGGTTGAGATCTGCCATCTATACAAATTATATATTTCACCGGTCATTCTATGTTATGCATGGCTTAAGCCACAAACTCTGTTCTCTTGCACATTTTACTGGCCTTCCTTACCAAACAGATATCACTTTATGCTATAGGTTCTCTTGTATATGTCGTTTTACTACCTTTTGTTGTTTTAATTCGAATCATCATTTACAAAAGAAAAATCTCATGAAAATTGTTACGGTAATTATGAAGCTTGGTCCTATCATACAATTACAAGGACAAAGATTGAATGGCTAAGTAGCATTTATTTTGTGGAACAAATTTAATTCTTACAACATATTATAACATATTGAATGAAGTTTGGAATTTTTTTTTGTAAATTAATAAAAAGAAATATAAAAGAAAAAATATTTTTAATAATAACAATTAGATATGGTAATCTTTTATAAAGAGCGAAAATTATTTTAAAATATTTTTTAAAATTAGTTAACATTATTTTTTAAATAAATAAATATGGAAGTATTTTTGAAATAAAAAAATGATTGAAGAATATTTTTATCTAATTAAATATGATAAACTTTTTGAAAGCAGTAAAATCGTTAGAGAATATTTGTATAAATTAATTACCAGTAAATTTTTAGAAGAAAAAAAAAATATTTTACAATTGTGACAATATATTCATTTGTTCATATCCATTAACCATTGATATTGTATAACATTTTGTCCAATAGTCTTTTTGAGAGTTATGTCTCACAACATTTCTGTATCTATTAATTTATCAAAACATAAAACAAAAAATCTATCTATTAAAATAAAATAGTATAATTACCTTAAAAGTAAGGCCTATGTATTACTTTCAGTTCAAAAGTTAGTTAAAATCTACAAACATAATATGCATTAATATTTTACATAAATTTTATTTGTAACTATATTTTAAATAGTTGGAAATTAAAATTACTAATTAAAAATTTAAGATATTTAAACTCTGTTTAATAAAATAATTTTTATAAATTACTAGTATTTTTGGATTAGTTATTAATATTTAAAAAAACAATTTAAATAATTTTCAACATTTTTAATTCTTATTTAAAATATATTTTTACTTTTATCTATAATATATTTTTATGATCTTATCTCTTATTTTATTTTTTTACGAGTTCAGTACCATCTGAATTTTTTACAATAATGTTATTAATTTTTATATATTTATTTTTTATATTATCATAAAATATATTTAAAATTTTTATTTTAATATATGTTATCTATTTAATTATTACATTTTATTTATTTTAAAATAAATATTATAATTTTTTATAAAAATTTAAAATTGTAAAAAAAATTAATTTTTTAATTTTTTAAATATATTCATGTAAAATTTAAAAATAAATATTTTATTTTTAAAATAATAAAATTTTATTTAATTAAATTTAAATATACTTTATTCAAAAATAAAAATATATTTCACTTATCAAATTTTAGTACATTAGTTGATTATATTTTTTTTATTATTTTATATTTACTGGTTATTTTATCAAATAATTTCATTAAATATTTTTAAGTTAATGACTAATTTATTAACCTGCAACTTTTAATTAAATTTTTAATATTTAATTTTCATCTCTTAGTTTATAACTAATTTTTTAACTTCCAACTAACTTATTTAATAGTCTATAAAAAAATCTAAAATTTATTCTAAAAATAGTTATCAATTACTTTATGATTATATCTTTCAGTACCTAATTTGGTCCTGTTTATTAAAAATATTTCCTTTTTTTTTTTTAAATATTTCATGTTGTCCTCAATTTTATGAAAGGAAATGGTAAATCATAAGGATAAATATTGAGTGGATAAATAGTATTTATTTTCCAGAATATATTTAATTTTCATAATATATTATCATGCATGGAAGTCGGATTTTTTAAAAAAAAAATTATTAAAATAGTAAAATGAATAATATAAAATATTATTTTTAAAATAAGGATAATAATTAAATATGGTAATCTTTTAGAAAGACATAAAATTATTTAAAAATGTATTTAAAATTAGTTAATAAAATTTATTGTGTAACTAAATATGGAAATATTTTTCAAAAATTCATTTAAGAAATTTTTTTAAAAATTAGTTAAGAATGTTTTTTAGAAAACATTAATTTGTCATAATTGTGATAATATGCTAATTTTTTCATATTCACTGGCCTTTGGAATTTTATAACATTCTAAAGAAGAAGAAAAAAAAAAAAAAAACATAACACGTAGGACCAATAAAGCATCCATTTTAGCTAGTTTGTTTTTATTAATTTGACTATTTGGACTGGTTCTTTGTTCAGGATGATTTTTCATAACAATACTTTATTTATAACTTCATCAAAGAAAAAAATCACTTTATCCATTAATAAATAATATAATTGAATACCTTTAAAATAAGGCCCATGTATTAAATTGAAGTTTAAAAATTGAATAAAAAATTACAAATATGAAATGCGTTAACATCTTACATAGTTTATTCTAAGAATAGTTATCGATTGGTCTATGAATTCTTTTGCTACCTAATTTGATCCTATTTATTAAAAATGTTTTACTTTGTTTTTATTTTCATTAAAAAATCATAAATTACAAGGACAAAGATTGAGCGACTAAATAACGTTTATTTCGTAAAACAAATTTAATTTTTTACAATATATTATAATGCATTAAAGTTTGAAAAAAATATTTTTTAATAATAAATTGAGAAATAGAAAATAATTTTTTTAAAATAATGATAATAATTAAATATGATAAAATTTTATAAATAAATAAAATTATTTAAAATTTGTTACGAATGTTTTTTGGATAATTTATTATAAAAAAAATTTTAAAGACGAAATTTTTTAAAAATGTTTTTTAGGTAATTAAATATGGTAATATTTTTTGAAATAAATAAAATCATTTAAGAATATTTTAAAATTAGTCAACAATAATTTTATAGAAAAAATCAATTTATCATAAATGTGAATAGTAAATTTTGAATAAGTTAAATCGGTAATCTATAATAAAATAAAATGTAAAATAGACTTTAATTTGATATTTTTAGTCTTTCAGCACATTTGGTCAAAGTAAAAAAAAAAACATTCTTCAAAATTAAAAAATTTAAATTTGTGCCATGATGAGTTTTGGTTATTCCCTTGTCGTGATCTTTTAAAAATAACAACAAAACAACAATTGATCCTGAGTAAAGCACAAATAAGAATGAATTTACCAATCAAAGAAAAACACAAAATAATAATAATAACAGCATAATGGTTGAAATTGAATTGAATAAAAAAAAAACTAACAATCTTAAAATAATAAAATAGGAGTCAAATAATAATAATAATAGAAATATATCCATCATTTATGAATTTCTTCTTTTATATAACTACAATAATAATAAAATACAACCATATCACTTAATGTTGATATAAATTTCTTCTTAATTATAAAAAAAAAACAGAACTTTAGAATTTAATATTGATATAAATTTCTTTTTTTTTATACATGTATAAGGCTACAATAATTTCTTTTTTATTAGGAAAGGAAGATGAAATTCAATAACCTTCCAATAATATAAACATGATCAACAACAACGAAAATACATGAATAATTGTAAAAAATGGCAGTGTAAGTGCTAAGCATAGATATACGAGAGACATGATCTCAAATCCCTTTCTATTTTCAGTGCAAGATCTGCACCTCAAAGTTTCATGCATGAGGAAGTCCAAATAATTACAATATTCATATAACAAAGGTGACATAACAAACTGAACAAAGTAATAGGCCCTAAAATTCAAGGCAAGAGGTTCAAGAAGTAAGATGCCAACAAAACAAAAAAAAAAAAAAAGTAGGAGAGACAGTAGAAGCTGCATAGGCATGTAATAAAGGTTGGCATGTCTATTTAGGGCTGCCTATAGAACTTGCACGCGTATATTAGTTTTGAACTTTCAGATCTAGTATTTGAACTTTCAGATCTAGTATTCTTATGATGTGTCGTATTACATTACCAAAAATCTATTTATGATGTTAGTCGTGTCACATTAACAAAAAAGATAAATAAATTTTTTATAATTATTTTTTAATGTATATATAAATTGATATAAAATATATTAAATTTTAAATATGTTAAACTATAAATAAAATTTAATAAATATAAATTTATAAAAAAATTAAAATTATTACTATTTATATCTCAAAATTATCATTATTTTTTTTTTATAGTGTCATGTTATTTTTATGTTTTTTTTAATTTTCATTTTCTTTATTATTTTCTTTTTTTAAAGTGTTTCAGCATTTCCCTTGACTAGAATCATTTAGACTATATTCAATGCTTACTTGAATTTTCTCTGTCTATTCTTAAACCTAGAATTTCAGTTTATGTTTATATGAAAATCATGTGTGACTAAATACATAATTATAGTTGTGAGAAATCGAGATCATTGAAAGATACATTAACAAAGCAGGTTGGGAAATGAGTTTTGTCATCCCATTCCCATCACACAAAAATCTGATATGATTAAAATATAGATTTGAAGAAAATAAGGATGAAAATTTGAATCTCGTTCCTAGTGAACTCATAAATTTGTGGTGAACTTAGCACTTTACTTTTTTAATTTTTTTTTATGAATTATATTTATTCACTTATATATATAAACTTTTAAATAAATCATGTATCAAATATATTATAAGTAAAACAATATATAAAATAAATATAAAAAATTTAAAAAATAAAAAGGTATAATAATATTATTTTTTAATAAAATATAAGAGTTCAATATTCATATTTGTGTTGTTATAATTATTAAAATAAATTTAGGATAAAAATAGAGCAAATATCTATAACCTAAATCCATTTTTATCTTTTCATATTATATGAAGATATAAATTATTCTTAAATTTAATCAAAACAAATATTTTTATCAAAATCAAGATAGAATCATAAATGTATCTATAAAATTTAATTTTATTGTTATTTCTAATTATTATCACTATTTACATTTTGATCTTTAATTTATAAATATTAGTTAGCAAGAATCGAGGTGATTGAGCCATATTTAACTAATAAATTTACAAGTTGCACAAAATCTATGATCTAGAAATATTAATTTAAACTTTAAATTTCATGTTAATTATTAAATTAACAATCTTATCTGTTATTAAGGTTTTTATTAATTATTACCTTACAACATCATTAAAAATAATAACTTTAAAAAAGAATTTATTATCACATGATTATTAAATATTAACAATATCAAGATAAGTAATCAACAATTAAATCAAATAACATAACACATTAAGATTACAACAAAAACAAGATGAATACCTAAGTAAGGTTAGTTTCTTTACCATTTCAATCAAGGAGGAAAACAATCTTGACTAGGTTTTTTCTTTACGTTTTCTCATAGTTAATTTTATTAATTTTATCAACGTATCCAATCAGATCACTTAAATAATCAAGGGTTTAATAATTTTAATAATCATCATGCATAATTCACGTCAAATAAAAATATGAAATTTAAATATTCTTATTTTACTTGTTAATAGAATGAACTTGTTCTAAAAATATTTAAAGTTTAACAAGTTCTACTAAAAAGTTGAAAAAATGTCATAACAAGCAAAATTCTTCAATTTAGCATAAATATTTATAGGAATTTGAAGTGGTCCAATATCTTAAAATTTAGCCTAAAATTACAATTATACACCAAATATAGTCCAAACAAACTAAATGTTACAATTAAAATATCCAAACAAACTAAATGTTACAATTAAAATATGTAAATAATTGATTGGTTATTGTTATTGTAGGACTTTTATTTAGATAATTTTCTAATTGTTCAAACTACTTTGATGTTGTTAATATTTTTTAAAATGTGCTAAAATCTTGATACAAGATAAATTTGTGAAATTAAATAATAGGATATTAAAATATGTAAATAATTTTTTTTTCTTGTTTAAAAAATTTGAAATGTATAATAGATATAATATTTTTATCTATTATAATATAATTTCTTCTTGTTTTGAAGATAAGATTTTAAATTTAGATTAATTGGATGAAGTATCATTATTTTCTTTTTAAATTATTAAGTTTTGCAGTTTTTTTTTTTTACAATTAGAAGTGTCCAAATAGATTATCCAATCTGATTTGGGCTTTTACTTTTGAGTAAAAAAAATTAACTTTATTTGGATCATAAAATAAAAGTTCAAGCCCAACTACTTTACATTTAAATAAATCGAACCAACTAGCATTTAAGCAATGAAAGTCCATATAAATGAAGGATTTAAATCTAAATTTTAAAGCACAAATCTTATGTTTTAACGAGTTTAATTAAGTGAACCTATTTTATCAACTTAATTTTTAATTATATTGTGTATAAAAGCTTTGAAATAAATTATTAAGTGATGGATTTTGAAATCATCGCATTGCATTCTAATTAATATGATGTTAAATCTACATTGACTAGAAATTGATTAGATTTTAAACAATATTTTATTTTTAAAATTTTTAGTAATTTTATTTATTGATACCATAAATGATTAAAATATTGACATCTTCATTGGTTATATATGATCACAGCAGTGTTGGTTTTCAGATTCATTTTGTTGTTTTTTTTGGTAACTTTTTAAATTAATTATTTTATTTAATCAATTACGGTTTCCTTCTTTGCAATCTTTAAATTTTTAAATAAAAAACAATTACATGGCATGTAACCTTTGTGCCAAATGTTTCTCTTGGTGTGTTCATTTTTACTTGGTGGACACAATAACGCGTATAAAAATTGGTAACTTTACTAATAAAACCCTAAGGAGAAGAAAGTCTTTCGAAATCATTCTCTGTCTCTCTTTCGTTGAGTAGCATATGCGACTACTAGAAGTAAACAAGAATTGAGGCAAGTGATATCTTTACTTTTCTCCCAATCTTGAATCATGTTTAGAAAATCAATAATCTTTTGAATTGCTTTTGAACAATAGAAAATTCTAGCTTGCCAAAAAATCTAGTAACACTCACATATATTTTACGATTCTCGAATCTATTTGAGAAGCGCAAATAATTGAAAGTATTGGGTGATAGAATCGTGTGCATAAAAAATCGAAAGGTACAAATGTGACATTAGGTAATTATAATTACAATTTTGATAAAAAGAATTTATCTTACATTTTTTCTTTAAATATTGCTTAATTAAAAGATTTCTATGTTTAACAAAGGTGTATGGTTTATAATTTTTTAACCATATGATAGATTTTTTTTTGAAATCTTTTGATATTCTGTTGTTAATTTCTTTTCTTTTTTGTTCAGGGAGAACCTTTTCAGAGCTCAAGTGAACAAGTAAGGTCCACACCAGTGAAATAGTCAATACAACTATGCTACAATTGGGGAAGGTGATGCTCATTTGAATTGTTCTGGAATTAAAATTCATTACACCATTCGAATCATCTTACCGTTATTAAAAGCACCAACATGCAAGAATCTCGTCGGTTGTCATCAAGAATCCCTAGGAATGTCTCAAACTTAATGGATGATGAGGTATTCAGTATTTATTTTTCAATATATTTGGAGTGATATAGAGCTTAAAAATGAACTAGCCCAACAATGATCGATGAAAATATAGGGTTTGGTCTCAAATTAGAATCAAACTTTTTTATTTTAATACATGCTTAGCCTGCAAAAATCAACAAAAAATTTGAACATTATTTTAGGAATCCAAAATTGAATTCAAACTTTTTTGACCTTACTTGTTAACCCGAAACTTAAATCAGGTTGATTCAAGCAGATTGGGTAGCCCATTTGCTAACTTGAGAACTATGTGGTAGTGATTTTTGAAACCACAGATTATGACCACTTGCTTGGATAATAAAATTTAACTATACTAAAGATATATTATTTGCAAGTTTATATATATATATTCAATGTTTAATTGTCAGTAAAAATATGGTCAATTGAAAAGCATCTTTGATGAAAAAAGGTAAAATTATCCTAATTTTCTTTTAAGATCTCTTTATTAAATGATGTTGTCAAGGTCTAATTGAATGCAACTAATATCATCCTAAAATTCTAGGTAACCCAATCTAGTCTAAGGGATTCTAAAATTCAATTATCAAGAAGGATGACTCATTTTGAGATTTTGATCACTAAAATCCAACAAACCTATAGAAAATATAATAGGAAGAGTAGGAAGAGATATTACCCCCAAGTTGTCTTTGGAAAAAGAGTTAGTGACATCCTCAAATAATCAATTAAGTTTCATATAACTAGTTAAAGTTCACACTAATATTTTCTTATAACTAGTTAAAGTTTACACTAATATTTGAATCCTATATTGTAATTT
Organism: Canavalia gladiata; assembly: GCA_037954105.1. Classification (NCBI taxonomy): domain Eukaryota; kingdom Viridiplantae; phylum Streptophyta; class Magnoliopsida; order Fabales; family Fabaceae; genus Canavalia; species Canavalia gladiata. The sequence continues at coordinate 14,043,736 of CM075667.1, read as the reverse complement.
GTTTTGATATTCTGAATAAATCTAAATCTTATGTTGTATGTAGTTATTACAAAATTTTTACAGATTCACTTAATTGAATGATAAAAAATAAACTCTATTAATTACAACATTTTCAATCCTTGGATGCTTTACATCAATAAACTTTTTAATATATATGGTAAGCTAAGGAGAAATTTTTTTAGCACCCAAAAATAGAAAAATAGAAGAAAAATAGAAAAATAGAAAAATAGAAGCGAGTAATGCAGAACTTATTTTCATATTTTTGTGCTTTAAATGCTATATCCTATGTGACATTCTTTAGATCTTTAATTTTCCACTAATTTCTCTCCCTCCATATTAAATTTGATGTTCTCATACAATTCATTTTAATATTATCAATGGTTCTTTATATTATTTTTTATCTTTATTTTTATTCTCTCCACATTATAGATGAAGATAAATAAAGTCATTTAACAGGAACTTCCAGTATCACTTTTTTATAATTTAGTTTAGCTTAACTTGTTTAATAGATAAATAAATTTAAACTTATTAAAAAAAAATTTAGATAAACAAACTAACCTTAAGATTATTAACAAATTTGTTTAGTTTATTCAAAAATTTATTTATTTTTATATTTATTATATTTTTTTAATATATTATATTTATATAATATTAATGTATTATATAATTTATTAAAAATTAAATTTTTATTTTTTAATTTCAAATAAAATAATTTTATATTTAGAAAAATTTAATAATTACTTAAATTTTAAAATAAATATTTTATATTTTATTTTAATTTATATATATATATATATTTAAATTTATATATATATATATATATACACGTGCATGTTACATGCGTCTATTATATATTTTTTTAATATGTTAGTATATTTATTCTAAGATAATATTTAATATACATATTTGATTTAAGGTTAAAAATATTTTATCTTTTTAATTTTAAAATTTTAATTTTTTAAAAATTATTTATATAATATATAAATTTTAAATTTATATATTTATTTTTTTATATAAACTTATAAGTTTCAAAATATATTACAATTTAACAAAAAAAAACTTATAATAGTTAATAGATTTTTTTAAAATTTTTAAATAAGTTAAATTTAAATACTCAAGTACTAAGTGGCTAGCCCTTTTTCAATTCCCATCCCGCAAAATATTCAACTCTATCAGACGTCTTGTTTTGGGATAATTTTTTTTTTTTCTTATTGGATTCGACGCAATAACAGGTTAGAGTTTGTGATATCTGCGGAGATGTAGGGTTCGACTACTTACTCGTTGTTTGTCACAAGTGCCATGAAGGCGCAGAGCACACGTAAATATTTCAATCTCTTGCATTTTCGTATATTTTTTATTTTTTTGGAGAAGTAAAAGTGTTGTGTTTTGTTTCTCATTTGTCAATCAGTTATTGTATGCGTGTTAAGCTGCAAGAAATTCCTAAACAACCTGGTTGGACATGGACATGTGAAGAGTGCATGCCAAGGGAAGAGACTAACCAATTAGTGCAAGATGAAGTTGAAGAGGTTGATAGCAGAAAGAAGAGACCTTTATATGAAAGTTCAGCAAACCATGAATCTAGTAAAGGTTCAAGATTAAAACGTAGATATTCATGTGTTAGAGGAATTGGGAGAAATGTTGGAAGTTCTTCTGCTCATTTACCAGCTAAAAGACATAAAGTCCCTTCAGAAGCTCAAGACATGGCCATTGAAACGGATGTTGTATTCCTCAAGTCAAACAAACCATGCAACAACCCTCTACTTCGTAAGGATTTCCCAAACAAGAAAGTTAAAACGGAGAAAATGAGATCAGTCAACCAAATAGTTTATTCTGGTCCCCAAAGGGGTAGTGAATCTCAAGAGAAAGAAAAGGTTCCCTATGCTTCTGATGTTGGAGAACCTGTGACCATTTCAACTGAGTTAAATGAAAAAGGAAAAGCTCTTGGAGGAAGTGTGATATCTCCCAGAACATCCAATCCAGATAACCTTGCTCTAGTTTGTTGGGAACCTCCATCCAAGAAGTTGGGGAAGGTAAAATTAGACAATGTTCCTAGTGTTTCTACTCTGAAGAAATCTTCTAAAGGCACTTTGGACAAGGAGAAGTTACCCAACAGTTTAGATGATGAATCACCAAAACTGGCTTCACAAACTGAGATTGCTCATGATAAATGTAAGACATACATGTGGTATAATATTTAATTTTTTCTTTTAGTTGATATAATTATGTTAAATTTGAAGGTTCTCTTTTTGCAGGCTCTCAGTTAGCGTTAAGATCATCCAAAGCGGCAAGTTTGAAATCCAAGGGACAGCTGGAAAAGGCTAGTTGTTCTGAGAAATCAAATGCTTCTTCTTCTGAGATTCTCCTAATAGATGCCAATGAGTTCTACAATTCTGCAAAAAAAATTATTTCTGGTGGTGAAACTTTACTTTTAGGACCCAGATTTTGTAATACTGATGCTGTTGAAAGTTCTGGACAATTGGATCGTGGATTGCCGGCAAGCACTGACAACGCTGAGAAAGACTCAAACTGTCCAAATGAAAAGGAGAAAAATGAGAGCCAGCAAGGTGAACAGCCCACAAAAGCTGCAACAGATATGAGCATAGATAAATTATGCACCGATCCTACTTCGGATGAAAGGACCGATTTGAGGGACTTGATCCAGGTTGAGGCAGCACCTCTTTCACCGCGTCCTGTCATGCCAGAGGCTGATCACACATGGCTGTATGACCCATTTTCTTTATTTTTTAGTTCAACTATTCAACTAGTTTTGCTTTAAGAGTGTACTATTTTGAAACTTCTCGTGTATTTATGATTATTCGAGCAGAGGCAGGTTTGTGATACACAACAGCGAGGGGAATAGAAGGACTTGGGACAGGATTCGAGCCCACTTATCAACTTGTGCATCACTTGAAGTTCTTGAAGAGGTAGGTAGGCTTCCTGAGATTGTTGTGCTGGAGGAACTGCCTCGCCTGAAGATTTGGCCATCTCAATTTATGGAAACTCAAGTTACTGAAGAAAATATTGCTCTCTACTTTTCCCCACAGGATCTTGATAGGTTTGTTAGTCCTTTCTTTTTGTAACTAATAAGCTCAGTTATATGCAGTCTACTTATTATATATACGTCTCTTTGCATTGCAGTTGTGAATATTATCCACAATTTATGAATCACATGATCGAGAATGATTTGGCTCTGAGAGGAAATTTAGATGGAGTTGAGCTTTTAATTTTCCCATCTAATGTTCTGCCTATGAAATCCCATAGTGAGAAAGTCTTTTACTCTACATGTTTTGATTTTAACTACATTGATGCTTTATGTACACATTTATATCTCTCCTACTATTACTATTCCCTACTAATCTTTATATTAATTTTTCTAGTTATTTTACTTGCTACTTGTTTGTGTTTGGTAGTTTGGAATCATATGTTCTTTTTCTGGGGTATGTTCAAAGCAAAAGAGGTGATCAACTCAGCAAACACACCAGTGTCAAATTCTCTTCATGTGAGGAATTGCTTTACTTGCTGTCTTTGACAACAAAGATATATCTTTTTTTCATCGCTTAGCATATTCATGGACACAGGATTATAGTTTGTTATAATTTTGATTATATTATATTTAGATGCTGATTGGTTATTTAGATCATGAGTCTACTCGTTCCCGAAAACGTAATCGATATTGTGGCATCATAAATATTACATGTTTTCAGTTATTAAATGTCCCACTTTAAGAGTGACCTAATAAACTATAACAATTTGGATATACAAATGTGTGTGTGCCTGTGGTTAGGACAACTATTAACCTATTTAATATGCGGATGTAATTAGAACTAATGCAAACTTACTGTCTTGCAGCTAGAAAATAATGATGCTGCCAAACTTTTGGCATTTGATCTCAATGCTTATCCTGAAGATAAGGATGGCGAGGGAGGAGTTGATGTAACTGAAATTCCTAAATCTGGCGACATAGGTGATGAAAGAGACAAAATGTTGGTGGTGGTACAGAGTTCTAATAGTAAAGAAGGAAATGCAGAGGAGGATAATGCAACGGTGAATATGAATATGAATCTTTCTATATGGGATGATAATGATATACCAGAAAATGCTTTGCTTGGGATTGAGTACAATAACGTTGAGATGCCATCAACATCACTCTCTCTTGCGCCACCACATGCAACCTATGAGGAAAATCTGGATCCGGACGAAGTGCAAGTTGCGGAATTTTTGGAATTTCTCTCTAAGAAATATGAGTAATTGAAAAGCCGCATGGGAAGAACACCTTTTATTTATTGTTACTTTGTTTGTCTCTTGATCACAGTCCTACAATGGAGCATGGAGCATGACTTATTCTAGACTTTTATCATTATTTTTAAAGGACCCTTCATGTTACTTCGGATGTAATGTTATTATCCCTTTCTGGACTGAATTTCTTTCAAAAACTATAGCCTGGCCCAATTTAAAAAACTGATTTAGTCCGAATGAAGTTTTAATGGTTTCAAATTGATTAGGCCTGACCAAGTAGGGGGTTGCGATTAAGGAGATTATTTGTGCAGTATAGGTGTCATCCACTCATCCTGATCCACTCCATTCCAAACCACCTTAGATCCCGTTTTGGTTGTTGATTTTTAATTTTTAAATTAAATTTAAAAATAATATTTATTTAGGAAAAAAATTTAATTTATTTTAATTTTAAAATATTTTGTTTTTTAAATAATTTTTTTATTTATTTAATATTTATATATAAAAATAAAATAAATAACATTATTTAATATATATATTATATTAAATTTATATTATTATAATATAATTTTATATTATGTAATTATTTATAATATAATATTATAACATATTTTTTTATTTAAAATAAATACTAAATAATATAAAAATATTATGATAATATATAAAATTATTTATTTTACATTTTAATAATCAAATAATATTAAAAAATAAAAATTATATAATTATATAATATTTTTATTTTATAATTATTATTATATTATTATTATTTTAAAAATATTATTTTTACTTTTATCATTACTATTATTATTATTATAAACTTAATTATTAATTATTAATTATTTATCTATTTTTTTTAAATTTACAAATAAATAATATCATTTTATTTATAAAAATTATATTTAACTTATAATATTACAATATAATTTTATATTATATAAATTTTATAATATAATATATATTATTTTATATAAAATAAATATTAAATAATACAAAAAATTTATAACAAAAATATATAAAAAAATTATTTTAAATATTAATTATTAAATAATATATAAAATATAAAATTATATAAATATATAATATTTTTTAGATTATAACCATCATTATTATTCCAATAAGTATTATGAATATAATTATTATTATTATTATTATTATTATAATAAAAATAAATTTTTATTTTAAAAAGTTTATTTTTATTTATAAAAAAATAAATATTAATATTTTATATATAAATTATATTTAATTTATAATTTTATAATATATTATTTTTATATAAAATAAATATTATAATAATAATAATAATATATAAAATTATTTATTTTAAATATTGATAATATTCAAATAATATATAAAATATAAATTTATATAATTATATAATATTTTTTATATTATAATTATTATATAATTTTTATTATCTTATAAATACTATTTTTATTTTTATATTATTATTATAATTTTTATTATAATATTCATGTTTAATTTTATTATTTTTAAAAATTATAAATTTGTATTATTTTTAATTTTTAAACTAATAATTTTAGTTATACATTATTTATAAATTTATAAAATGATTTAAATTTTTTAATAATTTCTAAAAATAAAAAATAATTTTAATTTTAAAAATTTAAAATTAAAATGTGAAAATCATCTGACGGAATTTAATCCGTTGAGATCTAGTCAAAATTGTTATTGGGCTGGAAAATTATCCTAGTCCTATGAGGCTAGACTAACCTCAATTCCAGTCTTTTCATGTCTGATCACTTTAACTTTCTTTTTGCATACTTTTCAAAGTCCAGTTAACAACAAATAGAAGTTTTTATTGCATTACAGAGTAAGGGTACAACTTTTTCACTTATTATATAAAATAATCAAATTTATTAAAGGAAAACGATATTGGGTAGCAAATTAAAAATATAAATTTTTTTAAAATATAATCAACAATTCAACATATTCCACCCTATGAAAACGTGTTAGAAGTTAAAATTAGTCGCGTTTGATTTTAAAAATATTTTTTATTTTCAATATTTTATACAGAAAATAATAATATTAAAAAATAGATATTTTTTTATTTTTATTTTATTTTTTATTAGTTCTAATACAAAATTTTGAAAAAAATTAAAATTAAAATAATATTTTTATTAATAAAAAATATTTTTTTAAACTAAATACTAACTTTTTAATATTTTCAGCAGCAATAATTGTTCATTTGTTTTACTTTGTAAAATATTTCAAAAGGAATGAAATTAAAATTCATTCTTATCTTGTTTGAAATCAACAAACCAAGTGTTTGAAGTGAAATTTGTTAGGTTTTTTTAATTATTTGTGAACTAGTATTATTTAAATATTAATAATATTAATCATAAAAATTAATATAGTATTTAAATTATTATGGTAGATCTTTGTTTATTTAAATTTTCTACGTAAATTACAGGATTACTCATTTTGTATACAATCCTGATATGTCCAAACACTGTTTTTATCTGCATCCTCCAATTTAACAGTTGACAATTTAAAAAATATATAAATATAAAATAAAATTTATAGTTTATATCTAAATATAAACATACGCCTATTATTATGCGTATCACAATATTTTTTTCATTGTATTTGTTGAGGAGCTTTGGTTTCACCTGATAAAATTTTAGAGATGGTACTGGTCAATGTGGTAGTGTTGGTGGTTTGGTATGGATGGGGTTTCACTTTTAAAAAATCATCTGAAATTATTATAAATGAATTCTGCTATTTTGTTTAAATTAATTTAAAAATAATAATAAAATTGAACCAGCCTAATCTAATTTTTTATAATTTGGATTGCGTTAATTATTTACATTTTAGTCTTTTTGATTTTAAGGAGAATATTCATTAAAAATGCAAATATACAATAAAATAAAAAAATTGTTGAAAATAACAAATCTCGTTATAAATTAATCTAAGTTATATATTATAAATCAATTTTTAATGAACTACAAGTTAAATAATTTTTATTTATTTCCAAAAATAAAAAATACATTTAATAAGATATACTTCTTGTTAATAATTATATCAATGATTTTAGAAGTATATTGAAATTAAACCAACCGATTTATGATTTAATAATTTAATTGTAGTTAAATTGATGTTCACTTGGTAATAATTATACATATTTTATAAAATTATATGATATATTAAATAATAAAATAATATAAAATATAAAATTTTAATTAATACAGAAGAATTGTATTATATATTTTAGATGAAAAAAATATAATAAAAAATTAAATGATATTAATTAAAATTTTAAAAATATTAGTATGAAAATAATTAAAAGACCAAAAAATAAAAATAATCTTCTTATAAAGACAATTCCAACCATGTTTTAATTTCTATTTCCATTGATCTTAGATCAATTTAACAGTTTTCTTATTGAATTTTAAAAATTATGATTTTTTTTTAGACGAATCGATCATCAACCTGATTCTTAATTGAATCAGGTACTCCACTTTAAAAGAAAAAATATCAATGATCGAATGTAAATATAAATATATATATATATATATATAATAATTTATATTTTAATTTAATTTGATTTATTTTTAAATATAAAATTAAAAATTGAATCAAACTAAATTAAAGATATAATTTTTTGAATTTTATTTTTTATTGATGTTTAATTGATTTTTTATTGAGTGAAGGGTTTGAAATGGTTGTTAAACATTTCTAGAATTTAATACAACATATAAAACGGTAACCTTACTTTAACTTTATCATTCAGATTTTGATATTGATGTATAGAATTTGGCTCTTTTTTGAGTTGACTACAATCGACATAATTTTTAATTGCGACATCATATTAGTTATATTTTTTTAAAATTATTAAATAATCTTAATATTAATAATTTTTTCTTCCTCTTTAATATTATTTATTAATTTGATTTTTTATCTTCCAAAATATCACATCATTTTTAAGATATATACATTTCAAAATTGTGAAAATTTGTTTTTCTAAAATTTATTTTGAATTACATTATTTTACTTTAGAAATCAATCGTTGATAGTTGTTTTTGTTTGTTTGAATAATCACGCAATTTTTTTAAAATGATTAAAAAGATAGTTTAATAATTAAAACAATATTTATCTTGGATTTAAATAAATATTAGCTGCGAAAAAATATTAATATTTGTTTAAAAATTTTCATTGATTACATAATTTAAATATACTAATTTCTTCCAAACTTTTTATCATTTTTTTTAAAAAGGAAAACTTCAATTAAACAATACAATTAAAAATGAAGCATTTGTGATGAATAATTTTTTAAACCATAGTTTTCATTAAATAATTTATATAATTATTTATTAAAATATACTATTTTAATAATATTTTTATTTCATTAAAATATTTATATCCTATATATATTGTATTAAAATTAACCTAATATACTTTTTAAATATGTCAAACTAAGGATTATTTGATCAGCTTTTTATTCTTATATAGTTTTATAAAATTTGCGACAAATAATTTAAATAATGTTAACAACTAAAATGATTAAATTAATATTTTTGTAAAATTATCAATAATGTAATTTACATGCACACAAGTTGATATAATTTTAAAAAAAAAAAAAAAATCTCATCGTCTGCGTGCAGGAAACCGGATGGCAGCATGGCATCCAAAAAATATCCTGAAAGATTAGGAAGAAGGCTACGGTGTCATACGGTCAATGTTCCTAAAGTATTTTACCCACATGTTCAGCTAACGGTTGAGATCTTCAAGATGGAATTTTTTTTTTTAAGAATGTTAGTAATAAGATTTTGAATATATTTTTTATTAACTAAAATTTTATTTTTTTCTATTATTTTAATTTTTATATATAATAGAAATAATAAAACCTGAATTCAACCTCTCATATTAATTATTCCAACTTTTAAAATGAGTTCAATCTAGTAAGCTTTCATTGTTTTGAGAATGAATTTTATTAATTTAAAAAAGTTACATAATTTAATAAAACTTATATAATTTTAATTAATAATAAAAATATAGTAAAAATCAGGTAATGGAAATTATGTTGCTGGTGTTACTTTTCATTCAATTGATCATTAATTAACATCTTAATCGTTTAAATATTTGGTTTGATATTTTAATAAATAAGGAGGATTATATGTTTTTATTGTACTAAGTGCAGAAAAGTTTTTGATGGAAGAGAATCTATGTTAAAGGCTGCTATATTCTGATTTATGGAGGATGGCGACTAGTCCTCAAGTAATCACACAACTAGAGCACTTGTCATGTCGATGCCCCGGTGAAGTCGGCATTCATACTATGACAAATATATTATTGTGTGTTATAGATATTTTTTATAAGATTAAGTTTTCTTTGAATAAAGAATGAAATAAAAATTCAAAATTTAAAATAAAATTGAAAATATTCTTTAAATAGATAAAAAATAAAAATATAATGTACAATTTATTTATTTATTTGAATAAGTAAAAAATTATTTTTAGACGGGCTGAGTAAAAATTATATAAAATATATTTATAATAATTGTAAAAAAAATAATTCAATAAAAAAAATCAAATTTATGTTCATAGTATCTTTCCTAATAAAATATTTAGTCTCAATTTTATATAATATAAATAAAAATAAAAATTAAAACCGTTTAACCCTTTTCTTCTTTCTTTTTTTTATAAAATTTTTTTAAAAGACAAAATCCATCTAAAGTATTTTATTCCACCAATTTCACTTAATCCAAAAAAAGATAATAATTTATTTTATTCTATATTTTTCATCCTTATAAATCTATTTTAAATTTATTTATTTTGGGATACGGACAAATTTTGTAGCTGTTGAATAAATTAGATATCTATATTTTGTGTTATGCTTTCTCCCTTGAACTGGCATTTTCATTTGCATTTGAAAACTCTTGTTGTTATTTTACAATAATGGTGGACTGTTCTCTCTTGCTTGTTATTTTACAATAATGGTGGACTGTTCTCTCTTGCTTGTCGTTTCTGCTCAATATGATTATACTTTTTCAAGATTCTGCGTGAAGTGATGAACATTATTTGTGAACACAATGAAACCGCAACTGAACATTATTTGTGAACACAATCAAACCGCAACCGGACTGCCCAAAAATTAAAAAATAACAAAGGTAGTCCAATTATCGATCATAAAGAATGAAGTGCATCTTCAATACATTACTCATTTTAAATATTCTTAGGTGTTTTTATCCAACAATCATATAAATAATTTTAAATTTTATTCCATGTTGCAATAAATAATTATATCTTACGTTTATTAATATTATCTTATTTCCTGTTAGAGAGTACTTGCTAATATTGAAAATTAGATAAATTAGAACCTTGTGGATCAATAATTTAATTCTTCTTAACTAGATTAATCTTTGTTTGCAGTTTTCTATTTATGTATGTCCATTACAGTAATTTTTGCATTCTAACCTAATCAATAATTTTGAGCTTAAATGTTTATTAAAATTAAAACATTTCACAAATATAGAAATTAAATAATATAAAAAGAATTTTTTCTTAAAACCAATATAAAAATAAAAAGTAAATAATATAAGAAATATAATATTAAAAAATTAAATTTAACAAAAAAATAAAAATTATACACCAAAAAAGAATAATTGGTGTTTGAAAATTTTCAATAATACAATAAAAGTTAGTTACTAATAAAATAAAATAAAGGTTATTAAGAAACTAAAAGTATAATAAAATCACCATATTTAAAAATAAACTTTAATTTATAATGTAAACGCAACTAAAAATAATACAGCTAACATTAATTATGCTTAAAAAAAGGTCAGAGTGCTGCATCAAACATATTTGTGGATCCAGAATTTAAAGAAATGGAAAATTTGAAATTTTAAAGAAAACACTTATCTGAAAGTAAGATGCCATTTATTAACATATATTATTTTATGATTTTTAATTATTTTAAATTGTATATTCTTTGCTTTTTTAAATATATTTATTAAGTGACATAAAAAACAACTAAAGATAAAAATGTAATTGCTAACAGTATTGTAAAGTGTACAACTAATGTATAAGATCATGATAATTTATCAAATAAAAAATGTACTTTTATTTATTTAATTTTAAAATAATTGTTAAAACATAAAACTTTATTAAGCATATCATAAATAGATTCAAACAATTATTATATTTTAATAATAATAAATTTTTGTACAAATATTTTTTAGAAAAATTCATTTAATTTTTGTACCGTATTCAATAAATTTATTGAGCTAAGAAAAATGAAAAAAGTACATTTGATATGAGATATTTGATTAACATATAACAATTACTTTTTCATCTAATTTTAAGTTATGTATTTAATAAATATGCCAAATATATTAGAATTTTTTTCTTCTCACTTTTAAGGATGTCCTTGTCTACATCAATATAAACAAATAAATTTATAAATAAGAGAAAAAAAAACATAAACAAACAAAGTTCAACTAATTTACTTATCAACTTTTCTAATTTTTTTTTTCATAGTCAACATAAATTTTTTTGTATTGTTCTATAAGTTAGATAAAAAAAATATCTAATTATATCAAGATCAGTAATTTTTGTGGTTACTTGTATTTTTTTTAACCTCCTTCTATATTTTTTCCATACTTCTACTACAATATTCTAAAAATGTATAAAAAGCCAAAGAATCACAATTGTCAATATTTAAATATAAATCCTACAATTTATTCATTGACATCAATATTCTTATTCGAATTGTATGAATAATAATTTTAATGATCGTATTCCCATTTGTTGGATATTTATACAAGTGTGTCTGAATAGGTTAAAAAAATTTAATTGGGCTAAATTAATTATTGTTAATTGATTTACATATTCAACAATATTAATTGCATTTTAATCAGCTTGAATTTAGCTTCAAAAAATATATGTATATCATACAATTAGTAAAACAAGTGAATATATAAAAATTATTAATGTTTTAATAAATTTTATATTATATAAAATATTAGTTAAAATAAAAATAAATAAAATCTAGCAAACCTCCTTTCATTTCTCCCACTTTTAATTCTTTTTATATAAATTCTATTAATTTTTACTTCTAATTTTATCTTAACAAAAAATTTAATTTTTTTCTGTTTTTTTTTTCTTTTAACTCTGTCCTCCTTAATTCAATTCAACCGAAGAAAGGTTATAAGAATATCAAATAATTACTCGAGGGCCATAATAATCCTCAGTTGAATATATACATTTGAAACGTAATCGTTAACATGACTTAAAAGTATTTATTAAGTATAGAGAAGAGAATTTGACTATCAAGGTTAAAAAGTGTTATTTGCCACCTAAGCGGAGGGATTGATAATTGTTGATTCGATTTATCTAGGTCGGTTATGTCACAAGGATAACTTGACTCTAAAGAGGATCTTTTTAAAAGATTAAAATTTTCAAGTATTCTGAAAGAGGAATTTTGATTCAAAATATCTAATTAAGAGAAGTAATAAAAGATTCGATTTCAAATCCAAACATTATAAGTCATAAAAACTAAAAAATACGAAGATTTAAAGTTGAAGAGAAAATATAAAGACTTAATTCATATAGTAACAGGTCTTTCTCTTATCTATAGTAAAAAATACGTGTTACCGTTGTAAATAATTATTGTAAATAAGCATTATCTTATTAATACACAGTAATTTGGATCATGAAATCAATTCAGTCAACTTCATACAAGAAATACTTTGCACATGTGTTCTCTTTCTTATTTATTTCTTTCAAAATAATTTTATTATTTTAGAAAGTTTAAGTTTTTACATGTATCAAATCTTATTATTTTTAAACTTGATTGAAGAGTTGTTAATTTAATATTCACAAAAAGATAACGATTTAACTTCATATTATTGAATAATTTCAATATTAAATTAGTAATAAAATAAAATAAATTTTGAGAGGAAACATTTGCATAGAGTTATGTATGGGCAAGCAGCTTATAGAAGTGTTAATTTCCCCACGTGCATTTGTTTTCAACTTTTTTTTATAAACCTCTGTTATGGGCTTTGGTCACGGGATAGTGAGGCAGTGCTCTGAACCCTTCAATTCTGTGAATCATACATACGAAGAAATTAAGACACATCGATGGACGCATCAGCAGCAAACTGGTTGTCTGATTTGGTAACAATTTCGCTTATATAATCATTATTCCCATCTTTTAATTCACAAACCAAACGAATATCTGAGGATCATATTCATCTACCATTTATTATTATTATTTTATTATTTCAGCTGTTGCAAGAAACCCAAGAGTGCAATTTGTTTCGACAATGCCACCTGAACTTGCTGGATGACAACTTGCAGCAACCACTGTCTTCAGAGAGTTACTCTTCTAATTCCCAAACTCTAAGGAACTCTTCTACAGATGAAACCACTTTGGAGAGACCCACCAAACAGCTCAAACCCCTTTCACCAAAACAGAACAAGACCTTTCCAGTTTCACCGCCACAACCGGGGAACGTGAATTTCACGCGGAAAGAGTCAACACAAAACCAAAACTCGGAAACCAAAAGCCCCAAAGTCCAAGGAAGTCACGCTCAGGATCACATAATGGCTGAGAGAAAACGAAGAGAGAAGCTCAGCCAGAGCTTAATTGCTCTTGCAGCTCTTATTCCTGGCTTAAAGAAGGTACTAGAATATTTACACTGTACAATAGTGTCAAACAGGGTGAAATGGTAGCCAATTAATTTAGTTGATGTTACGAATGTATAGATGGACAAGGCTTCGGTCCTTGGAGATGCTATCAAGTACGTGAAAGAGCTCCAAGAGCGTTTGAGATCACTTGAAGAACAGAGAAAGAATAGAGATGTGGAATCTGTGGTTATGATCAACAAACCACACCTTCGCTGCTACGACGATCATTCATCCTCACGTGATGATGACGTTGAAGTTGGCAGTGGTAGGGAAACACTACCCCACGTGGAAGCAAGAGTGTCACAGAAGGACGTGCTCCTTCGGATCCATTGCCAAAAGCAAAAGGGCCTTTTGCTCAAAATATTGTTCGAGATTCAAAACCTTCACCTCTTTGTTGTCAATAGCTGTGTGCTACCTTTCGGGGATTCTATCCTTGACATAACAATCGTTGCGCAGGTAAACAAAAAAGGCAAAGAAATTAAAATTATCTACCTAAATTCAATAATTTAATTTTCCTGCGTTTTCCTTTATTTCCTTGTAGCTCCTTTCATGATCACTTTATCTTAGAGAGGTGCTTGTAAAAATTGCTCATTAATTATTTTAGAAACTAATACAGGTGAGTTGTCACGATTTTGCAGATGGGCACAGGGTACAAGTTACCCATAAATGATCTTGTAAAAAACCTACGCGTGGCTACATTGAAATCCATGTCATAGCAACGTACACGAACATGGTCCCGCTCTGGTTGGTGGGTGATGTATTTAATAATAATATCATATTCTGATATATCTGCATCGGTGCACGGATATCCAAACATCGATTGAAACTCAGATGGTGATTCAAGAGCTCCAGCCCCCATGTAAATCTGAATAGTAGTTATGCTGTTCAATGATTGAGACTTAGTGCCCCCACATATATTGACTTGAGAAGAGTAGAGCTTCATTATCCATCATCCTATGTGAATGCTCTCACGTTTGTCTCCTTCGCTTATGTATTTATGTAGGCGTCTAAGTTCTCACTCGTCTACTGCTTCTCTCCTTGGCTTCTGTACTTGTGTAATTTGCTTCACACCGGAAACGAAATCTACTTTTATGCCCACAATAAATTTTAAATAACTAAGATTGATCTACTAGTAAGGAGTTGAAAATTAAAATAATTTAACTTAAGCATCTGAAGTTTGATTCTCGCTTTTTACATTGTAAAAAAAAATTAATTTAAATTTTAATTAGATTAGACTTAACGTTGAGATTTGGCACATACTATTTCTTGTCTAAACAAACAATCACATTTAAGAATATTATTATATTTGTCCCATGTAACATCGACCTACGTTTAAATTAAACTTAATATCAGCCCTGTCCATTCTATATGCGCCTAAAAATTAATCATTCCAACTTATTCAAATTAATCATTCCTTGAACAATATTACCAAACAAGATTTTCAATTGAATCATTAGTTCATAATTTTTTTTTCAAATAAATGTTATTTGAATAAGCACTTGCAATTTTGTCAAAAGCTGAAGCTATCATTTAATAAGGATATATATATATATATATAATTTAATATGAGTGTGATGTTGAAATTTTAGAGCACAACCTTTACGTCATGTTTGTTTTTATAAAAGTGTGAAGGTGAGAAAAAGAATAAAAAATGACAGAAAAAAAAAAGGAAAATTTCTGCTTTTTCAAGGAGAGAGAAGAAAAACGGAAGAATGAAAAAATATAGTGATAAATAAAATTGAGTAAATCTCAACTTTGAAGATCGAAAATTTTAGTTTTTAAAATTTATTATTGAAAACTTAATTTTAATATATTGGATCTATTGGTATAAAATTTTTATCTATTTAACTAATCACAGTAAAAATGAATTTTAAAATAATTGTTTCAAAAATTAATATCTTTTAATGAAATAGTAATCTATAATTGAACAATACTATAAAAAATTCCACGGTTAATCTATCATAATTATTTTTTAAAATTTATAATTTTAAAATAATTATATATTTATGTTTTTTACTATCATTTTATACTAAAATAAAGTAAAATAAATATTACTTAATAAATTTAAGAAATAATAAACGACTTTTAAAATCACATAAATTAATATGCTTGCGGCATATGATTTTAAGAATTTATTTTAAAAAAATCCCTCCACACTTAATAAGTGGAAATAAAGAGAAAATGATACTAAATTTTGTAAATACTCAATTTTCTTGTTCCATATTGTCTTTTTTTTATGAATAATACAAATTATGCATTAATTTATTTAAGGATTTAAATGTTTCTATATCAAAATAATTTTTTATTTTTCTATCCATTTAAATAAGCCAAAGAAAACTTTTTTTTTTTACTTATTTTCTTTTGATTTCAATCACAAAAATTTAAAAAGCTATTTTATTTTCCTTTTTTTTTTCTCAGGTTTTCCATTTTTCTATGCTTATTTATTTTTACCAAATAATAACGACATCCATAAATATTTGAGTAGAGAATTATAGTATCCATTTTTATATTTGAAAAAAGTATATTTTTAAATTCACATGTATGAATAATAACTTTAATCCTCATATATGAATCTATATTCGAATCCATTATCCACTTTTGAATTAAAATGTACTACTTCATGCTCAAAATACAAAAATATATCAAACAAAATATTCAATTAAATATTTATAGTTAAACTTTAAAATCTAAAGTAATTATTATACATATATCAAGTATTTGTAACAAATAAGATAATTTAAATAAGTTCAAATTTAATATAAAAAATTAGAAATTATAAAAATTTTAATTAAGTAATAATGTTGTTTGAATAAAAATATAATTTACTTTTTAAAAATACACTTTATGTACTTTTAATTTTAAAAGATATCACTGTATATAATTTGGTATTAATTTGATCATATATATTTTCATAAAAGTGTGAATAATATATAAGTAAAATATGAAAACATATATATCATATTCAGAGATTAAAATGAAAATTGATATTTTTTAAAATTAAGTAATCTATTAAAAGGTAAAATATGAGTAAATAAACAAATTTGAGAACCAGATTATGTATATCAATATTTTTTAGAACTAAAAGTATAAAAAATTCAATTGGACTAAAAATCAACAATTTTTATAAAACAATAGATCAAAATTATAATAAATGGTAAGAACTAAAACTAAAATTAAATATACAATAAAATACTAAAAACTTGATTAAACTATTATAAAATTATCATTAAGATTGATTTTTTAATTTAACATTTATTACTTGCGATTATATAGTTAATTTTAGTTTAAAATGTTTTAAAATATGTAATTAGGAAAACAAATACTTTATATATATATATATTATAAATGATTATAAAGACTTTAACCCATATTCATATTCATATAATAGATTTTTTTACCCATTATAAATGTAGAAATAATAAATTTATATTTCCAACAATATTTATATTTTAATATATCTTCCTTCTTTTTTTAATATTTGTTTTCCCATATATAAATTTTATTTTATTTTTATCTCCCTTCTTTTTATCATTTCATATGTCTCATTTACATATATGAAAAATAATTTTCTTATAACACACACTTTCAATCTCTTTTCTCTCCCAAATGAATCCCTCAATGGAAAGGATCCAAATTCCATGGCGGTTTCCTCAAATTGAAAAAGAAAAATCCAATCAGTAAAATATGCCTTGTGAATTTTGAAAATAAATTATAACTATAAATTTAACATTACAAGCGGAACTACCTTAAATGAACAATTTCCAAACAAGCACATGATCTTGATTACAGATCCATTGGATCCCATGGTAAATGATTAGGATGCATACACTGCATATCGTACGGGGTTGGGACTTCATTTTTTACTTTTATAGGAATATATATGTCAAGATAATCTCGTTGCATTGATGTGAGATCACCTCGATTTACTCCTTTCTGAAGACTGCAACTCAAATGTGACTTCCATCTAATTTCAGCGTATAATCTGCTAGAGATCGGCGTATAATCTGCTACAGCAAATGAAGGTATATGTTCGCTAGATTTTCACTATCCTCATTTGATTTTTAAGCAATTTTTAAAAGTTTTAGTATTAAAAAAATGTTGAATTTCTCGTAGAAATTATTATTAGATAGATTATGAACAAAAGTAATTAGATTAGAAGAGATATATCTATAGATTCTATATGCCAGATGTGCAATTAAGATACTGAAATCATTGAACATTTATTTGTACACTGCCGTAGGGTATATAAATTATAGGAGAAAGTTTTCTCATGGTTGGGTCTAACTCTTGTAATATCTTATACTGTGAAAGATTTTTATTTGGCAATTCAAAGGACTTGTATTAAGTAAATAAGAAGAGTAATTTGCCTAGGTTGATAACATGACATACTGTGATGTCAAAGGTTTGGCTGGAAAGGAATTTGATTGTATTTTGATGATAAAGCTTGGAACCCATTAAATATATTACATGGCATAAAGATCTGTTTATGGAGCTAATAATAATTATAAATATAATAAACAAGTTTTTATTTCTTTCTCGGATTGATGCATGAGCCAAATCTTTTGCATACTAGTTTTTTGTTATGTTCCTCACAAAATGTAAAAGAATTGAATATTCTTTGTTCTCTCACAAATAATAATATGCTTTGCTGTTTTGCTTATTAAAAAAAATGTGGCCTCCATCTCCTTAGAGACTTAGATCAAAGAAATCAAAATGATTTGTTCTATACAATTAAATACAGAAATTACAATACTGATAAGACTTACAGGAAAATAAAATAATATATTAATGATCAAAAAAACATTCTTTTTTCAAAATAAAAGGTATCACTGCAAAGGTACCTGAATATTCGAGCAAGGTTATATTGTACAGATATTATAGCAGTTGCGCAGCACGTGATCTCTTTTTTGAGGAATTATTTTATGTCCTGCTAAGGAAAGCCCTCTCACTTTATGCAACTAGGTATAAATTAAGCAATGAAATGAGATGATGTTAAATTAGTAATCTTACACACTGGAGTTGATCTAATGCATGTTATGGGTTTTCATTAATTAATCCATCACCCAATGCCTCTCCCCATTGCTTTTAATATTTTAGTTAATGATATTATTAAACATGTTTATATTCTCTTCATTTTTTGTACATGTAAAGTTTTCCTACCTTAACCCAAAGAAAAAAATATATATGAAAAATTGAACTCAAAATATTTGTTTTAGAAAATATTTTCTAATTTTATTTTATATTTTCTATTTTAAATATTTTATATAGAAAATAATAAAAATAAAAATTATTATTTTTTATTTTTATTATAAAATTTAAAAAAATATATAATAAAAATAATATAATATTTTTAAATAAAAATAAAATAAAATAATATTTTCCAATCATTCAAAGTTTACACCAGAATTAGTCTTTAATGATAACTTTTCATGGATAGCTATCAATGTTGGGCATAAATAGTCATTCAAAGTTTTTTTTTTTTAACTTTTATATACATATTTTTCATTAAGTATCTTAAATAATAAATTAAAATATAAAATTATTAACTAACTCAAACACACAGCACATATTACTGGACCGAATTAAATATTAACTATGCATCGTCCACCTTTTTTAAAAATCAATCCAATTAATTATTTATTATTGACGTCTTAATTATTACTAAATAATACATTGATACAATCTTTCATTGTAATTTTATCGAATGTCAAGACATGAAGCGTTATTCTTGACATTATCGTCAATAACTTAACTTTTTTTAAAAAAATTTCACAATTGATAATCACTAAAATTTTGTTAAGATGAGAATGAAATAAAAAAAATGAAGAATGAAAAATATAATAAAAATAAGACAAAAAATGTTTAGATAGATAAAAGTAAAATAAAAATATATATATTTTTAGTTAAATAAAAAATTTTAAAAAATAAATTGTATAAAAATTTATAATAATGGTAAAAATAGTACAATAAAATTATTTTTATTGTAATATTTGTTATAAAAAATTATTTTTAATGTGAAAAAAAAGGCAACACATAAAAAGAAATTAAGTATGATGTCATAAAAAAATTTAATTTTTAGAAACTGTTATAAATATTTTTATGTTCAACAAAATACTTTTCAAAAATTAAACGACAGAATTTAAAATGGTATTTAGTTAATATTTTCTGTTTTTTCTCATAAAATTTAATTATTATATAAAAAAATAAAGTAATCATTAAAAGAGAACAAGATTTATATATAAAATCTTTTATATAAATATTAAATGCATTATCTTGAATTAAAAAAAAGTATGCTGCTTATTTTTGTCTAAATTTCTTCGTGCATCAGAATTTTTTTAATGTTTTTTGCTTTTTGTTTTTTTACAAATCTTTCTTCACATGTTTGATTTTTTTAAAACTTATATCTTAATATAATAAAGTCTGATAATTTCTTTTATAGATCATTCTTATTTCAATTGAGTTTACATTATATTTTGTTTTTTTAGATCATAAAATATTTGAGGTATCTTAAAATATTTGAACTTTAATATCTATGTAAGAATATAACATATTATATATATAAGTTTATGTTATTTTTTAAAATATTTATTAATACATATTTTTATAACTTGATTTTAACATTATATAATTTTTAAAAATACGTAAAATTAAGTTACACTTGTGTAAGTTATATCCAATATTACACAATCAATAATTTATAAAAAAAAATTATTTCATCCCTAAATTATAACTATATATTACTTTAATTATTTTTGTCAAATTTTATTAAAATTAAACAACTATAAAACTATAAATATAAAATTAGAGAGTTTTTAATTTTATATATTTTAGAATATAAATTCTATTGATTTTAATCTACTTAAATAAAGTATCAAATATATTTAAATAATTTTAAATTTTAACATATATAATTTATGTGATATAATTATTTAATCTAACAATTAGTTTTAAGATAAATTTATCTAATAAAAATTATTAAATAATATATAATTAATATAATCTTATTTTAAAATAAAAACAATATTAATTTCTTTTACCTTTGTAAACGTTATAATTCTGATAACTTTCCAATTTTCTGTCAATTGATTTTAAATATAGAATAAGTAAGTAGGACATTGATGATTCAATTTATTGGGATTCTTTTTAATAAAAATTGTAAGTTGGATTCTCCAAATCCATTTTAATTTGTATTTAAAAAAAATTGTATGTTGGATTCTCAAGAATCAATTTATTAGATGTTATTTTTAATTTTTTAAAAAGAAATGTACGTTGGATTTCAAAATCCTACTTATTAATATATATATATATATAATTTTACTAAGTCAAATACTGAAAATCTAACTTATATTTTTGATATTAAAAAAATTAATAAATTAAATTTTGAGAGTTCAACTTACGGTATTTATAAAACAAAAAAAAAACTGAATAAATTAGATCTTTTGGATAATAAAATTTTAACGTATTCCTTTTATGTAAATATTTTTTAATTTATACTATTTTTATATTTTTAAAAGATGTTTATGGCATATTTAAATAAAAAATATAAAAAAAACTATTTATCGAGATAAAAATAAAAACTATATTAAAATAAAAAATTATTAAAATATATAGTAATCAAAATTATAATCTATACAAACGTTGAACTTGTATAAAAAAGCCAAAAGTGATAGAATCAGTTGTGGGATATAAAAAGAATATTTATAACGTACACTCTTATTTTCATTTTAGTTTTCTTTACGCATTAAATGTAAGAGAACCAATTTTTTTGATGTAACCAACTCAAAAGTGAGTGTTCACTGCTAATTTTCCATATAAAAATCATATCTCTATTCAGGATATACCTGTTGCTCTTTAAAAAGGATAAACGAGGCAACTTGTCCCAGACATACTGAGGAATCCGACTGTGGTTGAGGAAAGGTATTGAAGGCATTTTCACTTTGGGGTATGAATGATAGGACATATTGTCGTTAACTTAAAGCCGTATGCCTGATTTTCCTTTTTTTTATTTCAGGATCATTGATGGTAAGCTTTCTTGCAAGTAACTGAAATAAAGATTGCAGTAAAATGACAGCAACGGACGAATCATGGACAAGTTGGTTGTGTGATCTGGTAAAAAATACAGCATCCAATTTTTCAGCCACACTTTTGTTTGCAAAGGTTTTGTGAATAAACTCTTGCTTACATTTCGCATGTTTTCCCAGGAACCAGAGGATTACAACAATTTCATGAATCAATCGGACCCAAACGGTGTTGATGGAAATTTCTCATCTTATGAGAGCATAGCCCCTCCGCCACAAGAGGAGAACTTGCAGAAATCTTTGTCAAATAATAGCAGCACCATGAGCAATTCCCCAGGGGATGACAACAGCTTTGATGAGAGATCTTCCAAGATACTCAAAACTGGCACTTCAAACACCAGCTACCTTTCTCAAAAGAAGGATTCTTCTCTCTCTTACATTCTTTCGTTTGACAATGTGAATCCAGGACCAATATTAAACGTTAATTCAACCTTGAAGCCAAAAGGCAAGGTTGTAAATCATGGGAGGTCTACTCCCTCAAAGGGGTCCTTGGAAAATAAAAAGAAGGAAGTTAGACCCAATATTCAGGAAAACAAAAACTCTGGTTCTGTAGCCAGATCTCCTCACCATGCTCAAGATCACATAATTGCTGAGAGAAAAAGGAGAGAAAAGATTAGCCAGCAGTTCATAGCTCTTTCAGCCATTATTCCAGGCTTGAAAAAGGTTCAGTTTTTATTATTATTATTTTTTATTATTTTCAGTGGATACATGGGAGTAATTAAGGTGTGGTAATTGTGATGCAGATGGACAAGGCGTCGGTGCTTGGGGACGCTATAAGACACGTGAAACAGCTGCAAGAGCAAGTGAAGTTGCTGGAAGAGCAGAACAAAAGGAAAAGGGTAGAATCGGTGGTATATGTTGAGAAATCCAAGTTCTCTGTGGATGAAGATGTCTCGGACACTTCATCAAATTCTGGTGACGGTAACTCCTATGACCCCTCAAAAACAAATGGATCACTGCCCGAAGTGGAGGTAAGGGTGTCAGAGAAGAACGTAATGATTCGAATCCACTGCGAGAAACAAAAGGGAGTACTGATGAACATACTCAAAGAGATGGAGAATCTTCATCTCTCGGTAGTCAATAGCAGTGTCTTGCTTTTCGGGACCTCCAAACTGGACATAACCATCGTAGCAGAGGTACATATTATTGCTCCATTACCACCATTACATTTCTGCCATTCATTATTTACCCACTCTTGAGTAATTAATAAATACATAATTTATATTAAAAATTATAGTAGAGGCATTTTGATAATATTTTTTTTAGAAGAAATTTGCTTTTAATTTCTTAATAAATTAGCGTTCCCTTAATTTATTTTACTACTAGCTGCTCTCAAACAAAAAATCTGAATAATAACGTGTAAAGGAATTTTTGTATTTTGATTGGTTGCATTATATTTATGATCGCTATTCAAAATGTGTGTTCTGTTGGAAATGCAGATGGATGATGAGTTGAGCTTGAGCGTGAAGGAAGTGGCGAGAAACCTTAGAGTGGGACTCATGCAGTTTATGTAGCTTACAGGTGTATGGTGTCATTATCCCGCACTTTAATGCATTACATTATGGAGTCAATAAATGTCCATTTCTCACAGTGAGCCACATGGAGAAATAAAAATAGATTGCTACGAGATGAATGAATGGATATACATTAGGGTGGTTGAGGTAATCAATGAATTAAAAGGGTGAAATTCATCGGAAACTGGGATTTGGCTGTTTGACTAATCTCAAAATGCATACGTTCCCAAACTAAGACACGTTACGTCCTGACATAATTAAAAAAAGATATTAAAGCCTGACAAATACTTTTCCCTTTTTTTATAATATTTATTTTAGTTTTATTTTTATTATATTTTTACTTATACTAACAGATAATAATGTATATATATAAAAAATTAATATTTTAAAAAATTGAATTTGACGAATGAGTAGGAATGAAATTTTTATTTTTTTAATACACGATAAAAAAGGAAGAACTACAAGTTTAAAATATTAAATATATTTAATTAAATAATTTTAATTAACTAAAATTTAAACTAAATATTTATCTATTTTTAATTTTTATAATTATATTAATAAATATAAATTTTGTTTTTATTTTTTATTATCTCAACTAGTACCTACGAAAATATGATTAAATTATACAAAGATTTGAAATTACAATAAATTTTAAAATTAAATTAAATTAATTTTCGAATCCCAATTGATATATGTATATGTTCGGTTTATGGGTAAAAAATTTATATACCTTTTGATAAAAATACACCCATTCTAAGCAGAATTTATGATTATGATTAGTTTTAAGCTACATTTAATCCGTATAGTTATAGTTTTAATAGATTTTAATTCTATTTTTGTAATTTAAATTTTAATTAAATTTTTATAGTTTTATAATTATTTTAATTTTATTTAAATATTTATTATTGAATTTGAATATTTTCATTTTTAAATAATTTTTGCAAACTATTTTTAAAATTTTTAAATTTATCTTCAAGTGAATATAATAAATTGATGTTAATATGTAAGAAGGATTATTTTGTTTTTAATTTATTATATATATATATATACTATTATTAAAATTTTATTTTATTTTTGTTTTTTTAAAATATTATATATTGTAAAAGTTAAGCCAATGCAATAGTGTCTTATAAAATTAGAGAAATAATTTATGGTTAAATTTTGTCTCACCAATAATAATTTATATATATATATATATTAATATGTAGATGTTCTTTATTATTGATTTTATCATAATAGAATTATTTTGAATAAAATTTATTATAATGCCTTTTATAAGATATTTATCAAATATTTTTAACATAATTGATCTATAAATTAAAAATAATTTTTTTTATGTATTAACATCAATCCACCGGTGAATATATTATTTAATTTAATATATTATTTAATAAAAATAAAAGTTTAGAATTTCGAATGAAATATTTGTATGAAATTAAAAATATGAGAAAAAATATTAAAATTTAATAATAATAGAAAAACAAAATATGATTTATGGAATAAAAAATATAATGTTATTCATATTTAATAAAATTTAATTAATTAAATTATAAACAAATTAATTATAAAATTTTTAAATATATATATATTTTTTCTATTCTCTCTTCAATCTCCAATTTTAATTATTAGATTAATAATTTAATTTATTTAATTATTAAATCTAATATTTATGATAAAAAAATGACATATCAATAAAAAAAAAACCAAAAAAATATGCACAGGAGAGAATGCCACGTCCAGCGCTAAACTCATCGGCTCAACCCTATCAGCTCATCTTGACATAGATCTTAAATTTTTAATGCTGACAATAAAATTGTAAAAAAGTGGCTTTTATTGAGAATTAAGAGCAGTTGATGGTCAAAACCAAACAAAAAGTTGGTAAAGGGACTGTATGCAAATTAATACAAAATTTACAAAACAATACTCTCTCTTCGGATGCTGCAAATAAATAAATGCAAAGAAAGATTGATTGTTTTTTTTACAATCTAAAAAATTACAAAATTTAAATCCATAATTTTATATAAAATTATTTTAATTTTTAACTTCTTACCGTTAGATTAAGTCTAATAATGCACAGGAAGATTATTTAGTTACAGAGGATTGAGTTTATAATTTATAAAATTAAAAGTTTAAATTATGTTTTTTATGTGAAGATTTAATTGGTACTTTACCTGTAAATAATTTTATAAATGTTTTTAAAGTTTTGAGATATATGTTAATTTTGATAAATTTTTAAAATTCAATTCATACATACCAAAAAAATTCAGTAAAAAATTATCTAACTTTTTAATTCATCGAAAAGGATTCAGCAAATAAATGCAAATGATATCCCAAAAATTTTTGTAGAAAAGCTTAATTCAATTATATCAAATAGATTTTTTATTAACTCACTGCAATAATTTGGGTTGGAAAACAGATTTTGCCATGCCCCGTTGCTTAAATAGTTAGCTTGTACCACGTCTACAAACTCACTTCGATTCAAAATAATAAATTAAACTGAAAAATAATAATAATGAGCTATACTAAGTTAAATTATAATAGAGCAAAATAACATTAAAATAATATTTTCTTATTTTGTTTTTTATAATTTTTTATTATCAATAAAATAAAAGAATATGATTGAAATTTAGATAATGATAACAAATCAAATATTATATTTTTAAATACTTGATATCAATAAATAATAATACATAATATAAATTATATTAAATAAATAATATTTGATAATTAATATAACTTTTTAAACTTAATTTTAAAATTAATTTTTTGACTTTCCAATAAAATATTTAAAAAGTTATTTAACAATTATTGTGTATAAAAATGTTCCAATGATAATATTAACAACCAAAACAAGAAATTAATCATTAAATATTAGAGTGAAAGTTAGTTATTGTGGGATGTTAGCATTAGTTGGTACATAAGGTGCATGAGATTTTGTGAAGATGTTCATCAATTGAGAAGTAGAAGTAATGGGAAGAATATAGACTTACCCGTAGGACTGGAAAACGATCGAATTCAGTCAGTTTTGGGTGATACAACCTGTATCCGCTACAATCCGAATCTAATAGGAATTTGGTTCAATTCTATCTACTTGATTTTTCGGATATGTTAGGTTTGATTAGTTTCGGATGGATAAGGTTAGTTGAGAAGAAAAACCAGAGAAAGCATAGGAAATATATCAAGAAGAAGAAAACAAAGCAAACAGAAGAAAATAGAAGAATGCAGAGAAAGTAGAAGAAAGCAAAACACCACATGTGTTGCAAATCAGAAAAATAGGAAACCATAATGATTAATCATGGAGTTCATATGCACATTTACCTTTGCACAAAATATAAATAAAAAATATCATCAACACAATTTTTTAAAAAAAACCATTACTAATATGAGAAATACTCACAATTCCTTAAGAAGAAAAAAAGAAGTATTGAAAGAAGAGTCAAACTCAGAGATCGAAATCGAAAGAGAGAGAGAGTTGAAGAATGAAGGCTGAGAAAGAATCAAAGAGAGAAAGATGAATGGTTAACCTGCAACAGCTCCCTCACACAAAAACACTTAATTTTTAGGCAATATTTTTTTCTTTTACACACTATTATTTGACAACCCTTGTTGTATCTAAAAATTAATGAGTCAAATACTTTTATTTACATAATGTTTCCATTGGTTGGATTCCAGCAGAAATCATATTCATAAGCTGAATCTGATCATCTAAACTCATCGTATCAACTCTCATTCATTCAAAAAAAAAAAAAAAACTGACACCCGATCCAACCCAATTAACAATAACTTTTGGATTTCGGATAGCTTGGATTCGGTCGAATCTTCTCGTATGACGACTCTTACCAATCCGTAGAGAATCTTTTCTTGAATAATATGATAGTCGAATTCAATATGCTTCCTTTGTTCCTAGATAATGGAGTTGTCAACAAGACTAATTGTAGAATGATTGTCACCATATACGAAGATTGACTTGAGAAAAGGAACATGAAAATAGTTAAAGATGTAGCTATCTTATCAAGCTCACTGATCACATATATGATTAGAAATAGTTGCAAATATGTGTTACTCCTTCTAACAAAGATTTTGGGTTAAATATACTTTTGTTTTTCTAAAATTTTAAAATTTTAGTTTTAATTTTTCATTTTAAAAATATTTGATTATGATGTCTTATTTTTTGAAATAAAATAATTTTAATCATTTATTTATATATCAAATATCGAGATATATATATATATATATATATATATATATCACGTAAATTATTTTAAAAACTAAAATAGTGTATTCTAAAAAATTAAGGACCAAATTCAAATATTTTAAAAATAAGGATTAAAATTAAAATTTAAAAATTTTAGAGTAACTAAAAATATGTTTATCCAAAATTAACTATTTATGATCGGTATCAAACTTATTTATTTATTTTTTTCTCTCAATTTTGTGTTCACGAACACTTTCCTAAACCAAAATGCTTATGTGCGATATCCACAAGCATTAATTGAATATTGCTGGCAGGTATTTTCAAATATTATTTATAGACTTTTATTTAGGTTTTTCATAATTGAGGAATCATCTAAAATCTTGGTGGAGATATTTCTACACATATGATCAAATAACTATAAATTTCATATGATCTGGAAGGATTCTTCAAACACACAAATTTATTAATTTTCAATTAACGCGTATTTCATTATATCTCGAAATTGTTAAAATCTAGTCCTAGTTGCCTTCGTGTGGACTTATTTCATTCTTTCTTCAGATATTCTGTTGAAAAGAGATGTGATTAAAGATTCGTTTTTAAGCACAGACAAATAGAGAGAATATAAAATCTTCATTGCACGATGTTTGAAACTCTCGTTTGTTTACCCCAAAAAAAAAAAAGTGATGCATATGGAGAAAAGATAGAGATTCCTTTGCGACAGAAACTTAATTGGAACTGTAATTCAATATCTAATGTTGCCACTCCGTTAAAACAGTTGGGTTGAAGCAACGCAGTGCATATAAAAATGTGTTCTTGTAATCTTGTATAGATTTCGATTGTAAAATAAAACATAGTTTTATATTATGTAATTATAAATTTAACTCTAAATAAAATATTCATACTACATTGCGCAAAGCCATCAATAGCCCGAGGGGTGCTTCGCTTGCATATTCTAAATTCCTATAATTTCAAATGTTTGTAAGAAGCATTTCAAGATGATCAAATTATTAAATATTATGGAATTAAACTGAAGAATAACCTCAATTTCCACATGAGAAAATGAGAAAAAGGCAAAAAGAAAGAAGAGATAAAAATGATAGTGAGTATGGTCCCAATAAAAGACTATATTACTCGCTTTCAATTGACGGAAAAAAACATAGTGTCGTGAAAACCGCTGCTAAATTCCATTTTCTAGTAATAAAAATTCTAATTATTATTAATTGATCCTCTAAATACTTTTTTCATCAAATTAATTTTTGAAAAAAAACTGAGTTATTATCAAATTAATTCTTTATGTATTTAAGTTGTTATTAAATTAATTTTTAAAAATGTATTAATTTGAAAATTTTTAAAATTTTAATTTAGTAATAGATTAAATCTTTAATAGAAAACAACATCTTGGTAAAGAATATTAAATAAAACACGTATTCACCTTGAGAGACTGAGAGCCATTCGTCAAAAACTGAACGGAATTAATCAGTGTCATCAAAGGTTGACGCCAGAGCAATTACGGACCTCACTTTTCATGTGACATTAACCATCCAATTTCTGCTTTTGTCCTTATTCGCCCGTAAATTAACCAACAACAATTTTCTTACATGTATTTTATAAATTTTTTATTTTTATTATATTTTTTATATGTTAATCCTTTATTAAATTAAATATATCTTTTTGAAATATATACTCAACATTTAGTTAAAATAACAGACTAATATGTTTTAGAAGTTGAAATATGCATTTCAAATATAATGTACTGACATAAATATATAATAGTAAAAATATTATTAAATTAAATGATAATAAGAATTAAATATATTTTTTTTCTAAAGTGAAGACTTTGCCATCTGATGCATATATTTAAAATTTAAACATTCTGAACAAACGCGTACTGTTTGTCGGTTTCTGAGCTAGTACCGTACAGATTATTTAATTGTAGGAAGTAGTTTCATAATCCATGAGTTATTTGATAGTAGACACTTGACAATGCTATTGAACGCTGTCTAAAAAGAGCGTAATATGGTGAAACACCGAAACTATATATTAAAGAGTTTATTGTTAATTTATTAAATTCATTTAATCAATTATCAAAGTGTGATTTTTTTAATTAATTATATTTTACATCTCTATCTCTTAAATCTCGAAACTCCTTAAAATTGGTTAAAATCTTTCCATAAAAGAAGTGTTTTGTATCACCAAAAAATCAACTTTTCTTAGTTAGTTAATTTAGCAAAACCCTTTGGTGATTACGTATATTTGTTCATGACGAAATACTAAGAAGTTGGTCTCATAAGTAATAATGCAGGTTCTACTCGGTCACAAATTCGAAAATTTTATTTGGATTGATGATTTTTCACAAATTTTATACAATTTCATGACAATTATGTGTTGATGTTACGTTTTGTCTATTCTCCATTATCTTTCTATTGCCCTCAATTAGTCAACACAAAATCTGTTTTCAAAAATTCTGCGCAAGCAAACTTTTTTGGTATTTCTTCGTTCTTGATTACTTTTTATAACAATAATAATATATACAATTCGTGTTCGATTAAATAACTAATGCTGGTGCACCAAATACTGTCCTGTATATTTCTTGAGCAAAAAACATAAGGACTAGGATGCACAGTTGTACTTATTATTATTACTAGTTATAGTTCGTGATCTAAGCAAAATGTCACTGTGTCGTCATTCCAATCCATTTTCTGTAAACCAATCTGGATTTAACATCATTAAATAGTTGTATTGCGATATATCTTGTAGTTTTCATCACATAAAGTCAAGTATAACTTATAAATTAATAAAAAAATTCAAATTGATCTTTTAATAGAAGTGAGATGTTAAGAGTAAGTTTAAATTTTAAGATTATATTATTTTTCTCAATATTTTATAATATTATTACTTTTCTTTATTATAAATGAAAAATAAGATGTTGGTTTTTTAAAGTAATAGAAGAAAAAAATAAAACCGCATGCATGACAATTGGATAAACAAAAATATTAAAATAGTAAGGGCAATAAAGTTAATTAATAATTAATATATAAATATTATTTATGAGATGTGAGATGTTGAGTAAGTTTAATTTTTATAATATTATTTTTCTCAAAATTTTATAAATATTATTACTTTTCTCAATTATAAATGAAGAGTAAGATATTAGTTTTTTAAAGTAATAGAAAAAAAAATAAAACCGCATGATAATTGGATAAATAAAAACATTAAAGTAATAAAAAAAATAAAATTAATTAATAATTAATATTAATATATGAGAAAAGATCAAATTATTTTAGAAGTAATTTTATTTAGAATTATTTCGCTTAATAATTTTTATGAATAATTAAATTTTATCAATTTAACTGTTAAATTAATAAATTATATTATATAAATTGTTCTAACATTTTTTTATAAAATTTTTAAAAAATTTAATACTTTAAAAAATAAATTTACATTAACAGGTAATATGTCTTTTATAATATTTGTTAACTTAATTTTATTTAATAAAATATTAAATTTTTTTAAAATTTTTTAAAATTTTAGGATAATTTATATATTATAATTTATTAATTTAAAAGTTAAATTGATGAAATTTAATTATTTATGAGATTTATTAAATAGAGTAACTTTAAACAAAATTACTTTTAGAATAATTTGATCCCTCCTCTTAATATATAAATATTATTTTTAAGATAATAAAAAATCATAACATCTCCTACACAAATTATACTTAAATTTTACAATATTAAAACTAGTCAATTCTAATTATCATTGCTCCAAAATTTTTGAATCTTTAATAGATTGATAGAGTTTATCTTTATTTTTATATTTAAGTAAGCAAGAAGACTCACAAGTTTAACAATAAAAAAGAGCAAAAATTGGATGATTCAACTTAAGAATTTACCTATTTCATATAGTGGTTAAATTAAGATGTCAAAAATTTAAAAACTTGCATCTAATCAAATTTAAACAACCCTTACCTATCCATAAATGAAAACAAGAAAATGGTAAAAATTTAATAATTGTATCACTAATAGGATCATAGACTAGGATTTTCTTAAACCATAAAATTAGTTAACATATAATTTTCATAGATTTTAAACTATTATAGATAAGGTTCTAAAACAACATTTTCTCATTAGTTTGCATCATTAGAGTTTAATAAAGTGATCAAATGAGATATAGTTATTTATATAAGATATAATTGTTTAAGAAAAAAATTGTAATATGTGAGGTTGATTTAATGAGAAAAGGTGAAAATATAGGATTTATTCGAAACACTATAGAAAGGATGATTGCTTGAATTATATAAAATAAAAAGAAAATAATACATCATAGTAAAATAAATCCATACAAAAATTACAAACTATAATAGTATGCAACTTCATTGATTTGTGCCTTAGAAATACTCTAATAGGATGAAGGATTTAAAAAATAATAAATTAGTATTATTTATCAAAAGTACTAACCTTTTTATTTTTTAAAAACATTTTAGTAAGTAATTTATTTTATACCTGAAATTAGAGCTTTATTTGCTAAGATGCTGGGCTTACCCAGTAATTATGTTAGTGCTTTAACCTCATTTTTAAACCAATCTGATGGGGGCAGCTTTGCTATTTCTATTTGAGCATAAATACTCTCGACCCAATAAATAAATAAATGAGCATAAGTACTTATCAAGGAGATGCATTTTTGGGACAGACTCTACTATTTATAGACTCCAAATAGATTTAAACATCCCCGTATCTAGATGTTAGCACCCTAACCCACAAAGTATATTCTTGTCAAATAAGATTCCCTCTTCCCCTCTCTAATAATAAACTGAGACTAACCAACTCCAAATTTTTAACTCTTAGATTGTCCTTGGATTTTTGAGTATTTTCCTCTTCCCTAAAGAAAAATTCTCCAAAATTTGAGTGATTGTCATTAAAACATTCTTAGGAGCCATTAAAAATGTGACGAAGTATAGGCAGATTATGATATTGTGGTTACCAGAATGTTTTTCTGCCTCCAAGTGAAAGAAGTCTGTCCACTTTCCCAAGGGAAAAACCTGCTTCTTTATTAACGAGAAACATGAAAGTGTTATCCATATTGGATGTGCATTGTGCACCAATTGGGAAAAGGCATATTCCCAATTTCCTCTTATGAAAATTCACCTTCAAAGCACCCAAAATTGTACTTAGCTTTCACTTATCAGCAAAGCATCGTCAGCAATTGAAGATGTGATAATACTACTCCGTTTTCACCAATCTTATATAAAGCCGCTTAAACACCAATAAAAGCTCAAAGTTGGGGTCGTGTAAAAGGAAGTTTCATTTGCAAATTTATTTTTTATTTTTTATTTTTAATTATAAACCTGCTATTTTATTTTTGTTATGTTTGTTAATTTTAAAAGTTTATATAAAAATTAGTTTTGCTATTCAAAGTAAAAATAAAATTAAAAAATATTTTCGTAAACTAAATAACCTTTAAATTATTTCGTGGAATAAACAACTTTAAGCAAAATAAACTAATAAAGTAAGATCATATATTAAAAATTATACTCACTATTTAGAAATCAATTAGCATAATTCATAAAAGAAAAATGTGAGACGAGATGGAAAAGGGAGAACCTCGTTTGGAAAGAACTTTAAATAAGGACGCAAAGAGAGAGAAATGACGTTTAACTATATCCTAAAAACATGGTTAACCAAGGAGGACACATTTAAGTTTAGCTGCTAAACTGCTGATGCTGATTAATAACAGTAGCAGAAAATACTCATTCCAGATTCGTCAAAAGGCTTACGCGGTCCAGCAATTCTTCTTTGAAAGTGATGCACACTAAAAGACAACGTTTAGAGGTTGAATCGGCACTTTTGAATGACAACGAGTGTTAATAAAAGTAAAAGGGTGTAGTTATGTTACTTCTTCTTTTCTTTTTATGTGTTTAGAAAAATAAAGTATAAATATTTAAAAAGATAATTAATATTATTAATTTAAAAAATTATTTAATTTACTAATTTATTTTTAAAGGGAGAAAATAACATTCTTTATTGGATGAATAATATTAGTATGTTAATCAATAATCATATTAATTAGCAAAAAGAAGTGTTAGTTGATGTTTAAAAATAATAGACATAAATTATTGACGAGGGTATGATATTATTTTGATTTATGTGAGACGGAGAGGGGGGCGGCATTTGCATTTCCAGTTTGATGGGAGAGGGAATGAGTAATGTGACGTTCATTATACTATTTATCGTATTTTATATTTTTTTTCTTTTTTTTTTAATTTATAGTAAAAATGTAATTTCCCTTTTCGCCGTGGCACTGTCAAGCTCAACGGGTCAACAGCCACCTGCACCTTCAACTTGTTTCCTATCACATTGTTTATTATTGGCGTCTTTGTCGGAGTTTACACAGCAAATAAAAATAAAAATAAAAATAAAAATAAACCCTGTCGTCTATCAGCAACTCTATATATAATAAGAAAAGAAAAACAGAAAATATATTGACAACAGAATCCATTCAATTTTACATAAATAAATTTATTTGTGTGTTGATGTTATTCTTAATTGAACTTATGCTTTAATGCTATCAATCCGTATGTATTAAATATCAAATAAAAATGAATTTTTTAAAAAATTTAATCACTTACTTTTTTAAAGAATAATATATGTTATTATTAATTTTTTTTTATAATTTAAAATCATACTTGTTTAATAATTCATAATATTTTTATATTCAATTCAAAATAATTATGCATATTTTATTATACTTAATTTTTTTTTAAAAAAATTATTATTTATTATTAAATTTTGTTTAAATTAAAAACATTCGTATAATGCAAAAAGTGATTCCTTATCCCCGTTTTTTTAATATGATATTTATATATTTTTATTTAATTTGATCTCTATATTTAAAAAATTTATTAAATTTTTATATGTAAAATAACCTATTATTATAAATCATGATAGAGAAATTTAAATTTGTAAGTATCTATTTTAACTTTAACGAAAAAAATCTATTATAACTAAATTAATTTTTTATATAAAAATTAAATTAAAAAAATATAAGGATTGAATTAAAAATACATAATATATATAAGGATCAAATTAAAATTTCATAATATATATAAAAAATAAATATCACGTAAAATATAAATGACTTTATAATAAATCGTAACATCAAATTAAATCATAAATTTTTCATGTAGAAACTTAATTATACATTTTTTAAAGTAAAAGTATCAAATTGAAAATAAATTTCACTTGTAAAAACTAAATAAATAGTTTAACCTTCTTCTAACCGTGTGGGTCATGTAAAGAAAATAAAGCTTTAATGAAAGTGAAACTATCCATGCGCTAAAAAAGTGCTGTGCACGCTAAAACAATAATCTACGAGTCTTTTTACAGGCATAAAATCTGCACCTAAAAAACTTGTGTGCTTCCTATAAATTAATGGAATGAAATTGTTTTAAGTCAATGTTTATATACCATGGTTATCTACGATCGATTTTGCTGATCATTATCTTAAAAAAAAATTAAAGAATTAAAACTAGAAAAATTTAATAAAAAGATAACATTTGTTAATATTATTATATACATATCAATCGTAATCGTTAATGAAAAACTTTTATATATTAATTCTTTTGAGGTGATATTAGTAAAAGCAAGTACAAATTAACTCAACTGACGCTTTCATTATACTTTAATTTATTTTTTGGATTAACGATCGGTTTGCATGCTATTTTGTATTACTTGGCGTAGATGACATTCATAACAGTGAGATAACCAGATAGATTAACATGGATAATGCTTGGTGTACACGGGTGTAAATTTTAAAAAAAAAATGATAAATATAATAAATAAATATTAATATTAGGGAAGGACATTCATCAGTATCGATTTATGATAAATCTCAACTTTGGTCCAAGAAATTTATTGAGTAAATTGTGGAAATGTTGTGTAGAGGGGAAGACGAAGAGAGAGACATAGATGAGAACAATAGCGAAGAACCCATAGTTTGACCAGACGTTGGGAGTGAAGAAAGGGATTAGCCGCATTCAAAAGGCATCAACTGAGTCTCAAAGAAAATGGGATACATTTTCACACGTGCTTCTATAGACCCGGGTACGAAGCGTGTTTGGTGCCCCTATATAAAACGTTGGCAACTTTGTTCTTCTCATCTCCCAACTCTCTCAAAATTAATCTCTTCTTTTCCTCACTCAAGGTACGCCATTTTCTCAATCTCTTTTTCTTCCACCTGTTTCTGTTTTCTTCCTACCGAAATAACCAATTGCTGTCTTGCTTCAATTCTTTTCAGTGTCTCATACCGCACATCATATAAAATTGGTAATTTGTGAGGAAGGAAATCGAAGATGATGGAAATTGCGCCCACCAACTACTTACCTGAATTCGTAAGCACACTAAGTACTCATCTTACTCTTTTATGCAAACCAGTTAGGGAATATTGAAGGAGAAATTAATGTAATTTTGACTTTGACAGGGAATGGAAGATCTCAGCTTCTTTGATCAATACCCTATGAACTGTTTTGCATACGCACTTGATGACTTTGACTTTGAGTCTTTCTCTGGATCCCCGGAAAGCAATTCCTCTTATCAGTATTTCAACAATTCCGAAACCACACCAAATTGCTTCCCAACACAAAGTCCTGAACAGTCTGTTACCCTTGCTGGACCAACCAAGAAGCGCAAGACATCCACCACTTGCGCTCGTGACTTAATGTCATACAAGGCTTCACCTTCTCCCTCTTCCTCCCAAATTATTTCTTTTCAGAACTTCAACGCACCATCACTTCCTTCTTCTCATTTTCACAACTTCGATTCCGATGTGAAGCCTAAAATCGAGAAACCGAGTGGTGACAACATGGATTTCGCACCTTTCATTTCTCAAGGTTCATATGAGGACAAAAGTTTCTTGAATTATGATAATCCGGAGAATCAAGTAACCATGACCACCAGGAACCCCATCCAGGCTCAAGAACACGTAATAGCCGAAAGAAAACGAAGGGAAAAACTCAGCCAGAGGTTCATTGCTCTTTCCGCCATCCTCCCTGGCCTCAAAAAGGTACTATATTGTTGAGTTGGTTATGATTTATGAACACACACATATTTTGTTTTCTACTTGAATTGAGTGCAATTAAGCAATGACTGATAACCACACATTAATTCAGATGGACAAGGCTTCTGTGTTGGGAGATGCTATTAAGTATGTGAAACAACTACAAGAGAAGGTGCAGAATCTGGAGGAGCAAGCATCCAAGAAAACTGTTGGATCTGGAGTCTTGGTAAAGAGATCTATTCTCTTCGCGGACGATGATAACTCTTCATCCGATGAGAATTCTGATAGCCACTGCGATCAGACACTCCCCGAAATCGAAGTCAGAGTTTCTGGTAAAGACGTTCTCATCAGAACTCAAAGCGACAAGCACAGTGGGCGTGGGGCAATGATTCTTGCCGAATTAGAAAAGCTTCATCTAAGTGTCCACAGTAGCAGCCTTTTGCCCTTTGGCAATAACAATGTTGATATCACTATTATTGCTCAGGTAAATAACTCCAAACTAATATATTAACTTTTGAAAGTGTAGTATTCACTGATAATTCACTCATCCAAGTATGCAGATATTAGTTAATTAGCATTTCAGTTTAATTAAATTGCATTTGTTTTCTTGCAGATGAATAAGGAAAACTGCATGACAGCAAAGGATCTCCTGGGAAGGTTACGACGGGCTTTGAGGCAGGTCATTTGTTAAAGCATAACCAGTTCAAGGAGTTTGCGTCATTGATGTGCATGAATACAGGAATAAGTTTTTTGGTGAATAATGATTTTTATCGCAGTGCTTTCTTTTTCCTTTTTCTTCCATGATGTGGATTCTGGAGTAACATATCAAGGGCCTGCGAGTATCTGCTGCCGTATATTACATGGATTTGTTCTGCTGCGAGGTGTGAGGGGTTTTAAGTTTCAACAGATGATGATGCCATATTGTTCTCTTCTGTTGTTTTGCTTTTTTGCGTAGTTGACTGATCGGCTATGTTACCCTACACCGGAAAATAGCATTTTCAAATCTTTAACTTTCCCCTGCAAGAGGGGTTTTTGAGAGGCTTTGACTTATCATATAGACCTCTTTCTTCTCTCTTTCCCAGTTGTGAAAAAGGTTCCAGATTGATAGAAACTATAGCAGGCACTTACTTTATTTTAAGTTGTTCCTTTTGTCGTTTTGTGTTCCGTTACATCACTATAAAAAATTCTTCTCATTGTAATAGCGACTTAATGACAAATTGCTATTTTTTCTGAATATATTTTATACTTCGATTGCAAACCTTTTTTGGGGGATCAAATGGTATACCCTGCTTCCAATATTCATTCGTGTATGTATTGTTTTTAGAGTTTTAATTAAAATATATTGGTAATAATTATTTACATTTTTTATAATGATAATATATAACATTAAACTTTTATTTTTATTACACCTGATAATTAGAGGAAATTTCATTGTAGAGTGATGTCCGAAAGATTTCTATTTCAAATTCAAGGAACAAGAAAGATGAAAAGCATGGAAGGAGGAATATTTCTTGCAAATTACAGATATACATCTAAGTTAATTGGATATATCTTAAAGAGTAGTAAAATAGTAGAGAAAATACAAATACGAGAGCTATGTCAATAAACTGAAAGCAAAAAAGTTATTGAAAGATAAAATAAGATAATATATATATATATTATTCTGTTTTAGGAAAGTACTGAACTTTCACCATATACCTGTTTTTAACAATTTAAAAAAATATTATATTCTCGTCTGTCCCTGAAAAATCATAAACGAACATTCAAAAAGTTATGACATTAGAAAATGGAACTTTTTTGGGTTACAACTACAAAATGGAACTGATTTTTCACGTTAATTATTTGAATGAAAAATGGAGATCTTAGGGAATATCCTTTCAAATCTTTCGATCCTAATTATATCTATAAATTGATTGGATGGGTGAAATATATTATATAGTTAGTAGACGCGCAACTTAGGATAGACATCATCTAATCTTGTACCAAAAGACATCATCTAATCATATATATATATATATATATATATATATATATATATATATATATATATATATATATATATATATAGACACACACATACAAGCAATTCGTGCGTCAACAGAGGAAGAAGTTTAATCAATTAAATAATTAAGTTTGGTGCTTCCATTGGAGGCGGAATGGCGGATCATGGGTCCATGTGAAACAATTTTGATAGTTGCAATTTAATATAGGAAACCACATGGTCCCGCTACAGATTTTGTGATCTCCTTGCTAATCTGGTAATCATTTCATTATACACGCACCTTTCTTCTTTCTAGAGCAATGTTTAATTATTATTAGTTCGATCATAAAACTTCTCGCTATTATATTATCATAGTTAATTC
Organism: Canavalia gladiata; assembly: GCA_037954105.1. Lineage (NCBI taxonomy): Eukaryota > Viridiplantae > Streptophyta > Magnoliopsida > Fabales > Fabaceae > Canavalia > Canavalia gladiata. The sequence continues at coordinate 14,004,652 of CM075667.1, read as the reverse complement.
ATAAAACCTTTTATAAGTCCTTGGGCTTTTGAAGTCATGACCAAATTAAAAGAGTAATGTTATATATACTTATAATAATTTTTAAAAAAAATTTATAATTCGTTTGTTTTATTAAAATTTCTTTATTGTATTCTCATTTATCTTATATTTTTTATTTCTCTACTAAATTATAAGAATTGTTATAGTCATCCATTAAAAATTAGGCAACATGCAAATTTATGTAGATGTGGTTAATGATTGATTATTAATGATTCAGGATGTTGGTATTTTTTTTATATGAATAAAGCTGCATTGTTTGGCCTTGTGCTGTTCAGGTCATATCAATCAGCAATGCCTGGGGCGGGTTTTAGTGAACTCTGCTTAAAAGGAGTGGAAACCATCCCAACATTTTTTTATTATTAATTTGGTATTTAATTTGCCAGTTGGGCCAAGGCTCTTTTAATTATTTTTATTTTAAGAATTAATTTTTATGTAAAAGACTATAAATGATTAGATGTCATAAATTTTAAGTATGAGTGGAGTCCCAGTAAGAAGTTTCCTATGAAAGTAATGGAGAAAATAACACGGTTTAATATATTTTTAACCTATATTTATTAAATTTAGTTTAGTTTTTTAATTTTAAAAAAATAATGTTCATTATTATTTTATAGTGACAAAACATGCATATAATTATTTTGAGAAGTTAAAAATATAATATTTAAATGTAACTCACGATATTAGTAAATGGCAATAAGAATTATTTTAAAAAATTTTAAAATTTATCAAAATAAAAATTATTAAAAAATTAATAATTAAACTTTAATTTGATTAAATTTAAAAAAATTTAAAATATATATTTTTCAAATAAGATTGTGCAAGCAAAAATAAATATGAATATAATATCTTGAGGTTTAGTGAAACTGTTATCTAATTGACTATTAAATGGAAAAAATAATACAATTTTATACTTTTAAATTTATACAAATATAAAAATATTATAATTTTAAAAAATTATATATTTTAATTTTTAAAATGATGTTCATTATCATTTTTAGTAACATAATATATATATATATATAACTATTTTGAGATGCTAAAATGATATATATGTTATGTTATTAATAAATGACAATAAGGATTATTTAAAAAATTTAAAACTATAAAAATTAAATTCATTAAAAAATTTAAATAATTAAAATTAAATTTAATCATGTTTATAAAAATTTAAAATATTTTTAAATTAAGATTGTACAAGTAAAAACACTATGAATATAATATCTCAAGGTTTAATTAAATTATTACGTCTAGTTTACTATTGTAGTTCTTTGCTTAATTCGTTGGATGCAAATCTCTCAAGTTAGAAATATCCTTTCCCTCAAGTACTTGACCATATGCAGAAAAACCTAATAAGATCATGTATGCTTTTAAGAAAGGGCCATTTATAAAATTTTGATAAAAAAATAGTGTTAGGAAATTGTTTCGAATTACTAAAAATTTTAACAACCCGTTTTATTTAAGAAATTATTTTTTTAGTATTTCTTATAATTTTTTAATATATTTTTATCTTATAAAAACAAATAAATTACTATTTTTTTTCTAAATTTTTGTATAAAAATTATAAAAAATAACAACAATTTGTAATTTTTATAATTTTTCTGTACAAATCATAAAATATGAAAATGAAAAAATAAGATTATATTCTTAATAATTATTAAAAAAGTGTAAAAAAAAATGTTCTTAAGTAAAATAAGCGCGTAAAGTTTGCTCCTTATACATTGATTGCGGTTTCCTTTCCCCTTTAACCACTCCAATTTGTGATCATGTAGCGTAAAGCACATGGTTACATTAAGCTTTCAAAATAAAATGTAATACTATATGTTTAAAAGATTTGAATTAATCCCTTCCAGCGAGACCAATATAGATTGGAATTTTCTTATATTTTTGAACCTAATTATAAAATGAGAAATGTTTCCTGCTTAAGTAAGGATGTACGAAAAAAAAAATGTAAAAAACAAACTACTTGTCGTCTTAAATTATGGTATTTTCAGCATTCAAAAGTGAGAGGGGGAAATTACTATTCTGATTTCCTTCATTTCCAAATTGATCGACTTAAGTAAGTCAAAACAAACCTAAACATGGACGCCATCCGAATTCTCCACGACATATAGTTTTTCTAGTTTCTATTACATGATAAGAATCATTGATGTCTTGTACTCTTTTCACACACAACAATCCGGGCTTGGTTAGACCCTTGACTCCGCTTCAAATAATGGTCGGTGAGCATACGTTCCACGAACAGTAAAACCTTTCTATTTATATTAATTAGTCGTTTTTCTTTTTTTTCTCATTAGTTTTATGTCAAATACTCGCACTCTAACTTCAATGATTGAACGCAAGGACTGAACTTACCGGTGCTACATGCAATGGAATTTCTTAGCAGATATTTGCACCCTTCAATCGAAGTTTAATACATATTACCTATTTGTGAGCAATGTAAATTGCGAAATTTCTCATGCTCCATTCATAGTTAATTACTAAATAGTCATCGGGCATACATTTCGATTAGCCGGTAGCTAGGGTTTAGGTATTACAATATCTATCTTCATCACCCTAAATATATATATATATATATATATATATATATATATATATATATATATATTACCATAACAAGAAATATAACAAAATGATAAATTTTTTAAATATTTTAAAAAAATTTAACAGAATAAAAATTATAAATTTGGGAACTGATTATAAATAAGGAATGTATTAATATTTTACTCGTCCATTCCAAAAAAAAAATAATATCATTAAATTGAATGTTTAATATTTTAAAAATTATTTAATTTTTTTTAAAAAAATAAAAATAAGTAGGTTTGTAAAAAATAATCTAACAGAAGTTGATCTTATTCTTACATATTCCTTATTATAATGAGAAATTCAAAATTACATAATTCAGACTAAAGGAAGACATAATTTTAGATGGAATTGATTTAGATTCAATTTTCTAAAATCTGTATACAAAGTCACATAATGGTACAAAACGTTGCTTGTTCGGATTAAAATTCATCATGCAAATTTTAAAAAAATTAATTAATAAGTAGAAATAATCTTTAAGTCGGGTTGATTAAAATATAATTTTTTAAAATTAACATTTTTCAAATACAATTAGATATCAGTAGCTTACTGAGCAAGAGTCCTTTTAATTATCCTGACTAGGACTTCCTCTTACCATCCTAATTTTTATTTTGCTAAGGATTCTGTAACATGCATAACCTAAGGTTCATAGCTTTTTTTTTTTTTTTTCAAGTTTAGATTTGTGGCCTATCCTAGCATGGACCAGGAAGATGCATGTACCCAACATTGTACTAGACCTTGAGCCATGCATTAGGCTACTGATCATTAGTATCTTCCTAGCTACATTCCTCTATTAACTGAAACCTCATCTTAATAGGTATGGATGCTGGTCCGATAGAACCTGATTGATAAACTAGAGCCTGACCAGAGGCCAATAAAATCAAAATGAAGTTGAAGGTATTATTTCCTATACAAATAGATTACTTGAACTAAAATTATGCGATATCTTATTAACCACTAAGAAATTTGCAGGCAAACTAATTGTAACAAAATTTCTAATAGAGAAACAAAAGGCTTCTTAATGTATTTCATAAGCTAAATCTTTCACGTTGAAAGCCATATCATAGAATTTCGTCGAGGAAGTTCTCCTACACAACCTCATACCAATGATAAAGCGAAATCCATATTTACCTAAATTGCCTAGCATTCAATTGAGAATTTCAAATCATGATTCAAATGCAAAAACAAAAACACAAATACAGCAATTAATATGATTACATTCTTGAAAGTTTCATCATGACAAAGGATCTTCATCTTCATTCAAGATTCACTCAAATTGCAAAAACACATATAATCAGATAGAATAATATTGAATCTAGTCTGATTTTACATTACGAGTGAAACACATGAAAGAAAACTGACCCCAAAAAGGTTAAGGAAAAATCTTTCTTCTCCATTCAATGAAATCTAGCAAGTTTGTGTGAAATTAGAGTTGAAATCTACGAATGCTTCCTCTATACTTGGTGAAAGATGGAAATTGCTTGAGGGGAGAGTGAAAACCAGAGTTTGAGAGCTACTCCTCGAGTCCTTAAAAAAACTAAATAAAGAAAATGCATTCCCAGAGTTTCTTTCGCTCGACCATAAAAAGTCCCCATTCTTAAATACCTTCTAGTATTTATAACCTTTTGAATGGATTAGCCCCTTCTAAGCTAATATTTGCTAACCATAATTCATTGCTCAAAATTAATTAACTGATTTTCAACCGTCATTTAACAGTATTATTCTGCTACTTTTTTTTTTATCACTCAGGCCATTTACTAAAGTTTGGGTTCAATTGTTTTTTTTATTTTTTATTTAATTTAGAAATGTTTCGAACTAAAATTTATATATATATAGAAACATTTTAAATAAAAAAATTAAAAGATAAATAATTTTTAATTATAAAGAATTATATATAAATTTTTTTAACTTAATTAAAAAGTATTTAAAAAATTTAAATTTAAATTTAAATTATAAAATATACTAAATATATATATTATGTCAATATGAATATAGCTGGGTATTATAGTACTTATATTTGCAAACTTTTGTAGAAATTTACAAATACTCGAAACCAAATTTTTACACTTAAATCAATTTATATTTTTATTGATCCAAGTTCATTTATTCAATGAACTATACACATGTGTAGACTTAAATATTATATATACTTATTATTTAGCGCTATTTATTTTTCTAATTTTAGGAGAGATTATTTAGTTTTTTTTCTTCTTTCAGATGATATTTTTATATAAATAATCATAAAAAATGCTAGAGTATTTGTTTTTAATTTATATTTCATGATTTTATAAAGAATAAAAAATATAACTTTATCTTAAACATCTTTACATCTTTTTTTATTTCCATTCCGTGCTTCTTTTCAGTCTATATATAGGGTATATTTTGAAAATTTAATGTACGAGTTATTTTTATTACACAAGAAAAACGAAAATTAATATAATGCAATGCAATGTCACGGTTGATTGGTTGCAAGTTGCAATTGAGGATAACCTTGACTTTTTGAGCAACTCGTTTTTTATTATTTTGAAAAAGTTAGGTGAAACTGAAGGGAACAACCATATCAGGGCTAAGTTGTCCACAAAGCTTGAGTTTATCTATAATTTTTTAAAAAAATATAAATTTAACCTTTCTAAATGTTTTTGTTTTTATTAGACCACGTGTATTATTTATTATATATAACTTTACTTAAGTTAAGTATGATTATTATAAGTAATTTCCTTTTCAAAATTTTAATAAAACTTCATGTTTGAAATTTAAACCTAAAATTGGTAGTTAAATTGGATCAATCTGGTCACTTATCCATGTGTTTTTTAGTTCAAGAATTTTTATTTGATCTCTCAATTATCTTATTTATATGCTTTATTTGGATGAAGAAAAATAAAAAAAATAAAAAAATAAAATAAAAATATTATTTTATAATAGTTATAAAAAATTTAATTAAATAGAAAAAAGTTTAATATGATATTTTTCTTTAAAAAATATTTTAATTTTATATTATATAAATAATATTTATGATAAAATCTATAATAAAATCTACATTTCCTCTTCCATTTGTTCTATTTTTGAAAGGAATTTTTTCTTATAAATCTCTCTTAAAATAATTTTTCTTTCAAATTTTATTCAAAAAATTAACTTAATTTTTCTCCCTATTTTTTTTCCCTTCTAATTCCGACTTATTTCTATTTTGCTTATTGTGTTTTTCATAAAAACGTGACATCCACAGGTACATTTCCCCACAATTGAAATGTGGTATCTATAAGGAATTATTTTTAATATTTTTTTTTGTTCTTTTATGTAACGGTTTGATGGGGGAAAATAATAGTTAAAGGGACTGCTCGTTGAGAATTACGTTTTTCTTTTTTATAATTTAAATTTAGTATATAAAAAAAAGTGGAAGACAAATAACGACATTACATAAAACAAAAAACTTATATGATGTGTTGGTGACCATTGATTCATGTGCTATATATCTTTTTTTTTTTAAAATAAAAATAAACTCTTGAGCTTGCGTGTGTAATTTTTGTTTTTTTCAAATCTCACCTAAAATGAATATTCTTATTCTAAATAGAATTATTTCTTATTGCTCACATCGGATCAGTATTTTTTTAAAAACAACTATTTTTCACTAAAAATACCTATAATCTGAAATAAAATTATTTTTCGTTGAAAATATCTGTAATCAAACCATTGGGAATTTACGTCAACAGTATAATACTTTAATAATATATATTAATATCTTATACCAATAGACAAATAACTAATTATTAATGAACAATTTTTGTTAGTCTAAAAAATTTCGTCTATATCTTTGATCGAGACCCTAATATCTATATTAGTATATAAGTTTTCTTTAAATAAAGATAATATTAAAGAGGGAAAGTTTAATAATTTATTTCATTTAATATATGAAACTATTTTAAAGGTAAATTTATTCAGAAATAATAAAGTAAATTCAATAACCAAAATCATATTAAATATTTAATACAATATTTTGTTCATTGTTTAATTTTAAATATATGTCTTGCTGTATGGATATTTTGGCGAGCTAGGAGAACCGCACAACACTATTACTTTTGGCGGTAGAGGCTTGTAGTCAGAAGTTCAGCGATGACATTATTTATATTTTACAGGGCTGGCTCTTTAACAACTCACTTGTTTTGTTGCGTATTTCGTGTATTGTATCAGAAAAGTTCTGCACTACATATTTGACATGTTGGTTCTTGTCTAACACTTTTCAATTTTCTGTAAGTCACAAATCAAACTTGTAAGATCTTTCTTCAAATCCGTATACTTTTTATCCTCGACTCAAAAAGCAGTTTTTTAGTATCAACAAAAGTAACGGGATGGGATACAAAGAAAATTGGAGATTAATTAGGCAGATGACACGTTAACAACATGACCATGAGTTTTTCAGATACTCATAACTCGCATGGATGTAAACATTTTGCAGTACATCTTTCAGAATTTGACATCTTAAGGTATTAAATTGTTAATGTATTTTATTAATTTTAATAGATTGCAAAAATACCAAAACTTAATTATTATTTATAATTAAAAAGATACATAATTTTTACTTTTAATTTATAGAACCTTACTTATCAAATAAATAAACTTAGCAGTACACTAATTTTTAAAATTTATAATATATTAAATTCTTTTATTATTTTGATTTCATGCAATTATATTTTTATTTGAATACTTCTTGTGTATATTAAATTATTTTTTAATTCATAATTAACGACTAATCTGTTCAAAATATAAATATTAAATAAATACATTATCTCTCTCCATAAAATATTTTTCATATATATGATCTAGATTTAAATCCTTTTAACATACCTGTTAACATATTAAAAATAAAACTATTTAACAAATGTTAAACTTTATTGGTATCTTTATCAAAATACTTGTATAGATATAAAATTAACCTTTTATCAATATTAACTTGTATTAAAATAGAAACTCTAAAAATAATTAGAATAATGCTCTTTAAAAAAATAAATGACATTAACATCTCTAAGATTTATCAAAATATATATCATCCATATCCATTCTAAAAAAAACTGCTCCCTCTTTTCATTCATTTATTCATTCTTTATTTTCTCTTTAAACAAACAAAAAAACGATACTTGAATAAGCCCATAGGCAATCCAAATGGGCATGCATTAATTCCAAGTTCTCATTTTTTTATTTTTCGAAGATGACTAGATTAAAAGTCCAGAAGACAGCTCAAGAACACTTACATAGAGTAATCTAAAGTTCAGAGTAAAATTCTAATTTAAAATATTATTTAACGAAAGTCAGAACCGGTCCTGTTTATATATTGTTTTTGTCAACTATAGAACCAGGACCAAAGCCCATCAACAGTATAGATAGAAGGTTGAAGCCCAAGAGAGATAAACAACAGCGGAACATATAAACAGACGAAAGCCCAGGATTCAGAAAAAAAAATAAAAGGGCCTAACAAAATAAATAATAAGAATCCAGATGAGGCAAAAGCAAGTAGAGCTCTAGGGTTAGATAGTCTGTCCTCGGAAAGTTTCTTTATATTATTCTTTTCAATTTTTTATAAAAACCAAATAATTAATTATCAAAATTAATAAAAATAGTAAAAAAATTAATATATTATAAACTTAATTTTTTTTAAAAATTCAGTACTAAATATTTGAACTAGTGACATAAAAATGATAAATATGTCGTTGATATCAATTTCACAGTAAAATAAATATATAAAATAAAATAAATAATTATAACATATTTTAAAATAGATTTATTTTTCTTATAATTAAGAAGAAAAAACTGCTTTGTGTTATTCTTATAAAAAGAATTAGAGGAAGTAATATTTAACTAATTTTATTGACAAAAAAAATGCTAAGATATTGTTTTCAAAAAATATTTCTTATTTTAATTAAAAATATCATATGATTTTTATTTTTATTTCTTCTTTTAAAATTTTGTATAAAATGGGAAGAAAGAAAAAATTATTTCCACTATTTTTATATAAAATTTTAAAAACAAAATTAAGTTAAAAATTTATAAATAAAAATTAAAAATTAAAAAATCAAATGACACCTAAGTATTTTTTTTCATCCAACCAAGTTTGTATATGTATCTGGGCAAATTTACAGGAAGTTTGAGGGAACTCCATTTGATTTGGATTCTAAAGTCCAACTTCGGATTTAAAAGCCCAATTTTATGAATGATGAAAGTCTACTAAGACTTTTTTGGAATACAAAAGTTCTTGAGAGATGGGTCTGATTTTGTCTGAAGCTCTCAAAGTCTCATTCCATTCATGATTCAATGAATGGGTTCTAAGACTTTTTTGGAATACACAAGAGGTTCAGTACTTAGCATTAAAAACGATAAAAGACTCTAGACTGCAAGTAGCTTTGGTTAAGATTCTAGTCTGAAATGTAGTGCCTGAAAAGATTTGGTAAACATTCTATGTGAGCTTGAGTTATCTTCATCCCATTCTAGCAACGGAAAAGTAAATAATTTAACCCATGAACAAGAGTCCATTAAGAACTAGATTTATTTTTATTAATTGATTAATGATTATTAAGTATCCATTACACAGGCACTCGTAGACAGAGTGCTCTCTCAGGTTTTTTTTTTTTTTTCACGACTGCTATCTAGGTGGGAATAAAATAACTTAAAAATATTGTCAACCATGTTTACCCAAAAAAAAAAATGTGGACAATACCTTGTCTTAAGGCCCCATATCCAATGACCCAAGACCCATACTTTTTGCATCCTAATTTTTTCTTTTCACACACAATTTTTTTTTTAATTTTTGTTATTTTCATTTTACTATTTTATTTTTGTATATATTTTGTAAATTATTTTATGAAATGTAAAAATATATATTTTATAAATTAATTTGTAAAATATATTTAAATTACTTTAAATTTTACTTGTATACATATATTTTATAAATTAATTTATAAAATATAAAAATAAAATAATTTGTATAATCAATCTACAAATAGAAATGGAAGTGAACAAGACCGTTCCACATGGGCCTACGACTTGGCTCGTTTAATAAATAGATAGACTCAGACTTGTTAGAAAGTCTTTTTAGATAAACAAGTCAGACCTAAGCTTATAAAAAAGCATATTTAACATATTCAGAGACTTATTTATATTTATATATATTATATATTTATATTTATTTTAATATATTATATTTATATAGTATTTATTTATATTTTATTTATATAATATTCACATATATATATTAGATCTATTTAATGACATTTTTATATTGTAGGCTTTAAGTTTGAAAATATTTTTAATCAATTATTTATATAAATTTTAAGTTTATTTATTGATTTTTTTTTTGTTATATAGGCTTTTAAATAGGCTTATAGACTTGGTAGGCTTTAAATTAGCTCAGATCTTGACAAAAAAAAAAACCTTTAACAGGTAACAAGCCCAGACTCGAACATCAAAATTTTTAAACAAATCAAACTTGAATATTTAAAGTTTAGTTCCACTCGGTCTTTTTAGATCCCTATAAAAAAAATAAACTTAAAAAAGACAATAAATAAACTTAAAAAAGACAGAGGGAATGCGAAAAAAAAATGAAAAAAACAATTTCAAACCTGTTGAGTCTACCAGCATTAGGCGGGTTCAGAACAAAAGTTATCTTTCCCGACCAAAAAAAAGGTACATTTGACAAAAAAAAAGAAGTAACAGAAGATATCTGAAAGGAGCCTAAATTAGATTGGTTTATAGTTTTTGTTTCGTGTTGTTTTGAGATGTGAGATAAATTATATTTTATTTCTTATATGCATTTTTTATTAAAACTTAATTTTTGTTATAAAACTCAACAAATATATGATAAAGCAAAGCATGAAACTTTTTTAAATTAGTCCAAGCCTAATAAATTTACGAATTCAATAAAATAATAATATATAATTTAGAGAATAATATTATTAAATGTAAACTAATGTTGTTTAGAAATGCATACAACTAAAGATTGATGAAACTATATATATATATATATATATATATATATATATATATATATATATATATATATATATATATATATATTCATAAATTTTAGTTTTGATTAATTAAATTGATTTTTAAAATTGGATTAATTAAAATTTTGATAAGTGAATTGCATGTTTAAAGATTTAAATTTAGTATTCAAATTTTGAAAACTAAAAATTATAATTATAAAATTAAAAACAAATTTTAGTTTTAAAATTTTCAAAACTTAAATATGACAACTGCCCTGAATAGGAGCTAAAATGAAAGATACATGATATATAAGCTTAAAGTATGATTCTTTGTTATCTTTATTAATTTTAATTTTTTTATAATAATTTATAGTGAGGGTAGTCTCAATTCTAGGTCAGGATCGACGTCCAAACCTTGTTGAGCATTTACAGAGGACTTATGGACAATTCACCAATAAGAAACCATTAATTCAAATTTAAAGTATTTTCCATAACCAAAATCGACGGGTTGAACCTACTCTTATTAGGCTTTTTTTTGGTCCTTTTTCGCAATGAGAATTAGACCTAGTTATTCAGACCTAAATGACCTGTCCCGTAGCCGCTGGAAAATTGAAATGAATGTTATTTTATTTTTTGGGTACTTTACTAGAAAGTCATAAGAAGGCATACAATAAATTGGGCTGGTTGTGTGGGCGGGCTAAAATGTTTTAATCTGCGCAAATTGAAATTGGGTTTGAATGAAAGGGAATGGAATGGTACACTATCCTTTGGTCCCCTCGCCTTCTGGCTTCTGATCAGGCAAAAGTGTGACGAAAGAGAAGCAATCTACTTTGGATTTGGGATGAATGAGAAGAGATAACTTCCATTATATGATTCTCTCTCTGCTCTTTCTGTGGGAACAAACGGTAATATGCTACTGTCTAAGCAAATATGCCTAAACAAACAAAAGTTCTCACACAGACAAAAAAATGTGACTAGCAAGACAAAATTGAAAAGGACTTGAGGTAATAGATTTTAAGAAACAACAAACCTGCCCTTGTGTCACCTTTTGCTTACCATCCTCAATCAAGATCAAGCACATAGGACTTGCCAGAAGGAATCCCAAAGGAGACACACATACGGACAACGCCTCTCCATAAGCCTCAAGTTGTTCACTGGCATCATTGCAAATTTAAATAAACCCAATACCTTGCCAGATATACATTTACACTAAAATATTAGTCTAGTCATTGGATTTGCCAAGTGCAAACCCATAAGCATTTGAACAAGTTTGGTTCCAAACAGAATCAGGGAACTGAACCACTGGCCAATATCTCATCCCATATTTTGAAAAGTGGCGGGACTGTATAAAGTTAATGGTTCTTCTACTTCGCTTGCCACTTGATAAGCATCTGGTGCGTAATTTAGCTAAAGCTATACATATGAAGAAAGGGAAAAGATAGGCTGAACACCAATCAGCCAACCACCACTGAGATAACTATTATAGGAGTAATGAATTGTTCACACAGAGATTAGAACGAGCAACCAATGGAAAGTTAATCTAATAACCTATCGGATTTGCTTCCTCTGGACTAAAAAGGTACACTTTAAAGATTAAAATATATTTTATAACAATTGATTCAAAAATAAACAGTTAAAATTTTAGCTAATTTTTAAAACTTATTACACTATATACTTAATTTTTATCATTATTTCAATCTTTAATGTTTATATATATATATATATATATATATATATATATATATATATATATATATATAATGTACCTCTTTATTTTAAAGAATCTGAATCCTAACCTATCATATAGCATGGACAAATTAAAATAAAAAATTTCATAGTAAATGCGAAGTTGTTATAATCAAATGTCTCTTTCTGTCCCGGAAAAGCATTACGAAAGGATCTTTTCAAATTTCCTTTTAATGGAATTAGTATATGCACTTCACAGTACTGAGCATCAACATGCCAATTTGCTTTTAAAAAGGAAAAAAGAAAAGAAAAGAGGGACATGGGTTGGAGTTTCCTTACAGAACATGAATTTGATAGGCAAAACCAAGTTCCTGGCCCGTGAACATCATTTTGCTAACTCTAATTAATTTCCTCTCCTTTGTGCCAAAAACGGATCTAATAATAGCTCGCTTACAGCATATAGTAACTCATTGTCTTATTTTAAAACTTAAAATAACATTGTCGTGTAATATTTTATATTTTATGTTGTGTTAAAAGTTTAATACTGTTTGATATTTTCTTCCCTTCAGAAATATTTATAAAGCTAGAAATCAACAAAAAAAAAAAAACGAAACCAAACAATTCATATTAATTAATATTATATTTTTTATTACAAATAAAAACAATTTCAACAATCTACACACAGCGTGGGGAAAAAACTGATCTATAAAATAAATTAAAACATTTTATATGACAACATATAAAAATTTAACTTAAAAAAAAAAACATTTCCAAAATATGCATCGATTCGTCAACTATTTATGCATTACATTATTTTCTATACGATGCCTCAAATTCGTTTTTTTATTTTGATGAATCAAGCATTTTATTAACTTGAGGACCATTTGTAGTTTCCGCTCGAACTCTTCAGTTTTGAAGATTTTGAATAAATTTCAATTAACCTTTTAGTTCTCTTTTTCTTTTTTCTATGATGATTTTTCTAGTAAATTTAACACCATTAAATTCTAAAATATGGATTAATTGATTTCAACATGTAAGAATATCATTTTATTATATGGTAAATAACAGGCCATAAAATTTAAATTCAGTCTAATACTATTCACACTTAACAATACAAAAGTAATTTAGTTAAGGCACTAAAATTAAATTTAGATATGATATAACTTTAAAATTTGAGAACAAAGAGCTAATGTATTTCGTTGTGCGAAAGAAATTGCTCAACCTTATCATGTAAGAAAACGTATAAGAAAAATTTGTGATCCAAAAGGACAAAAAAGGTTTTACCAGCTTAACTAGTTCTTTTTCGTCAATTCTTATTTCTCAATGATAGTTGCTATACATGCTAATATTTTATTCAAACACTTTGTCGTTAACCTACCTGTAATATCTAGTAGCCTTAATTTAAGTGTTTAGTTTCTGAATGATTGTGATTTTTTTAGTTTCAATTTTTTATATCTATAATTTAAATTAATAATTATTTTGATCTTTCAAAAACTAAGATCGAGCATATTAATTTTTAAAAATAAAAAATTATTATTTTAATTTCTGAAAGATAAATAAATTGAATGTTTTAAATTTTACAAGATAAATAATTAATTATTTTGATTTTGAAATATAAAAATTGGTATTTAAATTTTTATAAAAATAATTAATTTTTTATTTATACAAAATGATAATCATAATTTTTATCTTTTGGGGAAATTAAAATAATTATTTGTTTTTAAATTTTATAATATTTTAATTATTAAAATTAAATTTATCATCGCATATTTAGTCTAATAATTAAAAGTTATATAATATAAGTGTGATGTAATATTAATTTATATAAATTAACAAACGTTGAGTAAAAATTAAAATGTGAAAAATGAACACATTATTTAGAGATTGGGCTGGCTCAAGGCATAAGATATAAAACCTATGTAAAAATTAAAATATCACTTGGAATATTTAAATTTTCAAAAAAGTAGATTCTTCTCCAAATGCTTAGATAGTCTGCATAACATTATTAATCACTTTTGTTACAATAATTTAATTTTAATAAGAAATTTAAAAATAAAATTAATAAAATTTTATTTCCATTTTTTTAAGAAAACTTAAATATTTTTATTTTACTAATTAAAAATATTAGTTTTCTCAACTTGATTATACAAATTACATAGCTAATTTTGCATCACCAAAAATTATAAAGATCCATATAATTTTAAAATATATGTTCTACAATATTAAGAAGACCTAATAATATAAATTTTACCTGGCTAGGACTCAAATACCCTTAAATCAACTTTGGTCACGAAAGTTCCATAGCAAGCATGAATCACATTGTTTCTGCTGCTTCCCAATGATTTCGTAGAAAACTCTAGAATGTAATTTTGCACCTTAACAATGAAGAGACATTGAATTAAGGGAGCGGGGATGCCATCAAATTTAAGAATTAGAGGGATAGTTACAAACATATCGACGAGGGTAAAGTTAGCGGATTCAACAATCGTTGGACTATATTTAACGGTTTATATTTTAAGTTAATATTTTAATAATAAAAAATTTAAATGATCATAAATCATCCTATTTTTATTTAATGATTATGATTTGTTTAATAAATTAAATTTTTTATTTTTAAATTTTTAAAATTATTTCATATCCCGTTTTTATTATAAAATTTCAAACATTTAGATAAAAATCATTAATTTAAATATTTAAAGTAAAAATATAAACTTATATATTTTTAAAAATAGAAATTTTAATTAACTTAAAAAGTTAAAAATCAGAATTACAACAACACAAAATAGAAACATTAAAAGTACAACAAACTGAATAAAAAAAACATAAAGACATTCAAAATGGTCCTTGCTAGAGTAGGATGCAACGTGTTTTCAGAGAGGGAAGGGTTTTGGAGTGACATATTGTGTTGGAACCAATTCAAAAGTAGTTACTGTTCTAACTCCAATCCAAATCAGATACATCCAGCAAATCTCATCTGTCACCAACTCCAACTTCACTCTCAATATACTTGAAAAGTGGAAGGATCCAAAATTCCCTCTTAGGTGGCCAACCAACCAAACAATCTTCTTTGCATTCCAGTAATACTATCGCGTGCAATGTGATTAGCTCCACTGTTGTTGTAAGCATCAATAAGAATATAAAAGCTAACCTTTCATGTCATTATGATTGAAGTGGTCAATAAGGACAGGTAGAAGAGAGACTCCTTCTCTTTGACGATTAATCTAATGGGATAACAAAGACAAGAAAAAAGCTAGAAACCCCAAGGTGGGTCAGCAATGCATATCTTGGATTCAAAACCAACATTTCCCTAATGACCTAATGACATCAAGCTTCTACATGACCAGAATGATTGTGATGAATTTGGGAGGATATCTACTTATTCTTCTTCCTTCACTATGTGAGCTTACCCACCTAGCTAAGTACAACCTCCTTAATTTCAAATTTCGCAATTGAAACCCAAATCAATTAGAAAAGGTTTTAAATATCTGTTTGGCTTTTTATTCAAGAATTAGCCTCTATTATAAATTAGGGAAACCCTAAATATATAATATAAAACAAATCTTGAACTGACTGTGTGATGTAACCAATAATGCTCCTACATTATATATTCTCAAAATAATTTATATCTATTTTGCAAATAAATAAAATCTCACTGGAATTGTACATTTACATTATACATTTTATTAAAATTATTTTGTAATAATTTATTTCATTGTTAAAAAATTATAATTTAGAATTTTTTTTATAATTTCAATGAGATTTAATTTTATCATATAATGGATTGTACTAGTTAAGGGTTATACATATCACTTTCAGGCATGTGGGGTTAGCTGGACACGGATCTCCCCATGAGTTAACCATGCAGCACATGACTCGTTTATTACTTGGAAAGCGACGCTTCCAGTACAGGATATTATTACTATTAGCACCATTGAGTAAACAATTATTTTTTAATGTATGAAAATTTATGTGAAAAAATTAATTATAAAACTTACTAAAATAAATTAAAAGTAATTATTTTAATAAAATATATTAAAAATTGTCAACACAAGCTAAAACAAATTTATAAGATATACAAAATATTTTTATAATTGATATGAGATGAACAAATTAGAATGAGGAATTGAGGATAGTCTAATAAGCACATTTTATTGTCTAAACCGGTTTAAAGCTGAGATAGATTGTATGATTATTTTAATCCCAATCTCATCTGTTATCACTTTGAATAAATATGATTTCAACTTAGATATTAGGTTGAGACAGTAATAACAATATAACACAACATCTTGAATAAAAAAAATCATTTTCATATAAAATTTTAGATATGTAAATTAGTAAAATTATTGAACCAATACATGGATGATTTTGTGTTACCAATTTTTATTTTTATAAATTATAAGAAATTACAATCATTTCGAACATTTATATTGCTCATGTCTTAAATGTAGTAAAGATCCAATTATGTTTCATCTATGTTTATACATGTCAAATTTAAATATCCAGAATCGAGACCCAGATGAATAATTAAGTTATTCATAGATCCTTTCAAACGTTCCTAAGTGAAATTAATTACCATCACTTAATTAATTACATTGAATTATTCATCTTACTGCGGCAACTGCGTATGAAGACACGCTAAAATTGCAGAATATAACTGGAGTTTATTACGTGTGTCATGCGAAAATATTAAATATATGTTTTATTTTAAAAAGTGAACATTAATTAATTTTTTGTTTTTAGCTTAATAAGTGATTTGTTTTTAGTACTTTTAAATTCTCTTATCATATATTTTAACCCATAACAGAACATATTATAATAATTTTACCCCTGAATTTTGAGGCTTTCATCATCTTGATCGAAGAATTGCTTGGTCATTTCATTATTACAATTACAACTACTTAGATATTATTATTATTGTTATTGTTATTATATGTTGATGGCGGTCATTGCTAGGTCATTTTCTCGTCCATGGGAGGGGGGGACCATTGCATAGCATCTTTCTGAGTGCTTCTCTTAATACGTGCTTCAGTGGTCAGTGGCTGAGTAGATGGAAAATAAGAGATGGAGGGAGGGCCATGGCACCCACTTGTTGCCACATAAAACTTGGCGCAAGAAAAGAGTAAAAATGTTAGTATATTGAATCTGCATGACCAATGTAATGATGGAAGCAACACAACGGCGAAGACACGGAGAAATAGGGTTTAACCAAAACACCACACCACACCACGCCTCCTCTCTTCTCGTCAAAGTCAACATCAATGTTTGACTGCCTTTATCCAACTCAACAAAAATATTACTCTACTTACTACTTCAGCTATGAAAAAATCACCCCCATCAATTCAAGAATCACACACAAATCGAACTCTATTAGTAGGGATGATATGTTGGAATTATTTATTTTGACAAAAACAACGGCTCATAATTCGACAACAACTAATTAAACAAACTTGACAGGAATTAAATAAAAATTCTTTTACTTTCTTTCTTTCTTTCTCAAGAGGTTTAATTTGTTTCACTTCTCTCCGTCAAAATTTCTTACTTTGATTTTAATACTGTAAGATTATTGTAGTACTTGTGATTCTGCCCAAAATTTATTGGTAATTAAGAACTTTAATTTCATTTGACAAATTTTCATTGTAATCTCATGATGTCCATTTTTCTCATCTTTAAGAGAAGAAGACGAAGAGAGGGGGGAATTAGGCTAAAAAAACAAAGAAAAAAAATTCTTTGTACAATGTACAGTTGGCGGGACCTTACTCGAGGAATAAAAAGTTGTAATCATTTCAAATCGGTTTTTAAATTTATATAGGTTGATTATTTTAATTTCTATGTAATTTATAATTTTACAAAAAAAAAATTAATTTTTTTATTTTTTTTATTATTTTAAATTACAAAAATTAAATAAAAATATTTTTAAAAAAAGAATTAAAAAATTTAATAGCTAAAATACTCAAAGATTAATACACAGTGTACTAAGCTTGACATCACATGAAGGGTTCTACGAAATCAATTCAAAGAGAATACGACACTCTATGATTGTCAAAATACAAAACAAGTTGGCAACTCAATTTCCTTGTTTTCAGTCACAGCACTCCACAGAGACTGAAATGGTAAAGACTTTAGCCCATTGCCAAAGGTTGGATATTCCTCCCGTTCTCGCAGGATGGGAATAGGTTAAGATAATCTGATGAAATTTGTGTCATGAATTACATGAAGTTTGGATTAATTTAAACTTATCTATTGAAAATACTTGGTTAATATTTTTTTAAGTTTAAAATTGTTTAGTTTTAGTTTTTTAAAAAATAAACCTAATAGACCAATAGTTTTGTTAAACTGATATAAATAATATGATAATAAAATTATCATTTTTATTATCGTTGTATTATTTTTTACAATATACTTAAAAAATTGTTGATTTGTTTAGCCGTTAGGCTTATTAGCCTACATTAAGGGGTAAAGTTAAATATAAGTTTGATGACTTAATTTTTTAACAAAAATTTATATAGACTTCAAAAACAGATTACACGATTTGGAAGAAAATCCTATCAAACATTATTTTTAAACATATGTACACTAGTTGCTAAATTACGATTTTTCTTATTTAAATTATGTTTGATAAAAGTAAAAAAAAAATATTTTAAATTTTTTTAGTTAACGCTTTACAATCCTGAACAAACATCATTAACATGACCTAGTAAAATTTACAAAATATTAGTAAAATTGTTTCTACGAATTAAACTTGCAAAATATCTAGTAAAAATTGCTTCTATCTTGTAATTTAGAGCACTAGAATAAAATTTTCCAACTAGAATAAGTCTTTTCAATTATTATTTTAATTATTGTACCAAAGTTAATATTTTTTTTCTCTAGCCTGGCGAGCATCTAAGTGAAACAATTTTTTTTCATTTTTCATTGATTCCAAAGATTAAAATACAACTCATTTGTCTAGATTACTTCTTAAAGCAAATATTATTATGATTCTTCTATAAGTTTCAAAGAACCATTGTATGTTCTTCTAAATATGATGTAACGGGAATTTTCAGCAAGTTACTCAATCACTTTGCCGTGGCAACTAAAAGAAAATTTATCAAAACTACAAAGAGAAGAAAAAATTAAATTATACTAGGAACAACTAAAAAATAAATAATCTTATAATTTAAGGATATTAGTATTGTGTGTTTACTATGGGTATAAAGTTTTATCTACAGACAAGTGTACCTGTCAACATAAAAAGAGGTGTTTAAAATTTTTAATATCGTTTTTACATATACTATTTCAAAAATTTTAAATAATGATTAAATCTTAATTTTTGAATTCACTATAAAAGAAATTATTTAAAAATATTTAAAGTGAATGTAAAAAGAGAACAAAATAGGAGTAAACGATTTAAAAACAGATAGGCACAATTATGAGTTCAATTATGGAAAGATATGAAACTTTGGTTTCCTTTATAATTTTATCCAATTTAAACCCAACTCTCTTATGATTTGAGTCAATTGCTAACCATTCATTCTCATTCTATTACTATTCACTGTTCATGCAATAACAATGTTCTTTCCCTTAAGTTACTATCTCTAAGGATTATGCAAGGTATATAATTAAGAAAAGCATAAAGAACATGTGAATTTGTTAAATTAATAAAGTATTAGAAATCAAGGATTCCGATTGATCCTCTAAAACCCTTAAATTCAGTTTACCTTATAGTTTCATTAATTAGACAATGGTATAATCACCTATCCCCAACTAATTTAGAAATTAATTCTCATTAATTAATTATGCATGATAAAAAAAAACACAATTAAATAGAAATACCGAATCATTCAAATAAAGGAAAAGGAGTTCATTGGTTACATGATAAGTTTCAGCAAAGTTCCATGATACGGGGATTGGTTACACATTGAGAGTTAAGACAAACAAAAATATACTAATTCAACAAAATAATCCATAATCCTAATTCTATAAAAAAGAATGACAAAATCGTAGTTTTAGCAAAGTTGACAATAGAATGTTACAACTTGCACTGTGAAAAAACTTTTGCCGTTAAGGAGTATACTGAGAGAGATAAGAATGGAATGAGTGTGTCTCCACAGTAGTGACAGGCTTGTGTCCCAGGTGTGGCTTGTGAGGCCTAGGGTATCATGTGGTGTAGCATAGCCTCTCTTTTATAGGCGTATACTAGGGTTTTAATATGGTGGACCGGACTTGACCTAACCGCTTCCTTAGCCGTTGCAACCATTTTACGTAATTTCATCATAGGGCTGACGTGTCATTATCGCATTAGATGTCTTATCTTTTTATGTTTTATTTATCCTAATTTTTTGTTCAAAACTTACCTATTTTCAGATTCTTTACTTGCGTGACCATTCTTGCAAATATAAGGGAAATTAGATAAAATTACAATTAAATAATCATAAATTATATTATAATTATAATTAATTTTCCGCAAATAAATCAACAGAATGGTGGTTTATTACATCCTCAAACTTAAACATGGTTTGTCCTGAAGCAATATCATAAGGAATGGGAATGTACCAAGTATAGAACTTAGTAACCTCGCATACTAAGTATACAACAAACATATATAATTACCATCATGAGAACAATTAATAATAATTGAATTAGGATTTTAGTTTCCCGAAATCAAGTGTCACACATAGAAATTGTCACTCTTCTTACTATCTCTCAATTGTATAAGGATATGATCATTAACACTCTACTCCTCACAACAGTACACTATCACAGGCCTTCCTATAAACCTCAAATCTCCCCTAAAATTCAAACCACACACAGGAATCAAAAGATCTTTATTAAGATTGTAATGTGGCCAAGGGAATCATAAAAGTAGGTATGATATAAAAAGAAAAGAAATACAAATGTTTTCTTTTCATTATATCTTCAATAATCTTCATCCTTAGACCTCAAACACATTTTCTTGTGTTTAATAATTTTTTTATTATTTTTGAACTTTTCCGTTTTTTTTTCTTTTCTTTTCTTTTTAATCTTTCTATTTTTTTTCAATCACTTGTACTTTTTCAAGTATTTATTTTGCTTTAATTATAATTCAGGGGTACATGAAATTACAACAATTAATTAAGAGGCATCAAAGAATGTAACTTTTAATATATTAAGCTTAAAGGGGCACTAAATGATATTCTAAGTTTGAGTTCAATCAAAGAAATCTATTTTGCCTTTATTATTTTCTTGTTATGCAATCAACTTACATAGGTCGGAGGAGAATCACTCAAGAAAGATAGAGATTAGGTGCAACCTCAATTAGGTTTAATCCTCACTATACTTACTCTAATGTGAGACAAGATAACAATGAACATGATTAATTATCAATTATTTTTATTAAAAGTTCTCATGTCCTTGTTAGATTTAATTAATGTTTGCTACAAAATATAAGAGATTCCTAAATCCTAAATTCACGAGCATTCCAAACAGTTAAACATATAGGGATATCATACGGAATAAGAATTTTTAGAAAATATGAGGAATAAGATATCGCTCCTCAAACTTAATATTCTATCATTATCTTAATTCATTGGAAAAATTAATTACCATAATAGAAAGAAAAATAAAATAAAAAGAAGGATAAGAAATTTTGAAAAATGAATAGAATAAAGAAGGTCTTCTACCTCAAACTTAAGTGCACGTATATGTTATAGGAGAGAGCAAAGGAGAACTTTCTTGAAAAAGAACATCGAGGAGGGAGAAGGAACAAATGCATTCTAGTTAATATGCACAATATCATGTAGAACAAATTTTAGTCTATTAACTATACATGCTACCATTTTCATAATAACATTACATAAAATAGTAGGATTTGGTTCTTATGGCTTACTAGGAGATTTAACTTTAGGGACTAAACAAATAAAAGTGTAATTTAAATTAGTAGAATTAGAAAAATTGTTAAGAATATCAAGTATCATAGATGATACATAATTTCCAATAAAGTTCTAGTACTTATGAAACAAAACTTGCATTCAAACCATAAGGTCCAGGTGCCTTAAAAAGATGCATATAAAAAATTGACCTTCTAACCCCTTTTGCCGAGAAAGGTTCCTCTAAGATCTACAAGTGATCCTATGAAACTCTTCCTTTTGACTATATCACAGATAACTTTAACATTCATGGGTTGGGAATAAGAGAAGATTTTTTGAAAATAATCCAATTTCATCCAATTTTCCTCAGCATTTTTGAGTTAGGTTATTTTGTTTCTACGTTGCCTTTCTAAAGCTTTCATTGAAAAAAAATTATGTTTTTGTCCCCTTCTTTTAACTAGATAGCTTGAGATTGTTTCCTTCAAAAAATTTCTTCCAAATCCAACAAATTCATGAGTTCTTTTTTAAAATTTCTAGCCTTTTATATATTCTATGTCATTGGATCCTTGTGTTCAATATTTGCTATCTTCTTTTCCAACCTTTGAATTTGTAAGCTCAGACTAGATTTCTATTTCTTATATAAGAAAAAAAACCTATGCAATAGCTTTCATTTTCTTAAGACAAGATCCATCTTGACTTTACCATGTATTTCTAACCAACTGAGAATAATGTGTCCCTGAACCAAGAATCTTCAAATCTAAAGGGACGCTTCTTACTTTGAGCTGGAGTAAAAAAGTTAAAACTCACATTAATCAAGAGTGGGAAATGGTCAAAGCTATATTTACCCTAATGATGAACACATGAGTAGTGGGAAAAACATCTCGAAATGCAGTAGATACCAAGCCCCTATCCAACCGTTCTCGGATATTAAAAGTTCTCGCATGATCATTGTCCCATTTAAATTCATACCCTTCAAAACTCAGGTCTTGCAATCCATAAATATCCTGGAAATTTCTAAATCCAATCATGATTACATTAGAGAGTAGTGTTCCTCCTTGTTTTTCAGACGAAGAGAGAACAACATTGAAATCCTCCACACAAAGTCATATGAAGTTTGCTTCCTATTTTATTCTTTTTAGTAAATATCATGTTAAATAATTATTAGCTTCTTTAGGAAAATCATAGCAACCCGTAAAGCTTGAGGTTCCCACACCCAACTCCTCAATATGACCATGAATATGATTAAGTGATTGTGAGATCAAAGTAAAAGAAACACAAGCTTTCCAAAATAAAGCTAGTCCACCAACTTGACTTCTACCTATCCCACCATAGTCAACAAAAATATCATTTAGAAAATCGGATTGGATTCTAATTCTTTCAAATTTTGTAGTTTTACCTTTATTCTATTACAAAGAATATATCAAGATATTCTTTCTTTACTAGCCTTAACAAGACCCTAACTGTTCAAGGGTTCCCAAACCCCCGACAATTCCAACTGAAATCAACACTGCCACAAAAGAATAAGGCATAGAGTCAATCTTGGTCTTCTTTTCAGATATAGAAATTTTCCACAGAATTGGAATTTTCAGAATTTATTATCTAAAAAATCCTTTCCTTATTCAAGTCACACGAACCATTATTTATATTGTCACCTAGTACTTATCTATTGAATTTATCTTGGGCTCTTCTTTTTCAAGAATTCTTGAACTTTGATGTATTACCTTTCTCATGTCTATTAAGCGTAACCATTTTTTGCTCCTCCCTCGTATTTTGTAGTCCACACATCCTTAAGGATTCTTCCACAAAATCAACCCTAATGTCCAATCTAGCCAATTCCTTATTAACATTACTAGAGGTTTTCCCTCCTAAAACCGGTTGACATTTCTACACCATCTTTCCCATTAATTCAAAGCACCTTTTTTTAATCATTTGAGAGTTATGGTTATAAAATCTATGCATTTGACTCTAAAATGAGAAATGATGTAATATCTCTCTCCTCTACTATACCTTCTATATCTGTTCAGTTTTAATGATATGCCCCAAACACCCACACATATAATAAAAATTGGGAAGTTTCTCATACTTAAAAAAAATTCACTATGTAATATGGTTTTAGCAAGATTATTGATCCTCTCTTCAAGAGTTTTCTAAGATCAAGTGTAACTCGAATTCGCATATATTGACCCCAACAACTCTCTGACATATCCCATTCTAGAAAACTACCAAGAGAATTTTTTATTTGTTTACAACCCCCACCAAACCCATACTCATGACAAGATAAAATATTTGAACCCAGAAAATAGGAAAACAAGTCCATAAAGAATGGTTGCAAATTTGAACTTCGCTTTTGCATTACTAACACATTATTGTCAAAGAACCACAATCTTTCTTTTAAGGTAAGATCTTGATCGCATTTAGAAAAGAATCTAAATATGAATAAATTCTTATCATCACCAACAACTCTTCACCTTTTTTTGTATGTCAAAGATTTAATATCATGGATTTAAAAGCTTTCATATTAAATCTTTCACGAGTTCATCCCAAACCAACTAGGGTAAAAAAAAATTCTGAATTTTTATTAATTCCTTCGTCATTAACTAAATAAATTTCTTTGTCTTCTTCTTAAAAAAATAAAAAAATCTCCATACATTTATGAATAAATTCTTAGAAAGATACCATCATATAAAAAGAAAAGATAAACTAATATTAAATTTAATAAAATTTTACTAATAAAAAAAAATGAATATCATAGATGAAAATTTTTTTTACTATTAAAAAGAATTTTAAAAATTATAATAACGAGAAACTAAAGATGACTTTTAATGTAATTTTTTATTTTAATAAATTTAATAACTTATTTAAAATATTTTAATATAAAATAATATTTAAAAAAATTCATGTCAAATAACATGATTAATAATAAAAAAATTATATGAAAGTGAAAATTATAAAATTTAATAACTAATTAAATTTTATACTCATTTGATATATACATTTAGTTAAAATATTTATTTAGTTTTTATGAATGATATTTATTTTAAATTTTATCATTCTACTTAAAAATTTTATATACGTAATTTTTTTATATAATTTAGATCATAAAACGGTCTGTTATGTTTATGTTATCATCTCTGTTGATTTTTATACAAATCAAAAAATTTAAACTTATATTTTTTAACTAAGCAAAAGCCCGTACATCGTACGAGCAACCAAGTTAATTATTAATTCTACATTTCAACTATTTTCATTCCATTTTACAAGTATTTTTAATTTTTAAGACAATTACTATAATATCTATTTATTTATTTTAGTATTATTCTTTCGGAACCAGCAGCAGTCTGTTAGGTTCACTTAAATGCAATTTTCAATTTAACGTTCCCTACAACACATAAATCAAAACTCTTATACCTTCTCAATTTTTTATTTATTTATTATCATTTTAAAAAATTAATAATCACTTAAAATTCTTAAAATAGTGAAATTTATTAATATAGAAGAATCAAATAACAAATTTCACTTCTCAAATAATAAATTTATACTTTTATTTTTTATTATATCTTAATTTTTTATAAAAATATTAATTGATAAAATAAATAATTAAAATTAAAATAATTAAAATAAATAATTAAAATTAAAATAATTAAAATAAATAATAATTTTAAAATAAATAAAAATATCAACTATTTTTTTCAATCTATTTAAAATTACCTTAAACAACACATAAAACAGGTAAAGTTTCTTGTTATGGATTTCTTAAAGTTGGAGAATCATCCGTTTTTTAAGATATTAATTAAGAAATTAAAAATAAAAATATTATCAATTTATTTATGATATATATTTTTTAATAAAACTGTGTTAATTAATTAATTAATTTCTTAGTCATTATTTTTAAGACGGTGATTAGTAGTGTTTTTAAATTAATATTAACAAGTAAATACTTTTTAAAGAATATTTTTTTATAAAATTTATGTTTTTGGGTTTGAAAAACTATCTATATATCATTGTTTAATTTTTAAAACTTAATAATGAAATATAAAAATGTAAGTCTAATTTTAATATATTAAATTATAAAATCATTTATAGTATTAATCATTTAAATATTTTAAATATAATTGTTATAAAAATTAATTATTTTAATTTGTACAGCAATTCATATTTGAATAATGATATATGCTTTTTTAAAGCTATCAGTATTTTTTAATAAAATTATTAAAATATATAATTTTACCCTCAACAACTAGACACAAAATCGAAAAAGCGGGAAAGGAGGTGAAACTACAATATAATTACCACATTGCCCTCCACTTTCCATAAAAAAATGCAAAAAGAGTTGGAGCAGTGCAGTATGAATACGTGGGACCAACCTAATACATTCGATTACAAACAAAATGTACGAAGAAGAACCAATAAATAAGAGACTGCACTCTTTTTTTGTTCTGTTTTAATATCATGTATTGTGAGCATACTTTTTTTACACAATATTCAATGATGTGCTATTATGTATTTCAAAACAAATGAGACCTTAAATTTTATTGACCACATCAAATAATGATAATTTCTTTTTATACTTGTTTGATGATAGAAAATCATAATATTTGCATAAAATCTTATAACTATGTAAAATTTTATTTTTTTTTATAAATATCATTAATTAAATGTAAAATATATTAAAATAAAAAAAATAAAAGAACCACGACATATTTATGTGATCCCACTCTGTACCTGCATCTCAAACACAAGTATTGTCACCTGTAATAGATACATTATGCTTCCATTTATGATCACCCTCTCAGTAACAAACAACACACGTCAATAATCTTTTATTAAAGTCATTATGAAGTTATGTAATTAATAACTACCATAACCACATACGTAAACAGACTTTTGCATAATAGGAGTAGCATCATTCATTACATATACAATAAATAATATTTCATGTATAATCTTCATATAATTATCTATTAGCAGTGGGTGAATATAAAGAAAGGATTTGGTAACGGGTGGATCCACCATTTGGGTACCAACTCAAGCTTCAACAATCGCCACGACCGTGGGGTCAATGATTGATTATAATTCTCCCTCAGTTTTTCAGTGTTAAAATTCATATATTCACAAAATTCCCTCTATATTGTCAAAAAATGTGAAGATAAGAGAGGAGGGTTGAGTGTGAATTTAGTTTGGGGGCTCACTCACAGGGTGGTTCTCTCTCTACCCTTCACCAACTACATTCTACATTGCACTCTTCTTCTCTTTTCTCCCATACCCATAATGCGTCTCCTCATTTTGCTTTTCCTTCTCCATCTCCATTTCCACGAAACCCAATCTGCGCCAATCTCAGAGTATCGTGCTCTTCTCTCTCTCCGTTCAGCCATTACCGACGCTTCTCCACCCGTTCTCTCTTCGTGGAACGCCTCAACCTCTTACTGTTCCTGGCTCGGTGTCACCTGCGACGCCCACCGCCACGTCACCGCTCTCAATCTCATTGGACTCGACCTTTCCGGCGCGCTTTCCGACGATGTCGCTCACCTCCCATTCCTCTCCAACCTTTCCCTC
Organism: Canavalia gladiata; assembly: GCA_037954105.1. NCBI lineage: Eukaryota > Viridiplantae > Streptophyta > Magnoliopsida > Fabales > Fabaceae > Canavalia > Canavalia gladiata. Next base: position 13,977,003 of record CM075667.1, on the reverse strand, counting down.
GCCGAGAACAAATTCTCCGGCCCCATACCTCCGGCGCTCTCCGCCGTCTCCGGCCTCCGTTTCCTCAACCTCTCCAACAATGTCTTCAACGAAACTTTCCATTCAGAGTTTTCCCTCCTCAAGAACCTCGAGGTTCTCGACCTCTACAACAACAACATGACTGGAGTGCTCCCTCTCGCTGTCGCGCAGATGCCGAATCTCCGTCATTTACACCTCGGAGGCAACTTCTTTTCCGGCAAGATCCCGCCGGAGTACGGACAGTTGAAGAACCTCCAGTACCTCGCCGTCTCCGGCAACGAGCTCGACGGAGCCATTCCACCGGAGATCGGAAACTTGATCAGCCTCCGGGAACTCTACATCGGCTACTACAACACCTACACCGGCGGCATTCCGCCGGAGATTGGGAACTTGTCGGAGCTGGTGAGGCTCGACGCGGCGTACTGCGGGTTATCCGGCGAGATTCCGGCGGAGGTGGGGAAGCTTCAGAAACTGGACACTCTGTTTCTTCAAGTGAATGCGCTCTCGGGGTCTCTGACGGCGGTGCTAGGGAACTTGAAGAGCCTGAAGTCGATGGATTTGTCCAACAACATGCTTTCGGGTGAGATTCCGATGAGTTTCGGCGAGCTGAAGAACCTGACGCTTCTGAACCTGTTCAGGAACAAGCTTCACGGAGCTATACCAGAGTTCATAGCGGAGCTTCCAGCATTGGAGGTTGTGCAACTGTGGGAGAACAACTTCACAGGGAGCATTCCCGAGGGTTTGGGAAAAAACGGGAAACTCACGCTGGTTGATCTTTCTTCAAACAAATTAACTGGGACTCTGCCTCCTTATTTGTGTTCTGGGAATCGTCTTCAGACTCTGATAACTTTGGGGAATTTTTTGTTGGGTCCAATTCCTGAATCGCTTGGGAGCTGCCAGTCCCTGAACCGGATTCGAATGGCAGATAACTTTTTTAACGGTTCAATTCCTAAAGGGCTTTTTGGACTTCCCAAACTCACACAGGTTGAGCTTCAGGACAATTATCTTTCTGGCCAGTTCCCTGAAGCTGATTCTGTTTCTGTTAATCTTGGTCAGATTACTCTCTCCAACAACAAACTCTCTGGGCCTTTGCCTCCTTCCATTGGAAACTTCTCCAGCATGCAGAAACTCCTTCTCGATGGCAACATGTTCTCGGGTCGGATCCCTCCTCAGATTGGGAGGCTGCAACAGCTCTCCAAGATTGATTTTAGCAATAACAAGTTCTCGGGTCCTATTACGCCTGAGATCAGTCAGTGCAAGCTCCTAACCTTCGTTGATTTTAGCCGTAATGAGCTCTCTGGGGAGATCCCAAATGAGATAACTGGCATGAGGATATTGAATTACTTGAATCTTTCTAGGAATCTTCTCGTGGGTAGCATTCCTGCCTCAATATCCTCAATGCAAAGCTTAACTTCCATTGATTTTTCATATAATAATCTGTCTGGTTTGGTTCCTAGTACTGGTCAATTCAGTTACTTCAACTACACATCTTTCTTGGGAAACCCTGAACTGTGTGGCCCGTATTTGGGTGCTTGCAAGGATGGGGTTGCCAATGGCTCTCACCGACCCCATGTTAAAGGACTCTCCTCTTCTTTGAAGCTGCTGCTTGTTATTGGGTTGCTTGCATGCTCCATTGCATTTGCTGTTGCGGCAATATTCAAGGCTCGGTCATTGAAGAAGGCCAGCGAGGCTCGTGCATGGAAATTGACTGCGTTCCAACGTTTGGACTTCACGGTTGATGATGTTTTGGATTGCTTAAAGGAGGATAACATAATCGGGAAAGGAGGTGCTGGCATTGTTTACAAAGGGACTATGCCTAATGGGGATCAGGTTGCTGTGAAAAGGCTTCCAGCAATGAGTAGAAGCTCCTCCCATGATCACGGATTCAATGCAGAGATTCAGACATTGGGGCGAATCCGACACAGGCACATTGTTAGATTATTGGGGTTCTGTTCAAATCATGAGACAAATCTTTTGGTCTATGAATACATGCCCAATGGAAGTTTAGGTGAGGTTCTTCATGGAAAGAAAGGGGGTCATTTACATTGGGACACCAGGTATAAAATTGCTGTGGAGGCTGCCAAAGGGCTTTGCTATTTGCACCATGATTGTTCTCCACTTATCGTCCATCGGGATGTGAAATCAAACAACATCCTTCTTGATTCTAATCACGAAGCCCATGTTGCTGATTTTGGGCTTGCCAAGTTCCTGCAAGATTCTGGAACATCTGAATGCATGTCTGCTATTGCTGGCTCATATGGATACATAGCTCCAGGTACAGTTCAATTTCGACATAATTGATGAATTATATGTAGGTTGAATTTATGTGGTAAATTTTCTTTTCCTGATCATAATTGCACGTTTAATCTATGTTCGTAATTTGACCCTTTGACTTAGCATCATGGTTTAGGTGTAGACTATTGATATTGAGGTGATGATGACCCTAAATTAATTAACATTGCTATGTGGTTTTTCTTGACTTTGGTTTTCTATCATGCACAAATGGTATCTTGATTTGTCCCCTGATTTAGTCTATTTCTAAACCAAGTACTGAAAGTAAATGGTAGGTAGCTCTGCAACGTTTGATTTTTGACCATAACGTCCATTCCTAGCACTGAAAGTAAATGCCAGGGTAGATAAATACTGGAGTCATTGGTTTGAGTCATTCACAACAGGAAACTGATGGTGATTGGCAAATCAGATAAAATGAACTTCTGTATTACTTTCCACATGTTGCCTTTGTTTTACTTATTGTTTCTAATTAAGGTGGCTATTTTATGTTAGTTTATGACACAAGTTGGAGATTTGATTGCAGAGTATGCCTACACATTGAAAGTTGATGAGAAAAGCGATGTGTACAGCTTTGGTGTGGTTCTTTTAGAACTCATAACGGGTAGGAAACCAGTTGGAGAATTTGGTGATGGTGTGGACATTGTGCAATGGGTCAGGAAAATGACAGACTCTAACAAGGAAGGTGTTCTGAAAGTTCTTGATCCTAGACTTCCCTCAGTTCCCCTTCACGAGGTGATGCATGTTTTCTATGTAGCCATGCTGTGTGTTGAAGAACAGGCAGTAGAGAGACCAACTATGCGTGAAGTTGTTCAAATTCTGACAGAGCTTCCAAAGCCACCTGGCTGTAAACAGGGTGACTTAACATTTACTGAATCCTCCTTGTCATCATCAAACGCGCTAGAATCTCCAACCACATCCTCTAAAGATCATCAAAATCCACCTCAATCCCCACCACCTGATCTTCTTAGCATTTAAAGTGCTCTGTTGGGTGTGGGATGTTTCATCTTAATTCCCTTGGTTTGTGATAGCTTATCCATTTACTTCTTCTTTTTTCAATCTCTCTTCTAGGGATTGGGGCGTTTCTCTAACTTCTGTTAATGTTTGAATTTTTTTTAATGGTTTTGTATAGTAGGAGGGTGGGGGTATTTTCCTTTATGTAATGGCTGTTTTTGTTCTGAGCTTACACCGGGGAGGGGTCAAGGTGACCAATGTAAACGTCTGGGATTGTATTATTTTTATGAGGGGATCAATGACATTTAGAGTGAAAGGGGCACACGATGACACACGGTGAAACGGTGAAACAGTGGGTATATCGTATGGAATTACTGATGGATCCTGAGCGGATTGGCACAGAATGGATTATAATATTACTTATTTCGAGAAAATTGATGCGTGAATCGGGCAAGTTCCTTTCCTTTTCCGTTTTCATTTATGCTAAAAGATAAAATTAACTCGATGCACACTTTTGGGCGTTGAAAAGGATAAGATTTTTTTCCCTTGGCAGATAACAAAAGAGAGGGAGGGGGAGGGGGTTAACAAAAAATTGATAATCTTGTAGTTAATTTGGTGTATTCAATAGTTTTAGCATTAATCCACCGTAACTCTTGTGGATTGCAGGGTTTCGAAAGAATGGCAGCCACCGTTAATATAATCCCAATAAAGAGAATTATGGCCTTTAAATTTTTATTTTACCTTGCAGAGAGGGTTAGATGAAAGGTATTCACCCAACGCATGCATCAAAATAGTGCTTGTTTGTTTTAAATATGAAAAAGGTGGTTTCATTTTCAAAACAAAGTAATCAGAACTGAGTCTTTATAAGGTAAAAAATTCAACCCATGAGACTTCTGGTATTCTTGCAATATCTTTTTCTCCTTCTTTTGAAAAATATATCTACACATACATGTCATACACTCCTGATGCATGTGCTTTTATAACTTAAACAGGAAAGTCCGTTCCAAATGGAGAAGCAAACAGACTAATATTAGTTTGTTACGAGTCAAGTTGTCATATTTCACCTCGTTCAATAAAGTTTACTTATTTTTAATAAGACTGATCGGTGGTTTGTAAATGGGAGATTCGTCTTTATCTTGGTTTATGTGTCCAAACCTTTTTGCCTGAGATGCCTTGTTAGCCAGTCCCATAATAATACAAGTTGTGTCACACTTTCTCTGTTTCTATATATACCCTACCCACAGACCAGAGTCGGGTCATGAAAGGTTGCTTTGGTTAGAGTTAAAAGGAAGCAAGGAAGATGGTATTATGATATGGGGTTGGTGCATACATAATAGTAACAAAGAAAAACAGAGACTCTGGGTACCACTTGCCCTATGCCATTTCCTGAAAGAAAAATAAGGACAAATTTCAGTACCTGTTTGATTGTTGGGTGGTTGTATCTCCTTACAATCGTTCAAGTATGGTAAATTTACGATTTCTTTATTCAGAAAAGAAAAAGTTCCGGGGGAAAGGGTCCTCTCTCATACGATGCTTTTGATTCTAAAATCCAAAAACTACGTTGCAAGCAGACAGATTGATTTTGCATGCTACTAGTCTACTACACTGATGATGGGATGGGTTGGTTGTTATTGATTTTGCAGCAATACGTGAGGCAAAAGTGACATGGTTGTACGAATGATCAGGGTTACTTGATTAGGTCTTTGAACACTAATACATGCGGTCCTTCAATTACAAGAGAAGAGAATCAGCACAATAATTTCCCGTATACCTTTTCAAACAGTTGGTAGAAAATATTTGATATCAATCAAATCACTTTAAAGAGGATAATGGAACCCGGATAAGGGAAGGTGATTATGAACAGGGAAAGGATTTATGAGTGGTTTTGTAGGAATAATCAAGTAAGAAGAAAAAAATTATCTCAAGTTCCAATGCCATAAAATCAGTATGGCAGAAAAAATTATCGTAAGAACACGGATAAGGACCTCATTATCTTACATTTGAATATTTCATTATGAGTAATTTTTTTATATTGACAATATATTAAAATTAAATTATCAAAAATATTAAATATTTTTTTCTTTTTATACTAAGCAATTTAGAAAAATCACTTTATTCCATTCCAATTTATTTCGTCTCTTTTTATTTTTCTTCTCCATCAATCAAAGTAACTAGTGCAGGCTTGCAGCGTGAATCGATAAAACTGTAATTGTTTGGAAGAGGCCAGGTATAAAATAACTTCAACTCTGTATATCATTATTGCTCTATGATTGGACAATTGAAGATTGGAACATGGAATTCAACAGAAGAAGCTATTCACAATGGAGACACCATATGCATCGGACAAAATCTATACATTAGATTTATTTATTGGTGGTAGTAGGTGCAAAATAACTCCAATATGTTAGAGCACAAAAAAAAAAGCCCCTTGATGCGGCTTTGAAGTTCAAATTATTTGGGTACCCAGAATTGAACGATGATAGAAAAAGGGTGAAAGGTGAAAGGTGAAAGATGGGAGAGATAAATCAATCCAAAAACGACAAACAACTTTATCGGAAAATCTATCAAATGCAAGGACTTGCACTGTTGATCCACTGATTCTCACCTTGCTTACTCTGTTGCTCATTTAATTTTATTTTTTTTTAATAATTTCTCAATTTTTTTTTTTACAATTAAGTTCCTCCATCGCTTTCTTCCTATTTAAAACTCAATTTTTATTCTTCACTTAAAATTTCAAAATCAAATTAATTATATTGCAACCTTACTTCATTTAAAATTTTGCAAACTAAAATATCAAAATTTATATAGAATAGAAAACAAAATTTCAATTTTGTTCTTTTGAAATCCTAATATTATTCCCTATTAAATATTCAAATGTTAATAAATTTTTACTAAATTTATAATTTATAAAAATTTAAAGATATTTCATATTCCATATTCCAAATTTGTCATGGATCCATAACTATTTCATAAGAGTATATTTTAAAAATCTTAAATAGAAATTTTTTGAAAAGAAGATTATATTTTGCAAAGTGAGCTTTACATAAGTAAATCATACGTATAGTGTTCTATATTTTGAGGGGTTAAAGTTTTCAAAAAGTTTCCTTACATGTTGTCAAGAAAATTGCTAAGTGTGCAAGTATTTGCAATAAACGTACATATACATGACAAGTCCAAATAATAGATGGAGTGATTGATTATTTGTGCTGTGTGGTTGCCCACAAGATCTGCCTTTTATTGTTGTTCCATTAATTTCATTACTCTCCTTTGACTTCATTTATTATTGCAGACACCACGGTAGTTATTATAAGTTTATGAGATCTGTTCATTTCCTTCTTCCAAAGCATATAGCTGTCTCAGAACTCATAATATATTAATGCCTGTTACGTGCTAGTATAAGATAAATATAAATCTTTTGTATATTCATGGTGCAAATATATAAATATATATTAGTCAGTGTGTGTAAGTACCTGATGTTTCACTTTGATTTTATGAATTTCTACTTTTTTGAAATATTAGCTTGTATGTTTTAATTTATTATTTCATAAATTGTTAAAAGATGTAAACATCAGCAAATTTTTATCAATAAATTTGTTTAGTTATTATAATATTATCGTTTTAGTTAACAAACAATTACATGATGTTTCATCAAAATCTTATAAATCTCCTTGGACAGCAAACTGATAGAAATGAAAAATACAAATGTGATTTATAGGAAATTATCGTGTTTGCTTATAACTTCTTATACACAAATTTAAAATTTAAAATAATTAAAACAAAAAGTAAGTTTTATGTTATTTTAAAAACTTTATTGTAATTTTGTAAAATATTTAATATATAAATTATTTTTCTTTAAATATAATTTTAACTAAAACTAAAATTAGAAATCAAAATAATCTACCATTAAATTTATAACTACTCACTAGGGCTGTTCAGAAAACATAAAAAATTGAACTAAACTGTAGTTTAATGAACTGAACTTATTTTTATTTGTGAATCAAACCAAACTATTTCGTACAAGGAAGTTATTGCTTGGAAGGTGCTGAATGAAGAACAGAATGTTCATTGTATTTGCTTTATATTTATGAACTCATCTTTTTTTTTTTTTTTTCACATTCTAAGTACTAGTATCAATGTTTTGTTGGTTGATCATTTGTTGTATTTGATCCAAGTATTTGGACAATTTTATGTTTTAGTCAATGTAATTAGTTTTACTTGCTCAACATTCAACACATACTTGCTGCGTTATTTTAATATTATATGAACTGTTTTGAACTATTTCTAGTTTGAATTGTAACTTTTCTAAACTTTTAAATTAATTCTAAACTAGTTTTAAAAACTATTTCTGAAAAAATAATAATCGATTCTAACTTTAAAAAATGGTTCTGAAAAATTGATTCTATATTAATTTAAAATTGGCTCTGAACCAAACTAGTTTGAACCAATTTTAAAATTGCTCCTGAACCAATCTGTCTTGAACTGGTTCTGAATTGAACCAATTTTGAATCAAAGTTAAACTATTAAGTCAATTATGAACTATTTTATTAAAAAGCCAAACGGATGTTGAACTGTTAAAACAAATTAATTCTAGAAACCAAATTATATTTATAGTCCTAATCAATTCAGGTATGGTTTTGTGTGCAAACTGATCACGATGCTCATTCTTACTACTCACCCAAATACACACTTGTAAGCTTATTTATGTACTAATCATAATGAATGGACTTGGAAATGCGAACTTCTCTACCATATTAATTTGTCTTTCCGAACTTATCCTTTCTTCAATTTATTTAGGTTTTATTTGGATGAAGAAAGAAAAAAAATAAACTAAGAATTTTAAAAAGTAAAAATTAAATAAAAACTTATTGTTTGAATAAGTAAAATAAAAAATAAAAAATACATATTCACTTGTTTAAATATAGAAAGAAAAATAAATAAAATAAAAAATAATAATTACAAGTAAATGGTATGTTTGATAAAATACGGATAAGTTAGTTGAAAATTGAAAAAAAAAAGTTAAAAATTGAAAACATAAATAGAAATTAAAAAAGTAGCTAAAAGCTGAAAAATAAAAATATTAAATTAATAGATAAAAATAAAATAATAAATAAAAAAAATGATTATTTGATTTAAATTTAAATATTATAATTTATTATTAATTATTAATTTTAATGTTTATATTATTTAAGTTAAAATTATTATAAAAAAAAAAATTTAATATTTTTTAATCTATTCTTATTTATATATATTCTATTAAAAATATTATATAAATAAACTTATAATTATTTTGATGGTTATATATTATAAAAAAAGTTTGATAATTTTATTTATTTATTTTATTATGAATAATATATTTTTAAATAAGAATATACTTTTAAATAAATTATTTTTATTTAAAATTAAAAATATTTATTTTAAATTTTATAAATATATTTTAAATAATATTTTTATAAAAGAATATTTATTTTATCTTTATAATTTTTAAAACAAAAATTAAATCTTTTATTAGAAATAATTTAAATTAAATATTTAATAACTAAATTAAATATTATAGAATTAATTAATAATATAAAAAGTAATATTTTATATTAAAGAATATCAAATATATAAAAAATAAAAATAAAATAGTTACTTTCAACAAATAGTTAAAATTTTAAAAATTATTAAAGATAACATTAAAAAAATATTACTTATTTTATCTTATTATAAAAACAACTGTTATGTGTTATATCCAACAAAGCTGAAACTATTTTTAAAAATTTTAAACTAACTATTTCAACATACTCAAGTGTAAAACACTCGTACTTATGCTAAAAGCCAATGTTCAAAGCTTACTCGGGACTCATAAAAAAATAATTATAGGTTGAAAATGAGATGCATGATTGATAGAAATTAACACAGAAATTTACCTCCTGTAAAAAATGAGAAAGTTTAACATTCCAATGGCTGACAAGAACAATGTTCCTAATAATAAAGATAAGGGAGATGTATTGATGAGAAGAAGAAACAGCACCCATCCTTGATTGAAACCACTTAAACCTTTACACTGTCAGCATGAGCATTAATGCATTAATGTTCCCAGAAAACCACCAAATCACTGGCCTAAAGATTCCCAAATTATCCTGCCCACTCAAGCAGATTACCACGCACACTATCATCCATATTTATAGCCACATAATCCGCAAGACCTAGAAACTGCATGAATAATTGTAGACTAATGAAGAATATTTACCACTTTTAGTGACTGAATAATATTCAATCTAATAACCGAAAGCTTTATGATCTTCCCTCAACAAATTTTTATTATTTGACTGAAGAAAAGAATACATTGGATTTATACAAAATTATCTCCTTAAATAAATCAGAAATAAAATTTTAAATTAAAAATTCATTAATGTAATTATCTACTTAATATTACATATAAAAATATAAATAATTAATTATCATGGTCATTTATTTTTATTTTAAATAATTAAAAAAAATTAATTTTCTTTCCAAAACTAAACAAAATATCTACAAAAAGATATAGAAAAAAGAAGAAGCAAGAAGTAAAATACAGGCTTTGATGACTGTAAATGGCCTCCGATCTATAATATCAATTTAACATTCAGTTTTTTTAATTTGTAAACAGAAATATATAATAAAAGATGATATATTTATTTTATTAAAAATTATATTGATAATATTATATATTAATTTTTAATAAAAATTATTATTTATTAATTTTTTTTATCACATTCCTAAAAAAAAAACCGGTTAAGATTTCCCAGCTTCCGGTTCCTTCCGCTTTAATCATGGCAGAGCAGAACTCCACACTCTACACGGATCTTTCTATTGTCCTACAGTTTTTTTTTTTTTTTTCAGTGAGAAAAATAATGTTTATATTTTTAATGTAAATATGTAAATCAATAATTATATAATTCAATTTAAATAAATAATTTTAAAATATATAATAATTTAAAATTAATTTTATCAAAATTAATTTTATTTAATTTTAGAATAAATAAAAAAATTATAAAATTTACTGTTAATAGGAATAAAAGCAAATATACTTTATATTTTTAGAATAAAGGATTAAAGAATATATTTTTTTTTATAGAAATTTGATTTTAATGATTTCTCAATTGTTCTACTAAATAAATTAAATATATGTAAAATTTAATATTATTAAAAATTTAAATTAATTAAAAATTATAAATTTTATATTTAAAAAGTAAAACTAAAAAATAATTAACATAGTCAAAACAAATTTTATATAACAACTATTAAGTAACTATTTTATAGAAATTTTAAATTTAATTAAAATAATAATATTTAATTCACAACATAAGTATGGAAGAATCAAAATTTAAAATTCACCTACCCTTCACCTAAATAATCTTAAATTATCATTCTAATTCAAATTTTAAAAGTGCACCTAAATAATCTTAAATTATCATTCTAATTTAAATTTTAAAAGTATAATTGAAGATCAAATTTATTAAACTAGTTAAAATTTAATTCTTTAACTTATCAATCTTTTTTTTAAATTAAAAATTCTAATTCCTTATAACTTTTTAGTTAGAGCAAGTACCAGGTTTTAGAATTCATATTACAAACAAGTTATGGTTAAGATTTCTTTTTTTCTAACTAAAAATCTAGTTATATATGTTAGAAAGGAAGAAAATAGAAGAAATAGAAAAGAAGATTATACAAAATTTCATGAAAGTTGATGAATCTTACACTTTGATCCCTTAAATATGTAGATTATTCACTTCAAAAGTCGTACCAAAAAGGGTTTGAAAAAGAATTTTGTTCTGTAATCATAAAAAAACTGTTAAGAAACGAGAGAAAACCAAATTTTATAGTGTTGTCCAATAAACTATGTTAGAAAATTTGGCACCAAGTAAAATGAAAATAACATAATGCTCAATTTTCTATAAGATTTCGCATCACGCAACGTAGAATAATATTGTGTTAGATAACGTAGTAGTGATAGAATGCTCTAATCATTTTATTTCTCCATTTTTTCTGAAGAAATGATCAATTCAAACAACGAATAACACTTTAAAAATTCAACGAATTCATCATAAATTTTTTAGAAAATACTATATTATTCAAAATTGCTTCAAGCATCAAAATTTTATTAATTATTTATAAATTATACTTATTTTTTTATAAAAATATTCTTTATATATTTCAAATAGTATTAATTAAGTGTTATGTTTAATACTTATTATTTGCATTTCGCATATGAAAAAAAAAATTCTCTTAAATAATAATATAATTTTTTAAATTTTTTTAACAAATTTAATCTCTAATTTATTTTATGAGAAATTTAAAACATAATACCTACTATAAACTAAAGTTTGAATAAGATATATAACATATAATCTTATACCAATATTTTAAAAAGGTTGTAAATTTTTATGAGTAAATCTAGATATTTATATTCAAATATATTATATTTATTTTATATAAGTTTTAAATATATTTTAATTTATATAAATATAATAGCTTTTTCAGTTGATATTATTTTTTAATTTTTATCTGATCTTTTAAAAATTTTGTTCTAATTTCTGTCATCAATTTCCGATTAGATATTTGTTGTCTTAATAATAAATATATAATTAAACTAGGTCACATTATCAATTTATCGTAAATATTAAAAAAAATACAAACAACTGATCTAGATAAGATATTAAAATATTTTTTATATAATTTAATAAAAAAAATATAATTTATATTATTTTCATAAATTTTAATATATATATATATATATATATATATAAAGATAAAGATAAATTGATGTAGATAATAAAAAATAGTTAAGTATTTTATTTATTAAATTAATAACTTATGGTATACACTAAAAAAATACAAACAACAGATTTAAATAAAATATTAAAATGATATTTTATGTAATTTAATGATAAAAATTATAATTTATGTTGTTGCTATGAAATTTTTAATATATATGATAAATTGATATAAATAATAAAAAATAGTTGAATATTTATTTATTAAATTAATAAGTAGCTAACGAAAAGTTACCGCAAAAAAGCAGAGATCTAAAATAAAATTTTAAAAGATTAAGAATAAAATTAAAAGAAACCATTTTATAAAATTAAAAATGATATTTTTTATATTTATAAAAATTAAAAATATATTTAATATTTAATTATAAAATAAAACAAATAAAATATTTAACTAATTTATATTTAATAAAATAAAATCTATTATAAATATAATATATGCCTGATGCTTATAAAAAATAAAATAATTTAAATAAATTCAAATTCAATTTAACAAATTTATGACATACCTAATTTATAAATTCAAATTTCTAGTGCATACACTCTTCAAAATATATATATAAGAAAACATATATTAACACTGATCATCAGTATATAATGATCCGTGAACTCGAAATAATACAAGTATTTTTATTGTATAGTGATTTCAATAATATTTGTTATCCACCGTGGTTTAGGTAATATAAAATCTATTTTTTTATGATAAGAATTTTTATTATAAGAAAAACCACGATAATTGAATTCAAAACTTTCGTATAAAATTATTCTATTAGTAGTTATAGATATAATTTTATTTGTTTTTTGATTTTTCAAATTTTTTCATTAAATTTGATCCTTGAATATTTTAAATTTTTAAAAAATTGCCTCTATTTTTATTTTATAGAAAATCTATTGCATATTTAATCATATCATATCACCAATTATTCTAAGATAATGTGTGATGTAATATTATTAAATGATAATAAATATTATTTTAAAGTTTATTGTAATAAAAAATAAGGATCAAAACAAAATACATTTATATTATTGTGAAAATTAAGAATATATTTCATTTTATAAAATTTATTTTAAATTTAATAACATGTAGATGTAAATTGGGATGGCTATCTATACTCACATTAATTCCTGTCACTTAATTTTTACATTGCATACCAGCATAATTTATTTCATAAAAATATTTAACGCAACAATGAGATTGAAAATTTTGTTTTCAAAAGATTGACAAAGTTTAATATCTATAAAAATATTAAAAAATGCTTATTGATTTTCCCACCCAGCATTCATCGTTTGTGAATTTTGCAGTATCTGACTGCGAAAACAAAGGCAATTTTTCGGGTGGAAGAAAGCAAAGCCAACAATCTATTTGAGTCTTTTGGTGTGAAGCCCAGTTTATGGCCCAAAATTTTGTCATCTGAATCCGCATAATCAAAACATAAGGCCGTATTTCAGCTTTAGCTAAATTGTGGACTTGTGGGAAGAGTTTTATTAAATGGTCGCACACTTAGTGGATCTCGTCTGGTATTTTTTTATGACTAGGAAATTTAAATTTTAATATATCATGCGTGTTAGGTATTAATACATCATGAGAAATTTAACTGATCCAAAGCGACATAGATACTTTAAAATATAAAATATATAATTATATATTTTTATTTAAAATAGACTATTGAAATTTGAGTGCATATGTACACGAGATATATCTAATCAGAAAGATAATTTTATTAGTGAAAGTATTGAATTTAATTTGTATAATTATAAATAAATGATCAAAATTAAAAAAATTATATCATATGATCATTTTTAAAAAATTCACGTTATTTATATTTTAATTTTAATCATTCATATTAAAATTTAATAATTAATATTTATTTCTTATCCTCACATAAATTAGATCCTCTCGTTTCATTGTTGTGAAAAATAAAAACATTCGACTATACAATCATATAAATCATTAAAATTAAAAATATTTAGTAATCACAGAATTTAATATCTTAATCTCAATTATTGATGGTTATATCTAATAGCTAATATTTACTCCATACACTCACATGAAAGTATTTTCTGTCTTGATATATTCTCTATATATATAGAAAGATAGTTTATTACAATTTTAATTTTACCTTTTAAATTAATTTTATACTTTATTTTCTAAAATCTACTTCTCTTAGTATAGAAGAGCATCCCAAAATAAGTTATACCAATTCATGGCTCAACGAGAAACGCTAAATTTATGTTTCAAGCTGACTTTCTTCCAAACAATCAATCATTCTCAACGAATATACGGTCTGTCTCCATTAGCTGACCTAAAAAAAAAACAAATTTCAGTCTTTATTCAAGATCAACTTTCTTTTCGTGGCACAGTTGAATCTACCAAGCCAGAATTAAAGTGCAGAGGATTCTTTGCCTTTATTTATTTTTTTTGCTTTATATTAAACAATAAAAATTCCAGGCCTTGGATGATAATAATTACAGAAGGAGAAGGTGAAAATTTATCTGCAGCTGATCCATTTTCGCCTCTTTGAAAGAGACTTGTTTTACATCAAGCATGAGTTGCAAGCAATAGATATATCAAAATGAAGTGATTAAAAAAATGCACGAGACTCTTGCCAAATAGGTCTGGGGAGGGTAGAAGCAAATGATACATAGAATACTATCCTTTTATTATCTAGTTTTAAACAAATACTCATACATGTCACATAACTAATTCAAAAATTGTGATCTCACAACTGACACAGCACAATCTCACCATTTATTTTCAGGACGTATTATCATCACCTCTTCTCATTTTCTGATGAAAGAAATGCCCTTCTCCACGCTTGCTGCTAACTCTTTCTTGGCTTTTTCCAAACCCTCCCTGTAGAAATAAAAGTAGCACATAAACTCTAATTTTTCAGTTTCACCTATATGAATCGGAAATTCTTTTGTAAAAATGTAATTGCTGCATACCTCTCATAATCATTTAGGGGGCCAAGAGGAAGAATTTCCTCAACTCCATTGCGGCCAAGTCGTATTCTTGATGCAAAGAATGGGAGTTCAGTCACCTATGATACACTTTGTTAGTTGTAAAGAAAAATACTCAATCAAGAGTAGACTGTGTAGCAAAATCAACAAAATAAGATTACAATATGCTAAAATGTGACGGGAGAAAAGGAAGCATGTCGGCAACCCTAAGAAGCTCTTAGAGGAAAACAGGCTTTTATATACCTGTGAATCAACATAAGCACATCGAATGATGCCAGCATCTCCTCTCAAGGCTTGAAGGCATGCATCTGCAAATTTTACAGCAGCATATGCCTGCACTTTATTTCAAGTTTGAGATTATATTTACTTGAACCAAAATGGTTGTCATTAATGTTAAGCAAAGGCTATAAAACAAAAATTTTCAAAAAAACGGATAACATTACATGCGCATGGGTGTTCCTGAAAGTAAAAATAAAACACTAACCATTGATAGTGTTGCAGAACCAGCACCAGCTTTGGCCTAGAAAGTTACGACATTTTACAAATCAAAATTCTGATGTGGGTAGATAATCCATAGCAATCAACCAATCACATACACTTCTATAGCATAAAGTTATTGCCAAACAGCACAAACTGATATAATTCAAGCAGACATATTAGTAATTAAAATTACCCAAGTACAAGTTTTCCTGCACATAGGAAAGCTTTCCTCATAAAATTTCCCAGGCAAGCCACCAGGTCAATATATTGACCATGGGCTTGGTGGAATTGCAAACTACCGAATTAAATAAATGTAAAGGGTGAGCGCAATGTGTTTTTTTACATCTGCTCCCACATGAAATTTGAATCATCTTATGCTTAAGACAACCCACATTCAACCTCTACACCTCTTCCACTTGGGTGGGAGCGCAGCTTGCCCGTCCATAGGATCAGTTTCTGCCATATCTAAGATCTTATTTAAGACAACTTATGTTTTAAGCTTATCATCAAGACCTCCACAATTGATGGATAAAGGACAGATGAGTACTGATTGAAGTTTGGAATGCCGATAATTGAGATTAAAGTAAACAGATTCTTTTTTTCAAAACAGTAAATATATAGATGCGCACCTCAACAACTTCAGTTCCACCATTTTGTATGCGATCAGTCAGATACTCAACTTCTTTTGAGGTGAAAGAGAAAGGAGGTTTAACCTGATAATTGAGTGAATTTTGTCATGGAAGAAGTATAACATTTTTAGGCATAGAAAATCAAATAAGGTAAACCATAAAGAAGCAGAAATAGTCAGTGAAGACCTGAGAAAGAAGAGGTAAAATTGTGATTCCAGCATGTCCCCCAACAACTGGGACATCCACATCCCTTGGATCAACACCCAGAACTTCTGCCTGCAGTTTATGTCGTAACTCCACAAATAAGATTAAAAATAATACAAGAGAGTTACAAGTACTGAAGCTTTATTGTATCCAAACTTCAAAATGCTGTAGAATCCACAGAATCTAGATTATTAAATGGATGTGACATAAACTGTAATCAGGTGTGAGTAATTTTGTATTAACAGAACCAGAATTCCATCTTCTGAAACTGATATCATGATCAAAAAGAAGGATTAGATATTGTATCTCTCACTCGATATAATACTACAAAACAGAAAGAGAATTCCAAAATAAAAGACAATGCCAAGGTTCTTCAAGGAACCAGCAAATCTTCTCTGCTTCTCTACCCAATTTCTGCCACGCCCGGCATTTCCCATCCTTATCATTATATTTCATTTCCCACAACCGAATTCCCTTCTTCTGCTACTATTCCTTGTCAGATTGCCATTCAGTTATGCTACAAACTATTCGCATGAGTACCCCCCCCCCTCCTTTTCCCCATTTTGATATCCTAACTTTCGTGTATTGATCCTTTATTTCCCATCATTAACAGGATGGGGGTGCCAGCATAAGTGTTTCAAAGATAGCATTACTTTTCTTTAAACTAACAATGTTTAATTACTGAGGTCCAAATGAAATGATTACCTTTTGCCTATACTATCAACAAGACAGCACAACAAAACACAATATTACAATGAAACAGCAGATCAGCTCTACTCACCCAAAATTCAATTCCTTAGTTATACTGACACAGGTATAACTGAGCAATATGCATAAACATGATCAAAACTGGAAACAAAAGAAATGTTATCTGGAGATTTTCTTTCAGCTGACTTTGTAAAAGGCCTTTCACCATCCTAACCATCCAGTAACTATAAAGAGCCATACTAATTTTAAGGGTAGTAGTACATACCACAAACGTATTGGCTCTAACAACATCAAGCATTGTCACTCCCATAAGTCTCTTGGGATCATAAGTACCGGCTCTTTTGAAAACTTCAGCTGCAATTGGGACCGTGGAGTTAACCGGATTGCTTATCAAGTTGACAATCGCTTTAGGACAGCACTTCGCAATTGCTTCACTCAGCGTTTTAACAATTCCAGCATTAATATTGAAAAGATCATCTCTTGTCATTCCAGGTTTGCGGGGAACACCAGCAGGGATAATCACCAAGTCCATGCCTATAAGTGCATCTTCAAGTTGCTTCTGCCCCAAAAAGCCTCGAACCTAAACACCAGTAAATAGAATTAAAAGTTAACTTAATTTTGCAAATCTAGTGTCCACAGGGTCAACCAACCCATCAGAACTCAAAGAGCAAGTTTATTAATTTCTATAGAATTCAGGACAAGAAATCAGCACACTTATAATCTAGGTTTGGCTTATTTTTCTAAAAACAAATTCCTATAAAGAAAAATTAAGAAGGAATAAGGAACATACAACAGCACCAGTATCCATGTGACTGATATCTGCAGTGACCCCAGGGGTGTTGACAACATCGTAGAGGTGAAGAACCGAAACGAGTGGGTTCGTCTTCATCAACATGGCAAGGGGTTGACCAATGCCACCGGCAGCACCCAAAATGGCGACTTTGAATCCAGGTGCCCCACCCTTGGCACGGCAATCGGCACGCATCAAACAAGCATCCTCTGTCTGTTCAAATACATCAAAAAAATTGAACCATAGAATTCTTAATAATGGAACTAAAAGAGAAAGACGAAACGAACCTTGGAATTGGGAGGACGGAGGTGGGCGGCGATTCGCGCAATTCGGTCGTTGGCATGTGAATTTGGGTCCATATTTTCTGTTTTCACGGGAAAAATTGTTGCTCCCTCAAATATGAGTGTTGCGATTGGTGATTGATTTTTATGTAAAAAGCTTGGGTATGGAGAAAGATGTGATTTGGGTCTATGAGTGCGAATTGGAAAGTGTGCAGATTGATCTTATCTGAATGGTTTATGCATGAGCTAGAAGCTCTGATCCTCTTTGCTGCTGTTACCTATGATGCCATGATGGTATGTGTGGAATGGGGAGGAAGGTTGAAGGAACTATACTATAGGGGTGGGGTAGGTACCAATAATAACTAATAAGGGAGAAGTAAATTTTTTTCCTGATCAATTTATTATATTAAAGGAAATAAATAATCTTTGTATACTTCAAAGTTTTATAATTCCACTTTATAATTGAAAGTGGAAAGTTTTTTTTTAATATTTTAATTATTAAATTATTTTAAAAATAAACAGTTATAATATTAATAAAAAATAATATAATAAATAACTAAATTCTTAAGTTTAAATTATTTTTAATTTATATTAAATAAAATTCAACATTGAAATGGCCTTTTTTCTTATCAGCAACAAGTGCCAATAAAAATTAACAAGACATAAGAGATATAAGAGGTATCCTTAATCGGTATCCTTAATCTATTTACTTAAGAAATGTTTTACAAAAAATATTTTTTTAATCCGATTTAAGAAAGAGAAAAAAAAAACTCCCCTTGTAGACTTAATTTAATCCAAAATGTAGTGTGAATTCTATCCATGACAAATTGAAGACAATTGTCTTGATTTCTAAATAGAATATTATTTTTGTGAGTCTAAATTAATGACATAGATAATGGAAAACCAAATCATATTCCGTACAACTTGAGCATTTTCTTTGGTAATCATCCCAAGATGATGGAAAAATTAATCTTGATTCTTAAATAGAATATTATTTTTATGAGTCTAAATAATTTAGATAATGGAAAACCAAATCATATTCTATACAATTTTAAAAATTTTCTTTGATAATCATTCCAAGATGATAGAAAAATTATGTATAAGTGTAGGAGAGAACCATTTCAAAACTAAATCAATTATAACAAACTTACCGTATAGCTTAAAAAAATTAAAAAAAAAAAGTGCAGTTATTTCCTTCTTTCTTTTGCAAAAAGTATTATAACATATATGAGATATTGTAAAGATATTTCTACACAAACGTTGAAATTCTACGGAGGGCCAAAAGCATTATATTATTTTTGTCCAAAATAATTGATAAAAGTATACATTATCGACCAACAAAAGGTGCTTTTCCTCAACATCTTGTAGGCCGCAGGCTGGTCGAACCAGTAAATTTTTATTTTCTGTATTTTCAAAAATGTTTCTTGAAAGTTTAATTATTTAAGATGTAACTTTTGAAAATAAAATTCCATGACTATTTTAGATATTAAGCTTAAATAAGTTTTCAGACTTTGTAAATGTGATTAAATTTAATTCCAAAATTTTAAAAAATGTTAATTTTTTTATAATTTTAATTTTTTAAAATATAATTTCTAATTATGAAATATATTAAATTATCTTACATTAATAATAATTTTGAGATAATATATAAGACATACACATGTATGACATGATAAATAAATTTTTTTTAAATATAGATTTAAGAAAATTAAAATTATTAAAAAATTAAAACCGTATTTATATCAACTAAAAACTTAATGAAACCTATATATTAATTTTAAAAATATGATTCCGGATTTGAAAATATTAACTCTTGAAAGTATAGGCACTTGAAACTTTTACTATTATAGCAACTATGAAAAGGATAGACACAGTCATGAAACAGTGGTAATCGACACAATGAAGAAGTAGTGAGTGATCCAGGGATGCTGCACAGAAAGATTAGTCTCGGATCTAAAAAGAACGGGGAGAGATTCATTACGTTTTCATTGAAACAAATAGGAGAACCGGCAAATTATACTCAGACCCCATTATAAAAAAAACCATAAAATACTTCTTTTTTCTTTATCATTCCACCTTATCATAAACGTTAATGCATCTTTAATGTTAAATAGAGAAAGATTAAATTACTTATGTACATTTATATTTTTTATTTTTTTTTATAAAAAATAAACATATATTTTCATTTTTACGGGCTTTTTTTATTTATTCGGCTTTGTTTTTTTTTCAAATATTTCTATATATTTTTTACATGATTTTTGGGACTCTCTTCCCTTTTTTTTTTTTTCTCCAAGTCACAACTACACGTACTTACGAAGGAGAACATTAAAGAACGCATGATCTTTATTTTTTTGGGACATGAATAATAAAACCATTAATAATTTTCTTTAAAAAAGTTTTCTAATTCGAGGAGATTCACCATATCCTTTTTCCTTGTCAGGTAATAAAGAAACCAACTAATAGATTTATTAAACACAAGTTTTTGTAATTATTTTTTATTTATTTGATTCAGTTTAATTAATAAATAATTTATATTTAAAAAAAGGTTTATAAATTTTATAGATAAGTAAGTAGTTTATAAATTTTATAGATAAATAAATAGTTGAAGCATGCTAATTTTTTTTGTTATTCTTAATTTATTATAAATATAATGTTTATTATTAAATAAAATAAGCAAGTAATTTTTATTTTTTTTTCTTTATAATTCTAATATCTTGTTTCTTTACTTTTTATTTTATTTTATTTTTTATTATAAACCAACAAGATTCAAGATTTTCTTTCCTTAATAAAAATAGAAGAGCAAACAAAAAATTCAAGCAAACAACAAATTCAAACAAAATAGTTATGCATTCATTCGTTTTTTCTACGTAAGATAATCACACTCCAGAATATGAGATCTTTTCTTTCTTTTGAACAAAACCATAAAAACACTTTATTCCTCCATCTTTTATATTTCTCGTCTTGTATTTTGTTCAATAAACATTTTATTGGTTTCTATTTTTTTTCTATTCCTTAGTTAACAACTTCGTTAAAAATATTAAATAATTTTTTATTTTTTAATAAGATATTTATTTATTTATTTATTATAGAACTAACTTTTATTCACAATTTTATTTTTTAGTTGCATAAAAGTAATTACTTATTCAATCATGCATCTAATTATTTTTGTCATTCATGACTCTAACCTTTTTTTCAGTTTGAACTAATATGTATTTTATGAATATTTGCTAATTATTTTTTATTTTCTATTTTTTTAATAAATCATTATTTACCTATACCTTTTCTTTTTTATTCCTATGATAGAAACTGGCTTCCACTAATATATTTCACTTCTTAGTTGAGCAAATCTAACCACTATTCAATTATTTTTATATGTCACTAACTTTGAGTCCTTTTTTATCTGAATTAAACTATATATTAGAGATGTTATAATAATTTTTTATTTCTCATATATTTGGTTCAATAAACCTTTTATTTTTATTTTTTTTTTATATTCCTTGATTACTAATTTTAACTTTTTTTTATGTCTGAATTCAATTGTATTTTAAGAATATTAAATAATTTTCATTTTTTATTTTCTATTTGAATCAATATGTCTTTTATTTTCTCTTGCATTTTTATATTCCTAAAAAGTAGCTTCCATTTTTAGATTTCATTCCTTGGTTGGACAAAGATACTGTGTTTAACTATTTTTCTTCATTTTTTAATTAACAAGTGATTGTACTTTAGAAATATTGAATAATTTTTTATTTCTCATCTCTTAATTTTTTCAAAAAGCCCTAATTTCTACTCACAAATTTCACTTTTTAATTAGATAAAGTTAACTGCTTATCACTTTCTCGATACTCAATTCAATTATTTTTTCATACTTTACAAACTCTAACTCTTTTCGATCTTTGAATTGGGTTGTATTTTAGAGATATGTAATCAATTTTTGTTTCTCATTTCTTATTTTGTTCAATAGGATCTTTATTTTTTATTAATTTTTTCATTCTTTTGGTAGAAATTAGTTTTCACTCACAAATTTCACTTTTTAATTAAACAAAGGTAACCGTATTCTCAATTTAAATCTAATTATTTTTCATGTTACCAATCCTATCCCTTTTTCATGTTTGAGTTAAACTATATTTTAAGAATATTTAATAATTACATATTATCATGCATATATGCAATTGTTTATCTTAACTATTTTTTTCATTGTCTTATTTCTTTAGTTGAGTTTTCTTAGTTTTCTCAAGTAACCTGAAAATGAAACTTCAAATGATCTTCTTCACCACGAATTTGATGTAAATTCTAGGAGATTAGAAAATCATATTTCAAGTTAATTACTAATATTTCCTTTTATAACTTTCTCTGTTTAATTTGTATGAAAATTATGAATTTTATGTTATTCAACACATTTTTGTGTATAACTTAGAATTTCTTAAAATTATTGGGTAGAAAACAAATACTAATTTAGAAACAAAATCTTCACTTAACTTTAATAGGTCCAACATTATGATATGTTATGATAAAATTGTTACATTTTTTTTTTATTTGTTTATTACATTGGAATAGTCTACATATAAGTTTGTACTTAATATATGCAAAAATAAAAATCCTCACAGAACATTTAATTTCAAAGTGAGTCTAGTTGCATTCATCAAAGTAAAAAAAAAATCTTATTTTTCTAACTTTAAAAATATTAAGATAACTAAACACATGTTATCATCTTTTTTATTGATCATGTTTCAAGCTTGCAATTTCTTAAAATTATTTTATAAAATAAATACTAATTTACTAATAAAATCTTCCATCAACCTTAGGTGATAGGTGTTAAGATATCAATCTTAACTTTTTGTACCTTTTATGTTAACCTTAATAGACAATAATGGCTATTGTCATACCAAATAACTTAGCCATGACAAAACTAATCCAGTGATAGCTTTTATAAACATGTGCTTATTGCTTTTTATTTGTAATATTTAATTTCTTCTATCTTGATAATTACTATATGTTCTACTAATCATTTATTTGTTAAAAGTAATATTTTGTATATGAAAGTTATGATATTTTGAGACAAATTTTATCTGGATCAATTCAAATTTTTGATTTATAATAATAATTCGTTTAGTACTTTGAAGGAATCATACTAATCTATGTTGATGACATTATTATTACATGAGACTCCTTACCTTTAATTTGGTATTTTATCTCTCAACTTAACTCAAAGTTGTCTCTCGAAGAACTTGGTCCTCTTGACTATTTTTTAGGAGTTCATATTCACAACTCAAAAATAGATCCTTACTTCTATCTTAATCCAAATACATTCAAGACCTTCTTCACAAAGCAAAAAATGGCAAATGCAAAAGGAATCTCAACTCCAATGATTAGCAATAGCAAACTAACACGTTGTGGGACTAATTATGTTGCAGATCCTGCAATGTATAGATCCATAGTGGAAGCTCTACGGTATGCAACTATAACTAGGCTAGAAATCAGTTTTGCAATCAACAAAGTTTGTCAATTTCTATCTCAACCACTTGAAGATCATTAGAAAGCTGTTAAGAGAATCTTGAGATATCTTAAAGGTACCTTACACCATGGATTGTTATTGCAGAAACCATTTTTCATCAACCTATTTCTTTGATTGCATATTGTGATGCAGATTGGGTCTCATACCCACATGAAAAAAAAATCTACTTCTCAATCATGCATTTATTTTGGTCAAAACCTTGTGTCATGATCATCCAAAAAGCAAACACTGGTTGCAAGATCAAGCATTGAAGTAGAGTATCATGGTTGTGCTAACACAGCTGCTGAACTGTTATGAATACAATTCTTGCTAAATGAACTAAAATTTTCCCATAAGACACCTCAAATATTTTGTGACAACTTGAGCATAGTATCTTTTATATACAATTACTTTTAGTTTTTTTTTTTAAGTTTTCATTTTTCAATTTTGCAACAATTTGAGCATAGTATCTTTTATATACAATTACTTTTAACTTTTTTTTTTAAGTTTTCATTTTTCAATTTTGCAATGTTGTAGTCAACAATGCTTTTGACTCAGTGTTCCATAATATAAGTAAACAAAGGTAGAACCAACTATGAAATATATTATATATTATTTATGATTATATCTTTATTATTTTCTATTTGAATCGTTGTGAGTTGAAAGAGAGATTTTCTATGTTCAAATTTTACAAAATAGAAGAGGAAAAAAAGTGTGAAATGGAGTCAGGAGAAGGAGAAAATAATTGTTTCCTAACATTTTCCTTCTTTAAAAAAAGAGCATGGGTTAAAGTATGACATTGTTGTGATATTTAGTTGCTATCTATGATAGATAAAAGAAAAATATATAAAAGGATTAAGATGGGAATATGTTAATTATTTATAATTATATATTTATGGTCTTCTTCTTTTTTTATTTTAGTAAATTTCATTATTTTAAATTTGTTTATTATTTTATAGTATCAATGGATTTTTGTGAGTTAAGAGAGAATTTTTATGTATTATACTTAAAATAATACCTATTTTTTATGATAATGATATTAGTTGTAATTTAATATTTTGACCATGTCAATGAGTCTAATGTAAGATAGTTCACTCAATCAAAGACTTCTAACATAGGTGATTGAAAAGACAATTTTTGGTTGATACTGTTTCTTTTCTAATAAAGACAATTATTGATTACTTATTTACTTTCTATCCTTTTATATCAAGTAAAACGCTTGGTGAGGATAAATTGTTGTTTAGATTTATCTTTCAAATTTCATTCTTTAGAATCTTGAAGGTAATTTTTTTTATTACCATTTTATTTGAGTGAAATGTCATAAATTAATATTTTTCTAAAATTTGGTTTGTAAGTTCATCTTAGTTTTGTGTAAACATTTGTTTGTTGAAAGGTATTCAACCTCTGCTGTAATATAAAAAGATAATGAAAATGGACAATTTTGTACATCCTAGACAAAGACAAAAGCATTCTTAAAATTGAAGGTTTAAAATTTTATTTAATTCTAAAATGATCACCATTATAATGCAAATAATATTTAATAGATATTATAGCATGTTATGTTGTATTAATAGATATATCTTACAAAATATTTTATAACATATTTAACATATTAGGAATGTATAATGTATTACTGGTTTTTTAAATTTGTTGTCATATTTGCTCATTTATGTTATTAGTTTTTAGGATTAAATTGAAATGAATGTTTTGTTAAAAAATAAACAATGGTTATAGCATGCTTCTACATATCTATTGGATAAAAAGGATAATCTTAATATTTGGATGAGTGAGGTAATTTCAGGATCATATTTTTTTAATTTTGAAGTTAGAAATTTCATTTTTTGTAATGAACTAAAAATTATTTATAGTATTTAATTTAACTATATTTTTACATAATATACAAATTAGAATATTTAATGGATATTTGTTTGAGATATTAAGTATCATAGTACAGAAAAATGAAAGCTTATTGATCTACATGAAACATATATGAATAAAGAAGATAGAATTGAAGTTGCTCACAATGAGAAAGGTTTACATGAAACATATATGAATAAAGAAGATAGAATTGAAGTTGCTCACAATGAGAAAGGTTTAGATGAAAGAAATAAACTTGATATAGATGCTACAAATATGGTGGAAATGATTATTTCAAAGGAAAAGTCAACTGATAAAAGTTTTTATATATAACATGATTTATTTTATTTTTTATTCTTCAATTAAATATTTCATGTGATATTTATTTTTTTTATTGCTAAAATTTATCGTATAATAGTTTATTAATTTATTTTTATTTTGGTATATTTTTATAATTTTTATCAATTTGACGTATAGTAAGTGAATTTTATTGATGTCACTAGTTAAAAAAAAATATATATTAATACACTTTTAAACATAGAAAGAAATATGATTGATAGTCCTATATAAAAAAAGGATTATACCAATTTTTATGTTACAACATGTTAAAAAATATAGATTTGATTAGATTTTAAATAAAAAATAAATTTACCATAACTTTATAAATACATTTAATAAAATTAAATTTGTATCACACTATGTAGATAAAATTTATTGTATTTATAATTATTTTTATTTAAATTATTTGTATTTTATTTATATTTTTTCTTTTAAATGTATGAAAGAAATAAAATACTATAAATATTTATTTTAAATAATTTTAAAATAAGAACTAGCTAAAAGTTATGTTTAAGAATATAAAATTTCTATAATGTAAATTGTTGATTTACAAATTTTTTTCATGTGTTGTAAAACACCTAATGAAAATAAATTGTTTATTTATTTAAGTTTATTCATGTTGATAAGTTTTCTTTTAAATATATTCATGTTAATTTTATATATTATATATAAATAATTTTTTTAAAATAATAATTATAATTTATTTTTATCTGACGTAAAATATACTACTAGCATTTCATAATATACTAATATATAGAATGTATTACATAAAATATTACGTTAATTAATTATACTAATAACAAATTGCATTGTTATATATAGATAATAATTAGTATACATATGATAAAAAAATATTATTTATTTTTAATTAAGATTTTATGCATATAAAGAATAAAAGATAAAAAAATAATTAATATTATAATATATATATATATATACTTATGTTAAAGATATATAGAAAAATAAAAAATATAAAATACTTTAATATTTTAAAAAATGTATTTTTAAAAAATAATAAAATATAATTATTTTTGTTTTCAACTATAATTATTCTCTACCAATATCTATAATACTAAAATTTTTAATTATACGTATAATTCATAAATAACAACCTAATCTCATTACTATAATATTAAAACTTTTGGTTATATGTGTGATTCACAAATAATCACATAATTTTATTAAAAAATACATTAAATATATATATATAGCTACTATTTTCATGTTTCATTATTTTCTTTTAAAAATAAACTTTTATATAAAATGAAAACATTTTATTTGTAACTAAGCTTCTCTTTTATACTTACTCCAAAACTAATTCAAACACCATATATTAAATATTTGTTTAAACGATATATTTGTATTAACATTTTAATATATACATATATATTAACAATTTTTAAAAAAATTAATAAATATTCTGATCAACATTAGTAAAAAAAAATTCGTGCATTGTACAAATAGAGTTACTAGTAGATTAAAAAGAAAAAGAAAAAATAAATTTTATGATGTGTCCATATAATTTATCTTTAAAACAAATAATTGTAGAATAAAAGTTACATTAAAAACAAAATGATGCAATCAATGAATATAGGTGCTGCAAATGGCAACCATTGATTTATTTTCTTAATCAAAATCAAAAGCAAGCGCCGCTTTATAATACTTTTTTTCCCGTCCGGGTAATGATGTAGCCTCTACAACCTACAAGATAAAAACCCATTACCAAACAAAACTGAAATACATTAGAGACCAACAGTAAAATGCAATGAAATCTTTGAAAAAAAAAAAAACTTTATAATTTCGGTCCATGTCTAGGAGATGATCTTGCCATTAGCATTTCACGCATCAGAAAGAGTTTCATCTATTCCAAAATTATTTTGTTTTAGACTATTTATTGCGTAAAAAACTGTTAGTTCCAACTATACTTGATCTAAATTCGCCCCCATTTAATATGACCACTAGTTATTAGTTTGGGTGAACTCAAATTGATAACTTTAATAATAATTTATTTATTTATTTTGAAAAATAGGATATCAATATAAAATACAATTAATATTTTTATATCCAAACTATTTTTAATTTCTTAATCAATTATTATTATTGAATTATGATAAGTTTATAAAACTATTATAATATTTGATAATAGTTTTTAAATGTCTTGTATTTTATTTTATATTTTTTATGAAGACATTAAAATATGTTTGTAAATACTATTAATTTTTTATTATTTAATTATAATAAATTTAAACTAAAACTATAAAAAAATTAGTATCAATATTTTTCTATCTCTAATCAAATTTAAATTAAATGATATAAATCTAAAACTCTAATGATAATATGATATTAACGGGTTGATTCAAAAATTTGTTTCCATTAATTTATAACAATGTTGAAATTGATTAATTTTTTTTACTACTTAAAAGATAATCATACTAATACTAACTTAACCTGTTAAGGTTGATTTAGCGATTAAAAAAATTGAAATAATTTATATAAGGTTCTAAATTTAAATATTATTATTATTTTTATATATATATATATATATATATAAATTCCAATGCTAAATTTTTAACATATATTAAATAATTGATTCAAATATTTATTTTTATTAATTATAGTGTTAACGAACCATTAATTTCTGAATAAAAAATGATTTTAGGTAAAAAAGTTGTAATGTGTATGATTCAATTATCAATTCTGCAACATGATAACCCTATAATATTTTTAATTTTTTAAAATAAATTTATTTTTAGCCTTTTGGAAACTATTAGTTCATTAATATAAATAATTAAAATAAATATTTGAATCGGTCATTTAGTATACATTGAAAAATTAATGTTAAACTGATCAACTTTTGTAT
Organism: Canavalia gladiata; assembly: GCA_037954105.1. Taxonomy (NCBI): domain Eukaryota; kingdom Viridiplantae; phylum Streptophyta; class Magnoliopsida; order Fabales; family Fabaceae; genus Canavalia; species Canavalia gladiata. Next base: position 13,948,344 of record CM075667.1, on the reverse strand, counting down.
AAGAAAGAAAAATTAATCGATTTCAGCATTATTTTAATTTATTGAGTTTTTTTAATCAACCTATTAATACCATATATTATATATTATTATTATATTATATATAGTATATTATTTTTCATATATGTTATACTATTTAATTTAATTTAATTTTGATTAAATATATAAAAAGATTGATTCTGAAATTTTTAGGAGATTTACTTTTTTTTGTAGAACTATAAAAATTATATATAATAAATTAATTTAATTAATTTTTTTGTAGACCTATTTTAAGCGGTGACACACTACATGAATAAATTAATTTGTGTTTTTATAAAATATTTTTAAACCAAAAATAATTTAATATTAATTTTTTTATAATGTCATAATGTAAAAAGATTATACTATCAATTAATAAAAATTATTTTAAGTATAATTTTTAAATTAATTATTACAAAAAAATAATATTTTATAATTTATAAATTAATAATAAGATATAAAATCTTACACTATCAATATGTTATATTAAATTTAATATATATTTTTTTTAAAATAACATCGTGAGTAGCTAGTTATTTCACAATATTTTATAATCCTCTATTCTCCTTTAAAGACTAAAAACACTTGTATGTTGGTAGATCAATCAATAAAAAAGAAAATGTCAACGCATTTTTAATTTAAGTAGTGGTATTCTTTTGTTTATTTTTAAAGAAAATTAAATTCCAAATCCTTTTTTTTATTTTTTATTTTAGTTTTCAACAACTGTTCATGCTAATATTTTTATGAGGTTCGAATTTAAAATTTTATATAAAAATTATTTTATTTTAAATTTTTTATCATTAGATAAATTCTAATAATTTTATCTCATTTTACAAATGATTGAAAATATATGGATAATCGTTGGTTGTCACATTTTACAAATGATTGAAAATTATAAGTTTAAATATTTTTGCGTAGAAATAAAAAAACTGTATTGAAGAAATTTTAGAAATTTGCTCTATTATCGCGTAATTATAATTGTGCCATTTGATTTTGAGTTTATTTGATATTTGATATTGACGTACGTGCGAAAATATTTCTTTTTCTCACTGAAATTTCAATGAAGATAATATGTATTTGAAACTATCTTTATCCGAATGTATTCTTTAATTGATTGAATTATTTAATATATATTTTCTCTACACATACATATTATACACATAAAAAGTTATTAAATTAAAACAGATATTACTGCAACAACATCGCTACATGGGTTATTATCTTGAGCATATATAAGTATCGGATGGAAGAAAGTACGTAGAAAAGAGACCACAGGGTAACGTTTGTAGTGAAACTCGGTTGGGATTGGTTTTCGTGTTTGGTTTCAACTACATGTTCAGGTCCATTATAAAAAGATTACCATTTATTAATACTTTATTGTTGGATTAATTCTTTCTACGATTTTTAATAAAAATAGTTAATTAGTATAAATATTATGAATTTATATTGATAGTTAGATATATTATATTAATAAATAAGTTTATTGTTAGAAAATATTAATATATTAAATATCAATGTAATATATTATTAGTTAATATATTTTTTCAAAATTTATGATAATAATTTATTTTTTATTGAATACATTAATAAAAATTATTTTAATATTTAATACATTTTTATCAACTTTTTACTAATAATTTTTTATTAAATAATTTTTAGCGGTATTTATCTTGATTTATCATGTTTGAAAAAAATATTTTTAATCTATACTATGAGTATTTTTATTAATATAATTTTATTCAAATAGAATACAACTAAAGAAATGTTTAAGGAGTATTTTAAATTGAAAAATGCATGTAAAACTAATTTTAGTAAAAACAATTATTATGTAACTTTTAATGAGTTGAGAATATTATATTAAATTTTATTATTGTTTATCTTTCAAGTAAATTTTTTCATAATGAATTATTACAATTTAAATTAATTTGAAAAATAATTATCCATATTGAGCTGTTAAATTGATCAGTATTATTAGTAGTATATCTAATAGATAATTTATTTAAATAATATACTTAATTATCTTTAATATGATGCAAAATTTAAATTTAAGATCTTATTAAAATAATTAAATATATATATTATTTACATTAATTATCTATTTGATACATTTTTAATAAAAAAGACTTACTATAAAAATTAACATCATTGTATTATAAATATTTTTTACTGGAACAAAATACCATCCATCCTGAGAGATACATGTAACCTGAATTAAAAGTCAAAAGAAAAACATTTCTTCAATGGCGTTGAAGGCACAGCACCGTCACCTCTTCATAGTCAAAGAAAATGATTACATCTTGTGCTAGCTTAGCTTGACTGCATTTGCGTCTGTCCTGTTCGAGACCGCACGTGCCGGAAAAACATTACAATGAAAAAGAAAAAACACAAACATATTGATGAATGGGTTGGGTATTTTGAGATTCCTTTCTATCCTTTTTCTATGAATTTTTTAATGCATATGAATAAATATTTATATATTTTAATTTTTTTTTATTAAAACCATATAATTTAGTATATTAATAATATTAAATATAATTTTTAATAAAATTTATTATTATTCATTAAATTTTTATTATATACTCTTGAGTATATATTAAAAGAATTATCTTTTATAGATATCTTCACTAAATTAAACAGATTATAAAAATAGTTAAAATTAGTTAATTTTTTAAAAATGCATCATAGTTTATTAATTTAATTTTTTAATTTTTTTAATTTTATTCTGCAATCAATATTTATTCTTATTAGCCTTAATTTATATTGTCATTTACTTCAATAATTAAGATAATTAAACATAATAAAAATTATGAAATATCTTTAATAAAAATGGCCAAATTCTTTTAAAAATTCCTTATAAAAAAAATTTGGAGGGAGTAATTGATTGTTTAATTAATTTGATTTCTTATTTCACATTTCACGAAACACGGGACTCCAGGATGTTTCATTTTGCTGGAAATTGGAATCTGCAGTAAACACGGTGAGTGTCAGATGTTGTCTGCCAAACCTTTACCAAGTAAATGAAAATCCCATTCTGAGTCTCATTCACACGGAACACTCATGTCATATGCAATTAAACAATGCAAATAGAATGAGCACGTTTGTGATGCAGTGAGCACCTGGATAAGTAGAAGGGCTTATGTTCAAGAGCAGAGAATAAAAGAATTTGGGGAAAAATATTCTATATAAAGTATTCTATATTATTTTTAACATGTTCACCATATTTTGATTCCTAAATGAATCATGTCAAAAAGTAAGAAAGATTAAATGTGTTCTATATATCTTTAAAAAATACTTACCATGTATATTATTTTAAAAATTAGTATTTATACATAATACAGTAAATTATTTGGGTGAAACCATGACATCTAACATTGGTGGTTCACAATTAAACTAAACCATGATATCAGGCAAACCTTACTTGATAGTAGTACGACTCGTATATGGTGTTCAAATAATAAAGTCATCATTCTTAACAGTAGTACAACTTTACTTAATTAATGTGCTTTGATCAACAATAGGGGTGCAACTTTCTGAGTTGTTTAAATTTATATTTAATAATTTTTTGAGGGATCTATTGTGATATATCATTCTCAACTTTTATTCAATTTAAACAACTTTTTTTTCTATTAACAATGCAATTATCTTATTTATGTTGAATTTGTATTTTTGAATTCATAATTTATGTAAGCAGCTGATGTTACAAAAATCAATTGGAGCTTTTTTAACTTTCTCAACTCAATTGATCTAATGTAAAATTCTACATGCAATCATTGCTTAGCTGGAAGAGTTGCATAAACAATTATTGTTGATAAGTTGCTATTAAACCATCAATAAAGTTGTTTTACCTTTTTATTCTAACAGTCAAATTATTCTTACATTTTAAGATTTAATAATTTTATTTAATTTTTTATCTTATGAAAACTTTTTTAATTCATCTAACATTATAATACTGTATTTTATTTTTAATTATATAAATTATCCTTAACTTTTAATGCAACAAATAAAAGAATAAAAATAATTTTAAAAATATTAAACTAAATTTTGTTAAACCTTAAAATATATAAATGTAATTTACCTATAATGAAAACAATTATGTGCGGGCCAGCTTCCCTATACAAAATGGTTGTTTGTAAAAGCAGATGGGCTGGCATTCCTCCATGGGTCCTTACCAATGCTGAAAATCCAAGTAAAAACCTGACATGCAATGAGAGTGGAATAATTCTAAATTCTTTTATTTTTATTTATGAATTTTTAATTATTGAATAAAATATTAAAAAAAAATTTTAATACAATAAATATATATTTATTTAATATTTAGTTTATGGGATAATAAAAATATTTATAAAAAATATGTAAAAATACAAGAATGCTCATGTGCATTATATATCAAAATTAATTTTAAATTTTTATATATAGAAAGGACTAAAAATAAAAATTAAAAATAAAAATATAAAAAATAATAATTTTAACTTTTCAAAGTTGATTTTACGTGAAAAATTATAAGTTTGTTTATTTTTCCTTTTCTTGACTTTTAACATCAATGTCAATTACACTTTTGAAGTGTTATTGTTTAGTTCATAAGTTTAAAATATAAAATAAAAATCTTGATTAAAATTTATTCTTTTAAATTTAAACTTATTTCTTAAGGCACTAGTTGCTTTCGCTTTATTTTATTTTTTTTATTTTTTTCAACTTGTAAAAACGTGACCCCGTTTTCTCCCCCTCCCCCTCCTAAAAAAAATGTTTGCGACTCACATTCAACTAGTTTTCACTGTAAAAAACAATTCAATATAATTACATCAATTTTATTCATTTTAAGTGTGTTTGACATGTTAATTTAATTAATCTATAATTTATTTTATTAAATTATAAATTTATGTAACTAAAATAAATACGTTTAGTAAACTAATTTAATTTATTAATTTTTTCAAATTCTACTTTAAGCTTATAACTTATGTTAATTTATTTATTTTCAAACTACAATAACATTTTTTGAATAAAAAATTAGCCTTTTTAACAATTTTTTTATACATAAAGGTGAAACAATTCAAATATTATATATATATATTTATATATTATTTATATAAAATTTTTTTATTAAAGTTTCATTATAAATTCACATATTTATTCAAGATAATTTAGAAATTAAATTTATATCCTCAAATTATGAATTCTAATTATTATATTTAAATAGAAAATATTAGAATCTAAAATAATAAAATGATAGTAAAAAACAGATAAATTAAATTATCCATATTCAAATATTTTTCTAATAATTTTTTTTCTTAAGTGTTGTAGGTGTTGTAATATTGATTGCAATAAACCATAATATAAATGTTATATATCTACAAAATAAAATTAAACTTATTTATATATTTTTTAACAATATAACTATATTGATGACTCTTTTTCTAAACCTAACACATGTAACATGAGATATCTAGTTAACATATAGATGACATGTATTTAAAATTGTTTATAATAACTATTTATACTCTAGGAAAATACATCAAATTGATTATAACCAATTTTTTATTATAATTATATAAATTTGAATTTTGAAAATCAATGATCCTTATTCAATTAATTCATTAATCTTCAATTTGTAAAAAATCTAAAATTGATCAAATGTTATCCAACATAACTTACATCAATGTGATAAATTTTTTTTTTATTTTTTAATATTAAATTTAACTCGAATCTTCTGATATCAAATATATATTTCTAATTAACCATTTAAATCAAACAATATTTTAATAAAAAAATTTATTTATCATATTATTTAATACTATATTATTATTTAGACAAATTATATTTATATCTTTTATGTTTTAATGAAATGTTATTTAATATTTTTATCTTTTTTATCATGATAGAAAGATCCTTTAAATGAATTTGTTTAATTATAATGTTAAATCTTTTTATGAAGATAAAATTATTTTTTCTATAATTAATTATAGACTTCATTTTCTTTTTCTTTTGTTAGTCAATGATACATTTATTTTCTTCTTCAATGACGGTAAAAAATTAAAGATTATAATAATAAATTTTTAAAAATTGAAGATTATAATAATGATATTTAAACTCATGTGTATTCATGCTTTCATGACTTTTTTTTTATTTTGTGATGCAAACAAAGTAATTAAGTTGAATTCTGTCCAGTCAAATACATATTGAGTATGATGCTATTTTTTTTTTTCATTCTAAAATTTTGTATATTATATAAGATTTTGCATTCTATTTTACATTTTTTTATGTCCTTAATCAATTGAATTGATGTTATTATTTACTAAACCTTATGGTATAACTATTTTATATTCTACTGCACCACTGCACGCAACAATCTTAAAAATTATCAAATTATAAAAATAACTTTAAAAATAAATATTTTATTAACTTCGTTAGATTTACTAATTTAATAAAAAATGTGATGAGCTCATCATAGGTAAACATTTATTTCATATGTGGTAATTTTTTTTATGTTAACTAACCACACCTAGCATAAAGAAAAAGTTTTTTCTTTATTGTTATTGATATTTTCATTGTATAAAATAAAGTTATCAATACAAATTTATACATTATTGATAACAAGAACATTCTCTATTAGTTTTATTTATTTAAATTGTTTAAGGTTAAAAATAAAAAAAATTTAAAATAAAAATTTATTAACAAATATATATATATATATATATATATATAATAGATCCTGTTTACTTTAACATTGTTAAACACAGAATTATACTGTGTAACAAAATTTAAATAATTATTTTTTTTTTCATATAATTATACTGTGTAATAAAATTTAAATAATTAGAATATTTTTCATATATATCAAAAAGATAAAAATATTATACAAAATTTTATTAGAAAATACGAATATAATTTATCATATTTATTTTTATTATTATACCATTAACAACGTTTATTTTAAAATTTAAATAAAATATTTAACCTTAAAAATATTTTAAAATAAAAAAAACTAAAACTAAAGCTATCTAAATATGTATTTTATTTAATAATTAAAAATTATATAAATATATTATTATATCTTAATCAACTAATTCAAATTTTATCAAATATTTTTTATCAATAAGCTAGTTTAACTAACAATTATCTTCTTAATTTTCGGTCAGCCTATTAATTATTTTTGTCAAACGTTACCTTTTCCATTCAATCAATTTTATTTTAAAATCAAATCCGTTCTACTTTTACTTTGAGCTTTTTTTTTGGTTAGAGATGATTAAATAGTTTCTATCTTACCACGTTATACATTTTTATTAAAATTTTTAATATATATATATATATATATTTAAAGAAAATATACAATATCAAATAATGTTTAAATTATTAGTTTCATAAATATATACGTATATAAGAATGATTGATAGACTAATTTAATAAAAAAAATACACATATCCGATTATTTTGACTGTTGGATTAGTTTGATTTTTAAAATTGGATACAAAATTTTATTTAAGCTAATAAAAATGTTTCAATTTTTTTTTAATTTATTTTTCGATTAATAAAAATCTTTTTTAATTTATTTTTTAATTTTATTTTTTCGGTTTACATTTATAATTACTTATAAACGTCAAGTTGTTCATATTGAAGTTAACGTTTAATTATTTTTTAATTTCTCTAGTTTAATTTCGGTGCAATCTTGGGTTTTTATTAGCTTTTGAACGAATTAAAATTTTTATTTTTATAAAAATTAAGTAAATTCGGTGCTTTATTTTATTTTTATTTAAATTTTTTAATTATTATTTTGTTTCTATATTTTTGAAAGTTTATGGTTAATTTGAGATTTGAAATAATTTTAAAATTTCAGGAAAAAATTCAGTGAAAATTTAGATAATTTTATAAGATATAAGATTAAAGTATAAAGAGAAAATTTTGAATATTTTTATTTTGGATTAAATTTATTGTCTTAGTTAATGAATATGAGTAGAAGATAATTTAATTTATAAAAAAAATGAGCAAACATTAAAAAATGAGATTTTTAAATTAAAAAAAAATGAGAAAGAACTGAATAAATTTTATAAATAAAAAATTAATTAACTTAAATTTGAGAATTATTAAAGAGGTAAAAAATACAATTAAGTTATATATAAGAAAAAGAAGTGTATATTTCTGTGAAATAAAAGATAGATTAATTTGAATATTCTTCAGGAAAAAAGAACGTAATTCAGCTAATAAAACAATGATGGCTTTGAGGCGATTTTTGTGACACAAAACCGGCCAAGAACTGCTTAAAAAATAAATCAGCTGTAGAGGTGGGACGTCAGTAATTTACGATATATAATGAGCAGTAAAACATGAATCCTCTAATACAGTTAATTAGTTAATTACAAGATAATATAAATAGATTAAAGTAGATAAATGGTATATTAATAATATGGGAAAGAGAAAAGGAGAGTTTTGTGTCTTACCAAAAAAGGGGACAAAGCGTAAGTCGAAAAAGGCCCATCACCGGCCAAGAGACGCATTTGCTTTGCCGAAACAAAACATTACCTCTTACTGCTTTCTCTCTGCCACTTCTGGGCCCTCTCCTCTTATATACCAATCTCTTTCATCTCTCTCTTCCTATAATTCTTCTCTTCCTTTCTTTCTCTTTCTTTCTCATACACTCTCAGTTGTACTTTGAGACTTGAGAGAGAAGAATGAAGAGAAGAAAATATTACTTTATGGTCTCTGCACACTCTCTTCACATCCTCCTCTTCTCTTCTCAACAACTCTTTCCTTTCTTTCCCTGAAAAGGCAATCGCCAACATCAACATACCCTTAATCACACACAAAAAAGATTCCACCTAAGCTAACATTGGCCTCGTTTAGTATGAACTGTGAAGTACATAGAGGTCATATCATATCAGCACAATTGGGAAGGCCAAGGATTGCAATGTAACTTTGCTCTTCCTACCTTTTCTTTTTCTTTTAAAAAAATAAGATTTATTGTTTAGGTAGGGAAAAAAAAACAGGCAGACAGGATGGAGCCAGGCAATGGTAGTTTTAGTTTTATGGTTCCTTTTATTTTTAAAAAAAAAAATTGGTCGAAATTTCTTTTTCGTACTTTTGTTCCTCTGAGGAATCAAAAGGAGGAGGAGAAAACCATAGAACAGGCCAACGTTTTTCCCATGGGTCATGGATCATCATTATCTGGAAGGATATTTGATATTCTGATAATTTTTATGCGTGTATAAGGCCTTTCCAATTATTGATATTGTGCCAATGATATATTGATAATCATCCTTCTTGTTCTTCGGCTAGCCTTTCATTGATTAATTGATTCAAAATTATTCTTCTTCTTGTTTTTCACTTTGGATTTTGTCATAAATTAGTTTGCCGAGCTTAAACTTTATCTTATTCTATGATTCCCGAATCAAACATCGATCTGCCGGGGAATTTCCGTTGAAATGAAACAGCTGTTATCATGAAATTTCATCAATCAATGCCTTTATGGTTCAGATACAGATAGTATTATAGCTTGGCTGCTTCTATTCAAATTAAGAAGAAATACCTCGCAGAGAAAGTTTTCTTTCTCGTTTTTTGTGCACACTTGATTCTCTCCCTAGCGAAAATGTTTGTAAGTTTAGGTGTTAGATCAGGCCTCGTTCGAGAAATAATGAATAATGATCACTCATGAAGTTTGACGACAAACTGGGCATGTATACTCAGGTTTAATCTTTATTTCAGGACAACCCAACTAAACAATTATCATAATATTTTGCTAATCAATAATGTATTTTTTGTTTTTTCAATAAAGGTTCACCATTTTTATGGAATATATAACAATAAGAAATAGAAAGCAATCCTTGAACCATTCGTTCCTAATGTAGGAAAAATTTATTAAAGAAGTGAATTGTACACACTGTACCCTAAGAACCAACCAACACTTCATCCCATGCTTCAGGCTCTAAAATGCACAAAAAATGCTCAATGTATGTTGTAAGTCGATCTCAGCAATTTCTATCTTCCCATAGTACAAATTAGTACATTTATCAATATTAATTTTGATTTTGTCATGTCATAATTTTTTTCTTATTTTATATTTTTTTAAATTTTTTTTCTTGTTATATTATCTTTCTTTCTTATTATTCTACCCATATTCAGAAAAATAAAATAATAAACATGCATACAAATAATATACATCCATGATCTAACAATTTAATTTTTTTTAAAATTAATCTTATATAAACATTGTAGTTGTGTTTCTGAATCGGCACCGTATTTGAAATTATATACATAAGCTTAAGTAAAAGGTCATGGCTACTACGTAAGATTCCGATGAAATGTGAAATTTTAACCCTTAAAAGTTCTCCAATCTTATATTTTCAGTTTGGATAAATCGTAATGGTTTATGAGATATTCCAAATTCTTCAATGTCCACTTTTGAAATGTGCAGCATCGTAGAATATTCCGCATTCTTAAATATCTTATGTATATCTTGAATAATGAGTGCAAATCATCATATCAAATATGAAGATAACTTTTGAAAATTGAAATAAAATACTAGTGGTATTGCGAAATGCGATTTTCTTTATGTTTTTATATTCAAATCTGAAAATAACTTTCCTTTGGTATTTTTATATGATAGTTTGTATAGGATTGTATGTTTTTATACAGTCAACAACTGCGGCAGTTTGCTCTTTGATCGAATACCAAATTTTGGTTTTCGAGATAATATATAATGTAAACTTGTAAAACCAATGGAGAGCTGTTTAAAATAGAAGTACAATATATTTTGTTATAAAATCCGTATTTAACTAAGTTGTTAATTAAACATGGAAACCGAATGATCATGATTTGTTTCTTATCTACATGGGATTTAATTTTAAGTTATTCATTTGTTTTCTTTTTTTAGTTTTACTATTTTTTTAATAAAAATTTTCCGCTTAATTTTTAAAAGGGTAAATATCCGATTTAACTTTTAAAAACCTTTTTTAAACCCAATTAACTTCTGGAAAAAATAATTTTTTAAATAGTTCTTGAAAATTTTCTTTATGAGGTATATTAGTCTTTATGCTAAAAATTCTTTTTGAACTTAACAAAATTGCTTATAAAATCCATTAATTGATTGAGGTATTGACATTTGTAATTTCTATCATGTAAAATCTGTATTTTTTTTTAAAAAAATTGTTTTATTTGATATCATGTAATTATATATACATGTTAATTTAGTTTAAATATCACAATTAATTTTAATTCAAAGATTTTTTATCCATAATTAATTTCATGTTATTTGCTTTTAAATTTCACTTATGTTTCAAATGTTCATTAAAATGTGTACTCCACAATATTATTATATTTATATGCACATTTCTTGCATTTTTGTACTTGAAGAAAGAGGATGAGTAAGAATAAAATTTAATTAGATTAATAAAATTTCAATGCCATTATTTATAAATAAAAAATATGGATAAGAATTACCACATTGTTTTGACTTTTTATTGCATTTTTAGTTTTCACATATATTAACAATGACTATATTACTTTTGATCGGAAAATAAGCTTTTAAAAAATTATTTTAGAAGATAAAATTTGCTTATTTTATAACAACTAATTAATGAGTATCATAGGTAATTATGTTAAGTTAAATGAGAGTGTTCCAATGGAAGGATTAAAAAGAAAAAAAACTTCAGGAATTATCCGGTAACCTTTCTTGGAACTAAATTAGATTAAAAAAATTTTAAGGACCAATTTGAATGTTTATTTTTTTTAAACAAGTATTAAATAAATTTTTTTTATATTTATCATCTTAAAAATATTTATTATTTTTGTATCTTTTTATAAGGTCCTCCTTGTTAAATCACATGTATTAGTAAAAAGATGCAATAACATTAATAAATGTATCAATTTAAAAAAAATAGTATAATACTTTAAATTTATCTTTATTTAAAATAAAAATTATCTTATATATTAATTGTACTACCATTTTAAAATTATTAAAATTATGAAGGATAAATATAAACAATAATAATATTTTTATAAAACTATAAATAATTTTATATTAAAAACTAACTAAATTTATTTTAAAAGGATCTAATAAAAATAATTAGAAAGAGTAATTTTTTATTCAATAATTAAAAAATTTAGTAAGAATACATAGTAGGAGGATTTTAAGTTATTCATTTTCTCTCTCTTTTTTAAATGATTCTAAATCTTTTTACCTTTTATTTCTACATTTTTTTAATTATTAAATGAAAAAAATACTTTTTATACCTATAAAATAATAAATATATGATTCTTTTTATTTAATATTTATTTTATAAAGTAATAGAAGGATGAATAGAAAATTTTATAAAGGATATAGCTAAGTTTAAAGCTAGATTTTATATCTGATCAACCTCATTATTTTAACTTTGTTTCCAAAAAAAGATATAGCAAAGTTTGTTTTTTTTTTTTATTTGCTGGGAACTTCAATGGACTACTTGACTCTAGGTTATATGATCCCTCAAAACTGATGTACTCGAGTGAGAAAACGATTTTTCAACATTTGAACACTGACATAAACAATAATGCAGCGCTCGCCTGATTATTGTTTTGAAAAGAATATATAAATTTTTTGCATGCCATTGAAAACAAGTCATTACAAGTCAATATGTGTAGCGCATTTGTTGCAACATAGAAACATATGATATACGGACTGCCGTGCTGCTGGTTTTATGACACAAGCACAACACAACTCTACAAAAAGTTCAAGTGCTAAAAAACATTTCAATTTAGACAGATTAATTAAGGACTCCAACCAAGGACTAACCGACAATAATATTCCCTAAACCAAGTCAAAAAAGCTATATCGTAAACAGAAGATTAGTAATATGTCTTCTCTTGTCACTTGTATGATTCCTCATATATAGATGTGGCAACAGGGAATGTGATGGCCTTTGTCTTTTGACCTACCACCAATCACCATATCAATTCATATTATAAACCAAATGGCTGAATTAGCTCAACTAATTCGGCCTTTGTGTTTCAATTAGAAGTTATTTTTATGCTTACACTTACAACTGACTCCCATAACCGGTCACTAAGTAGTCTATGACATTATGATAAAGAGCCATGAAACTACTGCTTCATGACGCGTAAATAGAGCTGTCATTTTTTTTTTTTCTGGTTCAATGACCAAATGATGCTCTGTCCCGGGCCCGACCAATACTTTTGCCTACTTGCAAAGGTCACGCTCACCTTATCAAGTTTAATGGGGAAGGCACTGACATAGTGACAATATTCAGCAGTACAACTGAGGAGTCAACAAAAGCATTTATTATAGAAAAATTATTTTCATACACTCCATTTGAAGTGTATAGATTAGTTAAAAAAAAGAAATAAATAAATAAACATTTATTATAGGGAAATGTTTTTATACGCTCCATTTGGAGTGTATAGATTAGTATAAAATAAAATAATATATTTCTTATTTTTATTTATTATATGGTTCATTATTTTGGTGCCAAAGGGTCCATCATCAAAGTCAGGTTAACTTCTTATGCATGCCTAGAGTAATTTCTTGGCCATTTCATTGAGCAAACCTTGCCACATTAATTTTGTCCTTTCTTTTATCTGGACTCGACTCCACTCTGTGCCTAACCAGGCACCACTATCACAGTATCATTGATTTAATTTAATATATGCTTTAAAGTTTACAAAATTCGAACCATTAATACGGTTAAGTAGAAGAGAAGAAGTGAGCTTCATTAACTACTCGTATTTGTTTATTTACGGTGACCCTCGGGAACATTGTAAGGGAGACAACTCCTGTCTTGTACCAAACAGCCGATTCTTCACGGCGACGCAGAGCCAGAGCTAGAGATTCTTTCCAAGTTTTTATGCATTTCTTTTTATTTATAAAAATGAGATGTAGAAAAATAATTAATATTAATTTTAAATTTTTTATTTAATTTTCTAATTTGTTTTTTGTACATAAATTTTATTATTATCTTTTTTTGTTGATTATAATTGACAGATATAAAAATATGTATGACAAAATAAAGAATAATTTTTAAAAATTAAAATAGATTGATAAATAAAAATAATTTTTTATTGTCTTTCTTAACAGATAAAAAACAAAAAGGAATTGAGAGATTAACCTGTGTTTTTTTAATTGTATTTTCAAATCTGCAATGGATCTTAATATAGTGTTTTGAAATTGAATTAGGATGCATTGTGTTATTGTCATTTTCCGATCTCCGGAATGGGGATTCTAAATTCTCATACACACGACTTTAGTACCATAGCTACCTTTGGCTTAAATTATCAAGAAGTCCTTTTCTTATTCAATTTGACGCATGTGAGATTGTGAAGGAGCGGTTGTAGCGTTTTAAAGGTTAGACTATTTTCGAATCATTTTTATAGTCTCCAGCTGTTCAAACATGACTTGGAACTGTTTTGAGAGGTTTCTATGAACTATTGATACATTCCATGTGTGTGGTTTTATTTCAAATGTGAGATATATGCATGCTTGTACATTTTTAAATAACTGTATATGTACACATATTTTAAAAATCTTATAAAGCATGTAAAAAAAAGATACCGTGGTTTATTTATTTCACTTTGCATTCGTTTCTTTCCCAAGACGTTCTTCTTAGAAGATATAGTAGGAGTTGGGTGGAATGAATTCAATTTCGGAACATGGGATGCCTGAAATCTAAGACCACAGAGTTCTTACTACTTCTTATAGATTCTCACTTTCTTGAAAATAGAAAATAACACCACTTACATTTTTTTTTTCTCTTCCAATTTATTCCTCTGGAAGAAAGAGACAGGGAAAGGAAAGAGAATTGGTTCCTAATTCAAACGGATCCACACCAAACTTGTCCAAATCATATCCAAAGTTTTATAGCACCGATCTCTTTCTGATACTAGGAACACATATCATTTAGCCGGTGCCAAATTGCCATCCACCAGAAAGCAATCCCTAGAACGATTCTTCTTCTGGAAGCATGCCTCTGTCCTGCAGTGTCGTATGCTATCTGCTTCTGGTTTAGCATGCATATCAGTGCTTAAAAAGTAGCTCCTTTTTGCCACTTCTCCAACATTGAAAAGACGTCAACACGAATCACGTTTCTTCATCAGTCTGCAAACAAACGTCCATCTCCCATTTGTCTCTCAAAATCCCAAAATACGAGCCTTTTAATTACTTCAACAAAGAGAACCGCGTGAGTTCCACATCACTCATGTATACTTCCAAATTCCAACTTGTCACCGTTTGCACGCATGAAGAATAAGAGGAAAAATTGTGTCCGTGATTTCCCTTATCTGACTCACGAGCGGAGTCAGTTAGTTGCTCATGTAAAACCAGAAAGTCCCTACAAAACACACTCAAAAATAAAAAGTTAAGCATTCTCCTTTCTCACTTCATAGTCTTACCAGTTACTACTCTCCACTGACAAAACAAAAATGGCACAACTCATTTTCAATCCCTTCCCCATTTTATTCCTAATATTTTTGCTGAGCTCAAGTGGCGGGGTGTCCCTCGAGAGAGAGTCTCAAATTCTGCTTCAGGTTAAGAGCACCCAGCTTGAAGACAAAAATAAGAGTCTCAAAAACTGGGTATACAACCACAACCTCTGTAACTGGACCGGCATTACCTGCGACGCACGAAACCAATCAGTTGTTTCCATTGACCTATCCGAGACTGGTATTTACGGTGAGTTCCCCTTCGGTTTTTGTCGCATTCACACCCTCCAAAACCTTTCCCTCGCATCCAATTTTCTCGGCAATGCCATTTCCCCACAGTCTCTGCTCCTCTGTTCCCATCTTCGTCTCCTCAACCTCTCCGACAATTACTTCGTTGGAGACTTACCGGAGTTCCCACAAGAGTTCACCCAGCTAAGAGAATTGGACCTCTCCAAGAACAACTTCACCGGCGACATTCCGGAGAGCTTCGGCAGGTTTCCACAACTGAAGGCGCTCCTTTTATCCGGAAACCTTCTTAGCGGAACGATCCCTCCATTTTTAGGCAACAACAGCCAGTTAACTCGTTTGGAGCTAGCATATAACCCCTTCAAACCAGGGCGTTTACCTTCCCAACTCGGAAACCTTTCTAACCTGGAAACTATGTTCCTTGCACACGTAAACCTCGTAGGGGACATACCACACTCCATTGGGAACCTTATCTCGCTCAAGAGCTTGGATTTGTCTCAGAACTCCTTGTCAGGAAACATCCCAAACAGCATTTCAGGCCTGAAAAGCGCGCAACAAATTGAGCTATTTGAAAACCAGCTTTCTGGTGAATTGCCACATGGTTTAGGAAACCTTACCAATTTAGTTCTCTTGGACATCTCTCAGAACGGTCTTATAGGAAAACTACCAGACACAATAGCTTCATTGCAACTCTATTCTCTCAACCTGAACGATAACCTTCTAGAGGGAGAAATCCCAGCAAGTTTAGCTTCAAACGCGAACCTGCAGCAATTGAAACTCTTCAACAACACCTTCACCGGGAAACTCCCACAAGATTTGGGGCGAAACTCTGACATAGAGGAATTCGATGTCTCAACAAATGACTTCATAGGAGAGCTCCCAAAGTACCTCTGCCAGAGAAACAAGCTTCAGCGTCTTATAACATTCGGGAATCGCTTTTCTGGAATGCTCCCGGATGAGTACGGCCAGTGTCATTCCCTTCAATATGTCAGAATCCAAAACAACCAACTCTTCGGCCCAGTGTCACCAACATTTTGGGCCCTTCCTGGGCTTCAGTTTCTGGAAATGACTAACAACAAATTTAAAGGTTCTGTCTCTGCTTCCATCTCCAATGCCAGTGGAATCACCAAACTCCTTTTATCCGGTAACACTTTTTCCGGTTCATTACCGACGGGAATATGTCAACTCAATCAGCTCGTGGAGATTGACATCAGCAACAACCGCTTCACCGGTGAAGTTCCCACGTGCATAACTGAATTGAGAAAGTTACAGAAACTTAGGATGCAGGAGAACACGTTCACCGCCGAGATTCCTGCTAACGTCAGTTCCTGGATTGACATGACCGAATTGAACCTATCATATAATAGATTCTCCGGTACCATCCCGCCGGAGCTTGGTAACTTGCCGGATTTAATATACCTGGATCTCGCCGTTAATTCGCTGACGGGGGAGATTCCGGTGGAGTTAACGAAACTAACGCTCAACAGGTTCAATGTCTCTGATAACAAGTTGTACGGGGAAGTGCCTTCAGGTTTCAACCAGCAAGTGTACTTGTCAGGTCTAATGGGAAACCCGGGTCTCTGCAGTCGGGTTATGAAAACCCTGCCTCATTGTTCCAAACGCAGATCCTTTTCTTTGATTGCTACTATTGTTTTAGTTGCTTGCGTTGCGCTCCTTGCGGGGTCCCTGTTGTGGTTCCTAAAGAGCAAGTCCCTTGCTTTTGGTGGCAAATCCAAACGCTCTTTTATGACCACCGCGTTCCAGAGAGTGGGGTTCAACGAAGAAGACATAGTTCCAAGCTTAACCAGCGAGAACGTTATTGGCACAGGGAGTTCGGGTCGGGTCTATAGGGTGAAGCTAAAGACGGGGCAGATGGTGGCAGTGAAGAAACTTTGGGGTGGTGCGCAAAACACTGATACGGAATTGGTGTTCAGGTCTGAGATTGAGACATTGGGTAGGATTCGGCATGCTAATATTGTGAAACTGTTGTTTAGTTGCAGCAGTGATGACTTTAGAATATTGGTGTATGAGTACATGGAGAATGGGAGTTTAGGAGATGTGTTGCATGGTGAGGACAGGTGTGAGGAGTTAATGGATTGGTCTAGGCGGTTCACTATTGCTGTTGGTGCGGCTCAGGGGTTGGCTTATTTACACCACGATTCTGTCCCGGCTATTGTTCACAGAGATGTCAAGAGTAATAACATATTGCTGGATCATGAATTTATGCCCCGAGTAGCAGATTTTGGTTTGGCTAAAACGTTGCAGCGTGAGCCTATCCAGGGTGCCATGTCCAGGGTTGCTGGATCATATGGTTACATTGCTCCAGGTCGGTTTTTTATTTTTATTTTTTCATTTTTATGAAGAAATATTTGGAGCTATATCTATCGATTATTTAGCCTAATCATTAAAACAAGAAACCCCAAAGGAGGCATTTTATTTCGACTGTCTTAGTTTGATAAAATGAGGTTCAATTAGTTACTAAAAAGAAAGGGTGTGATGTTTTTTTTTCTCAAGTACTTCAGCTAACAACCTAGGTTTTAGAAATGCGTGGTTGCATCTACATTTAGAGGTTCAGATAGACTACGTTATGGACTTGTATTGTTTGGAAAACGCATACATAAATAATATAATTAGCGAGACAAAGAAGTAAACATTATGAAAGGCATCTAGCTTTCTCCTTTTTCTCTTATCATTTTTGAAAGAGAAGAATCTGTAACTAGGTTAGATGGTTGAGATGGGTATGAATCTGAGTAGAGGTCGACGTCGTCTCCATTTTAAGCAACTATAATGACTACTCAATTTACTAAGAAAAATAAAAATAATAATACCTTCGTATCTTGGAAAACTTGATTGTTAATATTTTCCTAATCGATCCATTTGCAGAGTATGCTTATACAATGAAAGTGACGGAGAAGAGCGATGTCTATAGTTTTGGGGTGGTGATGATGGAATTGATTACCGGCAAGAGGCCAAATGATTCTTCATTTGGTGAGAACAAGGATATAGTGAAATGGGTCACTGAGACTGTTTTATCCTCATCTCCTGAAGGAGGAAGCGGCAATATCGGAGGAGGTAAAGGTCATATGATGACCAAGATTGTGGACCCAAGATTGAACCCTGCCACTTGTGATTATGAAGAGGTTGAGAAGGTTTTAAATGTGGCCCTACTCTGCACCTCAGCATTTCCCATTAATAGACCCTCAATGAGAAGGGTGGTTGAATTGCTCAAGGACCATAAACTGTCAAGTCCCAAGTCATGATGCTCTGCTGTGTTGGGCTTCTCAAGATCTCCACAAAAAGACCCAAATTTTGTATTGCAGTAGTAGTAGGTACCACATGAAAGCAATTGATGGCTTTGTATGCAAGAAAACTTACTTACTAGCAAGTCTTGAACATATTTATTTATTATTAAGGATCGTTTAGCTCTTACGAGTGATAGTTTAGTTACAGTTTGTATGTAAATCTTCTTGTATATATGTGGCTTGTGAATCCTGTCTTGATCAAAGTAAAAGTTAGTAGTGAATTGGAAAGTCACAGCCATTCTATACCGAAAAGGAATACCTTCCTGCAGACTGTGGCAGATCTTTATGTTTTCTCCATTTCTTTTTCTTTTTCTTTTTCTTTATCTGATTTTGGTGCATAATTGAAAAAAAGAAGAAGAGGTTGAGCAGGAGCTAAGGATAAGTATTTAGGCCTGCCTTGCAGTGTTTTAAGTATTACATTGTCACATGGGTACTTGACATGTATGGATATCACGAGTTGTACTAATTAAAATTGAGCTATTTCTGTGTTCAATTAAGATAATAACTACTGGAGACTATATGTGCAGTAAGTGTTGGCAGCGTCTATTCTTTCATAGGTGAATTTGTTTTCTTTTTTCGTCTCCATAAAAAAGACGAAAACATACGGTTGCTTAGGTAAGGTGGAATCTCTCTCCTTTATCTTTTCCTTACAAAGGCTTGGTTTTCAAGCAAGAGTGATTCCACTGGAAAAAGCTGCAGTTGTTTAGACTTGAAGGCAAAGTGGGTATTGATGGAGAAGGTTCATCTCACATGCGATTCTGAAAAATATGGAGAATGGTTCTTTAATTTGATTGTTGAAACCACCCATTTTCTGAAGGATTATGTGGCATCTATCAGAAAGCGTTACAAACCATTCAATTGACTCAGTGGAGAGGTTGTACTAAGAGACTACTATCATAACCAATCGACTAAGTATAACTAAATAAATGTAATTATATAAATATACTACTGTAGTATTATCCCGTGTCAATCAATAAGTGAGGACATATTTATCATATATTTGTTGATCCAAAGATGGCAAAGCAATCACGCATGTCAATAACTTAATAGAGAATTTGACATTGGTGTGTTTGTTGAGTAACTTGAGTTTGTATCCTCACCTTTCCATTTCTTATCGGGTGTTTCTTGAGTAACTTGAGTTTTCTATCCTCACCTTTCCATTTCTTCTTGGGTACTTGCTTTCGATCATTAGATCAACCATTCAATTTTGTAAACCATTGGATCTAATATTTATGAAAAAAAGAGAGAAGAACATACTAGACTGTGAAAGGAGACTTGAGAGTGAATGGATAGAAAAAAATTTAATTCCAAATAACTTCCCTTTCGTCTACTGAATACACCCCAAAAGAAGAAATCTGATTCAAAGTTGTCAAGCACAGATAAGATAAGTTGGAAGGGAAAAAAATAAATTCAGCTAAATTGATGATATTGTTTTTTTCACATGAACATAACTGTTAATATAGTTAACAAATTAAAGAGGTAACAGAGAATAATAATTGTAATCAGAATATATGCACACGATACAAAACCGTGTTATCTGCCTTTTTTTTTTTTTTTTATAAAGTCACGACCCGATAAGGGGGTGAATACGCTCTTTCTATGCGTGTATCACCCCCAATTGTAACTGAGGCAAATACAAGAGTAAAGCGTTAATGTAGTTAAAAGCAAAATAAATATGAGTAGAAGACTATTTCTCACGCTGGCATTTCTCAGGTAGAATGTAGGATGGAAAAATTAAAAGCTAAATCCCATCCAAATTAAAAATGTAATCCATAAGTTGTCCATAATATATATATATATATATATATATATATATATATATATATATTATATAAAATCTACTATTATGTGTTACTAAGCTCGTGCTAAAATTGATTATTTATTAATTAGTTATTATATGTTTTTAAATATATATCATAAAATATATTTTTATCTATTATTTCAGACTGTTTCATGTAAATTAAAAAATTTAATATTCTAATTTGTATTAATTTTATTATATAATAATTTTTTACTATATCTTCAATTTTTTTAGTGCACTTTCAATTAATGTTAGTAATAATAATTATAATTTTTCTAACTAATATTTTAACAACCCTGATTAAAAATTAAAAATAAAATATTTATTAAAATAAACGGTTGGATGTATTAAAATTTATAATAATTAATTATTAATAACATTTTTAATAAAAGAATTATTTTTAATTTTTTAATTAATATCTTTCAGACATTAGTTAATATTGTTTAATAATAATAATAATAATAGATATTTTTAAAAATTTTAAAGTAACAATTAATTTTTAAATAATAATGATTCATAAATTTTTTTTGGAGGGAATAGTTGTTTGAAAATGATACAAAGACATTTATGTTGATTTTAAAATTTGAATTTGACGACTTAACCTTCACAGCCCAATTAAATTTAAAAGATTTGTTTTTACATGTGGATATCGCATCTATTTAATCCGTTTTATTTTTTTCTGTATTTTTTATAAAATTTATTATTAAATAAAAAATATAAATAAATTATGCAATCTATACGTGAAAGAATTATTAAAAATAAAAATAGTAATAATTAATTTTAAAAACGGTTAAAAAATTAAAATATATTATAAATATGTAACTATCATATATTTTTAATATATTTAAATATTATTTTAAATAAAAATTATTTCAAATTTTTAAACAGTGTTTTAAGAACACCGGTGAGGGAGGTTGGATTTAGAAAGAGGTAGTACTTGTGTAGCATGCCGGCCGGCCATTGCGTAGATGGTATCCACGTGGAGATTGGTGAGTCTCAAGGGGCGCGTGAAATGTGGGGGAACGAGAGTTAAAATTGGGACGGCAATAAAGTTTCACGTTTCCTTCCCCGCCTCTCCGGTGGCATGGCATAAAAAGTAGGAAAACAAGTTAACTGCGGTTAAATTTTAAACCTCCATTAACCCACTCTATTTTTCTTTTTTGAAATTCAGTTTGCGTCTCCAGACCTATAAAGAAACCAAACGACACAAACGGAGAACACCACCAAACAGAGAGGCGTCTTAATAAACGCTAACCTCTGTACTCTTCTACTCCCTTTCCCTTTCATCTCCATCTTCTTTAACCTTCAAAATGAGAGAGTGCATTTCTATCCACATTGGTCAGGCCGGCATTCAGGTCGGAAATGCCTGCTGGGAGCTTTATTGCCTCGAGCATGGCATTCAGGTAGTTTCCTCTAATACTTTTTCAATCGGATTGCATTAATTACAGAGCCTGATAATTTCTTTTCCTTTCCGTTCTTAAATAATGTATAATTTGAATTCTACATTGGTTATGGGCAAAAATTTGGTCAATTCAGCATGGATCCACTTTGATCTCACGTTCTTCGGGGTTCGACTCAATAGCATTGTGTTCGTTATCATCTTTAATTAATAATTTCAAATCTGCGTGGGTTCTTTAATCTTTATAGCCAATCTTAAATTCTTGTTTCTGTGTTATGATATATTATGAGAAAGCGGTAATTTAAAAATTATTCTGGTTTTCTTTTACACTGGAATGGATCTTGAGCGTTCTTGTGTGGCTTTTTAGGCTGATGGCCAGATGCCAAGTGATAAGACCGTTGGTGGAGGTGATGATGCTTTCAACACCTTCTTCAGCGAGACTGGTGCGGGAAAGCATGTACCTCGTGCAGTTTTTGTAGATCTGGAGCCCACTGTTATTGACGAAGTTAGGACTGGCACTTATCGCCAACTGTTCCATCCTGAGCAGCTCATTAGCGGGAAGGAGGATGCAGCAAACAACTTTGCTCGTGGCCACTATACCAGTAGTGTTTTTGCCCTGCATTTTATAAATTGCACTTTTAATTTGATTATTTTATCTTACTGTTATGTTTAATGCAGTTGGGAAAGAGATAGTTGATCTTTGCTTGGATCGTATTAGAAAGCTTGCAGACAACTGCACCGGTCTCCAAGGTTTTCTGGTTTTCAATGCCGTAGGTGGTGGCACTGGTTCAGGTCTTGGTTCCCTTCTCCTGGAACGGCTTTCAGTGGACTACGGCAAGAAATCCAAGCTTGGTTTTACTGTCTATCCTTCACCACAAGTTTCAACCTCTGTTGTTGAGCCTTACAACAGTGTTCTTTCAACTCATTCCCTTTTGGAGCACACCGACGTGGCTGTGCTGCTTGACAATGAAGCCATCTATGATATTTGCAGGCGTTCCCTTGACATTGAGAGACCCACCTACACTAACCTTAATCGCTTAGTTTCTCAAGTATGTTGTTGTTTGACATATTTGAAGGCAATTCTGATATATAATTTTATAACATGAGATCATTTTCTGACTTGTGATAATATTTTCAGGTGATATCATCTCTGACTGCCTCTCTGAGGTTTGATGGTGCCTTGAATGTTGATGTTACTGAATTTCAGACTAACTTAGTACCGTATCCTAGGATTCACTTCATGCTTTCATCGTATGCTCCTGTGATCTCCGCAGAGAAGGCATACCATGAACAGCTGTCGGTTGCAGAAATCACAAATAGCGCATTTGAGCCATCCTCTATGATGGCCAAGTGTGACCCTCGCCACGGCAAATATATGGCTTGCTGTCTGATGTATAGGGGTGACGTGGTCCCTAAAGATGTTAATGCAGCTGTGGCTACTATTAAGACCAAACGCACCATCCAATTTGTTGACTGGTGTCCTACTGGATTCAAGTGCGGCATCAATTATCAGCCCCCAACTGTTGTTCCAGGCGGCGATCTTGCCAAGGTGCAGAGGGCAGTGTGCATGATCTCAAACTCCACCAGTGTTGCTGAGGTTTTCTCACGCATTGACCACAAATTTGACCTTATGTATGCCAAGAGGGCATTTGTGCACTGGTATGTTGGTGAGGGAATGGAAGAGGGTGAGTTCTCTGAAGCTCGTGAAGATCTTGCTGCCCTTGAGAAGGATTACGAGGAGGTCGGTGCAGAGGCTACAGAAGGTGATGAAGGCGAGGATGGAGACGAGTATTGATTAGGAAGTTTGCATGTCTGTTTTGTTTTTAGTTATTTTTCGTCGTGGTGGGGTTCTTGTATGTACTTCCCTTAGCTTTATTCTCAGTTATTGCCGTACTGATTTTTGAATGGTTGTCCATTTGGCGGAGCTTGCTCTGTTCCGGCACTAAACTACTTCAATGATATGATTGTGGTTCTTCGCTAAACTTGAAAGGTTTATGCGCTGCAATTAATTGTCTGTGGTTTTGGGACTTAATTATGTGTGCTTGCATTATTTTAAAAATGAAATCATGGGTTACACAGCACGTGCTGGTACGCAGTTAGAGAAGGCATTGGAAAATGGACTAATTTGTTCAAGCACTATATGAAGAAAGATTAGCCTTGACCACTGATGGGGTGGTCCTCCATGCATTGTTCATGTTCTTTTACAGTGTTGCTTTCTCTGGCCGTGAAGCAATCCAGATTACTTGGTTAAATGTTTGATTTTGAATTGTTTGAATATTTTTAAATAAATTAATTTTACTCATATATTTTATTAAAATTTACGCTTTGCATTGATACATGTAAGAATTGATTCTTTACTAGGAATCAGAAAATTTGAAATGAAATGAGAAACAAAACAAAATGGTGTTTTATGGGAAAGGATGTGAACTACATGACCGTAGCTCTGTCCTTTGCTTAAGTCACTTGTGTGACGTATTTTTCCCTGTAAGTTTCAATTTCGAAAGAGAAAAACTACAATAAGCAACTGCCTAATAATAGCTTTCCGTGGCAGCATAAGTTTGTACAGGGAAATACATTTTTATTTCCAGAATTATGTTGAATAGGCACAAATATGAAATATGCTTTAATTATTTTGTAAATATGTTTAATTGATCTGATAAAATAGGATTCTTTTAAAGAATATATTTAAATAAACATGATAAATTATAATATTTTTATCAAGTGAAAATGTTATAATATTGTTGTATTTTATTATAAAATTTAATATAAATAATATTATTTTAAAATTAGTATAAAACAAAATTAATTTTACAAAATTAAATTTATTCAAACTCTATTATACGAGCACACATAATAAGTAGGCAAATGTAGAATTTCATAATATTGGGGGAAAATATTCCGCATAGAAGCATAATGCATAATTCTAAAAAAATATTTCTATATATTAAATTTAGTTCTTGTTTTTAAAGAAGATTTTGGAAGTTAATCTTATCTTTATTAAGTTATGTAGCATGCAGTAAGTATTTGATTTATAAATTTTAAATTTTAGTATATTAAACTAATAATATTTTACATATGATTTTAATAATTTTTTTTTAATTTTAAACTTTTCTTTTTTGAATGTTTTATTGATATAAAATAATATTTTTTATTAATTATAAAAAATATTCACTGATGATAAAAAATGGCTTAAATTTTATTTTAGTCTTCTAATTTTGGAATTTGACAATTTTAATTATCGTAGTTTATTTTTAGCAATTTTGATTATCCAAATTTATGCAATTTTACGATTTTGATTCCTTTTGTTAATTCTTAAACAAATAATTGACAAAATAGTAAATTAGGAAAAATCTAAATTAATTTAATTATTTTTAATTTAAAATTAAGTTAAATTAATAGTTTATTAATAAAATTAGATAGGAATAAATAAAATATATTAATTATTGAATCAAATTATTTAAACTTTTATTTAATTTTACTAAGAAATTATTAATTTAACTTAATGTTTTTCAATTTTATTATTTATTAATTCTTAGATAATTTTTAAAAAAATATCAAGGATCAAAATAATGAAATCTTAATCTTAAAAGAATTAAAATGTAAATAAATTTAAATACGTGTAAATGAAAAGCATAGCCCTGGGCTTGAACAGGCGACAAAATTCACTCAACCCTTGATTAGTTGAATAGTCAAGAACAGTCCCTTTTTTAACCTTTGTTTTTTTTTTTTTTAACTTTTATGTGGTTTGTTCGTAGCAAACAGAAGACTAATCTTCAGCGAATGAACAGAGACGAAAAAAAGAAAAGAAAAGAAAAGAGAAGAGAGAGAAAAGGGTGTAAATACTCATGCGAATTCTGAGGGTCACAGGTTGAAATAAAGTTCAGGCTTTCATCTTCTAAGCTTATTTGCAGCTCTTTCCGCCTGATGGGTGTCCCTGCATTTCCTTGCAGCTCTGTAAGGAAGGTTTCAAGCACAATAATCGTTTGATTATTTTTTATTAGGAACTATGGAAAACGAAAATGATGAACCTCAGGTATCGAACTCTCATTTTTTCTTACTTAGTTCTACCAAATTAATCAATCTTTTCTGGCTTCAAAAGGTCAGATTCTTGTGAAGCTTTTTTTTTTTAATCATTTTCCCCGTTCTTTCATTTTTGCTTTGTTGTTCCCTTTCCAATTTTTTTTTTTTTGGGTACATTCAGTTTTTTGTTGGGGATGGGGATACAATACTAGTGATTATGTGGTTTTGTTCGCTGAATATTTCGTATTTTAATATCGTCTTCAAAGAAGCAAAACTTAAGCCAGTGTTAATGTTAGTGTTGAGGGTTTTAATTTTTTCTAATTGGAAAAATAATAGCATGGAAGGGAGCAGCTTCAATACACATGGTATAAAGAAGCATAAAACTTATATACATTGCAACTTGTGTTGTCTAAATACTCGTTTTCAGTTTATTAAGATGCATATGATGATTAACAGAACACAGAGTCAAATTTGACTCTCTGTCCCAATGCCAAAACTAGTAGTCCTTCACATGACAGCGTTCCTATCTCAAATCAGCAACAACAGCCTTCAATTGTTCAATGGCCCTACATGCCCCAAAATGCTACAGAACAGTTCTTGTCAATGCACTTCCCCACCCTAACACCATCACCTGGCGCCTTTAATCAGTGGCAACAGTTCCAACAAGGTCAGCTATTTGCCCAATCAACACCACCCTTTTGGCAACCTCAACAAACTGTTGCCGGTGGCCCATCGCTTGGAGCAAATGTCCCTACCATAGCACCTTCCTCAACTACCCACACCCTAGTTCCCAATATGTGTTACCCATACTCATTCCCTGGCTTTTCAGGTAAGCATGCAACTACACTTCATATGACATGCACAATACAGCAGTTATTTTTAGCTGATTCTGATACCTATTTTACCAAATGCTATGGGAGTAGGAGTGTTTTTGACCTGATTTCTTCCGATTGTAACCACAGTATATTTGAATGGAATGTATATGTATTGGAAGATAGTGAATTTTAATAGCTAATGCATCAAATTCTATATTCTTGTCAGCTGGAAAGTACGATTTTGACATGGAATTTATAGGATATGCTATTAGGGCTATAATACAACATATAAAATTAACAGAAACCAAAAATATCATGAAGAGCATGGGTCATTGTAGACAATTATACTTACTAAATTACTACAATTTGTCTAATTATTTGGTATTAAAGTTTAAAAAATATAAGTGTAAGAAAATTGTAAAATGCTACCAGGAGTATTCAAAGTGTTTAACATGGATACTTATCATTTAAGCTGTAACCTATAAAGCTTGATGCCTTGTTTACAGGTCCTTGGAATCCATCTTCTTGCTTGGGTCAGTTGTATCAAATGCAGCATCCTTATGCTTACAGTTTTCCTGGGGCACTTACCTTTTCTTCAGCAGCTCCTAGGATGCCTGGCTGCTCAGCTTCTGGCGAGCATTCTTTCCAAATAGGAATTATCAGGCCGGCTGCAACACTTCCTCAGGAGCACCAACAACTTTGGGAAGCTCAGGTGAATGCTTCTCCCTAGCTTGCACAGTCAAATTTGCTCATTATGATTTTTATTTTATACTACCTTTGGCTACAAATGTGAACAAATTTATTCTTGCAGTCAGTGGAGAATGTTCAGCTGCGGAGTGAGATAAATAAATTGCAAGCTGAAGTTTCTGATTACATGGATAGGATCAAGAAACTTGAAGAAGAAGTCTCGTCACTCAAACAGAAAGTGCCCACTGACAAAGTTATAGGGACCATTCCAGTAAGAACAAGACTACCGGCAAAGAGAGGGAGGTCTAAGCGGTCACTGATCTCATTGGATGCATTGCATGGCTCTCACCCCCAAACTGGCAGTAGAAAACCTGTTCTAAATAACCCTCAATTTGTGAGTAAATCACCCATCTTTGAAAAAGTTATCCTTAAAAAAGTGGAAAATAAAGAGATACCATTTGGTTCTACCACAACGGTGCAGCGGGAAAACAATAATAAGATCTTAAATGCTGTTAAAGATATGGGCTGCAATATCCAAATTAATCAAAGCAACCCAATTATGGCTGCATACCAAGGCCAAGGCCAAGTCCAAGCTTGTGGAAGTGGACCTGCTTTGAGTTTCCCTTCTAGAGTAAATGTTAATTTTGCAAATGAAGAGGAAGAAGGGCCCGAAGATGCTATTGTAAGATCAGGCAACAATGAAAATGAGGAAGAAATGGGGGATGACACTAGCTCCGCTGCTGAAGAAAGTGGTGTAATAGAATACTTCGGTAGTGGCACCATGGATCACTACATACCATCTAGTCCAAAATTTCCGTCTCCCGAATGCAATTGGTAATAGTGTATTCACAAGTATCTTACATCTAGTTTCCTGACAGTAGATTTAGTGGATAAATGGGGCAACTCTACTCAATTGGGATGAATCTTCTAACTAGGTGAATGATTACCCAGAATTTTGGTAGGGAACAGTGTAGTTTTCTTTTGGTACAAGACTGAAGGTATCCCCCACAAAAGATAATTTTCCTTCAACTAAGGAGACCAGTATTTAAATTACGTTTGTATTTTGCCATATCTTTCAAAGAATTC
This sequence comes from Canavalia gladiata, assembly GCA_037954105.1. Taxonomy (NCBI): domain Eukaryota; kingdom Viridiplantae; phylum Streptophyta; class Magnoliopsida; order Fabales; family Fabaceae; genus Canavalia; species Canavalia gladiata. The sequence goes on along the minus strand of CM075667.1, from coordinate 13,919,580 downwards.
CACGGTTGGTCATATATACATGATAATATAAGAGTCAACTAATCCAATAAGCGGATTAAACCCTTTTAAATCCTATAATATGATATAATGATATGTAATTTTTTAGATAAAATTAGGTAGTGTTTGGTTTGTGAAATATTTTACGTTTTATATTTATTTACAAAAATGTCATATTGTTTGTATTTTATTTTTATCTTCAACTTTTTTTATAAGAAGCATAAAAACAAAAAAAAATGTTTTTGTTTTTATTTACTATTTTTATTTTTAATATAAAACCTCAAAAACATAAATCATAATGAAAATAAAAAATAAAAAATAGAAAACATTTTTGCAAGTAAAATGTTACCTTAGTTTGTTGGTCTTCTCTTTATTTTCTTTTTTTATTATATTTTTTATCTTATAAAAATTTCAAATTCTCTATCTTTTAAATGAATTTTAAATATAATTATTTAATTTTTCTTTAAAATTTAAAAAATCATTCTCTACAACATTAAACTTGTTCTATTTTTGTCAGCACCAACTTATAAGTTCACCATCCCATCCCCATTAATATCAATTTAAAATTAAGGATAATAAGTAATAAAAAGAGAACGATCTAAATATAAATGTGCAATTTTGATTAGAGAGATCTAGAGTTATTGAATAAAAAGAGAGGGAGACCGGGCGGGGGGGGGGCAATTTATCTTAAAAGAAAGGGAATTTTTTTCTATATTAATAATTTTATTTTTAATTAAAAATATTAAATAATTGTATTAAGTTAACATAGCTAAATGGTTAATAATAAACGACTTATTTAAAATTTAGAGAATTTATTAAATTTTTTAAAAGATAAGGATCCAAACCGGAAAAATAAATGATATAAAAGATAACAAATCAATTTTATTAATTTTTAATTATATTTCTTATGTTTCATAATTAATTTATATTTTGTACTTAATTTTTAATTTTGATTTTTTTCTTTGTAAAATAATTATTTAAGGATGAAATTGAAAAAATAAAATTATTTCCTCATAAATGTAAAATAAAAAATAGTTTACTTAAAAAAGTGATAAATAAATTGAAAAATAAGATTTATTAAAATGATATTTATTATAAATTGGAATGAGTATAATAATACATACATACACTATTTCTTCATGCACCCAGGAAATAATTCATATCCAAAAAAATATGTTTTGGGGAAAAGAAATCAAGTATTGAATAAATAAAAGTAGGGAAAAAATTTATATTGAAGTGGAATAACTTATATTGTCTTTTTTAATTTTGGAGAACATTTTAAAATGTATAAATACAAAAAATATAATTTAGATAATAAAAATTATTTGATATTTTAATAATAAAATTGTAATATCTAAATATGATTTTAGAGGTAACTTATATTTAAATTATTTTACTTAATAATTTGCTATATAGTGTAAATTTAATAAATTTAGTGATAATATTATATTAACATAATTATTAAATATATTAAAATTTAAAAATTAATAATTCCACAATAGTATAATTTTATAGTCAATATTTATTTTTATTTTTAAAAATGTTATAAATTAAATTAAATTTATTTAATAATATATCAAGTATTTTTAAAATTTTATGAAAATTATAAACTTATTTATATAAATATAATAAAAAATTATTATTCAATAAATAAATGTATTAAATTCATATTTTATAAAAATAAATTAAACATAATCGCTCTTCCTTAAAGTAAGTTGATATCCATCCTTTAAATATTATGCAATATCCATGCATTCAATTCAAGCACAACCCATCTCTCAATTAATGAATTCAATGTGTAGACAGTGTACTTCATATCACTCGTGTATGGTATAAGGGTGGTTTCTAAAAATTTTGGAGCTTTAAGTAGTTTTTTTTAAGTCTCATTCTAATATAATTAAGCAATATCTATTTTTATATGAAAAAGGGAAATAGTGAAATTTTAAGAAGGTTAAATTGATTTATTTTATAACTTTTTCAAAAGATTTTGAATTTTTTTTAAAAGTAGTTTTTTATAACTTTTCGGAGCTTTAAGTGTTTCTTTTAAGTCTCATTCTAATATAATTAAGCAATATCTATTTTTATATGAAAAAGGAAATAATGAAATTTTAGGATGGTTAATTTTTTATAACTTCTTCAAAAGACTTTGAATTTTTTTTAAAAGGTAAGTAATTTATTATGAATAGAGATTTGAATATTTTGATTTTTTTTTTAAATTATTTATTTATCAAAACTGAATCAATTTAGAAACCTTTAATATTAAATAAGACAAAAAAGTTAAGAAAAAAATTAAAAAAATATTAAAGATTATACTGATTCATTTTTAAATATTTCATTTAAACGAATCTTTTTCTATGATAAAGTTAATAGAGTTAAATATCTCTTAAATATTTTTAGATAATTCATTTTAAATTTAAAATTTTGATAGTTTTAAACAAATATTTATATGATAACGCTTCCAAAAAATATAATAAAATAAAATTTACACAATCTAAAAATTAATAATAAAAAAGTAATAATCACAAAATAATAATAAATTTTGAACGTTGATTAATAAATAAGAACCTTCATCAATGCATTAAGACTTTTATTTATATTTACATATATTTTATTAACTTTATATTTTGGACCAAATTTATATTTTTTTATTTAATGTTATAAATCTTTGACATATAACTAATGTATCAAGTAAAATTTAAGTGGTTTGTTACACCAAATATTTGTTCTTTTCCTTCACACGAAATCTTTTATCTTTTAGTTTCAACAAAAATTTTGAAACAACAATTTTTTTTTTATATTGATTACTAAAGAAAATATTGAAAAATATATTTAACCTTCATTCTAAACCATCTCGATTTATAAAATACTCCACAACATAAAAATTTATTACAATTTTTTTATCTATAAAATACTTTAATAAAATGTTTCGTCTTAGATACTATTGATTTATAAAATATTTTATGATAAAATACTTGACAAAAAATTTATTAAAAATATGTTAATGCATATTTTTTTTAATTTGATCTTAATCTTTTTAAGACATCATTCAAATCTTAAAATACTAGTCATCTTGCCTTTATCATTCTTCTAGTTAATTTTTTGAATTACAACATTATTAAACAAAGTTTTATAATAAAGTAGTTTTAATATTCTCTATGACAATTCATTCATTCACATCACAATCATACAACATAATTAATTTGAAATAAAATTTAGAGAACTGTACTTAGAAAAACTTCTTTTAAGAGTGACATAATTACAAATATTATTAATAATATTTTATAAACATTACATGCATTTAAAAAATATTTTATTAATACTTTTAATAGGACACTAACTTTTATTGTTACCATTTTTCTCAATACTTTTAATTATAAAAAAGATTGACCATCAACATCATATTAATGTTAATTAAAAGTTCATGTCTTTTTCAAAGTTAATGCAATGTTTTTTAAAATTTATGCTCATTTAATATTTTGAATTATTTGGATTCGAATAAAAAGATCAAACACGTATCGTATTCTTAAAATTATTAAAATCAACTCCTAATAAAAGAAAACAGATTAGTTTAATATATAACGTAATCAAAATAAACGAATTAAATGGATGATTCTATCGATAACATTTTCATAAATTTTTTATTTATATGAATCATACTATTTTTTTCCTTTAATTTTTTAAATGAATTATAAAATCTCTTAAATAATTTACAACATGTCTGCACATATGTTTTAAAATTGTATAATCTTAACAATGAAATAACAACAAAATGATACGATAAAAATTATTATTAATATTATTTAAATCAAAATATTTTTTTATTAAAGACACTATTAATTAAATTGAATAAAATTAGTATAAATGCCAAAACTCTTTATTCAAAACATTTATTATGTAACAATTAAAATTAATGATAGAAAATTTAATAAAAAACATCTCTAGAAAGTGTAGATGATTGAGAACCTTAAGATAACAATTTAATAAAATTTTTCTTCATTCATTTGAGTTGGAGCAGTCATGAAAGGTGTAGATGATTGAGAACCTTGAGATAAAAATTTAATAAAATTTTTCTTTATTCATTTGAGTTGGAGCAGTCATGAGCTTTCATAGTATGAGAATAACTGCATGGAAAATTTGGAGTGAGAAAAAAAAATAGTGGTACTCTATGAGTTTGAGGAGTATTATTAATTATGCTAGGTATATCATCATTATCATTATTATAAATTAGATAATAAAATTAAAATTGTATATTTTTAAAATTATTCTTTAGAATTAATTTAATATTTATAATTTTAAATTACTTTTAGTTAAAATTTTAAATATTTATATTTCTATGTTTTAAATATTATTTATTAATATTATTTATATTTTTCTTTTATTAAAAGACGATTCAAAATTTTAAAGCCTAAATTAATTCTTTTTTTTTTTACAAATTTAACTTTTTGATATTATTACCCTAAAATATAATAATAATAGTACACGCATCACAACTCACAAATCAAGTGAAGAATGTCAATATTCTCTTAAACTTAAACAACAACGAAGAAACTATCAAATAAATTCTCATACAATGAAGGACGTGGTATATTTCATAACACCCGGGCAAAGTGATGAGATGGACAAAAACACATAGTATATCATGATATAGAAACGGTTTTGCAATGTCATTTTTGTAATCATCATTCAAAAACTTTGTTTAAAATAAAAATGTATACATATAGTGCATAACATCCGTGATCCGGACTTTATGGTGGGATATGGTAAGTATTCAATTGAAACTTATGACTTACAGTTTGAATTTATAAAGCAGGGAGTATGGAAATTGGGATCCCAGGTCAGTATCAAAATAATTAAACCAACATGGAGTGATATTTGAATACCATGCATTTAAGCAAGGATAAATGAGTAATTCCCAATCTTCCCATTGGCCCAGCTATAGAAACTTGTAATAAGGTCATTCTATATGAAGAGGGAGGGGGGAGGGGAATCATTTACCATTGAATATTAAAGTGTCATGAATGGACATTAAATTAAATTATATGGTTTACAACCTTTCCTTTGTTCTCACTGTTTTACCTAAAAGACGAACGTGGTGGTTTCGGAAATGAATTGATACGAAAAAAAATGTAGAGGTAAGGTACTTAGAATTGAGAGTAAAAAAAGAATGAATTAGGATAAAATAAGAAAGTATTACAATAGCAACGAAAGATTAACACGTGGGTGACGGGGTAATATGACTACGTTATACATATTTTGGCTTTCTAATACATCAATTTTTGGGAAATATGATATATCTTATAAGTTATAACAGTCAAACTCCCTCTATATATCTCTATCTCTATCTCTATCTCTATCTTTACGCGACGACTTAATGCTGGTTCCCTGAGTTTAAGTAGCAGCGAAACCGAAGAGAGTGATGACTAGGTAAGGAAGATAACGGAATTAGGGATCTCCTTGAATCCTTCCCACACCAAAAGTAACAACCAATCCGAGAGGACCTCGATTCCCCAAATTATAACTAAATATAAAATCAAATCCCATTGTGGGTTTGACTTGGAGAGAAGGAATGGCCCAGGACCAAGACGGTGGCAAAGTGATGAAATCAAAGCCTCCAAGGCCCAAACGAATTTGCTTCTCATTCGCAGCTTACGCCGATAACCTTCTACACCGACTCAAATCATCAAACGTTGTGATAGACGAAGGACTCTCCGACGCCGAATTCTCAAACCTCGAATCAACCTTCAAATTTACCTTTCCACCGGAGCTACGAGCCATACTCCACCAAGGCCTTCCCATCTCAACGGACTTCCCAAACTGGCGTTCCTCTTCCCCACAACAACTCCAAATTCTCCTTAACCTCCCTGCCTCATCAATTCTCCGTCGGGTCTCCAAGACCCGTTTCTGGCATCCTTCATGGGGCCCCGAACCTCGCGACCCGATTCACGCAGTGCGTTGCCTCTTGAATGAAGCACCGCCTCTCGTCCCAATTTACCGGCATTGCTACATACCTTCATCCCCCAATGTCGCCGGAAACCCCGTTTTCTACGTCGATCACGACGGCGATGTGCTTTTGTTGAGCTACGACATTGCCGGATTCTTCCGGGAGTTTCTGTCGCGGGAATCGGAGGAGCCGGTGTGGGCTGCGTCGAGGGCGAGGAGGGTGAAGTTCTGGTCGGAGGTGGCGGATGGGAGGTGGCGGTGGTGGTGGGGTGGTGCGAGGGGGGAAGTGGGTGGGTGTTTGGAAGGGGTGGTGTGGAGGTTGAGACAAGGAGGGTGGAAGGAAGAGGAAATACGCGAGATGATGACGGTGGAGGAGGAGGAAGACGACGAGGAGAGGATGCGGAAACAGAAGAATGGGTTGAAAGACAAAGAGGGTTTGGCGTCGCACGTGAGAGTGTTGTCTTCCATTTTGCTGCGTGCGGGATGGAGCATGGAGGATGTGGTGTACTCGCTTGGCGAAGGAAAATCGTGGTTGGAATTCCATCAACAATAAACCACACCACACCACACCACCCTCACCGTCTCCGTCAACATCAATGCTCTCTAACATTGTCACTTGTCACGTCTTCTCTACCTTCCTTCCTTTCCTATAATACTTTCAACCTGTCGCCTTTCACCACTCATTTTTTTCCTTTCCCTTTTAATGCTTTTCATCTGCTCCTTCGAAATACTTATATAGAATACACACCAACATTGTTTTTCCTATACAAAACTATAGGTATATAATACATATTTCTCAGTTTCTATGGACTCTGTTTAATTATATTATTATTATTATTCTATGAATTAATCCTTTATTTTATGCCTTCAAAAAAGGAACCGAATCATATTCATACGAATGAATTTACATGGAATATGACAATTGAGTCTCGCCCTATACGGTAGATGTGCTTGTGTTAGGAGCTTCCTTTGTGGACCACAATGGGGCCATGTGCCCGTATAATTTTTGTGAAGGCAAAAGCACGATGCATTTCTTGATCCTTACGGTTTACTTGGGTGGTCATCACATTTTGATTTTTGATAAAATGAAGAGTAAATAGCAGATTGTTGTTATGCGTGTGGCCATGTAGAGAACGGGTATTGACCACATTCAAAATGAGAATTCCAGCAGGAAAAAAGTCCTTTCTACTTGTTTCTAGAAACGACTTATGTGATGATTGTGATCTCAGTGACGTGAAGCTCGGATTTATGACCGGCCCGAAGAAAAATAGTCCCCGTTTTGCTGCAAGTGGCAACCAATTTGGAATTACTAGTCCCCTCATTTAATTGCATCATAAGAACAATCACTGCACACGTAAGTGTCTAGCTCAATACTCTTCTTCTATAACTACAAATTCTACATATTTCTCACTTTTCTAGTTTATACGTTTATTGGGCGTATATAATTGGTGAAAAAATAAGAAGATAAAAAAAGATTAAAAAATATAATAAATGATGTAATATGATGAAAAGAAAAATTATAATTAAAGAAAGGTGAAAGTATTCAAGAAGTATATGAATATTATTGTTGTTCTTTATGATTGAGCTTAATTAATTATATATAATATTGTTTTTTATAATTTCAATTATATATTAAATTAATGTTTTGAATTCTTAATTATATAACTTTAGTGTTATAAACGAAAATTTTTTAAAATATTTAATGTAAAGGAGTCCAAACAAATTTAAATATATAATTTAATCCGATTTTACCCTAGTTGAAGAGTTATATATGAATCAGTTGTTGTGACTTGTTAGATTAGGGAATCAACTAGTCCTAACATATTTTTTTTTAAATTAACTAGTCATAATAATTTAATAACAAAGGGTTGGATGAATGAAATAAAATAAAGTTTTATATCTAACGGATTGTTGGTTTGAGTTCCACCCATCTTGTTAAAATGAGATAAATATGTAAATCTTTTTATAAAAGTTTTTTTATGTTTGGAGGCCTTCTACATTTTTTACTGGAACAGCATCCTTTCTTCAATTTTTTTCATACCAAAAATACCAGTTCTGATTCACGTTAGACACACTGCTATTAAAAAGATAACAATGACAAATTTTTTATATCTTCGATTCAATATTGGGCGAGTTGAATTGGCATAGTCATGAACGAACTATGTTTTTAATTTGAACAATTTTTAATTTAATTATGGTCGACGGTTTAACTAGATATTTAAGGAGTATTTATTGTTTTTTTTATGTATCTATATTTTATTGTCACTCCTATATATATTTAATAATTTTTCAAATTATTAGTTTTTTTAACATATATTCCTTTAAGCTTATGCTTTTATAATTTTTTTTAATATAGTTTATTAAAATATTTTTAATTTATTTTAATAATTATAGTAAAAATAATTATTAAATAAGCATATATCCAGGACAAGAAAAACTGGTATCCAAGCAGACTAAGTTTTACAAATATAACCGATTGGGCTATTCACGTTACAACTTAGATGTACCGTTAGTTTAACTTTTATGGTTTGGTAAAAGGATACTTTGTGATATTGATTGATCAATCTATTATTGTTGTGTTGGCTATGTTTTGCTACATAGATTTATTTGGTATGTTATCTTTATAATATTTTAAGACTCAAATTTAGTTTATCAGCATTAACCTTTTTAAAAATATGATTAAATTGTATAATTTTTTAAAAGTAATATATATATATAGCAAAATCACCCTTCTACCTCCCTGATTCAACCCACCCTTTCTTTGATGCAGCAAGGGTAGGATGTAAAATGGAAATGGTTGCATGCAAGTTTTCTGTAAGGCCAACAATTTCCTAATAAAATGCTTTAGCTACAGAAGGGAGTCAAGGGACATTATATGATGAGGGGTGATATCCGTAGATTACGTAGAGTGGGTACATCTAAATATATTCTTTATCACTCACTCTAAATATGTTATGTATCTAACGGTTGAGGTTATTTATCGTTGAAAAAAAAAAATCTGATGTGCGTTAAGTTTTCAGCTTATATGATTATCTGCAACCTGGTTTACGTATCTACAGCTGTGCCTCTTTGTTTATTCAGATACAAGTCATACAACTATTTAATATGCCTTCGCGCGCCCTTGTTGATTGGATTGGTCCTTTTGTGTAAAGTTGTTACGGTTTTCTACTTTCAATCTTTGACCACTTATTGTAATAAACAAATATATATATATATATATATATATATATATATATGTATATATATATGTATATATGTATATATATATGTATATATGTATATATATATGTATATATGTATATATATATGTATATATGTATATATATATGTATATATATATGTATATATGTATATATATATGTATATATGTATATATATATGTATATATGTATATATATATGTATATATACTATTAAAACAATTCTCTAATTGCTCCATATGCGAATTGTCCCATTTGTGTAGGATTTAAATTCGTTATCTTTATTTTTTTTATTCATTAAAATTTTCGGCATTATTTAAAAAATTAATTACTTTTTAATTTTAGTATTATAATACATTTTATTTATATTATATTTTACTATATATCTGTGGTTCCTTGCGCAATGCAAGGTGTTATCATAACCATAAGAAAATAAATTGAGTGACCAATGAAACAAGGAGAATTGACCGATGTTTCTTATGACTTGTTTATTTTGTTTTATTAAGAAAATACTGTTATAATTAAAAGGTGTTTCAAAACTTACAATAATTATGCAAATTTTTAGAAAATTTATATTTTAATATTTTCCTTGTAAATTAGAAATAAATTTTATAAAAATTATTAAAATACTATTTTGTATTATTATTTTTAAAAAACTCAAAACGTCCTTCAGTTGCGAAAATGTCGTTAGTATAATTTTTATTAAGTTCAACCATATAACCAAAGACGGAATATTTTCGTAAATTACATACGACTATTATTAATGTGATAAAAAATTATAATTAGCATTTAGTAAAAAATTAATTTCAGAATATAAGTAGCTAATTTTTTTGGTAACATGATTAGTGAACATTCGGGACGAAGAAAATTATGATATAAAAATTAATTTTAAAGTAATTAAAGTCGAGATTTCAGAGTTTGAGATTACATCATAACAAATTTAAATAGTTTAAATTTAAATTTTAAAAAATATAATAATGAATTAATAAATAACTATGAGGTTATATATCACAAGAAACAAGCTAGAGAATATAATAAGGATTTTATTTGCATTTAAAAATAATGACTTAGATCCTTAATGTAGTTTTCATTTATAAAAAATATTTTAAATTGTAAGAAAAACGTGCATAATTAATACAAGTGAAAAAGTAAAAGATATAAGTAACTTAAATTTAAAACAAAGCGGAAAATTAAAAAAAACTAATTTAAGAACATAAATAATTGAAATTGAAATGAAAAGAATAAATTTAATATAAAATAAAAAATTAATAATTAGTTTATATTTGAAGTAAATAATAATAATTAAATTTGATATTTGAAGAAAAAATTTATTTAAAATTAACTAATAACTAGAAAAATTAAAAATATATAAAAATAAATATGAAACGAAGACGCATTTTGAAAAATATAATGAACTAGTCTACAATAAAAAGGGAGTCAATATTTAAATTTGTAATATGATACCAGAAATAAGGGTTATTTTTGACATTTTCTTTTGGTAAACGAAGCAGACATTTTTCAATAAAAAATTCAAGTATCTATTAACGTAATTTAGAGATTTGATCTTCACTTTAATTTTCTCTGTGTAAAATAAAATTTAGTTTTTTTTATGTGTATCAAGACTACCCGATAAAAAAATTAATAAATAATAATTTTTAGTAAAAATTATACTATTTGATATTATTAATATATTAAATTCAATAATTTTTAATAAAAAATATTACATATAAATTCTTATTATATATCTGTAAATATATTAAAAATTTGAATAATAATAATCCAAATATTTTCCAACTTTAACTACATAAACAGATGTCTAAGTAAATGTAAATTACAACAATGATAGCAAATCTATTCTTTTCAACGTTTTTTTTTAAAAAAATGTTGTTAATTTAAAACTTTTTGTGAATTCTACCGTATAAGAAAATATAATTATTACCTTACTATGTATTTTGTTTTTGATAAAAAAATCCAATATATTCTCAATTTTTTTTTATCTATTCTTCCATAATTTTCTCTTTGTTAATTGAAAATGTAATAATTAATGCCATTCCTTTTCCGAAATGAGGAGTCTTTAGAAAATTAACAATCAATATTATTTTAAAATTCTAAAATATTAAATAAGAAGAAACATGGTTTCTTCAAAAGTGTTAAATTAAAAGAAACAGGCATAATATTAAATAAAAATTTCTGGTTTCTAATTTCTTTTTAAAAAAAAGTATTACATTGGTTGTGTATAAACGTGTATATTTGACTTGACTGCTTGACATATAATTATTAATTGAATTTGATATTTGGTATAAATTTTTTTATAGTCAATTAAGTAGAATTTACGATAGATATTAATTTTAAGTAATTATTATAAAAAAATTAATTTTTATGATACAATAATATATTATTAGATAAAAATAGAAAAAAAATATATTTTAGGATGTAAGGTTTACACTTTTAATATATTTTAATTATATTAATTGTAAAATAATAATTTTATTATTAATTTTTAAACATATATACACATATATATATATATATATATATATATTAACACAATTTAGTACAATTATTAAATTATTGTTTTCTTCTACAATATGCAGGTTCATGGATAATATTTCTTTATATTTTATCATCTTCGTTACCTCCTCATTTTGCTATTCTCTATACTTTTTTACATATGTACTGAATTTCACATGCATTGTCTTTATTTTTTTTTTCCTCCATCTACTAAACCTCTCCTTTCACCGCCGGAAAACATCGGGAATCCAGGTTTAGATGGGCTTTTCTAGGTCAAGCACCACTAGAAATTTGATGGCTTGATGAAGGTATTTTGTTGCAGTAAGCAATAGCCCATTTCTCTTCGTGAGGTTTAAGAAACGATGAGGGTTGTAGTAGGGCATTGTTTCTTGAAATGTGATGTAGAACTTGCACTTGACAGTGGTCTGCGGCCTTTTTTAATGTTCCGTTCCCATTGTTGAAACAAAATAAAATTGGAAATAAGTTTGGTGCTTTTTATCCTAATACTTATTCGTTTCAATTTACCACAGATTCATCATGTTTAGCTTCTTCAATGAATCTGTAACATTTTCAAAATACTTATAGTATAAATAATATCGCGAAAAATATTCTAATGTAAATTAATTTGGCATCACAAAAATATTACAAAATTATTCTCTTTGGGTTTTGTCCGGTTGCTTTCAGAGCAATCTGCCTTTTTAGCGTGCACCAGAAATAACCCATGTACTGTCGTTTTGCGTTAGTTGTGGAGGCACCATCGACTTAAGACGAACTGATTGCCTTGATTATTCATCTTTAAGTGATCTTATTCTTAGCAATTGAGTGCATCCATTTTTTAATTTTTTGTAACCAACATATCTTACTGGTGGGAATTTCAGATCCCAATGAGACTCTACTCGGAGTTTATTTACTGGATGCTTTAAAGTAGCGCAACTCTATAATAACGAGAAGAGTGGTCAAATGAACTATACATAAAATGATTCATCAGTCTAAATTTCCCATATCACTCTTGAATCTTGAAAATGGTGTCATTTTCAGACATTCTTGCCACACAAAATTGTAAGGAAGCCGAAGAACAGTACACTTTTTCAATAGAGAACAAAAATCTGATACATACTGACCATGTAAAGAACATTACATCTCTCAACAAAAAACGAAAAAGAGAGTAAGATTAGAAGATACACTTGATTTATTTGAATTATCTGTATCATTATTCACTCCGTGGCAATAACATCATTGTGATTGATTGCTGTATTTGTTTGTGGAAAAGCCCCTAAACCTATTTCACATCCTAATGATTTGAAGAATCTGAATTTCCTTTAGGATTGTTATAGCCTCTGATCAGAGTGTTGATTCTTCTTTTTCTTTTTGCGATTCCTCTGATTCTTGTTGAGCTCTATCTTCATTTTCACCTGTAACAGTTTTCTCGTTCTCAACCTGTTCAGCATCATCATTATTCTTCGAGGATACATCTTTCTGGTCAGGAATGGAAGAATCAGAAACATTGACCGGTCCATCATTTTCACTGTCATTAGCATTTTCTTTGCCGTTTGAGTTATTCCGGCCAGCATTATTTTCTGAATTTGAGGCTCCTTCAGTATTTTGTTGGGGTGAAGCATCTGTCTTGTCATTAGCACTTCCATCATTGTTTGTGTTGCTCTGAACGGAGTTTACACCATCATTCTGCCCAGAATCAGTTCTATTTCCTGCCTTGAAGGATTCATTTTTGTTCAGATCCGATGAAGAATTAGAGGAAGTGAGTTGAACCTCTATGCTGGCATTTTTATTTCCATTTGAATTAGATGATAAAACGTGTTCAGGTATTCCTTCATGACTGGAATTGTTGCTGGCGTTTTTGCTCAGAGCAGAATTAACAAAATTGCCATTATATTCTTCATTGGTCACGTTCCTCTCCGGAGCTCTTGATGAATTTGTTAAGGTGGAATCAGCTTGCTCCCCTGCAATTGAACTCTTCTCTGAATCATTCCTTTTCTCAGCCTGATTCTCACTACCCTTTCCTTGGTTGGTTGCTGTGACTGCAGAACCAGTCACTTGTGTAGTTTCTGATTCTGTTACATTTAAGAGGGACTCATTCTGATCAAGGTGAGCTACTCCAGTACCATTTGTCTGAGACTCCAGTTCAAATTCTTTGTTTTCCTTTTTGTCAAATTTTTCTGTCTTGTTGAAACCTACAGCACTGGAGGCATTATCTCCTGCATAATTTTCCTCTCTAGACTCCTCATTATTCTTTTCCCTATCCTGAACTCTGTCCTCAGATGCAACCCCTTCCTGAATCTCATCATTCTCTTTCCTTTGATTTTCTGTTTCTTCGCTCTCCTCCTTATCTTCTTCACTATCCTGCTCGTGATTTCCCTCCATATTTCCCTTCGCATCAGTTCTGTCCTGGTTGATCTCTTCATTCTCCTTACCATCCGTTTCTGTTTCTCTTGTATCTTGTTTTTCTTCCTCACTTTTCTCCTCACTATTGTCTCTACTTTGATTGCCCTCCACCTCACTTTTGTTTTCTTCATTCTCCTTCATCACCCTATCACTCTCCTTGCTGTTCTTATTCTCATTCTCTTCACTTTCCTTGTTGGTTGCAGCATTTTCAGAACTCTCTTTAAGCTCTTGATCTTCTGGATCCTGTCTATGCTCAGACCTTTCTTCATTGTTAATTTGCTCAGTCTTATGTGCCAGGATCTCATCTTCGACACCATTAACGTTCTCAGGCTTGCTTTCTTCTTCATCCTCCACCACCTTGTGCCTTGCATCCATGACAGAAGATTGCTCCACATAAGGATGGGGGTCTTTCCTCCCCAACTTCACAACCTCACTGCCAGATTTTACACCTTCACCGTAGGATGCTTTCTTCTCGCGAGAGTGTTGAACTTGATAAACCAGCCAGATACAAACGCCAAGCACAACACATATTTGTAGAGCACACCTCACCTTGAACCCTTTGGATCTCGGACTCCTCTGCGGAGATGACCTCAACATGCCGAATATTCCTGATTGAGCCGCAAAATTTCCCCCTTTTTTCCTAGATACCTGCTCAGATAACTAATAATTTCCATCAGTAGTATGACCGATCAGAAAGAATAACACTTAAAATAAAAAATTATCCAACAAAAATTTCATCAAGCAATTGCAAATTCAAGATTCAAATAATAAAATACTCATGCTAATTAGAAAAGGCATGTAAGAGAGAAAATATATTTTACAAGCAAGCATTGCTGATGTTATCCATGGATCAAGGTTTAGAAAAATCAAGACCACAGCTGTGAACAACTCGTCAGAAAATGATAAAAACACAACGGGAAGCATTTGTAAGTGTAAAGAATTTGCTGTATCTGTCAATGTTATTAATGTAGTAGACTTGTAATTCAAATTTCAAATGAATAGAAGTGAACAAAGGAATGAGCAGCAATACATACAGCATACTCGTCTGGAGCATGTATGACCAGAAATAATGAAATGCTGAAGGCACTTACATATTCAGGCAGATAACTTGTCTATGAAAAAAAATAAAAATAACGGACTTCGAATTACATTGTAATTGACGAACTTTCCATATATCATCAATAGAAATGGAAAAGCACACAAATGACATACACACCTGGAAGAAACCGAGTTATGGAGCTTCTCTTTTGAATGGTCCTTTCCTTCCCAAGCAACAAGCAAGTAGAATGTTTTTTTATGCTGAAACTGCGGGTGGCAATGGCATTTCTCTCAAAATCATTTTATAGTAAGCCAGTGCACAGATTCTAAAGACAAAGTGTTAGTTTTAAAATCATTTCATAAATTTTTCGATTATTTAGAAATGGTGAAACGACGCCGTCGGTTAAAAATGTTAGGTGCATTGTCACACAAGAAGTTACAGAAGAAGAAAACCGTCAGCGAATCATGATCTAACACATGGCATCGTATAAAAGGTAACTTAAGTCGGTTACACTCAACCATTCCCGCTCAATTTTTTCTTCTGACGATGATCCATCCAATTTTTCCTCTGAAAGTGACTTGAATTTCTTGCAGTTGTTCCAATGTCTACTGGAGTAATGATTTCAACGGTAATATAGAGCCAACCTAATTAAATCAGCTCCCCTGCTTTTCTTCCTTCGAGCTATTGGATTTCTCTTACCATTACATGCTACAGGTTATGGCTTGAGTTATGTTTCGGTTTTTTCTTTTCTTGTCGCACAGTAAATATTGGAGTATTTAGCTTCATATTTTGTTTAGTTAGAAAATGCTTTTCTAACTTTATAATTAACAAAACTCTTCTGGTTTAGACTGAATCTTGTTTATCAAATTATTTTGATTAATTTAGTCCAAATTATATTAGAGTTAGGTTAGAACAGGTTAGACTATTTAACTTTTGTATATACTTATTTTTAAAAATTAATAGAACAATATTTATATAAAAATAACATTTTAACATATATCTACTTGTTATACGAAGATTGAAAATAACGTTTTAATTGGTATATGGTACAAAATTTATGCTCTTCATATTTTTGACAGTTCTTACTAATTTAGATTCATTTGTAGTTTGCGTTCAAAAGGTTAACATAATTAATATTAATTTTAATTCTGTTATAACATATTTTTCAACTTTATCATCTTGCATTAAAACATTATATACCAAACATACTTTAAATGAATATAATCAATCTAATAATTTGCAGTTGGTATAAAAAATAATAATCTATATACTTATATTCTTGAAAGTAGATATGAATTTATTTTGTTTACATTCTAAGCTGAAAAGGATATTTTATTTCTAATTATGTTTGCTGATCATCTAAACGGGTAATACATTATTTTCGAAGTTATGTTTTTTAAGAATAATCTTGTAATATCCTAAAAATGATATGCTAATATCACATGAAGAATAATTAAAATATACTGATAATATAAAAAATTTCAAAGTTATGTATAATTTTTAAAATAATTACAAATTTATATAAAAAAAATATGATAATTCTGAGTTATGTGAATATTTGAATAAAATTAAAAGATAAATAGATAATAAAATAGTCGGTGCGGAGAAAGTGAGATTTAGCCGGGTGATGGTAGTTGTTTGAAGTGTGATATTGAAAAACCCAAAAAGAAAGGAAAATAGAAGTTAGGTCTTTCTCTTGCTGTATCAAACCGGTGAGACTAATCTCTCGAACCTCAACAACGACCCAATGACCTCAAAGCTACTCGCTTCCAACCTCCGTCACCATCTCACAAAATCTACCAATCTCTTCCGCTGCCATCTGCTGTCCACGGCAGCAACGGCGGCGGCAGAGATCCACAACGATGAAAGCTCCGCGGGAATCACGATGAAGGGCGTGAGAATCTCAGGAAGACCCCTTTACCTGGACGTGCAAGCAACATCACCGTTGGACCCACGAGTCCTGGATGCGATGCTTCCTTTCTATCTTTCTCGCTATGGAAACCCTCACTCTCGCACTCACTTCTATGGCTGGGAATCCGACGAAGCCGTGGAACACGCTCGTTCTCAGGTCGCGTCTCTCATCGGTGCTTCACCCAAAGAAATCGTGTTCACCTCCGGTGCCACCGAGTCCAACAACATCTCCATCAAGGGTGTCATGCATTTCTACAAGGACAAGAAGAAGCACGTCATCACAACGCAAACGGAGCACAAGTGTGTGCTCGATTCTTGCCGCCACCTTCAGCAGGAGGGTTTCGATGTTACCTATCTTCCGGTTGAGTCTGATGGGTTGATTGATTTGGAGAAGCTTAGGTCTGCGATTAGGCCTGACACCGGGCTTGTTTCTGTAATGGCGGTGAACAATGAAATTGGGGTGGTTCAGCCTGTGGAGGAAATTGGAAAGATTTGCAAGGAGTTCAATGTTCCCTTTCACACCGATGCTGCTCAGGCTTTGGGGAAGATTCCCGTTGATGTGGAGAAGTGGAATGTGAGTTTGATGTCATTGAGTGGGCATAAGATTTATGGGCCTAAAGGGGTTGGAGCTTTGTATCTTAGGAGGAGACCAAGGATTCGCGTTGAGCCTCAGATGAATGGTGGTGGTCAAGAGAGAGGAATTCGGAGTGGGACTGTTCCTACCCCTTTGGTTGTGGGGATGGGTGCTGCATGTGAGGTGGCCATGAGGGAGATCGAGTATGATGAGAAGAGGATTTCTGCATTACAAGAGAGGCTTCTTAATGGGATCAGACAGAAGCTTGATGGGGTGGTGGTGAATGGGAGTTTGGAAAGGCGCTATATGGGGAATCTGAATTTGTCATTTGCTTATGTTGAAGGGGAGAGTCTGCTCATGGGGTTGAAGGAGGTAGCTGTCTCCAGTGGCAGTGCTTGCACCAGTGCCAGTTTGGAGCCTTCCTATGTGTTGAGAGCGTTGGGAGTGGATGAGGACATGGCTCATACTTCTATTAGGTTTGGTATTGGGAGGTTCACCACCGAAGCTGAAATTGACAGGGCTGTCGAGCTCACAGTTCAGCAGGTGGAGAAGTTGAGAGAAATGAGTCCGCTTTATGAAATGGTGAAGGAAGGTATCAACATCAAGGAGATTCAATGGGCGCAACACTGATTATTGATCATCCAAGTTTATGGTGGTTTTTGGAATCGATTTCAGAATCACAATAGGTAATTTAGGATGATGTGTTCATGAATGGTTTTGTATGATAATAAGCTAATAACTTTATGGTATTACATGCATTTTATGGGTAGTTACCTAAATTAGATTATGATAATAGAATAAACACGCATGTTCATAACCTATTATCCTATTATCAAGTTTTGATTTTGTTTTTTGTATTGCTTAAACATTCATAGGAATGGCTAATTATGTATGGTGTATTTTTGGTGTTGATTGTTGTTTGCCAGCAGATTTTTAAAGTAGATGATGATAACAAAATAAAGGAAAAATGTCGATAAGCCATTGCGAACTTTCTAATTTGCTTGGCTATTTTATATACAATTACTAATGTATTTATTTGTATCAAATGAAGATAACCAGCTTTATATTGTATGTTACACCAATACAGTCAATTTGAAACAAGGAGCTACCAATAAATCAGTTCTAATAGAGTAATATCACAAGGAAAATATTGAAACCATTAAGGCATCTCTTTGGGCTTTGAATTTGTATCTACTATATCTGTTATTGATGTTGTTTTCTTCCAAATGCAACTTTTTATTCTGTCCAAATGTTATTTGTATAGTTACCTGTGTCAGCAATTGTGAAGTGTTTTTTTTCCTGTCTGTGAAAGAGTTGTTTCCAGAGGGTTTAGGTAATTTATAAGTCTCATGATAGTTTCAGTTTCATATCTACTCTTGAAGTAGGCTGTTATTCCACGTTAGGTTATTTGTGAGTTACACATTGTCTTGCATTGAAGTGGGAGATGATATATAGATTGGGTACTTCATGTTTGGGTAATAAAAGTTGAAAATCGTATTCAATTTTGGGATGTCTTTTAATGTCAGATTTTGCAAATGAGCTTTCACTTTCCAGCAACTCTTTAGGATGGAGACGGGAATCATGAGAATTTCCTGATCTGTGCAGCTTGCTGTTGATTAAGCATCTTCAGTTGTACGAGTGTAACATTGTTGTTGACTTGTTCTACATAATTACCATGCACGAGGTGTGAGATCATTAAGGATGAAGATGAGTATTCTGATACCTTTGCTCCGTAGCACCTAATGATATTGTCAGTTCCAAAAACAAGCATTTTCTTTTAGAACTATTTTACCAAATATGGTAGATGCGTGTATCTTTTCTTTTGCCTTAGATTTTAAATATTGTGTGTGCATATGTGTGATTAATTCTAAAAAAAATTAATAGAAAATAATGTTCAAAAAATGAATTATTTAAAATCAATCCCTGTTTTCTACTAAATTCATTTTTCACCCTTTCAATTGTTATCTGTTTCCTTTGTCAGCAATTGTATTTTATGTCGGTGAAAGAGTACCGTTTCCAGATGTTTTGGCCACCTTCTACTATATAAAATTCTTACATAATTTCAGCTTTTGTAGCTTACATTCTTTTTGCCTGGAGGTAGGAAATCATTTCATAGTTAGGTAATTTGTAATTCACAGGCATACTCTGTGATTCTGAAGTGAGAAGCTGTCCTAATATCATCATCCGAATAGATCGAGTTCTTTAGGTTCATGTAATGCAAGTTGGAAATATATTCAATTTTTGGGATGTCCTTTTAATGAGATTTTTGAAATAAGCTTTCGCTTCTCTGGCGCCTTTTAGTTTGGAAACAGATTATCAGAATGTTTCTCCTGATAAGTGCAGCTTACTGTTAATAAAGCTTCTTTGGTTGTACAAGTGGTGACCTTCTTGAGTTTTGCCATATAATTACTATGCTCCTGATATGCGATCATTAACGATGAAGATGATGGTTCTTTTACTCTTGCTCCAATGCACATCTATCTTCCAAAAACAAAATTGGAGTTTCTTCAGTCTAAATCCAATTGAGGTTTATTGTATTTTCCATTTTAAGTTGGTTTGTATTTTACACATCAAAATTGTAGAACATAATTTTGCCAAGACTAACACGGCTTGCTAAACTATGAATTTGATTGGAAGTCTGGAGATTGAGATTTTAAGATTAAAAATTCGACCTGCTGGAGCTATTTGGTAAATCATTAATTTCAATGCTGCTTGCGACTCTGGTGTTTAGGAAAAGTAAAGACATGTATTCGAATTGTATGGACTGACCAATCTAGGCTTTATTATGACCCAAAGTTTGAGTTTTGGCCCCCATTCCATTTTGACCTGAACTTTAAGACGGCTGGTGAACCCAAGGGATTTAAAGAACCAAACTTCTAGAATCTTGGCTCAAATCAGGTACCCCACGACCACTAGGTTAATTACCCAATTTCTTTACTCTTTATTACTAAAACTGCTTGGGCCATTCTTTAGCTCTACGTGAATTCTTTCTTTGCCGAAACATATTTATGTTGGGCCTTACGGTCGTGAGCACTTGATGTTTTGTGTCATCATACTTACTTTCTTTAGTTCTACATGTCTTCAAACTATATCAGCTTAATTTACGTTTCAATGTGTATGCTTCGTCTGTTGCACTGTGAATTAATCCTTTTCTTTTGTGCGGTTCTTTCTCTGATTTCCAATACGTGGTTTTGATGCATAATTTTTTGCTTTCACTTAAATTATTTTGTTAAATATTGAAAAAACATGACTTTTCAGTGAACCAATATCTGCTGAGATTCATGGAGAACTTGGTTGAGGGTCGTAAATAAATTTAAAAAAGAACATGAGACAAAAAATGAAGAGTAATTTGTTAAGACTGTTGTTTACGTATATTATAACAGTTGAGTGGAAGTAGCCCACTCGGTAGTTAAGTGAGGGAAGATGATAAGCCGAAGTGTTGAGATTTTTCAAAATGCATTAAGGTTAATGCCAAAAAAGAAGTAGGGGCTGATTGCAAATTGGTGGTGAAAAGTTCTGACAAAGGCGTTGTAGAATAGAATAATGTGAGTGCTTTATCACTTACTTACTAGTCCTGCTGGCCCATCAGCATCAGATGGGAACTAGAGTATGACTGGTGTGTAGTTCAGCGATAGTACAATTTGTCCACGCCACAGGGATGGGGCTACTTCAAAACCATGTTGCTGATATTTACAGCACAAAAAACTTGAGAAGAAAAGGTACGTATGGGAATTGGAATCACAATTCCTTTTCTCCCAGTGGTCCCCTAACTTTTCAGTTGTTTCTGTCTTGACCTTTGCACCAACATTCTCTTTTCTCTTTGCCATAGGATTAGGAGATGTTATTGTTCATGGAGCTCCTTCCTTCCACTTCTTCCTCACGTGACCGCTGCCACCCTTTTGTACTCCTATATTCTTCTCCCCCTTGGGCCCGAGGTTGATCTAAACCACTGACCACACATTATGGTAATCGCTTGCATCAACTCTCGAACTAAAAAAATAACAGAAAAGGTTATTTGCATCTGCATTCACTTTTCAAGTTTCTGTTCCTTCTGTAGTCATTCTCCTTCACCTCAAAGCATTTTATAAGCCCTCTTTTAATCCCTAGTTTTTAATGAATCAATTTCTTTGGGATACAAGTTTGTGTGATTTTGTCGTTATTTGTCCTTCTTCTTATCCTTTATGCTGTTGTTAAGCCGGAGATTAAAACTTGTCCAGATGCCGAATTCCATTACATGCAACGCCCGTAATAAATTAGCTTCTCTCATGTTGTGTGTTTCAAACCAGACCCATTTTTACGGTGATACTCCCTGGAAATTTGGAATTTAAATTTACAAGAGGTCAATGCTTGTTCTGCTTTTTCAACCAGTTATGCTCATAGAATAGAAACTATGCGCATAGGTTCTAATTTGCTTCACGACAAAAGGATTTTCCAACGACAAGACTGTTGCAGCTTATTTTTATGCAAAAGATGTCTGCACAAATCCATCAATCATGAATCCAAGTCACCATTATTGTAATGGATACTCATAAACTGACCAATCACAAGTTTTCTTCTTCCCTTTTCGCTTTTTTGGTGACAAAACAGTTAAAGTTTGCCTTTCAAATTTAAGTTTCGAAACATGTTATTTCATTGAGTCCCAACTTTATTAAAACTTCAAGTTGGTCCCCAGCTTAGAAAAGGAAAATGATTTTTATATAACTAAAGTGAGATAGTTTTTGTTGTCCCCTTTAATTTATTGCGAGAATACTTCTGTGATTCATACGTATGAAAAGGATTTAAAAAATAAGTCAAAATAAATAAAGAGAATTATACATAACGTGAAATACGGTGTCAATTGCTTAATGTTCAAATAATGAAACTATATATAAAAAAATGTTATACACATATTAGTCCTTGAGGCAATGGAAAAGAAAGAAAAATGACTGATATGAACCATGTTTTCGAAAGTCTGATATTAACATTTTAGTAAAGTAAGGATTAAAGTAACCTGCACATATAATATGAGCAACTAAAGTAAGTGCTAGCTTCTTTTTAAGTTAAACGTCTCTGAGGGTAAGGAAGCCCGTTATCTTCCATCGTTTCAATTCCTAAAATGAGAAATGGAAATCCTGTGAAACACTCCACAAATTTTGCGGTACTGGAAAAAGCATCTGATCTCGTGCCTTCTTACTATTGATATACGAATCAACGGGTTCAAGATGGGAAGGGTGTTTACATCATGTGACTCGTTATCGTCTTGTCATTTTGAATAGAAATCACAAACTTGGGTTTCCTTTCAACTAACCATCTCCCTGTTTTCACGGACACAACACTTCAACAGCACGTTCTTGGAAAAACTGCAGCCAATTTCTTGTCACACTATTAATAATTTACTTCGCATATATCATCTACTGTTTCCCTTCGGTGGCTAGTTATCAGTGCCCCTTCTCATTTGACCACACAGTATATAGTGATTCTCATTTTGTACAACTCACAGTATAGTCAAACAGTGGCGTTGCATTCATATGATTAATATATCTTCCTCATTTTCTACTCGCACAAGTGTTAACTAATGTGCGACTTTGAACATGTTACATCACATATTTTTAGTAGTTATGGGTATTCAGCAAAACTACAGTGTTCTTATTGGTATTTACTACAATTTGCACTCTAATGTCTACAAAACCAACTCATGTATGAAAAGATGATAGACTAATTGGTGTTGCAGTGTGTCCTAATTTTATTTTTTGTTTTAGTTCATTAAAATGAATAAAATCCAACCATTTTGTTATATCAGAAACTGCTTGATTTCATGCATACATAAGCTTTTGATTTAAAAATTTTGTCGTACAGAATGATCACACTAATTCAGGGAAATGGGACACAGCAAATGAAAAATCTACTTGAAAGCAACTTAATACTCGCTTAGGACAAGTAGGGAGCAATCAGTCTCTGCTCACGTTTTGGAGGCATACTATAAAAAAACGAAATTTAAGAGTACAATCAGAGGTTAGCTTGTCAATTTATTTTTGTTGCTTTCTCTGATTGCATGTAGCAGGGTTTGGCTCCGGCTAGAGAGTACTGCATTATGTCTCAATAAAAAAACAAAAAGTAAAATACCGAATATTACTGCATGACTTTGGTTTTCAAAAATTAAAAGATTGACTGTATTTTTTAACCTCACATTAGTGGAAGACTCTCGAGATTGGTGAAATCCTTTTTTTAACTTATGACCAAATTTTCTGTGTCGATGTCTTCTCCTCATCCTAAGTTAAATGTTAATAATGGGGTTTCTCATCTTTTCTTAGCCTTGTTAATATTTATATTATTCCATGCATATATATTGGAAACAATAAAAAAAAGAAAAATGCAGAGAAATTGTCACTCCAACCTCATTGTCCGTTTCACAATCACCCCAAAATGTTAGAAATGATGAACAGAAGAAAGTAACCATGTTGCTCTACGCAAGTTGAGGTTTTAATGACAAAAAAAGTAGCACTCATTTTAAATTTTAAGCTGGCAGAATCTGCTATAGCTACAGAAACACGAAAACAACTAACACACTGCAAGTTACATGTTGGACAATGATTAGCAGCCGCAGGTGATACAACTAAACATTGCTGGCAAAGAAATGGAGGATAGTTTCTGAGGGCTATGTAAGTACAGCATAATAAAAGCTTTTCCTCAGAGAGAGGACATTGAGAGTTAAGAGCAAAAAAGACTGAAAAAAAAAACAAAGAATTACTTAGAAATGTATATTCATATACAAAATTGACAAATTAGTGGGTATTCTTGATCATCTAAATGAACTAAATTGTGGAATCAAGGGTTGAAAATAAGGTTCCCACATTTGCACTTCCAACTCATTGGCTTGTAGTTGGAACTCCCATCTCCCCCAGCATAAGCAATAGCAGACAGTGTTGAAGGGTTGATCTTCCCATTCTGAGCTTGGGGGTTTGTAGGTACCTGAATAGCCTCACAGTGTCCACAAGACCTGCATCTTCTCTCACATCTTGGTGGCCTTGAACCAATCTGTGCCCTCACCATTGCCTTATCATCATGTACTGTCTACACAAATCACCATAATTCCCCCATAAAGTGCTTAATCACTCATGCAAATTAGCATAGACTAGAGAACATTTTTAAAGGTAATCCGAATTGTACCTGATAAAAACCATTCTTTTCGGGAGTGTTTCTACCTGTTTAAAGAACAGAAGAAAAAGCAATGTTAGTTGCAGCTGGTGTCTATTTTGAAGCTCTAAAAAATGGCTCATGTACCTTCAGTTACAAAACCAGGCAGGGTCCAAGTTGAAATTATGAGAAAGAAAAGAGAAATGCTAATAAAACCAAGTGTTTGGCTGCAAATAAAATGATGATGACGCCCCATTTGAGAGAGAAGTATGGTGTAGAAAAGATGGATGGTGGAGTTAAAAAAGGTGATGAAGAAAGAGAAATAGAGAAGTGAAAGGAGGGATGATATAATATATGATGAAGCAAAGAGGTAGCTCTAACTGAATGACAGCATGGCAGGTAAGAATAAATATATTTTGCTAAAAAGAAGTTTTCATGTTGAAGTGATGGAACATAGAAGGACAAATGAGAGGGGCAAGAAAAGGAGGAACCCCGAAAAGGGAAACACCTCTCCTTCGGTCGACGAGCCTCTGTCCAAACAAGAAACCAAGATTATATAATAATTGCTGGAAGGGAGAAGCATTGGCTTTACAACCCTGAGAACCACAAATAGATGATATATAAGACAAGTAGAACATAGAAACAGCAAAAGGCCACGATTTTCACCAGATCTCCCACTAAAGGACATGCATTTACAGCTGTAAATTAATTTATTTATTCATGTTCTTTGGTTTTTAATATAGTGAATGAGAAACTAATGAATGAGGTGTACCATTTATTGTAGTGTATATGTGATCAGAGATTCAGAGTAGTCTCATCATATATAAAATATAACATTACATTCCCCTCTCTTCTATGTTAGTGTCTGTGAATGAGAAAAAGAAAGAACGTAATCTGTGGCTCAACATTATGGTATTATCTTTTCAATCTATCATTATGCAATCACATGAGATGCTGCAATCATTCTTCTTTTCCTGCATTCATTCTGTTAGGTTTCATAGTCATGACTGCTAAGCTAGCGACTAAATAGCGAGGCCCAGTCGCTTACCGATGCTTACATGACACCTTTCCCACGCTCGCTTGTCTTGTCATTTTGTCCATTTTTGTAGTATCAAATTATAAATTCAAACTCCATATCTCATGCCTCTCGCCATTTTAAATCTCGTTTGACACTCCATAAACTCAATTTTATGTAATTTTTTATCCACATTTCAACACATTGATTATGACACACATACACAAGCAGAAGTTGAAGCCTTCCAACAAGCCTCAATTAAATTTGGAGTTCCTTTAACTGGTTGCAACTGTGGTTGTGCGAAATTATCTTTTGCCAGCTTATTGGCCTTCGCGTGCACTATGTAATTTATTGAATAATTTTTTTTTTTCACATAATGATTAGTTTTGAAATAAATTATATTTATAAGTTGATTCTTAGAAGTCACTATTTTATTGAATGAATTAACAACTTTGTACAACAAATTATTTTTATACATATTATTTTGAATTAAATTTGTTTATAAATTGAGAAAATATAAATAATATGGAAGAATTCTTTATGAATGACAGGTTAAGAGTTTAATTTTGATATATTATTAATATAAAAAAATTTATATTATCGATCAATTAAAAATTATTTTAAATATAATTTTTAAAATAATTATTATAAAAATTAATATATTTTTAATTATATTTTTATAAATTGATGTGTATATTATTTTTATTGAAAATAAAATTTTAATAATAAATATTATGACTAAGCTTATTTAAAACTTATTTTATCTTGATTTGTTTAATAAATAAATAGATTTAGATTTATTAAAAAATCTTATTTAATTCATTTAAAAAATTATTTATTTTTATATGTTATATATTTATATTTATATTTATAAGATTTATTTTAATATATTATATTTATATAATATTAATATAGTTGCATAATTTGTTAAAAATTAAAATTTTTAATTTTTAATTTCAAATAAAATAGACCTTATATTTATAAAACTTTCTCATATTTATTATAATAATTGTGTATGTTATTTTAATTTTAAAATAAATATTTTATATTTTACTTTAGTTTTTATATATATCTAAATTTATATATACGTACATGTTATTGCATATGCTATAAATTATTGTATTTATATATAATTAACTTTCAATATATGTGCTCTATAAATCTTTCATTTTATTAGTATATCTTTATAATCAATCATTTATATATGTTTAAACTTATTTATTGATTTTATTATATCGTAGATTTTTAAATAAATTTTTGATTTATTTCCATCACTAATAAATGTTTAAAAATACAAATTTAAAAATTAATACATATTTTTTAATATTTATATTTATTAAAAAAAGAAAGTATTAAGTATTTTTTTGTATTTTTTATATAATAAATTTTTTTATTTTATATTACTGTCTATTTATATTTTATTAATAATTATCTTGATCAACAACATATACCTAATTTATAATACTTGTATTCACTTTTTATCTCATTTTAATTTCTAAGAAATGTCGACATGAGTTTTACAAATTTAAAAATTAATAAATGTGTATAATCAAATTTAAATATTAAGCTATAAGTAAAAAATAATTTACTCATCACTGTACGGTTGGATTTGGCCTTTTGAAGTATTTTCTTGCTCCAGATGGAAAAGTTAAAAATCTCAACCTTTGATAAAAAGATAAAATTAACAGTTAATATTTATATACATCATACTAAATTATAAAATTGATCAAAATTTACTTTTTTAATTTTTTATCAACAAGTAAAATTATTTATTTCATTTTTCAAGATAAAATACTCATTTTATGTAGCCTATATTATTTGTGTATGAAGGTAACAGCTTTTTGGGAGGGGATGACCCGGTTAGTTTCTTCCAATAATGAAACGGAAGGCCCATTACTTACAATTTAGTAATTTACTATTAAGCACCAGAACATTGATCGCATAAGTGGACAATTTCTGACTTCAAAAATTATGGACTTGTTTATTTAAAGATGATATAGCCCAACACAAACTACGAAGGATTCTCACCCATAATGTGTAGTCCAGTTGAAGTTTAGAGGCTGAACAAAAACAAAATGGGCCGAAAACACTTTCTGAGCAAAATGAAAATACAAAACAGCCCCATTTAATATAGGCCTTCTGTACTGTTGTAAGAGGGAAAAAAGCAAACCTGGTTTTGATAAAAACATATATACCAAATTAAAGAAGATTATGATAAAAAAAAACATAAACGAAAAATATAGTTGTATTCTAAAAACATAAAATAACACCAAGAAAAGAAAAGTCATTTAAGCTATTACTATTTGTTTTATTTTAAATTCAATGTGGGCTCTAGGACCCATGCACAAACAACATTGTTTTTATAATTCACTTTTTATGGATGATAATATAAATTTTCATAAATTAGCGCATAATTTAACCTATCAGGCTGTCAGCGCTGAAAGTTGGAACAATGGATTTCAGTGTGGAAGTCATCGCAAATGTGGCACCATGGATAAATTCTTGTTGTATAATTTGATAGCCCCTCTCATGTCTTAATTTGATATGAACAGGTCATGGTAAAGAATTTGTGTTGTTCATGAGTATTAAAAGTGAAATAACGATGTGAGTAAAAATAAAATTCCATCCTAAAATTACTTTTCCTTTCCCTCTTACGCTAAGCAGTTTAGGAAGATCAGAGCAACTGGCATGAGTTTCCAAACCTGAAATATAGAGTTACACTTTAGGCCTGAAATATAAAATTTAACAATCTGACCTAAAGATAACTCCAAAACCAAGAATTACACAACGATATTTCATTCTTATACCTATAAAGATGGCTATGAGTATCTCTTCAAAAGAAGGGGGAAAAAATCTTATCCTTTTCAACGAGCTAGTGAAAGTGAATTTGAGCGAGAAAAAAACTGGACAAACAAACAGTCACACCGTTTGTATTCCCTTTTCTATGTAGCTATGTAATGTGAACTAGGAAAAATGAAGATAAGGATGATAATGGGTCTAATGTTTATTAAATTTATAAAATAATTTATAATAGGTAGGATAAATATTTGTTTGATAGATAAATATCTACAAAATTTTATAACTATAGATATAGGTATGTTTATTATAATACTTATATAGACACATTTACCCACATTATATATATGAATAATAAATATAAAATTAAAACAAAAATTTATAATTTTAATTAAAAACTTTAAAATTAAATTATTTTGAAATCTAATAGAAAAAACTAAACATATAATTTTAATGAATGTAACATTTATATTTTATTAGTTTAAAAATCATATTTCAATTAATTAAATTGCCCATAATGAAGATAGATATGAATGTTTAGATATTTAATAAGTATGAGAATTAAATAAAAAATTGTTATTTACACAAATATAAAGATGAATAGAATAAATTTTTAAAATATCAGCACTAAGATAAATACTACAATACCTTACTAAAATCCTATCCATTATCATCCTTGAGAGGAGTGAAATCTGTGACTTCAACTTAGCTTCGGCTCATGTCTGATATGAAAGCCATCATAAAGGAAGCCCAAGAGGTACGATCAGTATTTAGTAACAGTGATAACACTCTAAAACACATCCTATTTTAATTATGAAAATGGAATGGATGGGAATTATGTAGAATCCATAGGAAATTAATAATTGAGATCTAAATTGCTTTACTTTGGAATTGGATTACGGTGCAAGTTATTTATGGGATCATAATTTGTTGGTGTTGAATATAGGAATGGTTAAGCTGAGTTATTTTAAATGTTAAATTTTATCTGTTTAAAAATTTTGAAATTTAAATTTGTTTGTTATTTGTTTAAATTTTTTTTTAAAGGTATGATTTGATTTAAAATTTATAAAATTTATAAATCTATTTAAAAGTTTATATATTTAAAAAAATTAAATTTAAATTCTATATAAATAAATAATTAAAAAACTTATAAATTTAATAAAAAAATTATTAAATATATTTAAAAAAATATATATTAATATTAATATTATATAAATAAAATATATTAAAATAAATATTATACAAATATAATATATTAATAAAAATATAAATATATAATAACTGTTTTGGTATCTAAAGAAAATGAAGTTTTTCTTTAATAAATAATTAGACAAAATTATTTCTAATTAAATGATTTTTTATAGGCGATTTTAAGACATATTTGTAGATATTAAGAAAAATCTTGTTGTCGAGAATGTAAATAATTTTTAGTAATTATATAAGTTAACGAAATAATAATGAGAAAAATATTTAGTTTAAAATTTTAAAAATAATAAATTTTAATCATATAATTATATGTAAATAATTAAAATTTAATTAATAATTATATAATAATTTAAGATAATAAATGTTTATATTTATTTGAATTTTAATTATTTAAATAAAATTTAATTATTAATATTTATTGATATTATTTTTATAATAATTAAATATTAACAGTTAAATTTTAGGGTTAAATATGTTTCAGTCTCTCTAAAATATTCAAATTTTGATTTTGGTCCCTTATATTTAAAATCTTTAGTTTAGATCCTTCATTTTTTAAAATACATTGATTATAATTCCTATATTAACTTAAGTTATGTTAAATCAAAATATATTAATCATGATTTGAGGATTATAATCAAGATATTTCATATATTATACGGTTCAATATATTTATGTTAAGTATCATATTTGTAATTAATGTTGTCAAAATATAATTAATATAATAAGAACATTTCATATTTTGATATATTTATTTTTAAGAATCTTCTAAAATTATAATTTATAAATTGATTTTCTAATAATTATTATTATCTAAATAATTATTTATAAATTTTAAATGATATCAATTTTAGAATGACTCTTTTATTATTTTAGTAACAAAAATTTATTCTATTATTTTTAATTTAAAATTAACATCATAATCTTAATTATATGAGATATAAAATTTAAATATTTTAACATTATTGTATAATTAATTTTAGGTTTTTAAAATTTTTAATATTAAATTATGTATATCATAAATTTTAATTAGTGGTAATATTTTTTTATATAAAAACATTACATATTTTCTAAATTCTAATAATTTTCAATTATTTTATGTTAAATTAAATGTTAAATAAATCAAGAGAATTCATAAAAGTATATTATTAGATATTAAACTTAATATATACAAAATTTTAAGCTTTATTATAAATTTAAATTAGTCAAAATTAAACTGAATTATTAAATTTTATAATCAATTTAAATATAAATTAGCTTTAAAAATAATAAAAACAAATTAATACTAAATTATGTTAGTATTCTAAATTAGTTGTATTGCAATCTTTTATATATTTTTTTCATATAATAAAATAAAGGGTTAAATATATTTTTAGTCTCTTTAAAATATTTAAATTTTGGTTTAATATAACTTAAGTTAATATAGAGATTATAATCAATGTATTTTAAAAAATGAAGGACCTAAACCAAATGTTTTAAATTTAAGGGACCAAAACCAAAATTTGAATATTTCAAAGGGAGTAAAAATATATTTATACCAGAAATTAAGTTATATTAAGTTATTGTAGAAATAATTTATACCAGAAATAATATCTTTTCTAAATAGTTGTTAAATTAATATTAAAAAAATATTATCCGTTAAAATAAAATAAAATAATAAATTATTAAAAAAATTTAAAATTTTTTAAAACTTTATAAATTTTTAATCATAATAAAATTAATTAATTTAACAGTTAAATGATAAAATTTAATTTATTAAAAAATATTAAATATAACTTTATATATATATATATATATATATATATATATATATATATATATATATATATATAACCTGTAAAAAATTTTCCTTGCAGTCATAAACTGCTCCGCTGCTATAAATTTCATAAAATAAAATAAAAGCAAGAAAGAAAAGAAATTAAATTACCGAACACTTAGAAGAATGATTTGCACTTAGACCCTGAATCTAATAAAAATTTAGGGCTGTTATTAATATTTAATGGATATATTTATATACATACCCAAATTCAGTTAACTAAATTGAATTTGTTTCTATAATTATATCTAAAATAGATTAATTTAATAAAATAAATAAATAAATTTTTTATTTTGTTTTATTTAATTTTTTAATTTACATGAGATGAAATTCATCGTTGAAGAATTCAAATATTATCTATCTATTTATCCTACTTCAATCCAAAAGAACTTTGTTTTAATTAAGAAACTATTAAAGTAATTATATTCATACATCTAACACTTTTCACTTATTTTTATTTATTTATTTTCCTATCATATTACACCATCTATTATATTTATGGGTTATGATTTTTTTATCTCTCTAAATATATATAGTCATGAATGTAAAAGTAACATTTTGTTAAGGATTTCCTCAAATTATCTCATAGAATAAACAACCTTATTTAATATAAATTATAGTGACATTAATACTTTCTATTAAACATCACACTCGTCTTTTATTTAGTTTTTTATAAAAAAAAATTATTAATCCTTCTGGATGGAATTATTTATCTCATTATTGGACAACTTAATCAAACCTTGTTCTTTTTTCTAATCATGAAGACCTATGGAGCTGACTGAGAACAGGTTTAGGCTTTCACATTGAGTGATTCATTTCAGAGGTTTCTTCAATCAATTATACGTTCAAATTTAATTGTCTTAATTAGGCGGTCCTGTTATTGACCTTGGTTGCTGCAAAAATACAGAGATTAGGTGGTAGGTACAGTACAGACATATAATTGTCCTTTGGATGTAAAATTAATCTGTTCCAAGAGTCGAGTTAAGAGAAAACAACTATGTTTGGTCATTCTGCATCTCCTCTGTGAAATGTGTATAATGAATTAACAAAACGAAAGTGTTAACTACTAACTAGTATTTTAACAACATTATTACTTGTTAGGAGTAACTAATATAGGCCATTCAATGACTTTTTTGTAGTATTGTTACTTGTTAGTGGCGGTTCAAGATGCAAGCACGCGGATGAATTTATTTGAAGTGGGGTCTGTGTGTTAGTTCGGTGCATGCTAAGAAAAGGAAAGGAGGGAATCCAAATCTGTTTCAAATTCCATCAATGCTCACTGCCACTGCTTCTGTACTGAAAGTGATCCATGCATTTTAAGCCAACACAAATTTTCAACCACACTGCAAGATATTCTATCTGCCTGATATTGACACAGCACCACCTCCTCAACTCTTCTCTTCTCTCTGCGTAATTTTGTTTATGTATTGTACTGTTCTGTTATACAAGGACTTCAACTTCAACTGCCACAATTCAACAAATGACCACACTATACGTACTTTACTTAATGAATCGCCAGATTTTTGCTCCAGAACTGGTGAATTTCCTTCCTATATAAGAAAAGAAAAGTACTCAAGGTCAAATCTACAGCCACAAAAAAAAAACGAGTTCAGATTCGCCTAATTGATTGTCAACTGGTTGAGTTCTATGTGCTGTCCAGCTAGCTCGTGTATTCTCGTTGTATTAAAAGGAAATGGGAAAAGCTTAATTACTTGTGATTTTTAGATAATTTTGGTATTATTCTCCTAAGAGAAGTTCTTTATTCTCCCTTATTGGATAGAAGAAAACAATTAGTTAATACTGTTTGTTACTGTGTAGGAAAAATGGAGTATATATGTGAATTTTCGGCCTAGACATGGGGAGATACTCAAGTCCGAAACTACAAATAGAAATAAAAGCTGGAAAAGTTGAAGGACGAATATTCCAAAATGTTTAAAATTGTTACTTAAAAATGCTATGATCGGAATAATAAAGAATCAACCTAAGCTTATTCTTTTACGTGTATTATGACTATAATAATTAGCATGACTGCATGTTCTTGGGTTATCATTGATTCACCATTTTCCTCAAAAGTTAGGCGTGTCTTTTGCCAATCCTATATGTTTATTATCATTTTTATGTGAGTAATTTTTTTAAAATATTGTTTTTTAATTTTGTTGAGCAAATTAATAATAAGAATATTTTAAAAATTACTTATATAAAAGTAATAATAGATACTTAGAAGTAGCAATCTTCGTTGCTCAAAAAGTTAGGCATTTATGAACAAAAATGATGAATTATTTGGGGCTGCGGAGGGCTACTAGACTGCACAAAAATTTTGTTGGCAAGTGAAGTCCAGCTGATTCCAACAACTAGAAAAAATATACATAAATCAAAAAAAGATGACCATATTTAATCTCAGGGGAACTGCTTTTGTAGTTTTAAAATTCAGGCTCATAATTGACTCCAATTGAGGATATTCTGGTTTTAGATTTTGACATAATTGATATTAAAAATTTATTTTAAAAAATTGATTCATATTTAAATATAAAATGGGTGATTAAGAATTCGATACTTGTATTATAATGAATAAATGTATGTTATACGTGCTCCGATTAATAAAGTTCGTTTGTTATTTTAAAACTAAATAGTAATTTTTTGGCTAAAGATAGCCTTCACCTGTTTCATTTTTTGAAACCTCTTGAAAAGACAAGGGGTACGTGAAGGAGATTTAATTATCTGTGAACAGCTGTAATGAATAATGACTAACAAACATATTCATACAGTTTTCTTCGCTTTTCCACTACTAAGCCATGTTTTTGGTTTCATGTTTGATGAGTCATTGTCTGACAAACTTACCTACAAGTGTTAATGGATGTAGACTGTCCAATTGTATTTCTCTATCTTCGCCACCCTAAATGCATGAAATTCAAATGGTTGGAGACAGTAATTATCGCTGTAATTGTTTTTTGGAGGTGGATGAAAGTTTTGGGAAGGGAAGGCAAGGTTTTGTATCAGGTAAGCACACGAATCAAAAAAGCCCTTTTTTGTTTTTGCTATATGGCTTAATTTGACGTATAATTAAAGCAGTAGGATTGAATTATGCAGTCCCAAAAAATAATCAAGGTAAAAGGATTAGCGCAAAGTCATTATGTGAAAAACTGTCCATAAACATATAACTTTAATCAATCTAAGATCTTAACAGGGGATATCAGTTTGAACTTAAAGGTGTATAATTTTTTTTCAATGAAATACAATTTTCTTTTGGTCCAAGTTAAGATTCTGGTACTATAGTCCCGTTTGTTTAATTTTTTAAAAATATATTTTAAAATTTTTGCAAAAGCTTTTATTTTAAGCTTGTGAAAAAACATCATTTGTTTTGTTTTAAGTATTTTTAAATTTTTAAAAAGAACTTTAACAAACACTTCCAGCTATTCTTTTCTTAGTTTGACGTAGAAAAACAATCATAGTAGCTTTATCTTTTGTAAAGTGTCCACGGAAAATTAGAGCTTGGGTAATTAAATTGGGGAAAAAATCCAGTAAAAAATTGCATTGGAAGCCTCAATTCAAATTTGATTATAAAATTTAGACAGACTATTAGCTGACATAAAACGGCGATATGATTCAAGCCTTTAAGATCCGTTCGGATTGAGAATTTTCTGTTTTTATTTTATATTTTGTCAGGAAATATTTTTTTTTATTTTATTTTCAGAAAATTGTATATTAAATAGTAAAATAAAAGGTTTTTAATTTTCTTAAGCTCTAAAGGTATGTTTTAATTGAATGTTAAACTCTAATTTCTTTCAAGACGAAAATAACTACCATATTATGAACCACACATATTTAAGAGGTCCAAGTATCTGATAACTAATTTGAGTTTCATTGGTTGCTCCGATTTTTTAGATGATCCATCTGAGCGAGCTCATGTCTTTTTAATCAAACATGACATTTGAAGATTCTAGATGATCTAGACCACTTGGGGTCTTTTTCTTTTTTTTTTTGTTATATTTGAATTATATATTATTTTTATTAAAATTATTTCCTATAGATATTTAATCTTAATTAAAATTATATTATTGAAGATGCGAATTGGCGGAATAAAGATGGACCTAGTTTAATTAATAATTTTGAATTTAAGATTAATTTTTTATTTTATAATGAAAAGAATAAGGTTTAAATTTATAATTTAATTAATTATATTTTATAAAAATATATTTACAATTTTTAATATTTTTTAAATACTTTATTTATATATTTATTTTTATAATAACTTTAATTAATAAATATTAAATATTTATATAACAATTTTAATAAAAAAATTTAACTAAATTTTCTTATATAAAAATAATGTTAAATAACAGATGATTTTTAAAATAAATCTTGTAGAGATGTTTTTAATATTTTGTATATAAAAATTTTTAAAAAATTATTATTTTATAATTTTTAATTTAAAACTAAAAATTTTATTTTAAAAAAAAAATTTAAAAATTAAAATAACATTAACGAATTGATAAAAAAAGAAAAAACAAAGAAGATAATTCTGTAACAATATGCTTGGAAACATAGCTGTTACACACACTACCGACAATTCATTACATATATGGGTTCATTATTGGGCAGAGTCATCATTCGACTTCCCATATCTCTCGGTGATGGTCATTGGTCAGGACAATTAAGTACCTTTAAAACCCCAATCAGTTTCCTGGATATCCTTCATTCACCATTCATGCTTTAGAAGAAAACGTAAATTTAAAACAGTACATGGTAATAAAAGAATAATGCACATTTTTTAGATATTACATTTAATTACATTATATTGATATTATATGTTGAAGTTAAGAAGAATGAAAGATTGGTGATTAATGTATATTATTATTCACTAATTTTATCTATTCTTTATTTTTAGGAGAGGTTAATGATATATATTTTTTATTATTCACTGAGTTTAAAGTTAATTTAAATTATACATTTTGTTGGACATGTTCGGATCAATTCGACTAGCCTGATCCATCTTTTAAATTTTACAAGGCTAATCGTATTTATATACAAATTTATTTATTAGAAAAAGGAACAAGAAAATCAAAATTCCTAAAAAATAGTTGAAGATATTCTTAAATAAAAAGATTAAAGACTAAATTATGAGATAATAAAAAATTAATCTTTAAAAATATTATAAAGTGTATCTAATTTTCATATATATATATATATATATATATATCAAATTTGTATATTAATAAAAGAATATCTTAACATATATATATATATATATATATTATGAGTATGAATATTATTTATATTAAAAAAATTATGAAATATATTTTAATTTTACAATTATAATTTAATTTAATGTTAATTATAAAATAACCTTAATTTTAGTTTTTACAAATTATAAAAAAACGATTCATATCACTAATTGCTAATGAAATATATTATACATATACACATGTCACATTATATATTATTTTAAACTAGTTGATAATGTAACATATTTAAATATTTACTATGTCATAATTTAAATAAAAAAAATTAATTTTAAGAATTTATAATTTATAAAAATTAAACCTAATAAAAATTAAATAATAAAAGTTAAATTTAATCATATTTATAATAACTAAATTATATAAAAAATTAATAAAACAAAAGTTATGTAAATAAAAATTAATCTAATGTGACATCATTAGTGTATGGAGAGTTTGATTAAGATGGAATTATTTTTTAAATTAATTATTAAAATAGGATTGTTTTAATAC
The DNA here is from genome assembly GCA_037954105.1 of Canavalia gladiata. Lineage (NCBI taxonomy): Eukaryota > Viridiplantae > Streptophyta > Magnoliopsida > Fabales > Fabaceae > Canavalia > Canavalia gladiata. The sequence goes on along the minus strand of CM075667.1, from coordinate 13,882,337 downwards.
ATTTTACGGGTTTGGGGTATGAATTTTGTAAACCAAAATGAAGATACATCATGCATGCGGAGCATTATCAATATGCGTCATATTTTTGTATGGAAACATTTAGAAGGGCGCCATATGTGGACCCTATGTGTGGGAGCATTTGAATAGAAGGCACAGTTTTGTGTAAGAGCACTTGAAGAAGAGTCATAGGTTGTGTGGGAGCATTTGGAAAGGAGGTACAGCCTTATGTGGAATAATTCGAAAAGGAGGCACAACCTCGTGTGGGAGCATTTAGAGAGGAGCCACAGCGTGTGGAAGCATTTGAAGAGAGTCACAACCTTGTATGGTAGCATTCAGAGAGAAGTCAAAGCGTGTGGAAGCATTTGGAGAGGAGCCACATTAAAAAAATTTCTTGTATAAAATGACTCATTACTGTCATTGGATGAACAAAAATTTCTCTCAAATATTATTGGGTTTATGTTTCTCTGCATCTAGTGATTTACTGTATTTCAAAAAAAAAATTATTAAACCATTCTTAGTTTAGTGATGTTTTAGATATTGTGATTTGAATTTAGTTTAAATTATATTTACGAAAGTATATTTTTTTTGTGCAAGTTTGTATTTATTTTCTGCTATAATTTGTTATTTTATTTTTATTTTGAATATTAACTAATTTGTTTTAATTTAAAAAAAAAGTTTGAAAAATTAACTGTGTTATGTATGTAGTTTAAAAAATTTATGTTAATATGAGTAAAATTATTATTATCATATATTCAAGTGTTAGAATTTTTCAAGGAGAAAATGGACTTAATTTTGAAGAAAGTAAAAAAACCATTCATGTTAGAAGAGATATAAACCTTAATGAACTTAAACAAAAAAATTATAAAAAAATTAAAGTTTTCATCAAATCAAGTGATTTCTTTTTTAGTAGGAAAGTTTTTTATTTCAACTCATAAAAATGAGTACAGTGATTTTCAAATATGTGAATATGACGATGTTAAATATATTATTAATGTTTTTGAGCAACAGTCGTTAATGTCTGCATTAGAGATTTATGTTAAGATTGATGTGATTGACAGTTCAACAATGTTGATACAACATGGTAGTTTTAATACTGAAGTTATAGAAGATTGTCCTCCAATAATTGGTAAGTTAATGGATGTATGTTTACATAAATATTGACAATATTTTTATGAAATTAGTTTAAAACTTTTACTAAGTAAGAAGTTATTTTTGTAAGTAGCTTGTAATGAAGGTGTGAATCTATCAGACGATGATTGTGATGATTCAAATTATGATTTTCCACCCACATGGTGAGGATAATGATGATATTAATAAAGATGTTGATTGGGATAATCTAATTGATTCAAATGAAGGACAACAACCAAATTTAATAATAAGCGCTAGTCCTACTCCTAGTCTAACGAGAGCTAGTCCAATATCTTCTTTAATTGATTTATCTTTATTTGGATCTGAACAAGTAACACAATCAGGTAATGGTAAACATGTAACATATGTTGTATGTTACATGTTGTAAATTAATTGTTTATATTAACATGTTTAAATAATTTATGTAGGAGGTGAACCTTTTGGAACAGTTCTTCCCATTATACAAATATTTGTATGGAACATGGTGAGGAAGATATCAATTTATTTGAATTTAATGCACCTTCCAGTTGGTGTGTAGGAGATGCGTTATATGTTGGGTTACAATATAAGACAAAAGATGAGGTAAAGATGAAAGGTACATCATACTTTTATTGTTATTGAATCAAAATCGAGTTTTTTTATATGTGAAATTTCTTAATCACGTGCATGGTTGTCCATGTCGAATATGAACAATCAAATAAAAAATAATAGATAAATGACTTGTTACAAAATGGGACGAACTACACACATGCGTCAATACATCATTTTCGCAAGATCATAACAAACTTGACTCAGATTTCATATGTTCATGCATTTTAGGTACGAAATATAATCAAATATATATTATTATAAAATAGAATCGGTTAAACTAATGAAGTTTTAATTGATTTTCTTTAGGCATGATAAATCAAAAACTCGTTGTATCCATATATTCGATACAAGAAAGAATATAAAATCATAAAATGACGTGAAACATTAACTACAGTGATTCGAAAACGGAAAAAATAAAAAGGAATGGAACACTGCAATGTTGGTGACAATCAATTATTTAAAATATTAATGAAGTATTATTATATATTTTTAACAAAACTTTAATACTTAACCTATTAAATATAATTCGAATATAATAATAATAATTTAGCATAATATATATTGTCTAATTTTAAATATATTTAATTTTATTATATTATAATAAATTTATTTAATATTATCATTTTTTTTAAATTATAAATTTAATGTTATATTAAAAAAATTATTAAACGTTAACATTCATTTCAACGTTATAATGTAATAATATCATATATTTTTTAAAAATTTATTATTATTTTTAAATTTAAATATAGATAAATTATGCTAAAATTTAATTACTAATTTAATCTTATAAATTTTATAATTAATTCAAGTATTATTAATAAATATTATACAAAATTTATTCATTTATATTATACACTAATTAATCTAAATTGATACATATTTAATTTATTATAAATATAATTTATTTTATATAAAATATTTTAATAAAATTAAAAATATATAATAATTGCTGTTACATACTCATATATAAATTATTATATAATATATCTATATAAAAAATTTATTTAATTTTTTTTAAAAAATAAAACAGCCTTAGTGTATGACAGTTTTTTTTTGCAGTGATATAAATCCATATGTTAAGCTTGTCTTTAGTAATAAAAAATAAAAAACCAAATTTAAAAAAGTATAAAACATTTTTTATAAATAATTCAAAATTACAAAATTTCGAATGTACATAATTTCGAACTTACCCAATAATTCATAATATATTTTTTATTCCTATTCTCCTATTTTATTGTATATTTTATAATAAAAAATGTCATATCAAATAATAGAGGGTAAGAGAGAATGTGTCTCACATCAACTTTTTAGGGTTGTAGACCGTAGCCTGTGTGGTGTCCCTTGTACATTGTTGTTGTGGCCGTGTATGTAAACCTATCAAAGTATCAATATAGTAAGAATAGTACTTGTAAAATGCACCATTGCTTACCACCCGCGCAAAATGATTGCACATGTGCTCCGGAGCATTTCACGTCACTTGCTTCAAATCCCAACGTATAAATACAATTTTGCAAAAATATCATCCGAATATTTTTTTAAAAAAAAGATTTATTATATTTTTATTTTCCTTATCTTAATATTTTAGTTTTTTTAATTTTATTCGTTCACATTTATTTTTATAAATTTTCAATTATTAAAATTATATCTAATAATTAATATAAATATAACAAAATTATAATACAATATCATTAATTTGTATAAACTATTTTAATAGTAATAAAACGAGACTTCCGTCACATTTTGTATATTTTTTATGCTTCTAATTATTTTATTTATTCTTTTGTATATACTAAAGACATTTCTCGGCCAACAATAAGTATTTTATTTCTTTATATATGAATAATAAAATTAAAGAGGTGAGTTTTTTAAAGTCAAAGAGAAAAATGACTAACAAATTCATTAAAACAAGATATATTATGTATATTTTATTAATTTAATATGGTTTAAATTAATCAATTAATACATATAATTTTACTTGAAATTTTTAATTTAGTTTTTGTAATTTGAAAATTGTTCATTTCATTTCTACAGTTTTAATTTTTGTAATTAAATAATCTAATCTCAACATCATTGAATAAACATTTTTTTACATAATAAATTATAAGATACCATATGATTAAAAAGGTAACTTCAATTAAACATTTGTATCCATGACGGAGTTGAATAATCTTGTCAAAAATCTACCATTGTCAGCAATTCCACAATTGTTTTATTATCATTTTAAATGTTTGTCCCGAGTTAAACTGTTCACCGTTAGTGTTTGTCCAGTAAACTTAGTATTTGAAGATTTGAAAATAAATATTTTTGAAAAAGTAGTTATAAACAAAGGAAAAATATTAGAAATAAAGTAAAAAAAATAATGTAGACTGCCAAATAAAAAAATTATGTTATCCATATTTAATAAAGATGTAATGATGTTAAACATTATGGATTTAATTAAAAAAATGTAAAAAAATATATTTATTTTTAAAATTATAAAAAAAATTTAGGAAACTTATAAGGACTAGCTAGTTAATTTAATTTTTTATATGGTAAAAGTAAACTCCAACCGTGATTAATTATGATTATGGTGATTTTCTTTTATTTTAAAATAAAAGCCTTAATTTGATATAAAGTATTAAAAAATATGAAATGTAATTTAAATTGAAATGAACTAAATTTTAAACAATAATTATTGAGAAATAGAATATATTTAGAGATAAAATAATTTATTTAAAAAGAATTACCTGAATTATTAAAAATAGAACAATTATTATAAATATTTATTTAATAATAATAAACAATATTTATAATATAAAAGTGAGTTTAATTATTACATCTAAAATTCTAAAATGCATATTTAGTAACAAAAACTTATGCCGCGTATCAAATCATATATTATTAACAATTAGCATGCCTCGGCTGGCCTTAATTTTTTTACTGTATTATATTTAAATAGTTTATATTTTTCTTAATTTCCTAATGAACTAACTAGAGCACCTATGATGATTAAGCAAAAATACATACTAAAATTGGGACTTACTATTTTATAATAAAATAAACTCCGATGTTTTATTTTATAGTGTTGCTTTTCAGCTGCTTGGTTTAACTTAATTGTTAAACTCATGCAGAGAAAAAAAGTAAATATCTTACCTTCTTAACTAATTATAGAATATCGTAAAAAACTGTTTATAGAATTAAAATTTATCTTTTATGAAAAATGTTAATAAAAAATAATATTATAAAAACAGAATTTAATTTAAAGTTATTTACACTGTAAAAAAATTTATTGTAATTTTGTTTAAATAGATAAAAATAAAATAAAAAATAAAATTTATTTTCATTTATTTAAATAAATAAAAAATTAATAAAAATAAGTGATTGGTATAAAAACATATTTATGATAATCAGGAAAAATTAATTAAATTTTTAATATAATTTTTTCAAATTTTAATATTTTTATTTTATAATAAATACTTTTTAATAAAATATTGAAAAAACACATCCTTTCCACCGAAAATTTTTTCAGCCTATGTCACATCAACAATAAGTATAAATTTTTTATGTGGTTTCTAACCATTTTTTAAAAAAAATGGTATTTGTATTACTATTTTTATTAAAAATATAATAATAAATAAAAAAAGAAAAATTATAAATTATAAAATTTGATAAAAAGAGATGAAAAAATATATAATATAAATTTATAAATTAATTATATAAATAATACATCTTTTTCTGATTTTTTTGTCAACCAAACCAATAAAGTTAATTAATTATTTCTAAAATCAGTCCTGACCATTTTTTTTCTTTTCAAAATCAGTACAGCCAAACAACGTGTAAGACTAATGCAATTTTTATTTGAAGGGGAGGGGATTGAAGGAGAAGGAAATGGGAGTATGAAATACAAGTTGTTTATTTGGAACTAAATGAAAAGAATATAAAAGAAAGGAAGGGTCACTTAAAATTACTTCTCATAATTGGGGGAGAGGGTTGTGTTTTTTTTTAATAAAAAAATTAATGTATATAATATAAAAATAAAAAAACAAGAAAACAGTAATAGTAAAAATTTTATATTTCTATGATAATAATAATAAATTTACTACTTTTTTCTTATATAAATAAATAAAGAAAATTTGTTTACTTTTTATTTTTTAAATAAAATATTTTTTATATAGTATTTCTATTCTATTTTTAACATTTATTTTTGGTTCATATTTTTCTCCTTCTTCAAGGTTGATTAATAACGCGGACGATCCAGAGTGATGTACTAGTTGATTAGACTAATATAATTCAGTCAACCCGTATAGCAAAAGTTCATGAATATTTATTTTTATATTTTTAAATTAAGATTAATTTTTATTTTAATAAAAATCGACACATATTATTACAGTGAAACTATAATTTTTGTTAGAAAATAACACTATCAATATTTAGCAATAACCGAAGCTGAGTTATTCAAGGGTACTTTAAGTTAATAAATCAGAAGCCGCCAGTAAGTTTGCTAGGCCTATGCCTGTGGCCCATCACTAGTAATGTTCCAATTAAATTCATACCAAATCTTACACACAAAAAAAAAAACAGGTACGTATCTCAAGTCAGATTGCACCTAATTTTATTTTACATAATTTTATTGTATATGGATATAATAAATGTAAAATATTATTTTTATATAAAATAAATAAATTTAAACTGTACAATTATATATAAATGATTAAAATAAAGATTAATTATATAATTACTTAAAAATATTACATATTTTAAAAAATAATAATTTATATATTTTAATTTTATTATTTATAATAAAATTTAATAATTAATATTTATTTATCTTACAAATAAACTTTTATAAAATAGACCTTCTTTATACGTTGTCATATTATATATATATATATATATATATATATATATATATATATATATATTATTTATCGATATATAATATTTTAAAATTTAAATTATACTAAAATCAAAATTATAAAGATCTTAAAATTTAATTTATTTTTAAAATGTATATTCAAATTTTATATAATATATTAAAATTTAAATAAAAATATAATTTAAGAAATAATATTAGAAAAAATAAAATTAAATATTTGATATAAAAAAGTTACATAATTTAATAAAAATAAAAATAACTTATCAAATTATTCTTGTTAAAAATTAAAGACTTAAATCTATAATATACAAGTAGATTAGTTAATAATTTTATTTTATTTTATCTTTTTTATATATAATTATATATATATATAATTTATATAAAAAAATAAATATAAAAAAAATAAAAATAAAAATAAATAAGATCATTTCAAAAAATTTATATTTCAATTTATTTAAATTTTATCTTGATTCAATTTATTTAATAAATAAATAGATCTGGATTAAAAAAAATTTAAATACACAAATCAAACTTAAGTTTAAAAAAATTTATTTAATCTATTTAAAAATTTATTTATCCTTATATATGATATATTTATTTTTATTTTTATATATTATATTTATATAATATATATATATATATATATTAGATCTATTTAATAATTTTTTATTTTATAAATTTAAAATTTAAAATTTTTTTAATAGATTATTTATGTAGATTTTAAATTTATTTATTAATTTTTTTATAATATAAATTTTATAAATTTAAAATTAAATCTTAATATAAAATAAATTTTTTTAACAAATAATAAATTTAAATTTAAATTTTAAAATTTTAAAAAATAAATAAATTTAACCACTCAAAATCAATCTCAACTAATATAGGTGTAAACATGCAATTGAATACATAGTTAGAATGAAAATAGTTGAATATTGGTACCGTAAAAGCATTTAATATTGCTCATTTTTATTTGGTTACATACATGCACAGAAAAATGATGAGGCAGCAGAGGATAAAAGAGGCGGCAACAATGAATAGTGTAGGCCATAATATTGCTTGCCATAAGCTGGATTGAAAGGTAAGGTGTTGTGACTTTTTCAATTTCAAAGCTTTCGTCTACTTCCCAAAGCTTCTATATAAATAGAACACTTCCCTCCCTCCACTTCCATTCCACCTTAATCAATAATTTTAGGTCCAAACATGTCCATAGCTACCCTTAACACTTCTAGAAACGTGGATGTCTTTATTCTATTATTATTATCATGGCTTCTCGTATCTGCAGTGTCCGTTTGGGGACGACCTGCCACTTTTCTACAAGACTTTCGAATCACGTGGTCAGATTCTCATATCAGGCAAATTGATCAAGGCAGGGCCATTCAACTCATTCTAGACCAAAACTCTGGTAAGTCATATATTATAACTTAAAAAACTATACCAAAGAAAGAAACAATTACCATTTACCACACACTACTTCTTTCACAGGTTGTGGTTTTGCTTCTAAGGGTAAGTACATGTTTGGGCGTGTTAGCATGAAGATCAAACTCATACCCGGAGACTCTGCTGGGACTGTCACTGCATTTTATGTAAGTCTAAATCTCCTTAATTGCTATCACATTCACTTACTATGTTTGAGGTTTGAGTTAAATGAAAATAAAGGCATTTAATTAATAATTATCGGTGGATTATGGTAGATGAACTCGGACACCGACACTATACGTGATGAGTTGGATTTCGAATTCTTGGGAAACCGTAGTGGTCAACCTTACACGGTTCAGACAAACATCTATGCTCACGGAAAGGGGGATAGAGAGCAAAGGGTCAACCTTTGGTTTGACCCTGCTGCGGACTTTCACACGTATACTATTTTATGGAATCATCATCATATTGTGTAAGATATATACATGCTAGAGCTACTACTAATAAATAATTAATGAATTTAATAATTAATGAATTGAGCATGTTCATTAATTGCCAATTTGCTACTTAATTTAATAATGTGTTTCAATTATATATATATGGTATATGTGCATGCAGGTTCTCCGTTGATGATGTTCCCATTAGAGTGTACAAGAACAATGAAGGAAAGGGAATAGCATACCCAACGATGCAACCAATGGGAGTGTATTCCACATTGTGGGAGGCTGATGATTGGGCGACAAGAGGTGGGTTGGAGAAAATTGATTGGAGCAAGGCACCTTTCTATGCTTATTATAAGGAGTTTGACATTGAAGGATGCCCGGTGCCAGGACCTGCTAAGTGTGCCTCTAACCCAAGTAATTGGTGGGAGGGGTCTGCTTATCAAGCTCTTAATACCATTGAAGCCAGAAGATATAGGTGGGTTCGTCTCAACCATATGATCTATGATTATTGCCAAGATAAGTCACGGTACCCAGTGACCCCACCCGAGTGCCTTGCCGGCATTTAAACCCAAAATTCATACCACTTCAATAATTCAAGTACATGCCACCATACCCCCCTTCAATTTACATTGTCTTTTGTTAAAACAATTTGTGTATATTTACTTTTGTTGAGTTAATTTCAGTTTATTCCATGTGGTTGGTCTCTTTTATTATTTGAACTCCTTTATAAAAGAACACATAAAATAATTTGGCGGTGTAAACCACCAGAAAATTAGATGTAAAAATGATCAAATCATCATGCCACATGGATAATCTGAATTTGACGTTTTTTATTTTTTAATGGGGCAAAGGCTAAGTTCCAATCAGAAGGGGAAAAGTCAAAAGCCACTTCTGGATCTATTATCATTTGTATTTAAGTGCGCATTGTTTGTGGTCTAATAAAGCTTGTCTCTTACTGTGATGCTTGATGAAGGATAATTTTGGAGCTGTGATGTAGAAAATCTCATTGTTTGTGTTATGAAGGCTTCCTCTATATAAGCATGGATAACATGTGGTTGGTATATAACAATAACATGCTCTGAACCGTCATAAAGCTGGTCCCATTACCGCTTCATTTATGATGAATCTAAATCATAAAAGGTCCCCTAAAATTGCTGAGAAACGCGCTTGCCAAAGAGGGAAGTGTAAGCATTAAAAACAAGAAAAATGTTATTTTTGTTTTTTATTTTATTAATAAATTTTATTTTAGTTTTTTATTTTAAAAAGTTTAATAGTTAGTTCTTCCGTATTATTTTTGGTGTTTTACATTAATTTTTTAATTTATTTTCTGTTAATGATATAATGATGTATGACATTAATAATCATATTTTTTTTATTTTGATAACAATAATAATTATAATTTTATTTTTTGATAAAATTTGTTGTAAGTTTTTGTGAATAAAAACATTGACATGCACCTTAACTTTTTTAAAATTGTTTGAGTCACTTTTTTTTTCTCCTCAGAGTTGATTTTCACTTTTAACAAAATCATATTAATGAAAATCTATCTTTTAGTGGTTTTATTTAAACTTTTAATTTTTTTCTTTATAAATAGTGTATATGATTTACCATCATGATCTTATTTTTTTAATTTGGATAGTTAAGATGGATAATAGAAGGATGAAAGAACAAAAGATTAAATCTTTTGTAATTGAAATATCAATATTATAGATGAATGTTGGAGATCTATCATAAAATATCTTAAAAATATTTTTCTATCTTAAACAAATTTATACTAACTACAAAATTTTATAATAAATCTTGTAATATAAATAAATTAACTAATAAATTAAATAAAATTACATTTACCACTTAAAACGATTTTTTTATTTTCAACAATTGTTGTTTTTATTACACTATATGTATTTTAACATACATTTAAAATATACACACTAAACATTATTACTTAAACGCACTAAATCTGCACCAAAATAAAAAATATTTTTATGATTTGCACCACTTTTTTTTTAAAAAAAAAAAAAAACTGCTCATGCACAATTCCAATATCAACCAAAGTCATGGCATGGCTGGATTACACACGCTCACCACCAATGTTGGTGCAAAACAATTTCCTGCATATAAAGTAAATAATTCAGGGAAGAAAAGGCAAGTGAGGCTCCATTCAATTATTTGATAAGATATTGTCTTTGCTTGGATATGGCTCAAAGAAAAAAACAAATTATGATTCAATAAGGTTCTCTGACCAGTGTATATATTCCATACAATATGTGCAAATCATGCAATAATACTTCTTATATTCATATAATAATATCTTCTTTTATTGATAAAAAAAATAATGATCCTATTTTATTTTAGTACAATTATGTTTAATGTAAAATACATTTATTTTATTAAACGAAAATTTATAGATACAGATATTTCAATATCTAGTTCCTGCCTATTAATAAATGGAAAAAATTATTAAAAAAATTTACAAATATTTATAAATAAAAATATTTTTTCATTCAAAAAAATTAATATTTTATCTAATAAATATAAACTATTTTATCATCTCTATCATAATTTATAATATTTCTTTTTTTAAAAAAATATTCTAATTAAAAAATTATGTATATGAATAACAATTTGAGTTCAAGATTTCTTTCTAATAATTATAATTATTTAATAATAATAATAATAATAAAACTAAATAAAAAAAAATAATATATACTCAAAGCTCAATAAAAAAAAATAAAAAAGGAATGAAATAGGTAAATTTTTTTTGTTTTGTTTTAAGAAGGAAACAGGTTAAAAGGCAACAGTTATTTCAGTTAAAGATTTTGGTTATTTAGTTGAAACTATAGTTAAAAAACGGTTCGAGTTAACAAAATAAAACTTAGGTTAAATTATTGAATTTAAGAATATAAATAATAAATAAATAAAAATGTAGGACTTTTCAGACGGAACTTTTTGTTTTGGAGATTAAAAAAAAGAAGAATTCTCCCTCCAACATACAGAACAAAAGTTAGAAAAAGAAATTGTAAGCCTCCACCATTTTTTCCGGTAACGAATGCACTCCTCTACAATTTTTAGCTAGAGTTAGGTTCAAATAATTCACTGTGATTTATGTAAACTGTATACCAAATCAAAACCAAAAATTAGTCTTAAAATAATTTACAATATTATTTTGGGAATCTACATGCCTACCTTTTTCTTGTTTCACCAACTGCATTTGTCAGTGACATCGTACAGTCACCGGTAATCCGTTGAGGTCGCTCTCAATTCCCTCTCCCACTATGGCCGCTGTCACTCCCTCGCCATGTCTACAAAAACCTCGTATAGAAAATAGCACAAATGGTAGGAGCTCCATTGGCTCATTACATAACATTCAGGTCAAGCCCGGGACATTTACCTGTTTTTACTAGGATAGAAGAACTGGCCGGAATCTTATTTACTAGTGAACCTGCCAAGAATTAGAAGCATGCTGAGTAAAATGCAGCTATGGCAGCTTGGTCATCTTTAAAACAATTGGCAAAAGAGACTGCAAGTTCTTTAACCGAACAATGATGAACTGGAACTTATCACAATATCACGGGCTTTACTAAACTATCCTCTGAAGGAAAAGATCACAATGTCTAATTCAAATGCTCGGATTTTTTTACAAATGTGGGGTTAAAAAAAATAATTATGTAATTAGAGACAAAAAAAAAATATTTATCAAAATAGGATTAAAAAAAAATATATGCCTCCCAAAACTATAGCGTATAAATTTATAAACTTGATGCTATAAATTTAAAAAGTTACCTTGAAAGATCTTTAATGGACACCTTGAAACTCTTTAGTAGTGTCATTAATATCACGGATTTTCCCGTTCTCTATGTCAATTATGTCCAGAAAATTTTCCCGTCCTCAAATCTGGATGGTCTCGTTATGTGGCAATTAGAGGTTCAACTCTTGCTCTTTCTTTTGTCAGTTTAGGCATGTTAGAATTTGTCTCGTTCTTTTGGTTGAGGTTGGAAATCACCCATGATAAAGAGGCCTTACCAAATCCCATTGAAGTTACACTGTTGGTGGTGATGTGTTTGATATCCTCTATCTTTCTAGTTTTGATCATGGTTATAGTTACCAAAACTGTTTATTTGGTGAGTGGTGTGATGATCGCAGGTGGAATATTGTTTTTTTATTCATAAAGCTGTGTAAGACAAAGAACTGCTGGGTGAAGTTCAGTGTTATTGGTAGCAAAGAAGATAACGACGATGATTTTGAAAGGGGTGTATTATGATTCGGTCAAAATATACAAATATCTTCCATGAAGAGTATTATATTGTTTGAGTTACATTTTGTGTTAATAACTGAAGCTTGTATTAGATGTGGATAAAAATTATGTAACCTAAATTATGTCTTAATAAGAGTATTATATAAATTTATATGTTATACCCATAATTTAAATGTCACAGTCATGACATCTAAATTTGTTTTGATAATATTTTGATAAATATTTTTTTTATTTTTTATTTTTAAATCCCACCTTTGTAAAAAAGCCTAAAAGAAGTATTAGATTCAAAATCTCAGAACAATCAGTTCTCCACTACCCCTAGCCACGTCAAATAGCTACTCTTACACAACTGTTAAAGCGCGGATCCAGCAATCAATGAAATTTAGTAAATAAAACAAATCCAATTAGCTTTATTCCGGAGGATAATAACATAGCGTGTTCAGTGAAAAAATAAGGCCACTAAGTAACACTTAAATGTCACCGGTGCCTAGAGCTGTTAAATGGGTCAACCCTACCCTAAAAAGTTCTAACCATATGAGCTAGGGCTTAAAAAGTTTTAGGGCCAAAAAGTCTTAAATATAAAAAATCCTTAGGGTCAAGTGGGCTAGGGCTAGTACATGGGTCAGTCCTTACATAAAAAATTATTATTATCTTAAACTGCTGACTACAAATTTTGGTTCAAAAATAAAAAGGTTACCGGATGAAATGATAAATGTTGTGCTTTTGAAAATGATTTTAACTAAGGATGAAAATAGACTGAACCAACTCGAAATTAGTTCGAGACTTGATTCAATAATTAATTTGTTGAACTTAATTCATGAACCAAATAAGCTGAATTTGAGCTAAAAATTAAACTTGTTAACTAAACCAACTAAACCTGAGCTATGTATAACTCTACTCGTTTGATTCATGAACCAGCTTGTTGTATATAAATTAAATTCATATAATTTTTAATAATTTTTTATAAAATAGATAAAATATATAACTTAATCATAATATATACTATTATAAGTTATATGTTTATAAAATTTTTTAATTTCAAAATTGGTAACAAAATATAAATTTAAAATATCCAATGTATAAATTAGTTATTTGATTTATTAAGTATTAATAATAATTTAAATGTAAATATTTATATTTTATATAGACTATAATTATATTTATAATTTTTAATTAGACAACCATTTTATCAAAAATATATTGGTAAATTAAAAATTTTAAATATTCTACATTTATTAACTTTTAGTTCATATGACTTGACTTAACGAGCTAGCAAGTTGAACCAAGTCGTTCACCTTAGTTCTAACAATGAAAACATTTCAAGAAAAATAAATTTTTTTTATTAAGTAGAAAAAATGTAATTGATGTCATATTCTTCACTTCATGAAGATTAGGAAAAGTAAACTCCAAAAAACTACAAATGATAAGCAATATATAACAAGTTCAAAATAATTTACAATCTTAAAAAAATATTACTCACATAATTATATGTCAAAAATCAAAACAAGTTTGTTACACGGAAACAATGACCAATGTTATAAGATTAATTCATCTTTAACAATTTTCTCCAACCAAGATGTTATATCTAATACAGGTCGTCACTCACTTGAGTTTTCTTTAACAACAGGTTCTTCTATATCAGTAAGTTTAGGTAAAGTTTGTTTAACTTTATAAACTTACATAATTATATTTCCTATTCTATGAAATTTTTGACTAAAAATCGCTTCAGTTTGGAGTTGTTTTTTCTTTATTATTCTGATAAGAAGTGTTCCTGTTGATAAAGGTATCAATTTGATTCATCCAAACCAACTCAACTTTAACTCATGTGTGTCAAGATCAAAATAGCTTGATTACCTATGAGCTTCATTTTTTTTTTCAAATATTTTTATTTTTCTATAAATTTTTTTCCTCTCTAGTTTTTTTTTCTCTCTTAAAATAAAGTAGTAATGAAAAATTAAAATAAATAAGAAAATTTAGAAAGAGGAGAAAGCAAAAATATGGAGAAAGGGAAATTTTAGAGATAAAGACGTAAATATATTAGAAAAAATAAATTAAGAAAAGATAAAAGTATAAAAAAGTTGAGAAAATTTTGAGAAAAAAAGAAAAATTTTAGGGACAAATGAAAAAATAGTTAGAGAAAAATAAAAAATCTAAAAAAAAAGATAAATAAATTAAATAATATTTTAGTATAATAAAAAATATTGAAGATTAGTTAAAGAGAAAAATAAAAAAAATGTGAGAAAAAATTAAGAAAAAGAATAAAATTTGAAGGTTATATGGATTTAAATTTAAAAATTATATTTTAAGATAAATTACAAAAAAAAAATAGGGCTAGGGCTGGCCCTAGAGCCAGCCCTAACTAAACCCTTTAAATTAAGGGTCATGTAGGGTTAAGGCTTAAAAAAGCCCTACTTCTAAATGGGGCACATAACGTAGGGCCAAAACTTAGGGCTAAATGGGCTGGTCCTAGGACCTTAACCCATTTTGACAGCTTCGGTACCATAAGGCAAGTATTTTATTCTTTTAATAAAATAGGTGTTTATTCCTACAATTTAATTTTATGGGTAAACAAGTCATAAAAATAATAATAATCTCATGCTCACTTCTACTCTTTCGATATTGTTTTTTCAATTAACTTTAATTTATTTATTTATTTTTCAATTAATTTTAATTTATTTATAAAATTCTAAATTTCATTTAATAAACTTTTAATATTTAATTTTCAAAAAATTATATAAATTTTAGTATAATTTTTATCTGTTTTAAACTACAAACATATGTAAGTTTAAAAAAATATTTAAATATTAAGTTTTTCAATTAAATTTTCATATTCTTAGTTTCAAAAAATATATTTTTAAATTTTAAATTTTAAATTTTACACAGTAAACTTTCAACATAGATACGTAGTGTTTCCTGAGATTCGTTATTTAAAAAAAATATAAATTTAAATGCAATCTTTATTTACTTTGAACTTTGAGCATTGTGTTTAGATTTAAATATTATTTATTTATATTTTTTAATTAAATTTTTATTATATTCAATTTAAATTTTTAAAAAATAATTTAAAGTTTTAAAATTTTAAATCTTATGTTTTGGTAATCTTATAAATTTTATTATAATCCTCACTTGTCTCAAATCTTATGTATATGTATATATATTTAAAAAATTATTTAAATTTTAAGAAGTAAAATATTTTAAAAATAATTCTTCATTTAAATTTATTTTAAAATATCCAAAATTATAAATATCATACAACAAATTTTTAATACAAATTTATAACATATTTTGTTGTCGGCTAATTTGAGAACAGAATCGTGTAGGTCCTAATGCAATTCTCATTTGCTTCGAATCTGTACATATGTGGATTTTTAAAGATTTTTATTAAAACATTCAAACTGCTTTAAAATAAACTCTTAACTCTCTAAAAATCTCATTTCCATGATATTTATAAAAGATCACGTCTTTAAACTAGTATTACATAATCTTGAGTTTCTTACTGCATTAGAAAATATGTAAAAGCAAGATCATTTTCATAAACACTATTTATTTTTATTCTATTTAAAAGATCAAACAATTTTTAAAATATTAAGATTATATACTCAATTTAGAGGTATCGTTCTTTAAATATCTTCCTTTTTTATAACCGACTCTTGAACGTATAACTTTTTTTTTGTTAAGATTTTTTCAAATATTTTCTCCTAAAATAAAATTTTATGGCGACTCCACGATAATATTAATTCTTTCTATTGTTCTTTGAGTTTGTTGTTTCATGGTAATTTTAGTTATAACAAATGGTGATTCCGCTGAAAACTTTAAAAAGTCAAATCATGCTCAAAGTTAAAAGTTTATAATTCATGTTGATCCTTTTTTTTTTTATTTTCTATTATTTATTTCATATTTTATTAATATTTATTTGTAATTATCAAAACCCCACTTCAGGATAGAAGAATTTCTCCCAGTATATATTTGTTGTGATTCCTTTGTACTGAAGGATATAATTTCAAATTATTTATATATCCTCCACAAACTACACTAATACATGCATATCATGAATGAGATCCTATACCTGCGTTCAAGCAAAACTTAGGATAGAGATCATGAATGGGATTCTATACCTGCGTCCAAGCAAAAATTAGGATAGAGTGGTCTAGCAGTTTCACTTTGGATGCACATACTATTTGATTATCACAAAAACTTTCAGCTAGAACGTGTCTCTTTATTGTTATGGCAAACATGATGAATTAGATCACAAGTCATCTCTTGTGAAATTCATAGAATAGAATGACCTTAGACCAGATTGTAATCCACCTCATTTAGGAAATTAAGAGGGTATATTTTTTAAAATTATTGATAAACACACAAAACATCATCATTTAAATTAATTTAAATTAGAAAAATAAGAGAAAAAAATTAATAACAATAAAGAGAATAGAAAAGAAAGGTAGATAAAACTAAAGTTTAAGAAAAAAAAAATAGATCAACAAAGAAAAATTTTTAAGAACAATTTCTTTCATCAATAGATTAAAATTTCAACTAAGAAAAATTGGTAATTTATTCAAAAAAAGACAGAAGAAGAAAGTTAAAAAAAATTATAAAAAATAAAAAATTCTCACATTAATAAATTAAATTGGAAAAATTAAAATAATTTTAATATATATATATATATATATTCAAAAAAAAGATAATTAAAAAATTAAAAAATTAAAAAAATATATAAAAATAATAATTTCTCATTCAATATGAAAAAGAGAAAAGAAATTAATAGATGAGATGATTGAAATAAAATCTAAAAAAAAATTTAGCAAAAAAATATTTAAAAGAAATTACTAAAAAATAAAAATATTAAAAAAAAAACTAAATTAATGAAGTAAAAGATCCCTTAATCGTATAAATTTTAAAATGTTTAATTTTTAAAATTTTAATTATTTATGCATTTTAATATGTCATTCATTCAGTTATTAAATAAATTTATTCTAAAATATTTTTAAAAAGCAGAGATTTTGAAAATTAAAATGAAATAAGAGAATGATAAAAACTACACTAAATAACTTAACTGGATTATGTCATATCAGTTTTATTTTGGTATTCATTAAAAATTTTATATAATTAAAAAATTGAACAGATTGAATTAAATTATTTTTTTATTGCAGAATGCTAAATATGTTTTGGCTGAACAAATGATTATTATTTTATTTTTTTAAAATAAAATATGATAATATGTGCTAGTATAATATTATAAAAATATAATTTTATTTATTTTTATTGTTTTTATTATGTTCATCAAATATTAAATTTAAATTTTTAAATATTTTAATACACGGTTGATATTAAATATTATAATACTAGTTTAAATTTTAAAAAATATTAATATATATTTTGATATAATTTTTTAAAATTTAAATGTTATTATTTTATCTTTTTACTTGATATTTGTCATCTATTTCAACAAGGTAAGAAAAAATAAATTAATTATATAAAATTATTGATAAAATAAAAAAAATATTAACAAATATTCATTTTAATTATTAATAATTTAGCATAATTTTTTAAAATTTTAAACAAATAATGAAAATTTAAATTATTAAAGAATTTAACATAAATATAAAAGTTTTGCATAAATCATAAACAACTAACAAGAATTTTTAATT
This sequence comes from Canavalia gladiata, assembly GCA_037954105.1. Lineage (NCBI taxonomy): Eukaryota > Viridiplantae > Streptophyta > Magnoliopsida > Fabales > Fabaceae > Canavalia > Canavalia gladiata. Next base: position 13,863,998 of record CM075667.1, on the reverse strand, counting down.
TTTAAAAATCTTCTAAAATTTAATAAGAATTAAAAAATTATGGATAAATATCAATAATTTTAGTAAAATTTATTCTTATCTTCTTAAAATTATAACTAAACTATTTATCACATATAATTTTTTAATAATTTAAATAATTAGTAAAAATTTAAACTCCTAATAAAATAAAAAAATAACTAATATTAGAAATGTTTTCTTTATTGTGTATAGTTGGACCACATTTCACTATTAATCGTTTCCTACGAATTGAATAAGATAAAACATTAATCTTTATACTCTTTCCCGATCAACTCCATTATAATTATACATGTATTTTATGTAGATACTCTTTATCGTAAATGTTCAGGTCAATGTTTTTTATTTGTATTTTCTAAAACAATCGGTTCATCGTACTTTTCATTAAATTTTAAATTCTTAATTTTTTTTTTATTATTTTTAGAATAATACATGGTAATGTTTGTTTATTTAAGTCACTTCATTTTAAAAAAATATTTATTTAAATTTTGCCTGTGCGAATATCAATATTTAAATATATTATACTTCGGTTTGAATATCAATTTCGCCTGGTTATAAAATAAATTATAATTCGGTTTGAATAAAATTTTAAATTGAATTGAATTTGATCTAATTAAAAATGGTTTGCATTAAATTAAATAATTTATTTTTATATATTTACTCTTAATTTAATTAAAAATTATAAATAGCAAAATTTTTATTTAAAACATTATACAAAATTTATACAACAAAAAATATGAGGTATAAAATTATTTTAAATTAATAAACTTATAAATCTATTAGACCAATAAGAATATATTTTTAAAAAATTAATAATAAGATATAATTTTAAGAATAAAATTCTAAAAGATAGTTAAGTATTATAAGTTTATAAATATAAAGTTGTATGAGTGTAAATGGAAAGTTAATTTTATAAATAAATATATATATATATATATATATATATATAAGTTTAGTTTAAATTAGATTATTTTTAAAATTAGATTCAAAATTTAATCTAATTTGATAATAATTTGTTTTTTTTTTTAATTTCGATTACTTCAATTTTATTTTTTTTCAGGTTTATGATTTACCATTGGTTCAATTTATAAATACTCCGTCCTAACATGTGATATTGATCTGTAAAGCTAACTTACGGGCTTATGCTATGTCAGTGGTCAGTGCTAACATGTATTACTCTGTTTAAAAATATAAATTGGATAAATATATTTTATATTTTTTACTATTTTATTAAAGTTTATTAGTTTAAAAATAAAGAATTCCATAATTTTTCATCTAATTTTTATCTTTCAACATTCAATTTTTTATACTTTATTCATCTTAATATAATTATCCAAATAATAAATAAAGAAAGAAATTAAATTATTTTAAAAATAAATTTAGGATAATTTAATTTATTTAATAATATTTTATATAATGAATAAATATTTGTTTACAAATTAAAAATTGAAAAAAAAGCAAATATTTTTAAATGAAATAATCTTGTAATAGGAAGAATTTAGTTACTAAATAAAATAGATAAAAACTAAGAATAAAAATAAATAAAATTATTTTATAAAATTTAGGATTCAACTAGTTTAAAATTTAATTTAATTTAATTTGACAAATAAATAATTTTATATCTGTTAAAATATTTTTTTAATAAACAAATCAGGTTAGATTTGTAAAAAATTTATGTAACCTATTCAATAATTTATTTATTTTTATATATTATATATATTTATATTTATTTAATATATTAAATTTGTATAATATTTATTTTAATATATTTTATTTATATATAATATATATTTTTTAAATTTATTTAATTATTTTTTTATCTTGTAAATTTATTTTAAATTTATAAATTTTTTTAATTAATTGTTTATATAGATTTTAAGTTTATTTATTAATTTTTTTAATATAAAATTTTAAATACATTTATAATTTTTTAAACTTTAAATCAAACCAGATTTTAATAAAAAATATTTTTACAGAATAACAGACTTAAATTTAAAATTTAAAATTTTAAAATAAATTTAAATATCTAAAATTTAACTAAATTCAACCTATTTTTATTTTTAATAAAAATATATTATTGATTAAATTTAAAATTTAAAAAATAAAAAACAATAGTGACCGATGAAAATTATGTCATTGTAATGTATTGTAACTTCTAAAACAGTCTTCGTCACTTATTTATATTTACATAACACATATATTTTAATAATATTTTATATTATTTTATCCTATTTATAATAATTTTTTATTTTATATAAATTATTGTATAAAAATGGTGTGAAAGTATTCCTTTTTAAAAAAATTTCTAATTGGAACCATGGGAACTGAATAAACCCGTCAGTTCAGTGCTCTGCAACCTCCCATGGTGTGTGCATGATTTTTTTCACACATCCATTTTTATATTTGTTATAATTTTCATTATTTTTCTATTTATTTTTTATCATATCACTTTAAACATCTATCACTTTTCTTTTATCCTTTCGTATCTCTCTTTTTCTTCTTTAAAGAATATACTTCCAAAAGTCTTTATTTTTAAATGATATTTTGTCCCAATGTTAGCCATTAACCTGCAAAATTTTCATCACCATAACCCCAATCGAATAAAATAAACATTCTTGAATAGCTAATGCTAACTGGGATTCTTTATTTATCATCCGCAATACTATATTAAGCTAAATAAAATACTGTCCTGAAAATCTAAATACAGAATATTTTTACTTTCTAAAATCAAATTGTAGCTGCCGGATCTTTTTTAATTTGTTTATTGAAGTATGGTACATGGAAGAAAATAAATTGCATCACCAGTAACCGTAACATGATAGCAGCATTCAGTCTTTTTATTTTTTGTTCCGATTTTGATGAAGAAGTATTTGCTAAAAAAAGCAAATGTCAGAAAGCACATAATGTATAAAAGAAATGGTTCATGTGATGTTGGCGATGGAGGAGAGAACAAAGCTGAGTAGAGCAAGATGTTGGCATTTGGCAATACCTGGAGAACAAGAAAAAGAGACAAGAACAGAGAACATGTATACGACCCCAAGCCGAAAAGGGAAGGCACAGAAGCATCCTTTCTGCTACAGAACAAGCGCAACTAACTGTAGGGAACAAGATTCTCTTTTTTTTACCACGTTCACAAGACATTGGTCTTTCCCTTCAAAACTATTTATATATTCACCAATCAACATTCTGAGTCACATTCCTTACAAAAGACAATGTGAAGTTGTGAACACTTTTTTATTACCCATCACAACTCATAACTGCTCCCTTTTCAAAATTTAATGCGGGGATTTTTCTAAGTCATCCTTCGTCCAAAAAATATCAAACTAATTGCTGTTTGGTTCCAGCAATATATGTTTCATTTTTTTAAAATGAAATTTTAAATTCGAAATATATATATAGGAAAAAATTAATCACACTATATTATAAATATTCTCCCTATTTAAACAGAAATGTTTCTTCACAAGTATACTGTGGTTTAAAAAAAAGGGTAAAGAGAATATAAAATTGTTTATATTAAGGGAATGGCTCCCTGCCTCCCTCCCCTTCCCCCTTTTATGACTGTGTTACTAGAATATTTAGATTTAGCATTGGTATGATTTGTTTTATTGATTAAAAATTGAAATGGTTAAAAAAGTTCCAAAAATACTATTTAAATATGTTTGGATATTATCATATAAAAATATATTAAAATCAAATTATTTACTTATAAATAAAAAATTAATAAATTTGTTTTTAAATTTATAATTTAATTTATTAATTTATTTTTATATAGTTTTTTATTTTTATATTTTATCCTTAATAATTAATTATTTCAAATATAAAATTAAATATTATATTATATCTATTTTTATAATTTTACTATTAAAAAATAATTTTTATATAATTCAAATAAAATAAATTATTTTAAAATAAATTTTTGTCCAATATATAAATATAAAATTTAATTTTTATAATCAATCATAATAATAATTAATTATAAATATAATCAATTATTAAAATAATTTAATTTTTTCAACTAATCTAAACACGCACCAAGCGAATAACATATATGGGATTTTTTTGAATTTGATTTTTTTTTTTAAATTAAACGGGTATACGATGATCTATGTCCTTTGATGTCAATTATGGAAGTGCCGATGCAATTGTTTTGTTTTAAGTTATTAAACACATGAAATTCAATCTCTATCTGTATTTATTATATGTACAATTATTTTCAGACATGACAGATAATTAGGAGCCTGTTTGAAAAGTAATTGAATTTGAGATTTCCAATTACTGAGACATGATTAACGGAGTTTTATTAAAAAGAAAAAAATAAATCCTCACATCCAACATCAATACAAACAAACCTTAACATTGGGTGTAGAGAGTTAGAACATAAAACTAACTAGTAACAAAAAAATGAAACAGAAATAAAAAAAAAAAGAAAGAAAAAATAGTTGATTTAGTTAATACAATATCAAATTATTACTAACCAAAATATAAGTGATTAAAATTTTAATTTAAAAAATTATAATATAATTTATTTAAATTTTTTATAACTTTAATAATAATTATCTTATGGTAAATTTTATTAAAAACATTTTAAATAAATTATAAATATATATTTATAAATATAAAATAAAGAGAGACAAAGTTCATTTTTCTAATTTCTACATCTCAAAAGAGATCAATATGTAATTGCAACTAAAAATTATTTTTAGGGTATAAAAAGATATAGAATAATTTATAATTAAAAAGAATAGGATAAATAACTTAGAGTGATAAATAATATATTAAATCTATATAGAAAAATTAACTTTATTAGCCCCTCCAGAAAAATATTCTGATACTAAATTTGAAGATGATTTAATATAAGTATGTTAATTTTAAATGTTTAATTTAAATTTTTGGATCTAGTTGGCATTGAAAAATGTTAAGTAGACACCAAAAAAGTGTATACCCAGGGATAATTTAAAATATTAATGATTTTCTTAAATTTAAAGAATTTTCATTTCTTTCAGTAATTTTACAATATAAATAAAAACTAAATAGTTGTAACTATACTAATTATTATTTCGATTGCCGATTATAAAACATATAAAATATTAGTTATACTTAAAATAAAACAAATTTAATATAGAAATTTTATTATTTAAATAATAATTAATTATCTTTTCTCACACATTTCATTACTAAATATAGCTAAAATTTAATATTAAATATTTACATATAATTTTAAAGTTATAAGTTTTACCATAATTTTTTAAAATAATTAAAATTTAAATTACCAATCATAGTATTATTTTATATGCAATAAATAATTTATTATGATTCATGTGGGATAATTTGGGAGAGTTTGCGTAATAAAGTTATCATTATCCTTATTTGATCTAAAACTTTGATTGAATTAATTATTTAATTTGAAACCAACCTAATTAAAATCTAATAATACATGAGATAAGATCATTGAATCAATCCGACTAATTAGCATAATATATCAAATCTTAATATTATATGTACCTATGTTATAGAATTAACATATATGTATGTATAATTGAAATTATGATATATATTTAAAAAAAAAACATCTGTATAATATAATGTTAAGTAAAATATTGTTATTAAATTAAATATAAATTTTAAAAAATATAAATTATTATGATAAGTTAGAACAATCCAAAATATAATATGAGTTCAGCCTTAAACTATAGCAAATTTATTTTTAAAAATTTAAACGTATCAAAATTAACTTCAAGTGAAATCAGATTAGTAAATTGAGTCAAGTTATAAATATTCCTCCTCAGATGTCATTTTCTATATAGGATAAAAAATATATTTATTACTTATCTTTAACTATTCACTCCTAATAATATCTGATTATCTGTGTGACTGGTAATGTGCCACAGTCGAATAATTGATCATAGTTACACTTCGAATGATATCTCCCTATTCTTTATTGGGATTAAGAGGCTGTGATTATGTGTGGGTGTTCATTCACCGCATCCACATTTCCTGTTCTTTAACAATAAAAGGGCCTCTTCGAAAAATGAAATAAACCCTAATTCTCCCATTTTTTTTATCTACATTGCACCTTCAGTTACCCAACAAGTATTAACGTTTTTGGGTTCTTTATTTACTAACTCCTACTATTTGTTAATTTTATGTTATTGATATCCGGTCTACAGAATCAATAAAAAAAATTAAAGTTGCTGGCACAATTTCAACCATTTCCTATGCCAAGATGATATGATGAGACAGAGTGGGGGTATGTGTACATTGATAACTGAATCATTGAAACGAAGTTCTCATTTGTTATGCATCCAATAGAGATATAAGACCCAGTAAAAAAACAATTTATGATGGGCATGCAATGCAAGAGCCAAGACATCCATTAGCTGTTACTAAAACAAGAGACAGCTCATGCACAAACATGTCAGAAATCACCACTAAAAAAGAATTCATATTTTAGGCAATTCTTATATACTTGATACCTTTTCTATGTTTCAGATAACAATAACATCCAAACAATAACAAAAGGAATAACGGATTCTTTTAACCCTTGGGAGGTCTTAAAACTAATAGTCTCTGATCAATCTCTTTCTCTGTGGTCCCTCCCACATAACCATGATTTCCTCTCTCTCTCTCTCTCTCTCTCTACCGATTATGCAGAGGATTAGCTCCTGATGGCACGCCTCTCTTGTCTTCCAACACTCCTTTGCTATTGCTAGATAAATTGTTACTTGCTGTAGCAGACCTTGTGAAATTGAACAAACCACCAGCTACACCAACAAAGCCAGAATTGCAAAATATCAGTAGAAGCAGCAGCACAGAAAGAGCACCCATGTCACTCGTTGACATAACACAATTTGAACTACTTGCTGAGAATTATGCAACTCCAAGTACTTGTGTTGTGTTGCGCCCCTTAACAGATCCAGCTCCGATTAAGAAACACTTCCCAATAGCTGATTAGTATAACAATGGAAAGAAAAGAAACTGTATAGAAGAGTTGGGAAGGCCAGTGCACATGCATAGCATTGACATCACAAGAAATTTAGAAACAAGAGTTGTGATTGAAGTGAGAAGAAGTAAGGTAAGGAAGGAAAAGATGTGATGGTATTTGAATTGCTTTGGCTAGTTATGAAAAAGATGTGAATGGCCAAAACAATAGGAAATGTATGTACCCACCTTGTGATTAGAGTCAAATGGTACTCGAGTGAAGGCAGCCCCAAACACCAATCCCCAATACCTTATATCAATAATGTTAGTGGTGGGCATCTTGGAAGTTCGCGGTAACCTTTTTATGAGAAAGCCTCTGAATCACACGCCAGGGAGAGCTTGTCCAGCATGACAACAATTTTAATACTTTCTATTTGTTTTCTTCTTCTTTTTGAAGGGAGGACACTATCATGTCTTATAATATGATCACTCGCACCTGCTTTTGTAACCACTTGATTTTTCTATTTGTTTAATTCTAAGTAACATACAAACAATACCTCCCAAAATAAAGTAATGTCCTAACAACGTTTGTTGAATAGGTCCAGAGACAACTGTGCATTTGTTTTCCTGTGGAACTCAAATAATTAAACAATAATCATTGGTTATCGAATGCATGGAATTTAGTTAATTTATCTTTTCCTTCTTTAATTAGTCTTTGTTTCTCAATGTTTTATGCAATGACGCATGCTTCTTCAAGGGCTTTTTATCTCTCCAGAAATTAGTATTACATTATAATAACATTATGTCAGATCATGTTAAGAGACTCCTATTTCAGCCCGGGGATTCCTTGCGTATTCTAGAAGTAGAACAGAACCTCAATGATAAAAAAAGAAAGCAGAAAAGAACCCATGGAGCGTGTGACCACTGATCACAAAACAGGCCCAAATTAAGGGTAAATAATGCTTCGGGTATTACCAAATATAAGGGGCCTAGTCCTTAATGTTGGGCTTATTTGTTAACAGAATTTTGACAATGGACGGAAACCTTACATAACCCTTATTTGGAGAATTGACAAAAAAAAAATACACTAATTTGTAGGAGAAAATATTAGATTTTTCTTTCCGCGTGCGGGTAATTTTCCAAGGTTCCCATTGGAGCATAATTTATTCTATTGATTTCTACTTAATTTTGGTCCTAAACAGAAATTGAGTATATATATATATATATAAAGACAAGACAGATTGATGTAGCAGAGCATGTGGGGTTCCAATATTCATAGGAATTAATAATCTATTGGGCCCAACCATGAATTTTTGCAGAATACAACAATTTTCAATCAAGAGTTAGTTTACCCAAAGAAAATGAAACTTCAATAGAGACAAAGTAGTTGTCCTGTCATTGCTGATTAGGATCTGTTCAGACTAGGAGTTTTGGGCCACCCTCGTGCGATCATTTGGGCTATGTTGGTTTCTCTCAAATTGAATTGAAATAAATGATGAATAACACCAACAGGGTTTTACTTTTTACACCCTTGTTTTTTCTATTTACATCTTTTTTCAAATTTTTATTTTTTTAAAATTATCCACATAGAAGTTATAAAATATGTTTTAAAATTTAAATTCTAAAAGCATATGTTATACTTCTATAATTTAAATTACCATCGTGTAAATGTATAAAATATACTTTCAGAATTTAAATTTTAAAATTATATTTTTATATTTAAAATTTTATTTTTTTAAAAAAAATATTTTTTATACTTAAAAATTTAAAATTTGAATTAAAAAGTTATATTTTTAAATTTAAATTTCATAAATATATTTTATATATTTACAGGGGAGTAGTTTTTAAACAAAAAAAAAAAAGATAATGCAACAAAAAAAAGTGTAAAAACTAAAACCCATACCAAAATGGCATATGGTGATCTGTGGTGTGAATGGGATTGCCAAGCCTCCGTGAAACATGGTAATGCATCCAGTAATGGCCCATGAATTGGTCATTCAATTTTCTGTTCAACTTCATTTTTCAATGGTTGAATATTCAACAAACAAACTGAACAGGCGATTCTACTGGATCAGGTGCTACTTTATATCTTCAATTATTTTCTTCTCCTGAGAGTTTTGGGCCACAGATACTATGACAGAGAAACAAGATTGTTTGCTTCAAAATCAGAAATTTCAGAATATATATATATATAGCCTCTATTTTAAATTATCCGACTTTTTATTTTTAAAAATATAATAACATAGAAAAGAAGTATAATTTTAAAAATATATTTTTATAGTTAATATTTCATCTAAATAGTTTATTATAATTTATAACTACATTCCAATTCTTTTAATTTGGATATATATTATTTAGAGAAGACTATTTTGTTATAATAACAATTAGTGTGATTAGCATTTTTTTATAAGAAGTATTGTACATTTTATAATTTAAAATGAAGGAAAGTATCATACTTTGCTCATTGTGGAAAACAAGAAATGGAGAGGGGGTCGCTAATATAGCAGGTTTAATATTATAACAATAAAACAAAATATAAACTTTTATCCATGTAAGGTTTGTGGCTTCCAAATTGAAAACCCAACATATTCTTAATTTTTTTATTGTTTGTTTCTCTTTATTATTTTTATAATTTTATTGGCTAGAAAATATAAAGCAATGATGTAACGAGGTGATACTGATATGTTATTATATATTGTTTTGACGGGACACGTCATACTATATTTCTGTTTGTTTGAAAAATTTAGACTTGCATGAGAGTCCTAGGTGTCCTGTTTTGCATAAATCATTCTTACTTGAGGGTAGGGTATTGTATTTAATTCTAAGCTTCAGGGACCACACTTCTCTGCATATGAATGATTGAATTGACCACCTAATATATATTAAAAATAAATATTTTTCAAAATAAATTTTTAAAACAGTAAATTACTCTTTTATTTTTTTAAGATATTTAAAAAATAAATATAAATTATATTTTAGTCTTTCTTAATGTAGTTTTATAGCATGAAATTACGTATATTTTGTGTGTAAGATAATTTTTATAGAAAATATAATAAAATTTTGTAAATATTAAAATAATCTTTGTTAATGTAAATTTTATCTAATAGAAAATTAAATTATTAGTTTAGCTTTTGAGAGTACTTACTGACAAATAACGTGTTAACATGTGATGTACTGATAATATATACTTTTGTATTAACAAGATTTATGTTAACATGTAACGATAATATATACTTTTGTATTAATAAGATTATTTTGTTTTACAAATATATTGTACTAACAATATAAAATTATAATCTTATACTAATAATTTGTTTTTTGTAAGGCAAAATTCATACAAATAAAAACTAATATATCATTAAGATGTTAGTAAATTGAGGTGGATACACGAGTAGTTTTCATGATCCATCACTAAATAGACCGGATCAAGTAAATGAAATAAAAAAATTATTGGTTCATCTTAAGCCTACTTTAATTTGTTGATTGAAATGCTGACCTGCTTACTTTATTTAATCATTACATTATTTAAAATAAAAAACATATAAAATATGATAAAATTATATATATATATATATATATATATTAAAAAATAGCTCATAAATTGAGTTATCAATCCATATGGTTAAATGGATTGGATTAAAAGAATATATTTAAAATATCCATAATTTTATTGATTTTAATTTACTTAATAAATTTATATTTACATCTCTATTGTTAAACGGTAAACTTTTATAACATGTTTTACTTAATTTAAATAGGATTATTATAAATAATATTCTAATAATTATTTAACATAATTATATATTTAATATTACTGATCAAATTAAATTCATCGTAATTAATCAGAGTTAAATCCTTTCAATTAAATGAATCGGTTTAATTTTTAAAAAAAAAAATTGAGAATATATGTATATGATATGATGATATGTGTATAAAAGAAAAAATAAAAATAAAATAAAATAATAAAGATAATAAAATAGAAAAGATAAAATGTAAAGAATATTTATCCTATTAATCTACCCACTGGACACTAACTTAGCGTATATTTCAACAGATCTAATTTTAGACGCATTTATTATTTTCACATTTCATGTTTGACTTTTATGGGGGCATAACGTCATGAAAAACAAATACAAATTCATGTTTGCTTCGATCTTTATTTTTAAAACTAATAGATAAACATTTTTCTTTTCAATTTATTTTGTTTCGTTTTAAGCATGACATTCTTCAATACAAGCAGGGGAGAAGTTAGAACCAAGTAGAAGAGAACCGTACTTCTTGACCAGAGGAAGAAAGAGAGGTACTTTCTTGGTCAGTGGTCATCACTCAAATTCATAGGGAATGCTGTTATTTGCATGATCGCATCAAATAATAGTTGTATGATTTTTTAAATATATTTTTACATACTTTTTAATTAAATTTCCTTCTACGTTATAAAATAAGTGAATGAATATTGAATTAGAAATTTATGTAGTTATTATTATAAAAATATAAATCTTCTTAAATTCATAACTAAAAAATATAAGAATAAAACTCTACAAATTAATACATATTGAATTTTTATGCTGCGAAATATTATATTATAAGTCTTAATAATATCGGTTAAAAAATTAAAAATGTTTTTTATTAAAAATATTTTAAGATATATTAAAAATTATATATATATATATATATCGATAATATTTTTTTAAAAAAAATATTTTTGATATTTTAATCTTTATCTTAACACTACAAGTATTGGTTAACATTTTTTTTCATTACAGGTTCTTAATTAAACTTACGACCGAGTTGATACTAGAGATAATCATATGTGGCACACGCACATTTGCTGTGCATCATTGAAAAAGTAATTTAATTGATTATAAGATCGAATTTAATTTTTGTATATTGTTAATTTTTAAAAAATTATATTATTAATTAATTAAAATTTATTACACATATTTTAAAAATAAATATAAAAAAATTATATTATTAATATAATTTAGTTAAATTCAATTGATTATATATTCAGATTATCTGAATATTTTATGTTATGAAATAGAATGATAAAATAAATTAAATGTTATATAAATTATTATAATTATTGTCATATATTTTAATAATTTGTGGGCACCATTAGAAAGGTTGTTTAATGTCTGCGCACAGCAGTAAATAAAATAGCTTTCAAAAAATCAAACTTTCAAAAGAGGGGTTCGGAGTAATTAAACATCGATATTTAAAAATAATATAATAATTTTGTTTTCATATTTTATGAATTTGAATAGATATGGAAGCAGGTTTATGCTCCCCACTCTCGCCTCATCCGTACCCCGGCTCCACTTCCATTCTGGTGATGTTTGAATTCAAACCTTATTAAGTTTCTTCCGGTTATTTTTTATATTTATATTTTATTTATTTTATAATTTATTATAGTATTATATATTTTTAAAATTTATAATTTATTATTATTTTATTCTTATTAATTTATAAAAAATTAAAAAAAAATTATTTTTATAGTTTAGTTTGTTGAAGTAAAAATAGATGGATATAAGTATTTTCATATTATTTATATTTTTGTTTTAAAATATAATTTTATTTGAATTTATCATCAACTTTAATAAATTTCAAAATTTTTATTAAAATTAGAAATTTTATTTATTTATTATGTTTAAATTTGAGAGATATTAATATATTTTATTTATTTTATAATATATGTATCGTTATTATTATATTTTAAAATAGTAAAATTGAACATTATATTTATGAAATTATATTTTAAAATTAATTTATTTTTAAATTCAATAATTTTTAATAAAAAATATATAAATTATATGTTTAATTTATTTATTAAATAATATGAAAATATTTAAAAAAATTAAAACTAATTTATTATTTCAAAATGTAAAAAATTATTAATAAAATAAAATTAAAAATTTTTATATTTAAAAAATTATTAATAATTTTTATATTTTCATTTTATTTAAAATTTAATATATTAAATAAATTTTAAAAAATTTATTATCATTATCTTAAAATATAATAATAATGATACATATATTGTAAAACTAATAAATACTCTCAATATTTCCTCCGACTCAAATCATATCATTCCCCATAAATAATTTTGGGCAGAGGCTTATATTTTAATTAAATTAAATATATAATGCATGTTTCGCTTTATTTTCCTATCGTTCTCTTTAATTAACAAAACGCAGCCCCGTTCATCACGCCAGGGTTTAACCAATAGAGAAGACCTAGTACAGGTGATTAGATATGTCCAACCAGATAGAGGTTCAGTACATAAAATGGTAGTACTAAACTTGAAAATTAATATTTATTATTACAAATTAATAAAATGTCCGTGTAATTTACTATTCAAAAATTAATATTTTGTATATTGTTATTAAAAACATCTTCTTCTGTTATTAAATGAATCATTCTGGTTTATATAGATTAACTTTTGTATATATTTCAATTACGTTTAATGATTTAAAAATAATTTTATTTAGTTTTAAAATGAATAAACTCTTACATAGTTTTCACGCTGTTGGGGTCCTCAGTTAGTATTCTAGAAATTTAGAGAATAATATGTATGGAGTTGGAGTTCAACGAGTGCATTGAAGGGGGCCTCATACGATGATGATGATGGCGATGGGTTAAAAATGGTGATGAAAGTGATGATGAGGGGGCAGATTAGCAGTTTCCAGGAAAGTGTCCTCTTTCGCCGGAAAGTCCCTCTCATCATATTTATTGGTCCACAGCATTATGATTGATGTGTGAACTCAATACGTTATAATATTATCCAAATGAAATCTACTTTATGTCAATTATTATTTGATTTTTTATTATATATTTTAATAGTATTTTTTTTTCATTTTAATATATTTTACTGTATTATTACATTATTTCTTTATTCCATGGAAACTCTCCTACAATCAATATATATATATATATATATATATATATAAAGTTAGTGTGTATTAATTAGTTAAAAATAGATTATTTTTAATATTAAATAATTAATAATTAATTACATCAAATAAGTATTATATTTAATTATTTTAAATGATCAGTAATTTTAAAATAATTTATCTTATTTAAATTATATAAAAAATTATTTTTAGTATAATAAAATTATAAAAATTATATAACTCTTGTTTTTTAATAAAAATTATATATAATTAAAATTTAAATATTTATCAATATGTTAAAATATAATTATCTAACCACGATAGTGGATAGTTAAGTTTTTTTAAGTATGTTTGGAAACAAATATGTGAAAGAAAGTTAGATTTTGAGTATGAAGCATAATATTTTTTGAAAAAAAAGATTATATATTTTTATGTTTTTTGCTTTTAAAAGAAATTAGTTTGAAAGGTACAGTCGGTGAGAGGGGAATTGAAATTGAATGCTTGAGGGTCCATTCCAATCATGGTAGCGTGGGGGAAACGAAGACGGGTGCATGGGGAATTAGGAGTTGATGGAAGAGATGTGCACCGTTGATCATGGGCACGAGGGAACCTGAGATGACGTGTGAGGCGGAATTGGAGGGCTTTTTTGGGTAAAGGGGTTGTGGGAAATGAACCGAAAAGGAGGGGAAGAAGACCTTATTAAATCTCATGTTAAGATTTAGAAAGAGACCCATTCCCATTGGGTCATCACGTGGTGTGTGACCCACCAGTCCCCTTAAAGGCAAAGCATCTCACGAGACGGCACCGTTTGCACATACAATCCACTCTCCAATTTCAAAGGGAACCAACCATCCATCCATTCCTTTCTTTCTAGACACCTTCTTCTCTCTCCCCCTCCCCACCCGTATTTCTCTCTCATTCCATCCCCTCTTTAAGCAATTGATTTGCAGACAGAAACACGTGAGCTAACTTCCCTATCCACACCTTGGACCTTTCCCTAACTTAATCATTACCTCCCATCAAACTCATATATTCAAATCAACATTCATTATTTTACATATCCTATATTTATACAACAATATATGTATATTATAATCTAGTTAATAAATTATGTACCCAAAAAACTAGTTAATACATTAAAATATTGTTTAATAATTTATATACAAATATTCAACTGTCATTGTTATAAGTACTTGTTTTCTCCCTGGTTTTACTTTTCATTCGTTACTGTGCCGGGTTGCCCCATGAACAACTATATATATATATATATAATTCAAATTTTTAATCAGGTTTTCTGTAATTCAAATCTTGTTTTTTTTTACCTCTTCGCGCTGAAAAGTGAATACCTAATAGATAAAGGGCTAAATAATTTTGAACTAATTAAGAGGTAATTTGGCAAAGTCTTCTTCAGATTTGGATCATATGATTCTGACCGTAATATTATACTTTATAAATAAAGTTTAACCTGGTGTCGTAGTGTACTATTACGATGATCAAACCACTCTTGGGTATACTTCAGATAATTTTGCAGAACTGAATTATAATAAATGATAGTATACAAGATATTTTCCCCCTTGGGGGCAGAAGAATATTGTTAATTTTCTGCTTTCATTCAACAATGGTACTATATATTATCAAACCAAGACATGGAAATAAGTTTTAAAGATGTATCAGTTATTTTTAAGGGAACCCATCGATTACAAAAAGAGAGGGAATGCAGCTCTGATTTCTCATAATATTACATGCAGTAGTCTCATAATTTTGATCAACTACGCACCAGTTTATCTGAGTATGCGTATATAAAAACATATAAATACGTTTTTTTTCATGTGTTTCAAAGGAACAAATATACATACAAGGGAATGTGTATAGAAATGAATATACGTACATGAAAGTATATCTCATGAAAATATTTTGTTGATAAAAAATGAGAACTATAAATCTGAATCAGACAAGCATATATAATAATTAAGATTTAAATATAGTTAATAATCATATAAATACTTAAAAATATCATACATTTTTTAATTTTAATCATTAAAATTTAATGATTTACGTTTATTATTTTTACCAAACATTCTTATTTGAATAATTATATATATATATTACGAATATATTATGTAAAATATTTAGCTATAATAAAAATAAAAATAATAAATTTAGATTATATATCTACATATAAATGAAAAATAAAAATTAATCAATAGTCAGATAATCATTTTAAAATATTATACGTATATATTAAGTTTAATTATTCGAATAAAATATAATTATTTTTATTGATAGTTAACATTTTTTACTATAATAAAATATTTTCATAAAATACGTTTGATATATATATATAATTATTTCAACAAAACTACTGAACTAACTGCAGAGACATCATACAGGGTTAGGAAAAAGAGATGCATATGAAGCTATGGCCTTGGAATGGAGAACAAAATCAGATTAGCCCCACAATCCGCCAGGTATATATTTCTTTTCTCATGAAAGGGGAATAAATGGCTGTTCACAACATTAACATATGTGTACTTATCTCGGTACACTTACCATGAGAATTTTATAAAAGAACAATAAAGAAAAAGATCTAATTCCTTGTTAGACGGGTGCCTTAATTCTATAGGATAATTTTATAAAAATATAGAATAGAGGAAGGAAAAGCAAAAAGTAATTTTAATGAAGAGTTACTATTTTGAACAGTATTATCTAATTACAAGGTTTCCCTAAACCAAAAAAATACAATGGTTGCGGGGAATAATATTGCTATTTTTTACCTCTTGGGCATGAAAAGTGAAAAGCTAACGATAATAATCAACATGCGGCAGAAGGATTGGCGAAGGGATTGTAGAAGTGAGGCTTGGGAGCCATGGAGAAGGGGCTCTTATTGGAAGCGCTCTCGCTGACTCCACCAAGCCTCTCACAAGAGGGGCACATGGTGAGTGTGGCAGCAGGCATAGGCATGTACAAAGGTTGGGTCAGTTTCAGTGCCTTCAGCTCTTGCAGCTCCTTCTTTAGCCTCCTGTTCTCGTCCGTCAACGTTTCACAACATTTCTTTAAGAACTCGCAGTCCACCTCCGTCTGCTTCAGCTTTGTTCTGCATCATCCAAACCAAAATCTTAATCCCTCATTCTCTCAAACCCGTACCACTCAACAACTATAAATTAATTCAATAGGAATGGAAAATGATTCTAGGTGTAAATTGTTTATATACTTTCTGAAACTAAAACTTTATTATATATGTCACACGTACGAATATTATTAATTTGTGCTTCATGATTATTTATAGGCACTTTTTTATATATAATTAGGTGAAGATGTTAGTTTCCTTAGGTGTCCGGTGGTGTTAGATAAATAGAACCGCTGATTTATAATGAAAAGATTACGTACCTAGCTCTCCGATTCTGGAACCAGACTTCAACTTGTCGAGGCCGTAAATTTAATTGCCTTGCCAAAGCTTGCTTCTGTTTCTGTAAATCCAAGCCAATTGGAGACGATAATATTAATTAATAGAACAAATCTTGAGTAATTAAATAGGGAGAGGAGAGAAAATAATAATAATTACGGGATTAAGAGTGCTGTGTTGTTTGAAGCTTTCTTCGAGCAGTGCGGATTGTTCTTTGGTAAGTCTGAGCTTCTTTCTGGCATTGGTGGCGTCTTCGTCTTCGTCGCTGACTCTTGAAGAGACTCTCTCTTCAGCCTCTATCTCTACCTCTACCTCTTCGCAGCTAAGATCCCTCTCCCTCTTTACTACCCTGGCGCTGGAGAAAGACGAAACCACGCTGTGAGGTGAAGTCTGTCTAGAAAGTTCAAGAGGGTCCTCAGTGTTGTTTCGCCCCACTTGCCTTGCCAGGTAATTGTTCTCACCGGACAGGCTCAACGTTAAGCAAGGCTCGTTCGAGGAATAATAACCTCCACCCTTCCTTGGCGTTGTTGGTTTCAAACAAGGAAGATGATGATGATGATGATGATGATGATGAGGCTTGGTGGATATAGGAGCTGAACAAGTTTCCTTAGCGGTGGCAGTGAGAGATAAACCAAGAACAAGGTGAAGGCCTGAGTTATTGGAGTCCTGATCAAGACCCATTTCAGAGGATGAGGGAGATGTACGTATCTGGTTGGGTTGGAAAATAATGGGATGGTGTGGTTTAAAGGGTGATGGGATTAGAAGGGTCTTAAGAAGAAGAGAGAGAGAATGAGTGAGACCTTTTGTGGGGGCATTGGGTGGGTGGGTGGGTGGCTATGATTATTATTAATCAAAGGGAGGAATGAGTAGAGAAACGAATCTTGATATTGCAAACAATCAAAGTCCCTTGTATATCTCTTACATAGGTTGACCATTTGAGCCCCTCCCGTACTGTTACGTCCATTACAATTTTAATTATAATATTCGTAACTGACAAACTTGGAAAATCCCTCCACTCTCCAATTCCTCACATCAACCCACTTCCCTTCTCCCAACCAAAATAACTATATTATTACTCCTATTACTATTACTGTTACCACACCTTCTTTAACTGTATATGCTTCCTTGCGTATGTGATGCCTTCACTTTACATTCTACCAATTATTGGCCCCCTTTAGTACTGCTGCTTTACTCCTCTCTCAGCAACTTTTATTTCTTTCTCTTTTTTCTCACCTAAGTTTTTTCAATTTCTCATCATTCTTCTTTCGTCTTTATTTATTTTTCACATTACCCCCATCCTTTTCTCTTTCACACTCACAAACAGATGCCTATATATAATGATAAATGATAAACTCTCCACCATGCATATACATTGCCACTCATGCAAAGATTGTTTCATAGGTTATTTCGGAAATAAATATAACAAAAGCCAAAAATTAAGAGCATGGTTGGAAATAGGTGTATAATATATATACATGGGTGTGTCACAAAGTTTTGTAACTATAACAGACCCACATGAACTGTCTCCCACTTATTTATGCCAGGTTGAACTGGTTAGAGATGGGTATCATGTCACTTTGCTTACCAATCTTGCATACTCTTTAATGAATTAGGAATGTAAGGGATGGTTGGGCATTTTTTCTCTAGCTTATTATGAATGTGGAAGATTAGAAAGGGATGTGCACTATTTGTTTGTTTCCAATAGAAAATAAGATAAAAGAAAAGTAGGTACAAGACACAAATGGAGTTTCAAAGAGTTATAATGGTGCCAGAATATGATTCATCAACAAGAATCCGGATCTTTGCTTAACTAGAAAGTTGATGTGGAGTGTTTGGGACCTACTTTTCTGTATTAGTACTATAAGCACTTCCAATAATGCATTGTCGGCGATGCTGAGCAGAAGTTAGGTCACCCATAATTAATGAACGATAAACCCAAAATAATTAGCCAGGAGGAAATAACGGCGTTATCACCACCTCTTCTATATTGATGTCTTACTTGCCCCACATTATCAAAGGAATGGTTTAATTAGCTACCTAAGTAAATATTTATTGAATAAACTCTTATCGTACTAACTACAATTTATAAAAAATGCTAATCAATATTGTAAGGATATTAGTTAAGGATTAATTGTAAAAAAATTATTAAAAAATATTATCAATATATAATGATTGTATTTTTAATACATTCTAATGTTTATTTTAACAAACTTTTCTAAAACTTATTCAAATAAACTAACAAAAAATTTTAAAAATTATAAATTATTTTTTAAAAATTTCAATATTTTTTATATATTCTTTTAAATATCACCAAATTGTTTCACCTAGTTTTCTCTTTTTCTTTTCCATGGAAATACATGCTTCTTTAGCTAGGTACTCTCTTTAATAGTGAATATGTATATTTGATCATAATGGAATGATAATAAATTATCCAAGGGAAAATACCATCTTTAAGCTGCTCAAGGTTAAATGGGAGTTGGATTGTAAATTAAAATTAGTCCTTTTATTAAACTAAGACATGATCATTAAGTGAGCGGGATGTTCGATGGGAATAAACTCACGCATCTTTGGTTTAACTTTAATTGGATGCATCATCATGGGTACATAAAAAGTGGGCGGGGTGCAAATGATTATTTTGAAAATAAGAATGCAAGTTGTTTTTCTTTTAGGTACCTGAATCTAATTCCAATCTCCTCTTCGATTACAACAAGGTCAAAAAGAAGAGGGAAACAACCTTTTTTCTATTTTCATTTTAATGCAAGAAACACGACCTTTCAATTTTCAAACAACAAATGCTGGTATTTGTAATTTCTGCAGGCGATTATTCTTTTATTGGTGTAGGGCATGGAAAATTGTATGTTAGAAGCTTCTAGGCGATTTTTGGGGATGAACTTATTTATTACGTTGCAGGTAGGTATTTCTGACGTCAGGTAATACTTTTATTAATTACAAAAATAAAATAAAATAAAAATTGCAAAGAAGGCTCTACAGGCTACAACACTGCAAGGGGTTTGATTGGTTTGCTTAAAAAGAAACTCCATTGATTAAAGATATAAGAAAGGGCATAAATCACAATATGTTAATGATTGAACAAGTAAGATGATCAGGTGTCATGTACCAAATATTTTAGAACAGGATTATGCAGCGCTTTTGTCAGCAAGTGGCTGAATACCAAAAAGAAAAGTAGACGGGTAACCGTTGCTTTTTTGTTTTGGTTTGGGACCCAACCCAACTCAAGTAGATACAATTTGACTTTGAAACAGTGAAGAAATGAAAATTGGAAGGTAAAGGGTAAATAAATGGTTTTATACATGAACGTGAAGATGAGGTATTATTCTCTGAATTAATTATAAGTGTCACATTAATCATAATATTCATATGAGGGATGCAGAGGTGGTGTTGGCAATAATGAAATCAGTAAATTAAGCAATCTGATTCCACATCACATCCACAAAACAAAGTGACATAAAAGGCAACAAAGGAGTGGTGGTTCTCATGTCATGTCCACTATTATTATTATTATGAAAATAAAAATAAAAATAAAAATAGATAACAAAAACGGTAACAATAAAAGAGGTGGCGAGGAAAGATGGGGGGCACGAGGGGATGTGTACGGGTAGAGACATATGGGTCCACCAATGATTTGGTATGATGGGCATTTGATTCCGTGGGAGGTAGATGATTATGGAGCGTAGAAGTTGGGAGTGAGAGATGAGAATTTGAGATAAGGTTTTGGTGATGTTTGTTTGTTCCTGCCTTTAAGGCCAGCCGACCATGTTGCTTTCCTGGTGTTCCACCCTTTTCCATCTTCTTCTTTATTTGTTTTTTTCAAAGATAGTAATTCTATTTTCTTTTCCTTCTTCAATTTTATTTTTTGTCTCAGCTCAGCGTGCGTCCCAAATGTCCTATTCAAGGAAACAATGCCTTACTCACCCTTTGCACTACCCCTCCCCTGGGCCCCCTATATATCTCCTTATGTAAAAACACTACCCCAATCCCCATCATTTTCTTCTCCTGCTCAAATAACAATATCAACTTTTTTATTTCAAAACTATTAGTACAAATAAAATTAATTTTTTTTTTTTTAAAAAAAAATTGGGTTCTCAAGCGCAGCTCCTCCCCCTGTAGAAATAGTAATAAAATTCACTCTTGATTCCATCCTTACAAATGTTTCAATTAAAAATAAACAAAAATTATCGTGTATTAAAGAAACAAATAAGAAAAATAATCAAGAGAAAACTCAAGAAATGAAATTGTAAAATTTCATTAAATGGTGTAAGTATTTAAAAAATAAATCAAATAAAGTGTGATTAAAAATATAAAATTAAGCACGCACACTTGTTACATTATTATTCTTTCATTTCAGCAGTATCTATATAGTTTAAAATTGAATGAAAAGTAAAACCAAAAATATATATTAAATACACCGGTTTTACTAACGTTTAATCATTAAACGTTACATATTAATTGTTGCATACTTCACTTTGAATGCATAACAAAGTAAAAACCTATAAATTTTATTTTATTTCGTCAGTCAGACTCATGTATTATCTTAATATTTATAGATGTATGCAATGTATACAAAATGTATATTTTAATTTATTTTATTACATAGATTATATTTATAAAATTTGTAAAAATTTAAAAAAAATTATTTAAATTGATGAAATTCAACTATTTAAATCTCTAACATAAATAACTTTTGAAATTTGATCTCTTCTAAAAAATAATATATAAAATAAAAATAAATTACAACAACTGGTTTATAATTTAAGACCATAGTTTTAAAAAATATACCGAATCAACCTGCTCAGATTGTTGGAATGAGAAATCAGTTTATCAGTTCGTGTTGTAAAGTCCAAGTAACTAAAAAATTCCAAAACCCACGTTAAAATCAATGAACCGATCAAACCATATGAAGCACACCAAAATTTTACCAATTGCCAGTAAAGTCTTGATTTACATTTGAATTTAGCTCATGTTTGAGGATTTAACTTAGTTTGTCCAATTAATCATTAAACCAAATACATGTTAACTAAAACCTCCGTATTTTATTATATAGTATTTTCTATAAAAAGAGATGGATTTATATAAGTCAAATTTAATCTTACAGCATTTAAATAGTTTATTCCAAATTTTATTGTGGTTTGATCAGTTTTTATTATATAAATCAAAGTTTAATTTTGATACATTATTAGTGTAAATTTTTTACATTAACAACCAATTAAAAATTAATTTAAATATTATTTTTAAAATAATTATCACAAAATTCAACAGTTTTTAATTATGTAACAATTAATGATTAAACGATAGTAAAAACCAGTTTATTTCAATTAAAATTTTAAATTATATGTATGCAATTTTAGATTGATATAATATCATTTGTTGAAATCTTCATTAAGATAAAATAACTACTACTATTTTAAATTGTATGATATAATTACTCTTTTTCCTTTTAATTATTCTTATATTTTAATAGATTTATATACATTAATTTATAATTATATTTTTCATTATTATTTACTAAAAAATATCTTTTAATAAATAATTTAAATGATAAATAATGATGGTTTTAATTTTTATTAAACATTTTTAAAAAAAATTATTGATTCAAAATTATCTGTTATTTTCAGAATTTATTATATTTTATATTAACTTAATATAAATTATGTAAATTTATTCAATCGTCACAAAATATTTATAAAAAAATTAATTTTTTTATAGTGATTTAAAATACACACATTAATTATATATATAGATATATAATTAACTTATTTTATTAGTTGGACTGCCATTTAATAACACTTAAAGCTATTCAACCTTAACTGATACAGTTATCAATCTGGTTTTTAGAGCCATGACTAAGATACCTACAAAAGTAGAGGATTTCTCTAAATTTTATGGTACCGCATATACATAAATATCATATATAAATCTATATATGTACGTGGACTCAGGTACGTATTTAATTGCGTATTTAAAAGTACCAAATATTGTTGCCTGAAGGCTGAAGCGAAGCAGCGCTAGCTGTCTTTGAACATGACTAAGGTGTTCCTGCTCCTCGAAAAGTTGATATAGAATATTACTCAAGTTAAAAAGTGCATACATATATAAATGGTCCTTATCTGGAGAACTAGTTGATAAAAAGTTGATCTGATTGTGCCTTTGCAAGTAGAACTCAGAATATTCGGGGGGAAAGGACAACGTAAAGGATAAAATTTGTGTTGCTCCTAAGTTTCATATTTCTTTTGGAGTTCTATTTTATTAAATGTATAATACCTTTACACTATTAAAAATACAATCAAAATGAGAAATAATAAATGTATATGTAGTTGAAATGATACAAATTAATTTAACCTATTAAGAATTTAATACCTCTTTCCGCATGTTATATATATATATATATATATATATATTCTAAAAGAGTACTTTTTTAAAAATTTCAACCTTTTAAATTTTTTATATTTAATTACAAAATTAACTAATATACCAAAAAGGTATTAAACATAATGGTAAGAGACTACCCCTCTGAAAAGATAAACATTTAAGCCGTGGAAATGACGTTTTTTTCTTTAAAAAAAAGACTCCAAGTGTATAGGGGCTTCATATTCACGAAATAGTTAGTTTTAATGTCTGAGAAAGTAAAAACCCAAAATTGAAGAAGATTTGATTCCTATTCAGAGTAATAGACACATGAGAATAGACCTTAAACAGGGAGGAAGTAGTTGGATATTTTCAGTCCTGAAGGGTGAGCATCGAACAAACGCACCGACTATCGATAAAGCATAAAATAAAAAGGCTTTAGCTTGCCCCACTATAATTCTCTTTTGCAAGAGTTGCAAGGTGGAGTTTCACACATAACCATCATGCTTGCGTTTAAAAGTAGTGAAAGCACACCTCCACTATGGTGAGTGTCTAAGATTCAAGAACTGAAAATTAAGGAAAGATTTATAGCAGGTGGTCCCACAGGGAGGGACACTTTGAGAGGTGGATATATCATCATGTAAACATAGTCAAAAAAAATTAAAAAGATTGACTTGGTTAATAGATACTAGCTACATAGGGTGGTGAGGGGCAAAAACAGTTGGAATGCTTTGCCGGTTATATTGTGGCACAAAGTTAAGGCAACGGGGCCCCATTCGGCGCAAACGGTGCATTTAATAGGAGGCCCTTACACAGATTCAAATAAAGAAGATATATTTCTTTGCATAAATGGATTCTTGTCCGTCCATGAGTTAGCAAAGTTTTGGGATATTAGTATGAACATTTTAGCCGCATGCATGCTTCATCATGATCAAATGATGCATTCAAGATTGATAAAATATTCCTTCCAAATATAATACCTTAATTTGTGTTATATATTATATAAAAACATAAAACTTATACCATATCAACTATTAATTTTAATTCACTAACGATTTAATGTTAACTTATTCTTGTTAGGTTGAATTTTTTTAATAAAAATAAATTATAAATATAAATATTATGAATTTATACTAATAAATAAATATAGTATATTAACAAAGAACTTTGTTGGTATAAATTATTAATATATATTATTGAGATATTAAATATTAATATAACATTTTATCTGTTTGTATAGATCTTCAAAATCTATATAAATAATTTAACTTTTATTATATAAATATTATATTAATAAAGACTATTTTGATACTTGATAAATTTTTATTTGTTATTAAATAATTTTTTTTAAAGAATTAGATAGAACACTATGGATAATTTTTATAGTATTTTTAATTAAACTTAAATTTTATCTCAATAACTAATGGAATAAATACAAATATCAATTATTAAAATAAATTTTAATTAAAAGTTAATATAAAAATATCTTTAATATTGTGTCTAAATTTATCTTATATAAAATTATTTATTTATTAAAATATGAAAAATAAAATGATATCAAAGTTAAAAGTCCCACTTTTGTGAAACTTGCATGAAAGTAAAAAATTGCAGTTAGTTAATTGTATCATTACATATGAAATGCTCTCCATGATATCTTTAAATTTTATACATATTAATTTAAAGAAGATGAGATACAGATAAGATATTAATTTAAAGTTTAAAATATGTATAAATTATTTTTTAAAAATAATTCTATTTAAAGATAAATTTTACTAATGACTTAATGTAATATAAGCATTCACTCTGCTTTCACATAAGTTGAGTTGAGTTTAAAAAGATAAATTCATTTATGGTCTTTACACATTTTTTTCTTGGTACATACGATTACTTGATAAAACATCTCCAACCCTTAACCCTTACCGTAGATACAAAATCTTGTATGCCATTACCTTTTACTCCCTTTACCAAAGGGAAAATCTTTTTGTTAATGCATAACATTTGCAAATCATGGTACAAGCATAACTTGCGTAGTAAACTAATTAGCCATAACTTTTAGGCATTCAATCATACAGAGAATAGGGATTAAGCATCTTGACACATTATGTACTTCAAATTTTTCCTTTTTTATACATTGTTTTCTATATTTAAAAAATTAAATCATCACACGATACCACGTATATAAATTATTCTCTCATTTATATCTTAAACTCATATTTATGAGTTTTTTTTTAGAATATTATAATAATGATAAAAAAGTTAACAAATGTATAATTTTTATTTTTTTATTTTAAAAGATGAAACATCTTCGCACGACTAACATAGTATAAATTATTAAACACAACATTATTATAAAATATTTTAAAATAATATTCTGTTGATCATGCATGTCAAATGTGAGTGTGAAATTGTATATCAAATTTTACATATGAAAAAATATATCTATCAATGTAAAAATAAAATTTTTAGATTCTCAATGTTAATTCTACATAAATAAGCTAATAATCTATAAAAAAAAGTTTAAATTTTAACTTTTGAACTCATAAAAAAAAATTATGAATAAATATGAAACTTTGAATTATCTTATAATTTTACTTATTTATACTTCCAAATTTTCTTACGAATGATTTAAATATCAATTGCTAACAACTCGTTTAATACTATCATTACTCAAAAATCATGCAATAGTAATAATTTTTTTCCTTAGCACTATCTTCAATGAGTATGCATGATAAATAAGTAAGAAAAACATAAAATACTTAGGATTTGTTAATTTAATAACGAGTCAGAAGCTTAAAATTTCAATTGATTATCTAAAATTTATAAATTCAATTATTTTATAGTTCTATCAGTTAGAGAATGGTATAATTGTCTATCCCTAACCAACTTAAAAATCAATAAAAGTAGTTAATTCTTATTAATGTATTAAGTATAATAAAACAACATAATTGTACAAGAAATCATGCGCTTATTCATAATGAAGGCATAAAATCATTCATAAAAAAATGATGTTCAAATAGTTACATCACAAAATTTATCAAAACTTTATAATTTGGGGTTAGTTACACATAATAAAGGATGAACAATGAGAATAAATCATCTTAACAAAATTCATAACCTAATACTAAGATAATAAATACAAAATTGTAATCCTAGTAGGGTTGACAAGAGACTCTATAACTTACATTATGCAGTGATTCCTTCCACCAATGTCCTATGAAAGGATGTCAGAAAAAAAAAATGAAATGAAGGAATTGAGATAGAAATTAGGAATGAGAAAGATATGGATGGGAGGATCCCTTAAAATATTGAAGGTGTCGACGATGAAAAAGTGTCTCTTTTTCTTAAGACGTAGTCTCCCTTTATAAGCGTGAAATAGAGCTACATTGATAGCTCTATGTCACATGCAGTGTTTAGAACTAATTTGAACCATTTTTAGCATCTTCATATATTGGCATGATCGTACTCATGTTTACACAATTGTCCTAACTTTCTTCAAGGGGTATTTTATCATTTTTCTTCCCTTTTATCTTCTTATGTTCATTTTGTTCTCGTTTTGGTTCAAAATCTACCTACTTTTTTATTTTCTTTTTATGTGATAATTTTTGTAAAAAAAAATTATATAAAATTACGATAAATAATTATTTGTTGCATAATAATTATAGTTAATTTTTCACATATAAATTAATAGAATAATAGTTTATCGATCAATAAATAAAATTATATTTCTAATACCCACCACATTCCCAAATCAATTAAATATAGTATACTTATCATTAGCAATAATACATTTACATTCAATATTAGACCTTAACTCATGAATAAAAAAGTTTTAGTTTGATTTTATTATAAATTTATTATTTTTATTTTTAAATTAAGTTCAAAAATAAAATTTATTTAAAAAATGATGGAGTTGATTTTTAATATATTTTTAAAATAATTTTAAAAATAAAAATAAGTGTATTGATTATTATTTTTAATTTTAAAATATTTTTATTTTAACTCTAACAAACCAAATTACATCACTACTATTGTTATTATTATCACCATTATCTCATTACAACCATAAGTGATATTATTACTATCACCATTATCGTTATTGCAAATATATAGTCATCATTACCATCATTGTTATAATAATAATAATCATAATAATAATTTTTATTATTTTAAAAAATTTATTTATTATTATTATTTTTAATTAATAAGTTTTTATTATCTATTTTTAATAAAATAAATATGTTTGATATATAAATTATATTTTATTTATAATATTATAATATAGTTTTATATTATATAATTATTTATAATATATTATTTTATAAAAATAAATATTAAATGATATAAAAATATTATAATAATTTCATATAAAATTATTTATTTTTATATATTAATTATAAAATAAAATATAAAATAATAAATTATATAATTATATAGCATCATGTATATTATAACTACTATCATTATCACTATCAAAATCTTTATCATTATTATAATTATTATTATTATCACAATTTTCATCATCATCATAACAACAATAATAATAATTTTTAAATTTTTATTATTTTAAATAATTAATTTTTTTTAATTAATAATTATTTATTTATTTTTAATTCACAATCAAATGAATAATTTTATTTAATATATAAATTATATTTAATTTATAATATTTTAATATATTTTTATATTATATAATTATATATAATATATATTATTTTATATAAAATAAATATTAAATAATATAAAAAATTATTAAAATAATCTATAAAATTATTTATCTTATATATTTATCAAATAATGTATAATCATTGTAATTATCTACCGTTCTTTCTTTATTAATATTATTTTTATTTATTAATATTTTAATTTTTACTATCATTATCGCTATCATTAATACAACAATTATCATAATAATTTTTATTATTACCATAATCTCTATTGTAAGAATAACAATAATGATTTTATTTTTATATGAATTCATAAAAAATATATAATAAAATAAATTAAATCACTTTTGCAATAATTTTTAAAAACTAAATTTAAAATTTAAAACTAAAACTTAACTTTTAAAATTTTAAAACTAAATTAAAAATCTCCTAAATGGGAGCTAATTTAAAAAATTCATTTCAATAATCATACGTAAATCTATATAAACTAAAAAGGAAACCAATACTAATCATATTTATCGGACTTCAATTCAAATAATTAGCAAATACAAAATCAGATGGGCACAGCCTTTGAGTTGTAGTTGTAAAAGCAATTATACTTACTAAGCACTTCCATCGTCGCAGTAACCGCTTAATCCTAAAACACCACCTTGGCGCCTGACAGTCATCACTACTCACCCTAATGCTGAAAATCTCGTTAGCAATATGATCAAGGCACAACCATAAAAAATGTTGAACCTGCATTACATCAAACATGATCACAATATCGGCAACACCAACAGAGCTCCAAAATCAAATCCATTCATCCCACCACCTCTCTTTGCCAAAATGGAACCAAGTGCCCAGCTGCCTAACACCTCAAGCTGTGGTCATCTATCTAGTACGAAACCATTGCAAGTCTTCACTAACCTATTAGCGAGTCTAATGGTGAAGAATGATAGACCAAAGTTGTCACTAACCATCGTAGTCATGTTTCCAACAATTTGCCATGGTTTTCCTCTCTCCACCACTACAACCCAAACTGGATGCTTACACTCATTGGAGTTGTTACCCTCATGAACACTCTCACCAATCACAAAGCCTTTAACAAGGTTGCAAGTGGTGCACCCCTACCCCTCCCTCCCTCAAACATGTCTCTAATCAATCAAGCTTCTAGGGCGGTCATGTTCCCTTTAACCTTCTTTTTTAATCTCCATTTTAGTATTTCAATTTCAAGTTAATATTTATACTTTAACATCATTCTATCAATTTCAAATATAAACTAATATTTTTTTAATATCCATATTTGGAAAGTTGAATGTTAGGAAAGATTTGTATAATACAAAAATTATAAGCAGTAATATATTTGCTTCATACGCAATAGTTGTAAAACTACATTAAAATTTGTGCATTCTTTTGTTTCTTTTTTCTTTCTTGTGGATTATTTGAAACAAAGAATGTGCAGGTTTTTTCTTCTCTTTCTCAATAATTGGTATGAGAATTGATAGTCCGGTCAGATGACTAGCTTGATGAGGTTTTGCCTAAGAATAAGGAAGCGAAAGGTTAACTTTAGGATGAGAAGAAGCAAAAATAAATACGTGACAATGCAACATCATCCCTTTTATGAAAAAAGGTTTTCATTTTAGAGACGGAAGAGTTTCAAATTTAGGAGGGGATTATTGTAAAAAATAATCAATTGACTATGGCAGGTAGATATGAAACTAAGTTAAGTGTTCAACATGATTCTACAATATTTAAAGTTGAGTTTGTTTTAATTTGTTTAATAAATAAGTAAATTCAAGTTTATTAAAAAATATTTTATATAAATAAATTATGCTTTTACTTATAAAAAATTTATTTAATCAATTTAAAGATCTGTTTAAATATATAAATATATTATAATTTATTTTAATAATATTATAAGATATATATATATATTAATATATTAACTTTTAAATATTTCTAATTATTTATAATGAAGCTTTAAATTTATTTATTAATATTTTATATTATAGATTTTAAATATTGTAATAAAAATTTTAATTATATATATATATTTACCTTTTTTTATATTATAAATTTTTAAATAAATTTATAAGTTTAATAACCTTAAACAGATCAAACTTTTGATAATGTAAAAAAAATTATATGATAAATAATAAGTGTAAATTTAGATTTCAAAATTTTTAAGGTCTAAAATTAATCAAATTTTAACCCTACATAAAAAAATCTTATAATAATTAATAGACGTAGGTTTAAACTTTTAAATTTGTAATTAAGTGAAATTTGAATATTTAAAATTTAGTTTAATTTAATATAATGTTATCTTTAATGATAAAAAATAATAATAACAAAAATAATTAAAAAAATTCAATAAAAAATGTTAAATAAAAAAATATATTAGATTAAAGTGAACATTATCATTCGAGTCTGTATTAAAGTAAAAAATATAAGATAGAAAAATTTTATAAATATAAAAAATATGTATGGTTTATCATAAAAAAATATAATTTTTTAATACATTTGAAGAGTTATGTTTTAAGATAAATTTATAATTATAAATAATAATAAAAATATTTTAAAAATATTTTTTAGATATAAAAAATGACACATCACATCAATTTTGTATATAATTTTTTAATTTTTTCTTCAAGAGTTTTCCAGGAACGAAAAAGTGAGTTTTGATTTCTCTTTCCCAACAAATATGACAGCTACAAATATAATGGTCTACAAATTTCAATAAAGTATAATACAATTGCTTTTGAATTATTAAAACATTAGTTAAAAATTATGAGTATTAGGAATGGAAATAAGAGAGAAAAAAACTTTTTTCCGTTTAATCTTGCCCACACTAAAATAAATTTGTATAAAAATGCAAACGATCATTCTCTTACATTAATCGTGAGAAAAAATAGTATGAAAACATGTAACAGTATTTTTTTATACCTATTTATATTTATTTGCTACCTACGGAAGATCCATGGACCCCAGGAGGGTGGCCCACAATATTAAATAACGACTCTGTTTTCTTCGTGCGTTGTTCAACAAATGTGGGTCAGGAATCGGGATCAAGAGGATGATGCATTACAGACAAAATAAATCGTCATCATTTGGGAGCAGACCCATGGCCATGGCATTCAATTATTTTCTATCTGAACTCTATTACTTTACGGAAATTATGGTAGAGAACAAGTTCAATAGATTCTTTTATTTTCGGTACGTGGGAGTGGAAGACGCTGTAATAACGTATTATTCTCATTCGAACTTGTTTTTTATCAGATGTCGTATATAGGAACTATTTTTGAATATTAATTTCGTTAAAGAAAAGTTTATTAATATATTGTGGGTCGATGTGGAAAGGGTCAATCATGGAGGAGGTGGAAACAGTAAAACATGGGACTTCGTTTCACACATTATTTTCTGATGACTACTCAAGAAGTCAGAGATAGAGATCATGGAGTGATGACCCTAATTCTATGCCCATATCAACGACGGCAATTGAGAACACACGATTTAGACCGAGATTTAGGAAGTATAATTTTCTTTACATGGGTTGAAGATTGGTGTCAAGGTGAGAAAAGTATTGCCAAAAAATCTTAATTTTTTTGTATGGTTTAACTAACCAATTAAGGACTTTAATTTTTAAATTTATCAGATAATTAAGAACCTAAACTTTATTATAGTTACTAAGCAAAAACCTTAACTTAATACATGTTTCTTTTGTAATATTTTATCAATATTTTTTTAATAAAATTGAACTCCTTAATTTCTAAAATAATTTTTCAATATATTAATTAATTTGTAATAAAAAATTAATCCTAAAATTATACTTTACTCAATCACTCATGTGAAATTGAGAAAAGACTTGCCATTGCGAAGCTACTTTTAAATACAAGAAAAAGTTTATGTCAAAATTTAAGATTGAATTTAAACATTTAAAAATAATATTTTTATTGAAAAATATTAATTATATTTTTATATAATAAATTTAAAAAAATTATCATTCTTAAATAATTGAAATTAATTTTAAAAATTAATTTAACAAGACCATTAAATAAAATAAAAATATTAACCTAAATTTTTAGAATAAATTTTAAATATTTAAAATAATAATGTTTACTAAAATTATTTATTATATAAAAAATATATAAATATAATAATTTTTTAATAAAAAATTATTATTTTGTATATTTAAAACTGTGGTTAATAAGATGGATAAAATAATATCTTTCCGAATTTCTAGTTGGGCAACCGTGATCTAATTCCGTATGATTTGTATGACACGTGTAACAGTAGTTATAGGTTGCTGATTTAATTTCTATGTTTTTTAGTTGTTCTCGTCTGATCATAAATGTTTTGAATGATTAGCAAAATTATTACCGGTAGTAGTTGGCGCGCGGCACGAATTTGTTGGTTACGAGTAATAAATAATAATATTTGCAGGCAAATATTTGACTATAATTGTTGCATAATGCATCCAAATTCCTAGCTAGCCCAGGCCCCAGTTGCAGCTACTCCCGTTGGAACCAGACACGCCAGAAATCAGAATTACGACCAATTCACTATGTAATTGAGCCAGTTAAAGTTCTCAGCACATCAAGCATCTAATTTAATATTTATATTAATTCAAATTTTTATATAAAATATAAAATTTATTAATTTACTCATTAAATTATATTTTATAATATTTTTATGATAATATATATCAAATTTTAAATAATTTAAATATACTATTTAAATATTAATTTTTATATATATATATATTTAAATAATATATTAAATATTAAAATTTTATAATAAAATATCTGTTAATTTTTTATTTTATATAAAATTTTTATAAATATGATTTGATTTATTTGATAAAAATTTTAAATTAATAGTTGAATTTATAAATATTATATTATATAAAAAATTATTAAATTGATATTAATGTTAAAATTTGATATTTAATTTTAACGAATTCTAATTTAAATTGTTAAGTTTAACAATAATTTCATATTATTTGAGATTGAGAATATAAATATAACAAAATTAAAGAGTATGGAATAAAAAATTAAAATTGGTTTTTTTATTAAAAATATAATAATATTTTTTTTATATTTATAACACCTAATTTTTTATGATTTTTTTATACATTTTTTAATTATTTAAAATGCATGGTGGAATATATTGAAAGATATTCTAATATCTAAGTTAATAAAAAAGTTTCACACGTTTGATATAGTGGTATGTCTAATGATAAAACAAGAAAAATAATATCCCACACAAATAAACAAAGGTATAAGTATACCTTTTAATTACATAAAAAGAATGATAAAATACGCAAACAAATTTATTCTTGTGATAAAGTAATGATCATATCTTCTAAGAAGCTTAAAATAATAATAAAAAAAGTAAGTTCGTTAGGCCGTGATCTTTGTAAAATATAGAGATATATATAGGATATAATTTTAAGCTAAAACATTAAAAATCTCAATTTTTTCAATTTAATTTGTTTATATAGAGTGGCAAAGAACTTAGGACTAATTTTTTAAAATTTTAAAAACTAAATTTTGATATTATTTTAGTTTTTGGATATTATTATTTTAATTTCTGAGAACATTAAAACGTTTTATTTTAGATTCAATTGTACTTTTATTCGAAAAAAACCTTGAAAAAATCACACATATAACAAATTAAAAAAATCAATAAAATACTTATTTTAAAACGTTGTCTTTTTTTAAAACTTATATAATAACTATTCTTCTGTTTAATTTATAACTACTTGAGAAATCATTTTATACATGAATGTATATTTGAGTTCAATAAATTTTATAAAGGATAAAAAATTAAATTCTCAGTATATTTTATTTAAATTCAAAATATTTAAAATTCAAAATTTTATAAGGAAAAATTTTATTTTGATAATATAAATTATTAACATAATAAAAATTTATTGTAAACAATTATTTTAGTCAATTAAAATTTTAAAAATTATGAATAGGTCAGAAGAGACTAAAAATAATTAAAATCACCTGCCTTGAATTTTTTAATTTTTTAATATAACTAAAATATAAAAAATTATTATGTTTGTTTTTTAATAGACATCAATAAGAATTTAAAGCGTGAGTGAATGAGTGTGTGTGTTCATTCGCTCTGAATTATTTCTTTTATAAAGGTAGATAAATATGATTTATTTTAATGATATAATCAATTTTTATTAATTATACTAAGTCATTACCGTCATATATAAAAAATATGATATGCATAAACGAGTTTATACATTGAATACTTTACTTTAACTTTTTTTAATCCTTATAAGATTTATAATCACTATTAGTTTAGTCCTTCAAAAAATTTTATTGTATTAAATATTTTAAAATTAAAAGATGTGGGAACAATTCTTATTTCAATTTATAACTTAGCAAATTACTATTTTAATTCCATTTGATTAACTTATTTAATATCACAACTTTTTAAAGTACTAATCTGGGGAGTATATATTACTGCTTATATGTATTTATCGTTACTTCTATTTTACTAGTTGTTATTTAAAGTATCCTTCCTCTTCTCTGTTAATGTAATTAATCATAAAGATGATTTAAAAATAAATAAATAAATACTTGCATAGAATGAAAATAAACATATAGGAGTTACTATAACTATTCATCCCAAGTTGATAACAAATATTATTTTTACATACCCAGTACATATTTTAATATTTCTTATTTTTTAGTAATCTAAAATAATTTATTTTTTATTGTTTAATATAAAGAAAAATAATTTAATATAATATTATTAGTATATTCTAAATAATTAATAGTAAACAAAATAAAATATCATATATGTTATAACTCCATCCATTGTATGGGATATGAAATCTAGTATAGCTTTAATCTTTACTAAAAGTAATTAATTATGCAGCTATAATCAATGCATCTATTATTATTCGTTCTTCATTCGTTTGTCCTCTTCTTCTTCTTCTTTTTCAATTACATCACAACGCATACTTTATCCAGTTATAACCAGAGCATCTAATTGTTCCCTCTTAATTAATTTTGAAAATTTGCTTTTCATATCAGGCATTATGTACACAGTAAGAGTGAGCGTTAGTAAAATAAGGGAAATTAAAATTTGATGAGCATAAAACCTTGAATATAATGTTGGCAGACGATCAAAGGGAGAATTATGTGCCCCTAATGGGATGCAAATTGTAGAAATTGACATTAAATTCCAATAAAATAGAGGTAGCTGGAATCCTCAAGACGACCAAGCATGCTATCATCGATTTCTTTAATTATATTTAGATACTAAAGGAGCCAGCAATTTCGCATGTCAAATGGCATAAACATCTCTTGCATCCTCATATTCTTGATTCCGAAGCTAATACAAACGTGAAAACGGGTTGACTATTATTATTCGTATATCTCAAATGAAAGACAAAGATATATGCTGATTCTGAATAAGGTTTAATTTTGTTTAACTTGGTAGAGCATATATTTTGATAGATACGCCGAGCATAAATCGATTACGTACCGTTTAGATCACTTATAATGGCATATATATAAATATATGGTGCATGCATATGGTTCGCTGGTTTCTAAAAAGGATTCGCAGCTACGATCCACTCAACTTGAGGTCTCTTCTAGAACCAAAAATGATATTTTTAAGGAGCTATATAGTGTGTTACGAAGGAATTTAATATGCAGCTCGTGTAACATTAATACAAAGTTACAATATGATCCTTAATTAATGTGATATATATTGCGTGTATTTTCTTCTATTCTGAATTTGGAGGAACAAAAACAAGCAGCGAAGCGACCCATTAAAGGAGGGCTTTAGATGCAAAAGCATGGATAATAATGGGCATCATTAAGTTATATAATTTATATAATAAATTTCTATCACATTTATTTTTTTATTTTTATCTGCCTCTTCTTAATTTTGTATATTTTACTGCACATATTTGATGTGAACTTGAAACTGGGTGATATTGACATTAGAATTGAAATTACAACAAAAAGATAAATTGAAAAGAAAGAAAAAATAAGTATTATCACCAAAATTTATTAATTTAAAAATAGTGATATTTAAAGCAAGTTTTAGATTTGATCATCAATTTATGTGCGGACAAAATATTACGATGTTACAACCTTTGTCAAAAAATAGTTATTTTTTAATTAATAGTAAATATTTTATTATTTTTAAAATATTTATTTCACTTCAAAACAATTTTTAGGTATTCTAATTTTCAAAGTAAAAAACACTTGTAAATTTTTAATTAAAAAGAAGATTGAAACTTTAAAAAAAGGTTTGACAAATTATTTTTTGAAAATATAATTCTTTAAGCTTGAAAAAATTAAATTAAATTTAAAACATTAATTTTGATAATTTTTATTTATTTTGAATAGATTATATTTAATTTTAACAGGATTTTTATTTTTGAATTTATGAACATATTAATTTTGATTTTAGAAAGAAAATATTTTTTATTTTTCACGAATCCAATTTTAATTTTGGAACATAAATAATTTTATTTTTGAAAGAATTGAAAATTTTTAAAAGAAAATATTATTTTAATTTTTAAAAAATGAATATTAAAAAATAAAATAAACCCATTCAAAATAAAGATTAAATTAAAAAAATAGATATTGAGAAATTCATATAACCTAAATAATATCAAAAATAGATTGACTATTTAATTAACATCCATGATCACTCGATAAATTTCAATTTTTTTTAAATTTTGGAAAGAATATTTTTTATTTTTTATTTTAAAATGAAATAAATTCATTTTACACAAAATATAAATTAATCAAATAATTATTTTTGTTATATGAATAACATAAAAACAATTCACCACTTAACATCAATTAATCATTTTGTTGATTAAAAAAACTTAAAAATAATTAATAATTATTTTTGAAGTTTTAAAAAAATATTTTATTTAAATTTAAAAATATAATAATTTCCCTTTAAAATTGATAAAATAGCTACTTAATAAATATTTAAATAATATTAAAAGTTAATTAACCATTCAATTAGCATCATTTAATTATTATATAATTTAAATAATATTTAAAATATAATATTTTTAAAATTAAAAAAATTAATTTTTTAAGATTTTATATAAATTTATAAAATATACATGATATAGATAACAATTACGAACTAAAATCTTGCATGCACGTATATTGTATATATAAAAATCATTTTTACTATTTATTTAGTTTATAATTAGTATTAAAAATTATTTTTAATGATAATTTTAAATTTTTTAACAAATATATAATAAAAAAATATTTATTAAAAAATATTTTAATAACAATTCAGTAGTATAATCAGAATTAAATATAAAATTTTATTAATTTATTTAACTGGTAAAATTTTAATTTAATTTGACTCATTTAATAAATAGATATATTTATTAAATAAATTAGTCAGATTTAAACTCACAAAAAGTATATTTATTTTATTTATTTTTATATTTATTATATTTATTTTAATATATTATATTTATATAATATTAATATATTTATATAATTTATTAAAAATTAAAGTTTTTTAATTTTTAATTTTTAATAAAAAATTAATAAATAACTTTATCCTTATCATCAAAATAAAAAATCTCTTTTCTATTTTTATTTATCTTTATAAAATGACAAATTAATCCATAATTTTTTTTAATGTGATATTTGGCAAGAATATATTATTTAAATAATTATTTATTTATTTATTGTATAAATAATAGTAATAAAAACTAAATTGATAGGTTCTATAACTTAAAAAAAATATTAAAATATATTTTTTATAAAAAAATTTAACTTTATGAACCTTTTAAATAATATATATATTATAGATCTATTTAATTATTTTTTTTATATCTTAAATTTTAAATTTATAAACTATTTAAACAGGTTTATAGATTTTATAAATTTTAAATTAAATTATATATTAAATTTTTTTAATAAATAATATATTCAAATTTAAACCTGAAATTTTTTTAAAAAAAAAACTACACTTCAATACTCATGACCTAAATCAATCCAGCTTATTTTCATTTT
The DNA here is from genome assembly GCA_037954105.1 of Canavalia gladiata. Classification (NCBI taxonomy): domain Eukaryota; kingdom Viridiplantae; phylum Streptophyta; class Magnoliopsida; order Fabales; family Fabaceae; genus Canavalia; species Canavalia gladiata. Next base: position 13,825,723 of record CM075667.1, on the reverse strand, counting down.
TATATAACAACATTTAAAATTATATTTTGTGCGTTACAAAGCTCATTGAAAGAACATAATTTTACTTCAATTTCTCAAATACTCTGTTTGCATACTCCCAACCAAAAATCAAACAGGGTCTAAAAAACTTCATACAGTAATAACAATAAGCATCGAAACTAATTCACGATATTTTGATTAATTATTGCATTTATAATTGAATTAATTTTAAAAGTAAAGTATCACCTACATTTTAAGAAATTGACAAGGAATTATATATATATATATATATCCAAAATATATAATAACTTCATAAATTATTTTTAATAAATATTTATTATATATAATTTTTTATTATATGTCATTGAAAATATATGAAATTTTTTTATTATTTTATTTATTTATTTAAATGTTTCAAAGAACAAGAAAATGAAACAAAAAATAAAAGAAAAATTAATGTTGTACGTCCAACAAAATTGCTTCACTCGCTCTATGTATAGTCACCTCCAGTTTTTCCCTTTTTGTTTGGTTGCAAAAAGAAAATTGACCCATTGTAAATATGATGCGGCCCATATAACAAAAATTAACATAGAGAACCACACGAGCCCATCATCATCAATCATCCCCTGACATTATAACCCATCTTAGATTTTACATCACAATTAACTAGCAAAAACTAATAACTGGGGATTGCTTTTTCATCCCAAAATTTCTTTTTGCACCCCTCATGTACGAAAAGATAAAAATGTTTCTGTTTATTAAATTTCTTTCTTCTTCCTCCTTCTTTCTCCATCTCCTCGTCTTCCTCCTCCTCTTTTTTTTTTTTTCTCATTTCTGTTTCTCATTGTTATATTTTCTTTTTTGTTAATTGAATCCATGTGTTCTGCTTTGGTGGGAGAAAAAACTAAAAAAACAAACCTCAGAGAAACGTCGAAGGAACATCAGAGAAGACGAACGGATTTTGTATTCCGCAAACTAATTTGCGGAACTTAAACACTTTCCGCATATTAGTTTACGGAATGCATCAGTGTATTCCGTAAATAAACTTGCGGAATGTAATTTTTTTGTTTCACAAATTAGATTACGAAATGTAAAAATGTAACCTTCCGTAAATTAATCTACGGAAAACAAAAAATTACATTCCGCAAACTAATTTACGGAATATATTGATGCATTCAGTAAATTAATTTGCGTAATAGACAAATACTTGCGAAAGAGAAAAAAATTTTGCGGAAATAAGGTTTTAACGGTAAAATGATAATAAAAAAATTTCAAAAAATTAAAGAAGGTGAAAAAAAAAAAGATGCGAAAAGTCAATCCCCTAATAACTCGAGACTTTTCTTGTTTTAGTTGCTAAAATTATAGGATCCGTTATTTTAATTCTTATTTTATAATAAATATTTATTTTAATATTTTAATTTATTTTTTATTATCATTTAATATAAAATTATTTTAATTTTATAAAGTTATATATTATTTATTAGTTACTTTATATAAAATAACTAAAATAAATATACTTTTATAAATTAAAAAATTAAAATCAGCAACATTTACACACTAAAGCCTTCAAATATGTGCACATTCTCACCCATACTTACTATTTTAAATTTTGGATTAAATATATTTTTTTCATTTAAAATTTTAGTTTTAATCTTTTATTTTTAAATTATTTGTTTTTTTTTGTTTTTTTAATATAGATTGATTTTGATTTTTTATTTTTTTAAAAAATTAATTTTAATTTTTCATTAACGAATATATATAACGTATTAAATATATTAATATATGCTAATATCAAAATATTAATATACACCATGTATCAAAAGTTATTTTAAAAAAATAAGACAATTTTAAAATATAAGAGGTCAAAACCAAATATTTTAAAATTGAAATACTAAAACAAATATTTTAAAATGATAAAAATATATTTAATCTTTTAATTTATGTATTTGTACTCATTTTGATTTTTGAAACGAACTTATAAAAGGTTAGATATAATGTAGTAGTCTGATGACTACTGAAGTATAACTATCTGATATATTATTATGATGATAGATTTCTCATAGCAGTAATATCTTTATAAAAAGGTAACGATACATATGATACTCACTCATTAAAAGGAACTACAAAAAGTCTAGATAGAAGAAAAATAAAATTCTTATCGCTTCCTTTCTCTTCTTCATATATATATATATATATATATATCTTTTTTTCTCTTTCCTTGATTTTCGATATTCATTGCCATTATTATAATACATTTTTTTTCTTTTCATGTATTTTCTAGTTTGCACTATCCTCATTTATATTTGTGACATTACCTCCTCCATTGAAATCAACATAGTCCCCAAGGTTGAAGTTAGAATAAGCATCCTCCAAGTAAGTTTGGTTTTTCTAGGTTGCATGTGCAAGATCCAAACCTTCCCATTTAACCAAAAATTGTAATATATATTGGCCATCTTTGATAATTTTTCTAAATTGCAAGATAGTGTTGAGTTTTAACATAGGACCAGACTTATGAATGATGAGAAGGTGTGAAATATAAGGCTATTGATGCTATTTTTTCCATAACTTTAGTTGAGATGAGTGGAAAAGTGGATGAATTTTGGGTGAAGGGGGAAGAAGTAACTTATAAGCAAATTAGTTAATACGCTGAATGATGAGGAAGAGACCAAAATATCTCATGCCTAATTTTTTATTCTTTTGCAAGGCAAGAGAGTTCTGTCTGTATGGCTATAACTTCACTAAGATCACATCCCCCACATTGAAATTTAGATGATACCTCTTTTTATCTGCGTGCTTCTTTATGTACTATTAGGCCTTATAAAGGTTGTTCTTGAGTTGGGCAAGAATGACATCACGTTGCAATAACAATTCTTGAAGGGACAAAGGGTCACCATGATCACAAACATATTTATCAATCTGAGGAGCGTCTCTACCATAAACAACCTTAAATAGTGTCACGAAATGTTATGGTGGTATGATGTATTGTACCAAAATTCAGCCCAAGGAAGGAACTTCACCCACTTTCTAGAGGTGTCATATGTAAAACATCTTAGGTATATTTATAAACATTTATTTACAACTTTAGACTGCTCATCTGATTGAGGATAATAAGTAGTGCTAGGTGACAAGGTTATGCCGCTTAATTTGATGAGATGTTGCTAGGATTGACTAGCAAAAACCTTGTCTCAATCAGATGTTATGAACTTTTGAATATCATATAATTTTACCACTATTTTCATAAATAATTTAGCCACTTACTTGCTTGAATAATTCACTTTTAAAGGAGCAAAATGAGCATATTTGGAGAGACAATCTACCACTACAAAGATAACTGCAAAACCCATTGGAAGTTGGTAATCCTGTAATGAAAGCCATAGCCAAATCCTCCAAGATTTGGTTTAGAATAGGTAGGTTGCAATAGACCATAAGAAAAGGTGTTGTTGGCTTTAACTTGCTGGAAAATGAGACATGTTTAAACATACTTTTTGATATCGTATTGCATTCTTTGCCAATGAAACTGAGCCATAAGTCTTTCCAATGTTTTGGTGGTCCCAACATGTCCGCCAGTAAGGAAAGAATGAAATTCATGTAAAATTTGCAAAACTAAGGAATGATTAGAGGGAATGACTAAATACCTTTTCTAGTACAACAAGTTGTCATAAGTAATGTAATTTGAGTGTGGTGATGTGCCCATACTGCATAATCGTCAAGTTTCTTTTAATATTGGATCAATTATGTTTGCCTCTCGTAGTAAGGGTAGAATTTCCCACTTGGATTGCAACCAAGCCATGAAAAATGATCGTGATGAGGAATCAATAGCTAAATTATCTTTGTATGACTTATATTCAATGGTGAAGTCATAACTGAGTAATTTATGCAACCAATGTTGTTGCTCGAGGTGTTTGAATGACTTGGTTAGTTAATCTCTTCAAACTCTTTTGATATGTCTGAATCACAAATTTATGTCCAAATAAATAATGTTTGAATTTAGAAATAGCCTCTGTAATGACGTAAAGTTCCCGTGTGTAAACAAATTATTTTTGGAGTTGGGATGTCAAATTTTTAGAGAAAAAAATAATTGGATGGTTACGTTAAATAAGAATAATGCCGATACTTGTCCCTAGTGCATTTGTTTCAAGTATAAAGGGCTATGAAAAATCAGGTAAGGAAAGCACTGATGCCTATGCCAATGCAAGTTTAAGATCCTGATAAAGTTATCATGTTTGACTCATTCCAATTAAAATTTTCCTTCTTCAACAAATTGGTAAGTGGGTTCGCTCTTGATGTATATCTTCTAATGAAGCGTCTGCAGTACCCTATGAATCCCAAGAATCCTCATAATTGCTTAATATTATGTGGAATAGGCTAATCCAATACTGCTTGGACCTTGGCTTGATCCATTGCTACCCCGGTACCTGTAATGGTATGACCTAAATAATCCACCTGAGTGAGGCTAAAAGATCATTTGGATAGTTTGGCAAATAATGTGTGCATCCGAAAAAGTTGTAAGACCTTCTATAAATGGTTCAAGTGGGCCTGCCACGATGGGCTATGCACTAAAATATCATAAAAACAGAATAGGATAGATTTCCTTAATAAGTCATGGAAGACTTCATTCATTAGAATTTGAAAGGTGGTTGGAGCATTGATGAGTGAGAAATATTGTTTTGTATCAATCATCTTTATTAACCAATATTTAGTGATAGCTAAAATTGAGATCTAGCTTAGAAAAATACTATGCACCAAACAATTCATAGATAAGTTCATCCACAATTGGGATTGAGAAACTATCCTTAATGGTGATAGCATTGACGGTCCTATAATTTGTATAGAATCACCAAGTACCATATTTTTTTTTAACGAGGATTATTGGGAAGGAAAACGAGTTATTGTTGGGTACTATAATCCCTTCATTCAACATATCGTGTACCATTTTCTTGTTGTGTTCCTTCTAACTATGAGGGGTACTTGTAAGGTTTAATCTTAACAGGTGTAGCACCTTGTATTAAAGGAACTTTATGATTGTGAGATTGATTGGGCGATAAGCCTTTGAGGTAAGTAAAAACATCATTGTAAGCATGGAGTAATAGAGCTAGTTTTGGTTCCATATTTATGGCTAGATCAAACCACTAATCTGAAGAACAATCTTGAGTTTGGAACTGTAAGGCAAATAGTTTAGAAATGACATATGTCTTATGCATTCGATGGATATGATGAAATTAAGTTTGCATAGGTAGTTTAGGTCCTTCCCATGCAATATGATAAATTGGCCATCCTAGTATAACTTCATGGTCAAAAAACTATAATCAAATATGCTTGGACCCAAGGTAGCTAACCAAGTAACTCCTAAAATGACATTTGCGTTAGCCACTTGTAAGAGATATGTTGGAATTTTGAGAGTGTGACCTCATATTTTAACTACGACTTCTATCACGAGTTATTCAACAGTTAAGGTATTTCCATTACCCATCAATACTTGAAAACTTAGGATGGGTTCAATAGGAAGTTTCAGGCAATGAGCATTCCTAGGTTGGATGAAGTTATCCAACCTACCACTGTCTAGAAGAATTTGTGTTATGAAGGCCATTAACGGTCCCTTGGAACCTCATTATGCCAACACGTGTCGCTCCTTTCAATGCATTATAAGACAAGTGGTTCTCCTGTGCATGGGAATCTAAGGTTTCTGTTTAGGTTAAGCATCATCTTCATCATCCATGAACAATAATAAGTACTGTCTATTTGGACATTTATGGTTTAGGGAGAACTTGTCATCACATGTATAACATAGACCTGTTCCCCTTCGTAGTTGCATTTTGAAAGGAGATATTCTCTTAATGTTGGGTCTTGGTGAAGTTTAGGTTCGGTGGAGCTAAGAGAGGGGGTAGATTGGTAGTCTTGTGTGTTTGGGGATGTGTTTAGTGTGGTATGTGGGTATTGTTGTTTAGGTTGGTTATTAGGGGTAAGAAGGTCTCAATCTCACTACATGTTTTTCCTCGTATAGTTTGACTAATGCAATAGTTCGCATCATGGAAGTTAGATTCTGAGTAATCACTTCCCTACAAATTTCAGGTTTTAGACCACTAATAAAACAATCTAAGAAAGCATCAACACTAACACCATAAACATGGTTAGTTAATGCTATAAATTCTCAGTAATAATCCTAAACGAAACCAAGTTGAGAGGGTTTAAACAATGTTGATTGGGGACATTTATAAGTAGAAAGCCTAAATTCCATCTTGAGGGATAGTGTAAAGGCAATCTAGGATTGAATGAGTTATTTTGAGACATCATCTAAAACTAGGAAACTACATCTTCTTCCATATGAATTGTATCAATGGTTAATCTTTTTTCATCATGTGTATTATAATAGATAAAAAATTGCTCAACCTTAAAAATCCACTGAAATATATTTGTTCCATTAAAATAAGGAAAATCTAGCTTAACATTACGCACTTGGAATGGTTGTGAGCTTGAAGATGAGTTCAATCCACCAACTGATAACTTGTTGAACATAATGATATTTGTTTTCAATTGCTTGAATCGAAGTGAGTATTCCTTGTTGCGTTTCTCCATTAGGTCCAATATTCTTAACGATGGTGGGGATGAAAGCACTAAATGTGGTAGTCTAATGACTACTGCAACACAACTATATGATGTATTATTAAGATGATGAGTTTCTCACAATGGTAATATTTTTATAAGAGGGTAACAACACACATGCTACTCACTCATCAAAAGGAACTATGGAAAGTTTAAATGAAACAAAAACAAAATTCTTATCGTTTTCCTTCTCTTTTTCATATATATATATATATATATATATATATATATAGTATTCCACATAATTCCTCAAACATTAGTTAGGTATTTTGATCTTTATGTTTTTTCTCCTTCTTTGATTCTCAGGATTCATTACCATCCAACCATATATTATAACAGACTTTTCTTTCTTTTCATGTATTTTTCATTTTTTTTATTTCATTTATGTTTATGACATATCAATTGGGAATAATTTATGAATGACCTTAAGTATATGGTAAGGATGCATCCTCCAAATTATTCCAAATAAATAAAAGGAAGAGAAATTAACGAAAGAAAAGATCCACATGGTAGACGGGATAAAAAAAAACAATGAAACGATGTCACTATCTTCTCAACAAATGTAGGAGATCAAAATCTTTATTGTTTTGTTTATAAATTAAAATTTAAGTATATTTTTAATTCATCTAAAATTATAAAATTTTAATTTTAATTTTTTGTTTTTAAAATAATAGATTTTCATCTCTAATTTTTAAAAATAAATTATTTTTCATTTTTAAAATAATTAATATTTAATACATAGTATATATTAATATTTAATATGTTAATGATAAGAGTTTTAAAACAATGTATTTTAAAAATGAAAGATTAAAATTAAAATTTCATAATTTTAAAAAAATTTAAAACATGTTTAATCTTAAATTAAAATATTTTAATTATATTAAGATATGTATTTTTTATCATTTTCATTTTAAACAAGGTAAATTTTACAAATTTTTATTTGAACGGCGAAAATTTAATCTAAGATCTCCTATTTATTTTATGCTTAATTTTATTTTTATTCTTCTATTATAATTAATGTATAATTTTAATATTTTACTAATTTGACTAAAATTTAATCCTTAAATTTTTAAATTATAACAATAAAGTCATATTGTCAATTTTCGTCTAAAAATCTCAATTCTTTACTTTATGCAAATAATTAAGGATTTAAGATAGTTTCAAAATAAAAAATAATTTCAAAGATTAAAAAGCTAAAAATTAATAAAAATATGAATAGTTTTTAAGATACAATATTAGGATTTTGAAAAGAGAACAAATTTTTTTATTTTATTTTGGATAAAAAAATATGTTATTTTGATTTGTGAGATTTTAAAAAAATTAAAATGATTTAATAGATTTAATTTATGAAAAATTTATATTGAAAATTTTAGAAGTAGATAATTTGAAAAAAAAATTATAGAAATTTAAAAAATTAAGAAATTAATCATTAAAAACCAAATCTCACATCAAGCATAATAAAATTGAAAATGTAATTAAAGCTTTATTTTATTAAACTATTATTGATTTTTACTTCGTGTTGCACCAACTCAATAAAAATAACAAGCAAGTGCATATTAAAATTTATCATTTATAAAAAAATATTTAAAACTATGTAAATTCTTAAATTAATCTTTAAAATTATACACATCAATAACTTCACCGATGACATTGACATTATAAAAATCCAACGTTAGCACATGAAATTGCCAACCCTCCGTCACTTTAATTCATGAGAGAGACGTCAAAAATACCAATAAAATAGTACTTTGTCACTTTAGGATGCTTGCTTATAACAAACGAGGTCGTTTTCTTATGGAAGGAGACTCACCTCATATTGGGATCCAAACATAACCCTAAGCCTTTTCCTTACACTTTACTAATCTAAATAAGATTCAAGTAAGTTTTTATTATTCTCAAATGTTGTAATGCTCTGCTCAATAAAAGTGCAGAACATGGTGAAGGGATCGCAATTAAGATGTGGGAGGTACTTACTTTGGAGCACATCCAATACTGCTAAAGGATGGCCTTTTCCTGGTGTTTGTATGAAAGTGCTCATAGTTATCACTACTGATGGTGTTCATTTATTACTATCACATGGGCGACACATATCCAAGTGTAAAAGAGGCAGTGGGAACTTTGGCTATTGGAGTTGGAGATCCACTTCAAGATACAAGGCAGAATAATAAGAAGACCAACCAATTAAGAATCCTTTAGACCAGGGCACTACATGCACTCATGTAGGTACAACCCTGTTATATATTATTTATATTTATATTTAATTATTTTGTTAGAAATTTTTATATGTAGATGCACCGTTGATTCCACAAGTTATCTGTTGATTTTTATTTTCAGTGCGATTCCAACCCAATCATAAGTATCAAAGTTCAGCAATTGTTAATATTATCAAATCAAACCCTAGGGAACACTGATGGTAATCGTGTGGTGACGGCGAATAAGGTTATACATGTAAGAACAAGATTGATTCTTGCACTGTCCTCAATCAAGAATCAATGGACAAATCTTTTACGTAATCCTACAATTGGAGTAGACAAATGCGATCTTCATGGGAACAAAATTGATGAATCAAGTTTTCAAAGTGTCTAGATAGATATGAGACACCTTGCGGATCCAATGTTTTGGCAAAATCGGATAAAATATGCAAAGGAAACGTGGACAAGTTTTGGAGCATTTCTAGGTCGTGAGTTACACTCACTTTGTTTATATGTTTAATATGTTATTTTTAAAATAGTTTTTTATTATTAAACAAATGAATCCTAAAATGTATTCGTTATAAGGAAAATATTTAATATTATAAAATGATAATCATTTTGAAAACTAGTTTAAATTTTAAAAAATTGATTAACATTTGTTAATTTTTAATAAGAATAATTCAGAAATTTAATTAATATAAAAATATATATGCTAAATTATACTTATAGTTTTTGATCATACTTGTATGTAATTTTAGCTTTGTATTTTTCAAAAAATAATTTTGGTTCCTTTATTTTCAAAAGCTAACAAATTTAAATTTTATTTTTAAATTAAACATTTAAAATTATTATTTTTATATATTTTTTAGAGAAGTTTGTAATGGCATTAAAATATGAAATGATTTTAAAAGGAGTTTTGTTGAAATTTGATAAAATTTATTTATTTTTATAAAATAAGAGATTAGAATTTGAAGGAGGACTAGTTGATATATATATTATTTTAGTTAAAATTTATTATTTTGAGTTTTGAATAAAATTTAATTTAATTAAATTAATTTATATAAATTTTTGAATAAAAATTATAAATTTTGTTCAAAAAACATGAAATTAAAATTTTAATTTTTAAATAGACAAACCTAAAGTGTTTAAAAATTTGAATTTAAAATTGTTCATAGATTAAATTAAAAAATTTAATTAATTTAATATTTAATGGATAGATTATGTAAATCATTTATGGTGCAATTATAAATTTTCTCAAGAAAAATGTGGGCGGCGATAGAAAAGAAAAAAAAAAAAAAAAAGGCTAGGCAGATGATGCAACTATGCAAGGCATTGGCATTGGCATTATGAATGAGAGCCGCCCTAGGTTAAATTATACTTAAAACTGTGAATCATGGTTTGACTGTGGAATCCATTCCAAGTCATCATAAAATATAATAAATTGGATGGATCGCCTGCACCCCAAACATAAACCACACGCTATGTAGTTTGTATTTGGACGGTTCAACTTTTTTCCTCAGATTTGGATGGACGAAAACAAATCAGATTCAGTTTTAGAAAACCGTAGACGATGGAATCCCATAGATAAAAGTGAACGGTCAACACATGGATAGAACTTGGATTGATTCATTTCACTGTATATAAGCCAAAGCGACCATTATTACAACCTACAAGAGAGGGTAAGATTCAGAGTGGCATAACAAAACCCACGTGCAGTACACACACCCTCTTCCGGTTGTTTGACAGAAAATAAAAAATGGAAAGCAGCGCCGCCACCGCCGCCACCGCAGCAAGCATTCGACTGAGTTTCCCGATCCGCCCCTCTCGACATTCTTCCTCTCTTCTTTTTCATCCATCTCTATTAAGGCCTTCTCTCTCTCTCAAGGTATTTCCGTTTTCCTCTTCTCTCTCGCAAACTCATTATCTTCTTCTGCTCTAATAGGTTTTCCGTTTGCAGCTCCCAAAGCAGTTTCCTCTCGCTTCGCAGAATGTTCTGGAAACCGCTTCTCCTCTCAGGCCTTCTGCCACTCTGTCGTCGGTCCTTCATTCTTTTTCGTTAATACTCTTCTTCTTGTTTTTTCAACTCTAATAATGTCATTGGAAATGGTGCAGTGAAACGATTGAATTAGCTGATATAGAATGGGACAATCTTGGATTTGGCCTTCAACCTACTGATTATATGTACATCATGAAGTGTACAAAAGGTGGAACCTTCTCGAAAGGTGAACTCAAGCGTTTTGGGAACATTGAATTGAACCCCTCCGCTGGAGTTTTAAACTACGGCCAGGTTAGCCTATCGAAGTCTCAAGTTCTAAGTCCAATGCTAATGCTGAGAATGTCTTACATGAGGCATATTGAACTCCTGCTTTCTCATTTTTCACTTGCTTGAATTCAATTGCTTTTTACCCGAATGCTTGCCTTATGTTTGGATTTGTTTAAAGGAACTGTGTTTTTTTATAATACGCTGTTATGATCTAGAGTTGAAATCTAAATAGTATTAGTTAGTATCCTTTACATTTGAGTTGGATTTGCTTGGTATATTTGTCTGATAAAGAATGTATTTCGTTGATTTACAAATGTAGGGATTATTTGAGGGTATGAAAGCGTATCGTAAAGAAGATGGGAACATACTCCTCTTCCGTCCAGAAGAAAATGCTTTGCGGATGAAGATAGGTGCAGAACGGATGTGCATGCCATCTCCAACTGTGGAGCAGTTTGTGGAAGCTGTAAAGGATACTGTTTTAGCAAACAAACGCTGGGTACTATAGAACCCTGTTGTTGCCATACATAAACATTTTGGAGATTGTAATACATGTAAGTTTTATTGGGTGAATATTGGTTTCAGGTTCCCCCTCCAGGTAAAGGATCCTTGTATATTAGACCTTTGCTAATGGGAAGTGGACCGGTACTTGGTCTTGCACCTGCTCCGGAGTACACCTTTCTAATTTATGTTTCACCTGTTGGGAACTACTTCAAGGTAAGTTATGTACATTGCTACATTGAAGTGTATATTTACTTTTGTTTATTAGAAAGTTTTCAATTTCAGTATCTTCTTTCAGATGTAAAGAACAACATATTCTGATCCAAATCCTATGGGTCAGAGAAATTTGAAAGATTTATTTGAATATATAGCTTAGAGTTAGGGACTTGCTGAATATTATGCGAATTGGGATGCAAACTAATAAAAATTTAATTTTTATTAGGTTTTGTTGATGAGACTGAATGGGTTGAATTTACAGTTTGCAAAGATGTAGAAAACTTGTAGCAGTGTTCTAGGGGTTCAGATTGTTAACACTTTTTCCTTCTTCATAGGATTTATTAGCAAGGCCTGGATGAAATTGTCTTGTGTTGCTTGATATATTTTCTAGTTTTACAACTTTTATTGGTATCATGGTATCATAATAGTATCTGCTATTATTTCCAGCGTAGCATGCCATAGTTGTTTTTCTTTCTATATCTGTTATTGTTATGAATTCAAACATACTTGTGTCCTTTTAAAAATTCATGGAGTATCAATATCACTGCAGGAAGGTTTGGCCCCAATCAATTTGATTGTGGAAAATGAATTACATCGTGCAACCCCTGGTGGCACTGGAGGTGTGAAGACCATTGGAAACTATGCTGCGGTAAGCCAGATGCATCCCTTTCTCCTTTTTTTTTTTGTGACACTTGACATTTGTTTGCTCATGTTCTCCAAGTCTTAAATTTAAATCATCAAAAATTTCAAACTGAAGATTTTCCTCGTTTTGGTAATTTCAATTGGACATTTTTATATTTGGACCTAAATATTAAATAGCTTTCTTGTGCTTTCCAAATGGGCAGATATGAGAAAACTGAGAATTTTCTTATGCTGCCTTCAGTCTTCTTCCAGAACTGACCTTTATAGCTGTAATTTGGCTTAAGTTATTTGTTTGGTTTCTTAATTCTCATTTCTTACCACTGGCCTACTTTACCTTCTTTTCTTTTCTCTCTCTTTTTTCGGAAAGAAAGTTATACTGACTCTTTGCTTGTGTGTGTGCATACATGTGCAATCATTCTTCATAGGTTCTGAAGGCACAGTCTGCAGCAAAAGCTAAAGGCTACTCTGATGTTTTATACCTTGACTGTGTGCACAAAAGATATTTGGAAGAAGTTTCTTCATGCAACATTTTTGTTGTTAAGGTATTATACTCGATGAAAAGTTTGAATTCAAGATTATTATTTTCCTAATTGTTAATGGGTATGGTTAATGACTGTTTCATGCATGGTATTTGCCAATTGCCACCATCTCTTTTCTCTCACAATAAAGTCATAAACAATTTACTGAAACATTCTAGCTGGGATAGTGAAATCAGTCTCATGTGGTAATCAGAGTCACCATGCATTTTAGTGTACCTGCAAAGTTTACTATTAAATTCTTGAATGACCCCCATCACCTGATTTATGTTACTCTTTCAGATATACTTGCAAAATCAGTGTCAGTAATGGTAGCCTCTTGGTTTGCGGTGCTCATTTAATTTAGTTTGGTGCCTCTGCAAAATGCACACATGCACCAATTGAAATTCTTTCCCTTAGTTTATGTGTCCTTTTGTTTATTGCCTTTCTGAAATGAGAATTGCAATATGACATGTAAGTTGCCATGAGGCCAAGAATATTATTTGGAGTAAACTGTCCTCAGAATTCTACAATCATAATTCATCACCAAACCAATGACTTTAAGCCAATGCTCTTTCTATTTGTTAGTTTCTTATATCTCTTGTCCAGATGATTATGAAAATTTTCGATCTTGTTATGTCACATATTTTCTTTAGCCTCTATTATGTAAACTCCATATTGTGTGTATTTCATGAATTCCCCCATTTCCCCCATTTCAAGTCTATATATTGTTCTCAAACACTATCTATTTCATTAGAGCTCACTGCATTGTGATGCCATCATTCCCATTTCCTTTCAGGGTAACATCATTTTAACTCCAGCCATTAAAGGGACTATTCTACCTGGCATTACTCGTAAAAGTATAATTGATGTTGCTCGAAGCCAAGGGTTCCAGGTAATAGTTTTTAATTAAGGAGATGATTGATGATTATTATCTGTTTAATATCTTGTAGTCATGATATTTTATTTCTTACTAAGCTATATTTTCCAAAATGAATTTGCAATATAACCATGGGTATGTGTATCTTAGACATTTATAAATGGCAAATGTAGTTGGCAAATATAGATGCACTTTTTTATTAAGACTTGTGTGAAGTTTCACACTAGTCTCTGATACAAGATTTGTACCTTAGGAAGTAACCAACGAGGCAATGAGGAATACTTACCCTAAAAAATTACAATGAGTCTTAAAATACATTCCCAGACTTGGCTTTTTCATCGCAGGGGTACATTTTCCTTTTTTTATTTCCGAAAAGGGATGATTTGAAAATTAATTATTGTAGGAGGATAGAAACAGTAACAAAAACATATAAAGGAATGCACGAGACTTGTGACTTTGAGTTTTAATACGTAATAGCATTGAAAAGATAGCTAAAGTAAGATGTTTTATGCATTTTAAAATACGTTTTACAGAGAAATCAGAGAATCTTCATAAAATGCATTTATTTGTGTTTTAACCAAAAATATTATGCATAAAAAAATTTGTTTTACGTTCAAAAAATTTAAAATAATACATGTCATATAACGTATAAAATGATGCATTTTAGGAGTTTAAAATGCCTAAATTTATGCGTTTTAAGCTCCTAAAAGCATTGGTTTACGTTTTATCGAATAAAATGTATTAATTTGTGTTTGAACCATGTATAAGTATTTGCTGCCCTGATTCAACAAAGTTACGAGAGATAAAATCACCTGGGTTATATTTGTTTTAAACTATCTTGAGTTATTTTATGCAATATTGTTAGATTTTTTTAAATTAATTTATGGTGGAACAAATTTGTGAGGGTTGAAATCAGTTGAGTTATTTGTTTTAAAAAATGTTGGATTATTTTATGCAGTCTTGTTTCTGGTTAAATTATGGTTCTAGTGAATGGTTATTTTTTTTAATTGTTTGAACGTAAAATGCATTTTTTTTATGCGTAATATTTTGGTTAAAATGCATAAATAAATGCATTTTACAGAGATTCTCTGATTTCTTTTTTAAAATGCATTTTAAAGTGCATAGAACATCTAACTTCAGCTGTTTTTCAATGCTGTTACATATTAAAATTCACGTTACAAGTCTCACATTCTATGCGGTTCTGTTACTGTTTCTATCCCTCTACAGTAATTAATTTTCAAATCACTCCCTTTTGAAAATAAAAGAAAGGAAAACGTACCCCGTTCTGTGAGAAAGCCTCCCAAACTTCCCAAGTCTTAACCTTTCTGGAGTGATTCTAGAATGCCTTCTGTTCCGGCATTGACTACCTCAATGTGTTTACACTCTTATCCTTAATTCTCTAATTATTTGCTTCTGAATCATTGATTCTTGCCAAGAGTTCCTCAGTGTCTCCTGGACATGGCTTAACGGGATAGAGTTTTGCATTTTTGTATTTAGAGTACACTGTTCTTTGCTTATTGCTCCAATTGGTATTAGCCCATAGTACACAAATTTATTCTTCATTTCCCACGGTTCATCTGATATGTGCAGGTTGAGGAGCGATTGGTGTCTGTGGATGAATTGATAGATGCTGATGAGGTCTTCTGCACCGGAACAGCTGTGGTTGTATCACCTGTTGGCAGTGTTACATATCTTGGCAAGAGGTACGTTGTAGTAATTGAAAAAGACAATTTGCATTAGGTGCATTAACCAATATGTTAACTGAGAGCAAAGCAAGACTAATATTTTAGTAACAGGAAAGGAAAACTGCCAGATGTTTGTCATTGTCCCCCCCCCCTCCCCAAGAGCTTTAAACAAAGTATCCTGCCAACTGAATTAGTCCTCCTGAAACTCTTTGGATGCCAATCATTTGCTTAGCCATTTTGAAACAATGTTTGACATTTTTTTAAAACAATTTCTGCAGAGTGTCATATGGAAACGGCATTGGAGTGGTTTCACAGCAACTATATGCTGTCCTTACCAGATTACAAATGGGTCTTACGGAGGATGAGATGAATTGGACCGTTGAGCTGAGATAAGCACACTAAGAATAGCTTGCAGTATCTACCTGAGGTGAACTGCTGTAGATAGTACACTCTGTGGAGTGTGTATTACTACTGAGTGACCATAGCGAGAACATAAAAAACAGTTCTGTCTGTTTATTTCCTTGCCAGCTGGTGAAGTCATTATTATTGGGTTAGATGATTTTTCCTTTGGTTGAAAAATAGAGTTCTAGATGTTGTAATTGTGTACCCTGTTTTCTTTTTTAAACAAAATTGTGATGGAAGGAGATAAAAAGGGCCATGCATACGTGTCCGAGCGCAGAATAGAAAAGTAGGTGTCAAAACTGTAAAACATGGTGATCACGCGAGAACGAGAGGAAAAGAAAAGCTTCAAAGATATCAGAAGGGGCCAATCATATTCACCGAAGGCATAGATGTAAGATACAAAAGGAGCTACTCTATAGCCGTAGAAAAACTAACAAACTGAAACAATCACCAAGTAAGCTAACCTAACAGTATTAATAGAATTAAGTTACCCCTGGCAAATTGGAATTTCCATATTCAGCCTTCTTAGCTTGAGACTACGAATGAAAAATCCCAGATGCAAGTGGTTTGGTGTATCATAATCTTGAAATGGAAGAGTTTTCATAGGAAATACAAGTGAATGCAATGCAAGTAACTTCAAGTTGGTAAGGAAGATATCAATGAAGAGGTTGTGATAGATCAGACTTAAGTAACATAACTAACATACTACTAATATTAATTAATTAAATAATAATTACTTACTAACTAACAAATTAACTGCCAATAGAAACAATACTAGTAGAAACTCGGTACTCTCTATTATGGTGAAAATATATGCAACTTGCTTTTTGGTGGACCATGTCAGTCAATTTTGATATGTTTTATTCATCCATAGGATACAAGGTTTGTTGCAATGTACATATCTGATTAGTTATTAAAAAAAACCCTTGAACGGGGAGCATAAGATCAACCTGAAGACCATGCACAAGGTATACTAGCCACTGCATCATAGGTTGCATGAGCGAAGAGTCTTGTGTTCAGCTTCTGAGGATGAGTGGGGGACAAAATAGATTGCTTCTTTTATTCCATGAGATAAGCGATGTGCCTAAGAAGAAAGAGAAGTTGTTAGAGTATGTGCAGCAAACCCCTAGAATCGCGACTCTCATAGATTGGAACTACAAGGTATCAACGAAATAAGTCATGCATTGTGCAGTCCAACATGACCCATTTGTCCTCTTATATTCAAATTCCACTCGATTTATCATAAGCAGCAAAGTATTACATCATTACAACTTAGAAGATTTTATCATTCGTGTCAGGTTGGCTCTTATCATCATGGGGTGATTTTGATGGTGAGGCAGGGAATTGGCTCTTCATTGGAAGGACTGCAGAACTTAGTGATCATAACCAACTAGTGGAAATGGTAAAACACGTGCTGCTCATCCACTTTTCTCACACAATATTTTCTTTTTTTCTTCCCTTTCTGGCTTTTGATTTTGGTGCTATAGTGCTAGACTGATGGTTGCCCAATTTTAAATTAAAATTTATAGTTCATGTGGTTCATCATCTTACCAATTCGTGGTCTGTTTCTAATGGATGAAAAAAGTGGGACCTTTTTAAGTTTCTTGCTGAGGGCCATATTGTTATGGTAGCTAATATTTGTCGTCTCTGCTTTGCAGGAAGCTATGTTGATAAATTCCTGTCACCGCCTCTCTTTGTTTTAAAATTTAAAAGTTTTATATTTTTAATATAAAATAAATATTTTTAAAAATATTTAAACCAGATTAATTAAAATTTATACTTTTTAACATATTTTATAACTTCAAATTAATTTCATTCGACTTGTTAATGAAGTGAAGCTACATAGGTTTCATATATGAGTTCTACTCTATCCAATGTTAATGCTCTTTCGATTGGATACAAATTTTCTTTATTTATTTATTTTCATTTTTTTTTATCTCCATCTCTTTTTAAATTTGTTATCTTTTTCATATATACAATAAATCTCATATACATATTCATTATGTCTTTCTCTATGTAAATGACCTCTCTATTCAATGGAGAGGATGATATATCTTAAAATACACTATACAATTAATAAAAATTAATTTAAAGTATTAAATATTTCATCCTAATAATAATTTATTGTTACATATCTAAAATTAATGTATCTTATTTTAAAATTTAAATAACTAAAAAAATATATTATTATTCTCTCTCTCTCTTTTTTTTTTTTTTTACTTTCTTTCCTTTTATTCGAACAAAGTTAATTGGAGAAGCCAGCATCTATGTATGATAATTATATAGTAATTGTTTATATTTTAAAAAAGAAATCATAATTTTATATTTGGATAGATTAATTTAAAATTATTAAATTTTATATATTTAGATGATAATTTTTTTAAAAAATATTATAGACTTTTATTTAAAATAAATCCATAATAAATTAAAAAATTTCAAATGATATCAATTTTTTTAAAAAAAATATTCTATTCCATTATTTTATTTTTAAATTATTAGTCATAATTTTTTCCTACTTTACTTTTTAATAATTATTTATTTTTATTTAAAAATTATTAAAATTCTAAAAATACTCAATCAGTAATCAATCCAAACACAAGGGAAATGAAGAGCAAGGACGGGGAAATAGGACTGGGACCTTTGTGCGGGCGCCAACCCTATCTTATGCTAGCCTACTCTACAATAATTTTATAGACCTGTGATCAACCTATTTTTGCATATAAATTGGAAGCGATCAGATAGATCATTTTATGGATTGTGTTTATCTTATATTTTTTTCTTGTGAATTTATACGTTATCATGTACTCTCTTTCTTCTTCTTTTTTTATATGGAACTTATTGTTATTGATGACAATGAAACTTTACATAGGGAAATTATATCCTGGCTAGTCTATGTTAACATTCAGGTGAAGTTTTATTTTTTTTTTTATTTGCCAGTTGAATATTTAATATTGTGAATATACATCCGACAATAATAACAAAACAAATTAAGTATTTTTTGGTTTGGTATTTAATAAATTAAAAATTTTATTTGAGAAATTAAAGATTATAGTAATTCTTGTTTTGCTCTTAATCAATCTTCAAAATAAAGGGAAATATAATTTTTCATTTTTAATTTATTTTTGAACTAATTTTCTTGCACTCTTATAACTATTCAAGTCATAGTCGTCCACTTAAAGTAGGTCATGTTTGACGGTTTGATCCAACTATCTCCTACCACATAGCCCATGGTTAAAGGTCAGTTCATCAATTAATGCTAAGAAATAACCCTTGAATACTCATTAATATGCAATGGATCCCTTTAAGAAAGGAATTAATTTTCCTTTTGTTTAGAGCATGTTTGATTCTCTCTATTGAAAATGAAATTAATCTGTAGTGATTTTTTTTTCAACTTTTGGAATATTGGATTTCAGCGATTTCTTGTCCCTAAAAGCGTGTAATCTATTGTGCCGTCCGAAACCATACAAACTCTTATGTTTTGTTAGGATGAAACTTGAAATAGAAAAAAAATAAAAAAATAAAAAAATAAAGTAAAAATAAAAAAATAAGTTGTTTGGATGAATAAAAATAGAATTTTTTTTATTTGAATAGATAGAAAAAGAAAAGAAAAAAATATTAATAGTATAAATTTTATTTTATATAAATTTTAATTTTAAAAATTTAATTTTTTTATTATATTTTTATTAATACATTTTTTATATATATCTTAAAATATATAATAATTTTAATAATTTAAAATAAATAAAAAACATTAAAAAAATGACTTCTTCCGTATTCTTTCCTATTTAAGAGATTGATATATATGAAATTCATATAAAGTACTTTTTTTTTACGATTCAATACATAAATAAATAAATAAATGGTAAAAAAAAATTATATCTCATTTTTTTTTTCTTCTTCTTTTCTTCTACTCCTTCATCCTTTTCCAATCAAACAAAACCATTAATCTATAATTTTAGTTTTCATTGCTCCAATCATAATGGTTCCAATTAATGCCGAGTTGTTTAAAATACACAAAGATCGAACAAGGAGTACGTACATATTCACGCACTCAACAGTAAAAGGGTATTTAGCCCACGCCGGTCGGAATATAAAATTTTTAGTGTGAACATTTTCTTTTTAGTTTATCCTTATTAATTCTTGTTTTATTTTAATTTTTTTTTATACATTGAAAAACTAAGGCCCAAAAGGGAAAGAAAAAACTAAGAATCTAGTGTATGATTTTGGCAGACAGGGCGACCCCTTGCAACATTATTAATAAAAAACATATAAATATAATAACAATCATTCAAAGTAAAATAGATCATCACGAAAACAAAAACAGATGATGGCCATTCCTTGGGATAAATCCATCCATTCCAAAATAATGGTAAAAAAATAGATAATGTAATAAAAAAAATAGAGTTAATTTATTAAACTCTAACATTGTTGGATTGAAATGAAATAAGCAGTGGACAAACGAGAATGAGTTTCCCATGTGTATGTCCTACACAGGTGTCTCCAAACCCGGAGACTATGCCACTAACAATGGGGATAGAATTTTGATAAACGGAGAAAGCATGCTTTTTCATTTGTAAAAGTCCGATATCTGAAGCTTTGTCTCATATACCCTTATCTTTTTGACCTCTCCTTCTCCATTTTCATTTTTAAACACTTTCTAATTACTTCTTCACAAAAGAATCCACAACAGAACTAAAAACCGCGTAGCTGACCCGTAACAACCTTTTTGTTGCGGAAAAGAAGTGGATCTTCATAGGATAGCACGCAAGAGATTCAATGCCTTTCTTCTTACAAAAGTATTTTTGCAGTCAAATTGAAGCAAAGACTCTTCCCACGCACTCAATACTTTTCAATATTGCTGCAATCGTCCCTTGTCATGCTTACATAATAACTTAGACCCAAATCCCAAATTACCAATTGTAGTAAAAATTAAATATTACCGCGCCACTCTAAAACATTTGATTTAACAAGTACTTCCTCAAAATCTGAAGCAAAATCCATTTTATTATTTCTCATACCCGACATTTCATAAAAGGCAATTAAACCATTTGAACTATAAATTTTACCAATTCATTAGAAATGTTCATTGATGATAGAACCTTCTCGGTTTGTCACCAGCCTTCACTGGGTCTCATTCTTACTGTTAACTTCAGGGCTTCACACTTGGTCTTATTGTTGAGTGTTGACAAAGTTTCTTCTTAGTTAATGTGATAGTTGAATATTTAAAAATTGAGAGCGTTATGTTCTACCTTCGTTTTACAATTATTCTTAGTCAAGATCTGGTCACACAAACACCAACCACGCCTCAACGAAGGTTTCGACGATATGTGTTGCACATGTTCTAGAAACTTAATTAAACACAAAAGTTGGAAATTAACTAGCCAAATATCGTATACAGTGCAGCAAATGACATATAATAATTACTCTGAGGGATTAATTGTCCACATAATTGTAATCTTAGCCATCATATAATTAATTTCTATATTGATTATAAGATATGTTCCCTTGGAATAAAAAATAAAATTCAACTTCTTATTTTTCTCTACAATCAAGTTTCTACCGTTTTAGTTACACGTAGATTCTTTACACACTATTCACTTGTACACTTTGATAATTATTGATGACATGTTCAACCATAAATTTTTTAGAACTGCTCAAAATGTTAACACCGTAATATTATTCCTTAGTTATTGCTGTTCTAAAGCACAAAAGAACCTAGTCAACAAAGATGCCTTGATCTCTTTTCGTTTGGAGTAGAGACTTTAGATTAAAAGAGATAGGACCCTGTCAAAAAGGCTCTCTCAAACCTGAAACTAGGTCTCTACGATTACGAACGCAAAACATGGAAAGAAAACCCTCAACTCTTTCTTTCCATTTTTTCTCCCCGTTGAAAAGGTTGGTTAACTATGGTTAATTTATTGAGTGCTTATTAATGTACGTTCATCCACTGTTTTTTTTTTTATCTCTTCTTTCTTTTTATCTCATTCTTATCTTTTTATTACATCATCTATCATCTATCATTTTTTTTATTTTACTATTTTTTGATATATAAGTGTAAACATATAATTTTTGTGATTAAGTATCGCTGAAAGAGGAGGAAAAAGAGTGAGAACTGAAAATAGACGGTGGCCTACCACCAAGACCGTTTCCTTCCCTTGTTGAAAAGTTGTGTACTTTTGTTTCTTCCACAACCTTTTTTTACTTTCTAAGCACATGAGACCTTACAAATATTATGAAAATTCAGCTGCCCTTCGTTTATAATATAAATGCGTTGTTTGACTTTCGTCCTTTTACATTTTAGTTTATGAGTTATTTTCTCATCAAAACACCTCATCATTAAAATTAAAATTACATGGATAGTTTTTAAGGAAAAAAACACTTTCTATAATTTTTTTCAAAATTAATATTGTATTGATATTTTTTAAATTATCTTTCATTCTACAATACCAATTACAAAAAATATATATTTATTTTCTTCTGACTTTATGTTTCTATTTTTAAGTTAGTATTCAATAATTGTTCTTTTTATAAAGATAAAATATTAATAATATATACTTAAAAAAATATTTTAGTCCTAATAATCTTTTTATAATTTATTTATTTTCATATTTATATAATACCTTAAAATGACACTTATTTAGGAATTAATTGGAGGTAATCATAATTATCGTCTAAAATTTAAGCGACTTCAAAATATTATGTGTAAACTATACCCAACCAAATCCAGCATAGTTTGTGCTTGCTTTTTCTCTTTTGTGGTACTGATCTCCATCAAAATATTCTTTTTGATTTTATCTTTTGATAAAATTTTCATGCAATTTTTTAATTAAAATTAGAATTTGATTATGATATCTGATATAATAAAGATTAGTAATTAAAGTTGGTATCGATTATAAAGTAAAACTTTAGTTTTTATTAAAAAATAATACTGAAAATACTTATAATATTGGATTTAAATTTTGTTTACATCCTTTTCCTTTTTCTAAATTTTCATTAATTCTTCTTTCTGTTGGCAAGATTAGGTCATTCCGTTTAAACAAAACTCCTAACAAAATGGGACAAGCTCATATGATTTTTTTATTTTTGTTGAAACCTGTCCATACAAGAAACAGCACCTTAATAAGATGTAGTAAAAATGGAATTCAATTCTAAGCAAAAGATTGAAAGAACCAGTAATTATGTAAACACCCAACACAAACATATTTAAATGACTTGCAGTATACTTTGAAAAGTTTAAGTGCTTGTCGTCGTTAATCTTTTAAAATACTTAAGAGTTTTGCTAATGACTGTTAATTAAGAATGTTGATTAAATATATTAAATAACATTTTTAAAACACTAATTAAGATTTTGTATAAAGTAATGTAAATCGGAACGAATTTAGAGCTGCAATGAAGTGAGCATCAGTCAAGTGAACAAAACTCCAAAACCGGACAACTTCCGGAAAGGTAGTAGAGATATCCCTGCTGTCATCGAAATTTACTTAGGTAAGAGACAAATTCTATTGCTAACCAACGACCGTAAAAAGTTTATAAAATTAAATATGTTTTTTATTTTTTTTTAAATTTTAAATTTTGATCTTTCATTTTTTAAAAATAGATTAATTTTTATTTTTATTTAACATGATATATCAAATATGAGTTATTTTAGAAATTATAATTAATTTATTTTAAAAAAATAAAAAATTTAAAATTTAAAATTAAAATTTTAGAGAATCAAAATATATTTAACACAAATTTATATATGATCTGGTGAATTGGTGAACTGTGTTCTTGACAGGAAAACGTTTTTTACCTTAAAAAAATAAATGAAACAGAGGATGTTGGCCTGGTTAGTTGTGTTTTTTAGGGTTTAACAGGTATATGATTCATATACGTTTCAAATTGTGAGCAAAATTATATAAACTATTGCAATATCTCAGTGCATGCTTGAATATATATACTTTTTATATTCCTTTTTATCTTTTGCTTTAGATTATTTTATATAAATTAAAAATTAATTAATATATTTATTTATGTAAAATTATTATATGATTTTATTTTATGTTTTCAATTTTTTTATTAATTTTATTTTTTCATTAAATAATATTTTTGTAAAGAATAAAGGTGGAATAGAAAAATTAATAAAAATTATTTTAAATTTATAAAATTACAATTAAAAAATTAAAATGATGAGTGTTATCTGATCGATGCAATGTAATGTTCGTAGTGAATATCTATCCGGTATTTGATTTAATTCTTAAATTTAAAAATTTGTAAAATTTATCAACCCCTATTTATTATATTATATTTATTTAAAAATTAAATAATTTTACTATATTCTTTATAAATAATGTCATTTATATTTATATTTATATATATATATATTTAACATTTTTCATCCATTAATGTTGTCCGTCCTCTTTCATAGATAAAGGCCGCAAGGATAGGGTCTTAGTGGCATGTTTTACTTTTATTAATCTAATTGATCTTTTAGGATCATCCATATTCCTTGATTTACATCTGAAAGAAAAAAAGTGTTTATTTGTTTTCTATTTTAAAATATTTTTTATTTTTAAAATTAAAAATTGTTTCATAAATAGAATCTTTCAAAACTATTTTTAAAATAATATTTTTAAGTTTTAAAATTAAAAAATTAAAATAATGGATGTAATGTTATTTTCTCTATTTTATTTTTTATTAACTGTTAGAATTTCATATTCACGTCAATAAGTATATATAAAATATAAAATAAAGATAATTTTTATTCATAAATTAACTTCTAAGGTTAAGTTAAGAGGATATTCATTTCTAACATTAAGCTTTCTAAATATTTTTTTTATATAATAATTTTGAATTTCTCACCTTACTGATCACCATGTTTGCCATGTTTTAATATCTGTTATCCCTTTCATAATCACACTACTCTTTGGATTTGGGAGAACTCTAAACCGCGGACTGGTAATTACTAATTAATTGCGGATTACCTACCATATGGAAAATCATGCACGCTTCTATAAGATATTAATAATTAATTTGCCAGCTAGATCTGTCATCATCTAAATGCAATATCACACCCTTTTCGTGCTTCTTCTATCATTTTCTGCTTCGCTCTTTCCACTTTCTCTTTCTCCGTTTTTTTAACAATATTTTTATAATTTTATAATTCTAAAATTTTTAAATATCATTTAAATTTTAAAACTTATACCTTAATATTAAGAGATTCTAATATTTCCTCTTTTGTTTAGGTGTGTGAGACAAGCAAAAGGCATTAAAATTAGTAAATCCTAATTTACAAGGGAGACTCTCCTGGACTGCTATAATCATTGGGAATATGTGATCAAAATAGCATACAACTTACATTACTTACCGTTATCGAGGCACCAAGAATATTTTAGCGAAATGCTATTTCTATATATTTATTAATTATTTCATATTTATTTTTTAAAATTCAACGCGTTTAGTTTTTACTTTTTTTTTTCTTTTATAAATTAGAGAAACGTGAAGATGGTGTAGTACTTTTTGATGTATAAATATTACTTATAATTGAATAACTAGAATAGTTGAGGACTTTAACTTGAACGTAGATAAAAGGTTTTAAAAAACTTGGACAGTATAGAAGTGACATTGTCCCAATAATTTCGTCATAAATAGGTGGATTGTAAAACTGTTTTTGCTTTTTGACGGGCGAGGTAGTTCCATAGGACAGGCATATGACACGTCTTGGTTCTCTTTTCTCATGCATAATCGAAGAGTCACTCGTCTAGGCATTATGTAATCAAAGAACCATTCAAAGAAATGAGGTTAGATTACTTTAACCTTCCACCTTTGGTCCCACTACTTGCACCATTGCATGAGGTTTATGATCACCACCCACCCATCCACAACAATAATTCATATCACCGTTATTTCAGAAAAATAATATAAGAGAGAGACTATCAAGGAGGATAGGTGAGTGGAGAGAATAAATAAATAAATTGTTATATTATTTTTACATACATTTTTTATAATTTTTTATGTCAATTATTTTTACATTATTTATTTTATCTATTTTTTTCTTTCTATCCCTTAATTATATAAAAAAAAAGGTTGTCTCATAAATTAGATAAATTATAAACTAGAGACAATAAGAAAAACATTGGTCTACTTCCCTGGCATTTCCAATTCGTCCATTATTTTAGACATAAAGCAATATCTTTAGCTTTTTGAAACGTTCCAAAGTTGTAGTTTCTCTCTCCCTTTCTCAAGGCTATTTCTATTTTTCTCTCTCTCTCTCTCTCTCTCATCTTCCCCCTGCACTGCTCTTTATATATAAACACCATTATTATGAGTATCATCATCAAGTCATAATAAAGAGATTGGCTTTACTTGAAACTGAGACCAACTGACACAGAGAGAAGAATAGCATAGACATGGGAAGAGCTCCTTGCTGTGACAAAGCCAACGTGAAGAAAGGGCCATGGTCACCTGAAGAAGATGCCAAACTCAAAGCTTATATCGAGCATCATGGTACTGGTGGCAACTGGATAGCCCTGCCCCAGAAGATAGGTATATGGTCCATGTATATATATATGTATTCATCATTTATCAACACAAATCAATATTATTCCAAATCAAACTTATATAATTATTAATACATATATATAGTGCTTAATTCAGAAGCTAAAGTTGTATATGCTGAAGTTTATCTTAATCATTTGCTTTGCATGTTTGCTATGTAGGCCTTAAGAGATGTGGGAAAAGTTGTCGTCTTAGATGGCTGAATTATCTTCGACCCAACATCAAACATGGGGGTTTCTCAGAAGAAGAAGACAACATCATCTGCAGCCTCTATGTCAGTATTGGAAGCAGGTAAATAAAAATAAAATTCCTTAATTCTTGATCTGCTAAAATTAAATTGAAGCAGCCTCTGTGATATAACTGTAGAATTCTCCAAATAATTGATCACTTTGAACATAAATATATGCAGGTGGTCAATTATAGCAGCACAATTACCAGGTCGCACAGACAATGATATAAAGAACTATTGGAACACAAGGTTGAAAAAGAAGCTTCTTGGGAAGCAAAGGAAGGAGCAACAGGCTCAAGCTCGCCGAATCAGCAAGCAAGATATGAAAAGAGAAACCGAGAAATTGTCAGTGGCTAATTCTGTAGTAATCAATCAAAATCCTTATTGGGCCTCAGAGTATTCTTCTCTGCCTTTGCCAGTGGCCAATGCTTCAATCCAAGACTATGATCTGAACAATCAAACATCCCTCAGGAGCTTGCTAGTTAACAAACTAGGAGGAGTTAGATTTTCCCAAGATAATCATCAACAACATCCAACATACACAAACGCATGTGACATTCCCTCACCACAGGATCATGTTTATTCACACACAATGAACATGGTAAATCATGTGCCTATGGTGAGCGATGCAAGCAATAGTGGGAGTGGCACTTATCAATCACCAAGTGTTCTTCACGGGTTTGATAACTTCCCAAATGATTTGAGCGAGCTGGTGTGTGTGAACCCGCAACAAATGGAGGGTTTTAATTATGGAATGGAATATTCGATGGATATGAGCAATGGTGGTAGTGGCAGCACCAACACGGCTTCAACAGAAAGCGCTAGTTGGGGAGACATGAGCTCTTTGGTTTACTCTCCTTTGCTTTCTGAATATGAAGGTTGCCGACAAGGAATTCCTCAACATGTTGCTTTTGAGGAGTGTAAATTCTTTGGAATGCAAATGCAATAACAGCTACGTACCTCTCTATACGGGGTGGTGTAAATTTGTATTGCTAAAAAAAATTGTAATGCCCAAAACCCTAATGAGTTCACTTCCCCTCACATATATATTGGTTTTTGTGGTTTCTTGTTTCATTCAAACTGTTTCGGACTTCTTCCATGTGTTTGATATTGTTGATATATATCGAGCACAACTCTTTGTTTTGGATTTGTTTGCTACCTATATATAATAATGTAGTCTTATATATGTATATATATGGATGCTATAGAACGAGGAATATTAATAAATAGTAATAGTGTGAGACCCTTGAATTCCTAAATGTGTCAGGTCTCTGATGCACATGGATCAAGTGCAGGCTGTTTGGATATGTTACATATATGTTTATCCCACTCAACAGTTTAATTATGATGATATATATCTATGATCATATGTACTTGAAAATTTTCTCCGGAAATACATGATTGAATTGTATCTTGCACAAGGTTCTTTTGAAATTCCAAGCAAAAGGCTGTGGGAAGTTTGAAAGGTGCATAACATTTTGGCAGTGACTTGCTTAGATTTAGCACCCAAGGCATCAATATCTGGCTGAATTCTTTTATAGTTTTCTTCATGTCCGCTAATTAGTTGGCGTACATCTCATGTGAGTCCAACTAGAAACTATAGAGCATTAAGTCTTGTTGTCGCTCAACTTGGATGACTTCTTTAGAATAGAGCTGACAATAACAACACATCCTTGCTTGTAACTTAGATTGGGCATACGTACGAAGTGTCCCTTTTCTTCCTGTTTATACATTGAAACTGATAAAAGCTTCTTCAATTATAACATATATCTTACACAAAATTATTCTTGCCTTTTCTTTTGCAGGATTGTGTCATTTTTCTACTCCCTTACACACTCAAGTACGTTTTTAACAAATTATCAAGTGATAAACTAAAACCTTTACTCAATAAAATTAGAAAATTTTTAATAGCTAATTACAAAATATTTTTTAAAAAAATTACAGGTAATAATAAAGAGAAGTTATGGGTTTTAACTTTGACATAAACCCCAAAAATATAGTATAGGTTAGTTTGAGAAAAAATTAACTTGGAGAAAAATCATGCTTAACCAGCAAGACCTCATAAATACGAAACTTCAGTGTTTTTAAAATAGAATTATGCTTGCATTTGTTTTATTAATGCCATTTTTCAGTTTATGTTTGGTACAATGTTTAGTCTAGGTTTGGTACAATGTTTGTTGCTAGCTTGGATTCAGTAAAGTCATTCCATATATAATTTGTTCGATCAATATTTTCAATTTCATTATAAGTTGGTTAAAGGAGGTAACGAGAAATGCCTCTGTTAGTGATTTGACACGCTATGATTTGGTTTCTCTGGTATTTTAGAATGGGATCTTTTTAGAAATGAGTCATGCGATCTAATTTGTTTGTTAGATTTGATTAAGGTAAGACCTTAAAATTTGTTTGTTGTTAAAGCTTGAAAAGCAACTTTTTTCATTTTTTAGATTCGTATGTTAATCCGTTGAAATGCATAAGATAGTTTTGTTTGCCTTGTAAGGCTTTTCTTTGCGGTTTCCATCATCCAATAAAATCAGAAAGGAGGGGAATCTAGACTAAGAAGTGCGAATGAAACTGATATGAAGAAACGAAAAGGGGAAAGAATGAAAACACTAACTCTTCAAAAACTTGGCAAATCTCAAATTGGAATTTACCTCATCAATGAGATCGTTCTTTACGTTTGAGATTTTCGCATGAATAAAGAAAAGGAAAGTTGTAACTAAGAGATGGAATTCCTACTTTATGTTTTTTTTCAAATAATATAATTATAAAACCTAGTTAAGTTATTTAACACGCACAATAGAACAGACTCGAATTTGAAGCAGTTCTTCTTGCAATTTTTTCTTTGTTCATTTGAGAATATATTTCGTGAATTTTTTTTTTGTATAAAATAAAAAATCAAACCATATAACTATATACAAATATTTAAGATCAAAGATTAATTAAAATCTTGTAATTAATTTTAAAAATAACAATTTTTTTTTATAAATATGATGTAATTTTATATTTCAATTTTTAACCATTTAAAGTAACATTTATTTTTACATAATTAAAATCCTATTTACTATATTCTCTTATTCATCTAAAATAAATATAAGACATCTTAATTATTAGTGATAAAATCAATATTATGTTTCAACATATTCACCATTTGTTATATGACTTATATATTTACGTGTAATACTAAGCATGCTTTTTTTTTACATCACTGATTGAGGTTTATTCATTTCTTATAAAGTGAGGGTTTATTTTAAAGGAACCAAATCTAAGCAACTATTTGATAATGACAAAGATTTTGGATCATCCTGAAACAATTAATAATTTATCTAGCGACTTTGAGCGTACTCGTGTTCATTTTGAGTAAATAACATGCGAGATAATATCAATATAATATAGTGATGCATAAATTTATATACATCTGAACAGTTTTGTACGTTGATTATATTTTTAGTATCACAAAAATTGTCCTCGTAGCATCTTTGATATAACAATTCTTTTTACCCTATTAATTAGTTTTTGTCTTAATTAATGTTTTTAAAATATATAAAAATACTGATATATTTTAATATAAATTGTTTATAATGAATAATTTCATACAATATTTTATTTTTTTCAATTTAAAAAGTTATTTGCTTAAGTTTATCCATATCATAAATTTTCAATATTTGTCAGACCTAGCGCTTACTGCAAGCTCAACCGATAGGTCAAAGCAGGCCAACTCAATATTTGAATGATTGTTTCACAGCTCAGAAGGAGTTGTTGCAACTTGGATCCAATTACCAATATTTAATCTTGACTTTCCTCTTCAATTCGTTTGGTACGAAAAGCTTCTCGAGGTTTTTTTTTCTTCTTTTTTATCGTTTAATTATTGTTTTTACTTTTCTCGCATAATCTTGCAAGTGATTTGACATTGATAGTTGATTTGTCAACATTTGAAACTTCAAGTGCAGCTGATCCAACTTTCAAACCCCTGTTAAAAGGAGTTTTTTTTTTTTAAAAAAAAAGTGAAATGTCGATAATAAAATACTGTATAACTGTTTATCAATCTAATGCACCGACGTTCATGTCAACCTGCTTTTTTTTCAATATGTTTTATGTTTTTGTTTTTCTTATATATTTAGGAGTTGTCCAAGTACAGGAATATATATTTTTTGGGAAATATATTCCTACCTAAGCAACCCGCGATACCCTTTCTATTTTCAACACCTTCTTATACCTATGAATTAAGGGGTTGAGAATTTTTTTAATATATATATCACGGTTCACACCCCAAATGGAGAACACTGTTTATATATTTATTCATAATTTTGAAATGCAAGTCATCTAATCTTTTTAAAGAATTTTAGATCTTTAAAAGAATGTAAGGAGATGTATTCATTGTTTTTATGTGGTTATATTGGGGTTTAATATTTTTTGTAAAAAAATATTATTATATGTATATATATATATATATATATTAACATACATTTATTTATATTTAAGTGTAGATAATTAAACTTATTTTTTTAAAAAAAAAAATTATCAAAGATTTAGATAAGTGATTAACATGTAAGATTATTATGATTGAATTTTTTATTGATAGTCTTTAAATTAATTTATATTTTATTATTGAATACAAGGATAAATTTATGAAAGAATAATTTATTTTTTAATTAAATTCTTAAATAAGTAATTGTATTAAAAATTAGAAAAAATATTATTTATAATAATTTTATTTAATTTGAGAAAAAATATTTTTAATAGAGAATATTTATAATTTAAATTAAAGAAAAATAAATCAATATGTTAAACATTCCTAACAAACAGCAAGAAGACAAATTGAATTAAAAAAGTATGATGGCTATCATGGGTATATTTAATTCATGCTCAAGAATAAAATGAAACCCTTCTTAAGCTTTGAACAACGGGCCAAATTAATTTGTTTCATGAGTCCAATCCGCACGCAGAGCTTATAAGTAAATTTGACAATTAAGGTAAGGATGATGGACTCAAATGGCAGGATTATTGAATAATAGGGACAAAAAATGTTTTAAATTTGATTTCTGTAAATTTCCAATGAAAATTGAGACAAATATTACGGTAAAGTTTATAATATGCTTTGACAGAATAATAATATGACGGTAAGAGGCTGTAGGCCGCCGCTAGTAAAAAATATTGAAGCTATAATTCAGAGATGAAAACGGGTTGGGTAGGTAGTGCCATGAACAAGAGATAAAAGCAGTGTGGACAAAACAATAATGGTATCCACAGCAACGATCATCCACCAACTTACTCAATTCAATTGCTTTTGGGATTATTTAATAGAAAGGTTCATAAAGTGGCTTGGAACTAGGAGCATAATCCCTTGACGAGAGCAACCATTTGGGAAACAGATTAAAAGCATAGCAACAAAGATTGAGTTTTTTTTCCTTCATATAATTCACATTAAGATATATTTTTAAATTTAGAAGGCACATTATGTCAATGCCGTGACGATAATAAAATATTAAATTAAATAAACACAAAACGAGGCTTGATTGAAGCCTTTAAGTCTGCCCAAGCCACGACAAAAGCCTCCTTACGACCTTCTTGCAAGCATTTCGCCTTTTTAGGCAACAAGCACTGCCATTACTGAAGGATTTAGCTTACAAAACAAAAATAGGTATGCCTCAGATGCTTTCTTTATTCATGAAATTGACACTCACTATCTTCACACTTTACTTGTTTATTCTCATATTCATTTCATCATTAAAGTTAGCAATTTTGTATTTATTACACTACAAAATTAGTAAAAATATTTTTCCCATATGTGTCTGTCTAATTATACTTTGTTTCTACCAAGAACAAGATTGGAATTTTCTTTTTGTCTACTTTGACAGTGGCAGGCCGAAGGATTATACAAGATGGCTACGGAATTAGAAAAAAAAAATTTCTTAAAAGAAAAATACAATGTTATGTAATAACAATTTAGTGTTATATTAACATTTTATAAAATAATTTTTATTTCAAAAAATTAAATTTTCGGTATAAATACTATGAATCTGTACTAATTATATATAAGTTAATTTCTATTAATATAACTTCTGTTTAATAAAAGTTAAATTAATATTAATCTGAACATTACACATCTATATTAATAATATATGATTCATCATATTAACAAATAATTTTATTAGATTAAAAATTAATATATATCATCAGCATGTCAAATATTAGCATAATACATCATATTATTTGTATAAATTTATATAATATTTATGATAAGATTTGAGCTTCTTTATATAAAATTTATATTAACAAAAACAATTTTAATGCTCAATTTTATCTATCTGTTAATAAATGTCATTGTTTTAGTGTCTATATGAGAAAACCTTTGTGTCATACCACCAAAAATGTCGTTAATGGTGGATGAGCGAAAAGGGTGAACAATTTAGTATATGATCCAACAAGGTTAGGATATATATTATATATATAATATGAAAATAAGCATATATTGGGCCATGAAGCATGCTTCCTTTGTATAGTGTGTAGGTGCAGGTTATATAGATTCAGATATGGGTAAATCCATCCGAGTTTTAGCTTTGGATCTAGCTTCATTGCTTTGTGTTTGGACTTGGACAGCGAACTAAGTCTAGAACAGATACCTATTCCTATTTCACACTGCAAATGGTATTAATTTAAAAAAGGCATAAAAATAAACAACATTTAAAAAATAAAAATGAATCGCAGATAAAAGTGTTTATCAACATAAATAACTCTCATGTATAGTCCTTCAACCTTTTTCTTTATAAAACTCATTCTTCCATTAGTATATACTTAGAGATAATGGATTGACCAAAATCTTGTATAAAAAGATTGACTGACTTGAGTCCCAATATGGAGACATGAACTTATACTAACCAATAATCGATATTATGGCCAAAACATTATCAAGAAGCCACATCATGAAGTTTCTTTCCATTAATGATCATGTAAATCAATGTTGGTGCTCATATTTCGACTATAATGACATATAGTATTATCATTTTACTTTTACAGATTTTATAAAAATATTTAAAAACAAAATAAAGTGAAAATAATACCATATTTTTATAATTACAATGAAAAGAAAAAAATTCAAAATCAAACACACTCTTAACTTCCTTATCATCTAAAATGAAAAAAATAAAAATAAAAATACTAAACTAAGACTAACAATCTCCCTCCACATATCTTTCCAAAATGAAATATTACTTTTCTTTTCTATATATCTGTTTAGCCCATATTTTATCTGAAAAAAAAAATCTTCCCAACTTAATGTCCTACGTATAGGATGAAAATAGATCATGCTGCTAGGGATGTTCGGAGTACAGTTTGGTTTGATTTTGAATAAAAATAAGATCCAAATCAATTAAAGATATATTTACAATTTGGTTTGGTTAAAAAAATTAGAAAAATCAAATTAAACAAATCTTTTATGATGCAATTTTTTAATTTATTTTAAAAAAAAATAACAATAAAAATAAAATAATAAAATAATAAATTTTTTAAAATTTAAAATTAGCATGAATTGAAAATAAAAATAATAGTATTTATATTTAAATATATTTCAACATAAATGGTAAATATTTATGAATCAAATAAATTTTTTAAAAAATAATATTTAATAATAAAAAATATTAAAGTATATAAATTTTAAAATATTATATAAATTTTACAATTCAATTTGATTTAGTTTGATTTTGTAAGAAAAAACTGCAAACTAAACCAAATTATATAAAATTTTATAATTTTTAAAAATTTTAATTTTTTTAATTTTTTAGTTCAGTTAAATGGTTTAGTTCGAATTAATTCAATTTTTAACATCTTTACATGCTACTTGTAAAAATTTATAATATAACTTACATTAGATTTAGATTAAGTTAAACCAAATTATTAAATATGTCAAGTATTAAAAAAATTTAAAAATCTTATTTAGTGAAAAAGATCAAGTTTCACACTATTTTAAATTTTTTATTTTTTTATTCGGTCAAATAATTTAGATCAAATTAATTTAATTCTTAAATATACCTACATGCTACTTGTAGAAATTTATAATATAACTTACATTAGATTTAGACTAAATTAAATCAAATTACTAAATATGCCAAGTATTAGACTTTTTTAAAAATATATTTAGTGAAAAAAATCAAGTTTCACACTATTTTAAAAAAAAAATCTTTTAAACTTAACAAACTTGTCTATTTAAGTAAATATAAATTATATATTATTATTATATAAATTTATTATTATTTTTTAAGGTATTATTTTGAGATAGTATATTCATTATTTGTATAAATTTGTATATAAATTTAGGTATATTAACTTATTTTAATTTTCTTGATCATGAACTATCAACCTATTTAAGTAAAAAAATTTAACCTATTTAAAAGATCTTATTATAAAATAAATTTTTAAACAAAATTTATAAATCATGCAAACTTTTAAAATATCAAGTCTTAAAAGTTAACATATATCACTTGAATAGATTAGATCAAACTCAGATCATATAAAACTTAGTTGAGTTCAATCTATTTTCATCCTACCCACATAGGTGTTTCGACGAATTTTAAAGTAGCATTTGGCAGATCCCAAACAATAAAAGGATGTTAATTGGACATCTTCAAATCCATATTCAGGTGACATCACTTTACTCCATTGAGCTTTATTGTTTACACGAAATTTCCATTTCCACTTGCCGAAAAGGCAATTTAAATAGCTCCAGTTTTCTTATCCCACAACCACCAAATGTTGTCATCTTATGAGGAAATTCTTAACTTAGTATTAGAATTATTTTCTGCTCGTAGTTTATTGGTTCTTTAATTTAATTATATGTGCAAGTGCTTAAAACAATAAAAGTTAGCTAATTATCTAAGACATCTACAAATCCATATTCAGGTGACATTACGTTACTCCATTCAGCTTTATTATTTACAAGAATTTTCCATTTCTACGTGCCGTAAAGGCTATTAAATTGCTCCAATTTTCTTATCCCATAACCAACAAATATTGTCATCCTATGAGCTAATTCGTAACGTAGTATTAAAATTATTTTTTACTCGTAATTTTTTAGTTCATTAATTTAATTATATGTGTAAGTTAATTGTTAAACTGCTCAAACTCAAATTCTTGTATCTTATTTTAATTTCAAAAAATAAATTCTGAGGCTATCTTAAAATTGAAAAATACTTTCCTGGGCTGAGTTGCTAGTTGACCCATTTATTAAGCCGTTTGAACGATTAGATTTCAAATTTGGGCTATAGGCCCTTCATATGATTGTTTTTCTCGTTCGGTATTATTGGGCTTTTAGAACATTCTATAGTGGAAGCCTGTCAAGATTTAAGAAGCTCAATTGGTGTAGCCCAATTAATGGGCCATACTCACGTTCGCGCAGTCCATTGACGATAACTCTACGACCAAATAAAAGCCCTCATAACTCAATGGGTCACATATCTCAACAATTCGGGCCGAGATACGCGACACTATCCATTTAGTGTAAAAAAATAATCACCTAACACCTCATAAAGTTTGAGAAAGGTATCATGATTTTTTAATTCATCAAGTTTATTTCGAAAGCCCAAACCATAAAATATTACAAAAACTGTTTCCCTAAGGAGTATACCCATGATTCCATAACTAATACATGGATCGCCCAATTATGGCACTTTCTTCAATTCGCACGACTTTTCCCAATAATTATCTATTATATTTTCGGCAGGACATCCAATATATTTATATTTTCTTTTGATATTTTTCTTAATTCAGGAGATATTTGAATTGGTGTTAGATATAAGTGATAAGTTATAGCGTACATGAAACATCCTTGCTCTGATTCTTTATGAAAGTGTAAATAAATGTTTCAGGTAAAATGACTAATTTTATATGAAAGTAAAGAAATAACATGAATTATTAAATTTATATATAGTTAAAATTGAAAGATAACAATTTTTGTGGTTGCTTTAAATTTTTAATTGAATGTTCAAAAAATAAATAAATAATCAAGTTATCCTATAATTTATCTTTCTCCAATTTAAAATCTGGTTTAACTTGACATATTTAATAAATAAAAAATTAATTTTTTTTAAAAAAAATTTAAATGAACATATTAAATTTAAATTTGTATAGGAATTTGTTTAATTTATTTAAAAGTCTATTTAAATCAATAATTTTATATTTTATTTTAATAATATTTAATATATTTTATAACATATATAATATACAAGATATAAGATAATATATATATATATATATTATATTTATATAATATAATATATAATATATATAAGACATAAATATATTATTTATTTTAAAATATTAATTTTTTAGATATTTCTAATTATATATAGAGAGATTATTTATTTATATTTTTATATTGTAAATCTTTAAATAAGTTTATAGATCTAATAAATTTTAAAAAAACTAGGATTTGATAATTAAAAAATTTTATAACAGATAATAAATCCAAACTCATTTAAAAAATTAAAAAAAGTTAAAATTAAACATTTAAAGTCTATCATAACTTGAATTAATTTCATTCTTAATTTAAAATTAAATTTTTTTAAGAAAGTAGCAGGAAAGAAAACCTATTAAATAAGTATGAAAGATGGGGATGATAATGGATTGAGTTAGGTTAAGTTATTATAATATTAATTTTTATTGATGCATTTTAAAACTTGTAGATATCTATATTGCAGGAAGTGCATGCATTGTAAGAGTTTGAATTGGTGTACTTATAATTTCTATCCCTCAACTAAATTAACTTACATGAATGAATGCCAAATGTCTAATTTAATTGTAGAAAGTAGTTTCTAGTTATTTATACATATTTTAGTAAATTTTCTTTTTATCTATATATGCGCCCGGTTTGTTCGATTACTAAAATATCTGGCTTTGAAATATTTTAGCAAATTAATTCAGATCGACAATCCGAGAGAAATCTCAAATTTGACAAAGTTCCACAGAAGGACTTCAATTTTATTACCATGATAGCTAGCTGATGATCTAAATTTTAATATTTAATTAATTAAGGATCTCAACTTTCATAAAAAATGTGTTAATGATATTAATTAATCTAAAAAGCAGGTCACATTTGACATGTGTTTAACTATAAATTTTTTATTTGTCTTTGAATAATTTATCTTAAAAAATATGCGAATAAAGTTTATACTCTTTTGTGGTACGTAATGCTGTTTGGTAACAATAGAAAACAGTCCTTTAAATAATTCTTCATTCAAAAAATGGGTCTTGAAAATATGATCTATTTAATGAATTAGAATTGAATTGTTATGCCATACATTGACTTTTTCCCTTTTTTGGATGCGGCATACTTTTTTGAATTAGTGCAATGTCCCTCAAAATTTTCCCCAACAAACAAAAAAACAAATGAATTTTTAATGAAGAAGAATTGAGAGTTGGAGAGTTCACATTAAGGGGTATTGCTTTAGGTGTATTGACAAAGAGAGAGTTAGAGACCGCCGTACAGTGGGTATAACCCACACCAACTCATCAAAGATAGCATTAATTAACTCCGACAACGATCTTGCATGAAACAAATATGTTGACTGCGTCATTATCTTTTGGTTTTTGGCACCGCCATAGATTACTACAATCAAAATTTGGAGCGGAATAATGGGGATATCTCTACCCCTTTTGGGGCCATAGGGAAATTTTGTTCTATAAAAGGCAAAACACAGTTTCAAAAGTGTGTCCCAAGTCGTAGTATACACACGAGACACATCCCATGGTATGATGGTATGCAGTGGAATCCTGCCAACTCTCTTTCTCTATTCCCTTTGAACTTTCTTGGAAATTCTATTACGTACCACTAGCTCCAACCCTATATATAAACAATAATTAAGATCTAAATTAATTGAGAAAACTAATTAATTAATTAATACCCGGAAAGGAAACATCCCACTCTTGGCCACTGACCCACGGTTTTCCTTTTTATTTGCATTTGGAAAAGACAATGCATGAGAATAGTCCAAATGTTGAATTATATGCATTGTCCTATGTCTTGACTATATAGAACCCTTGCAATGTACGAATGTGGGCGAGAAACCAAATGGCACTTTGATATATATATATATATATTAGTAGTAGTGATGTGGTGCAAGGTTTCAGAGATTCGAAGAGAAGACTAAAATACTTTCCATAACTAGACAAGAGGATACATAATCGTCGTCGTCCTCAGGATGAATTCATTATTGATGAGACCAATACTAACTCTTCGTTGAATTGGTGAAGGGGATGGATCAAGATTGTCAAGGGACAAAATCTGCATGATATATGAACCTAGCTAGAAAGCGATTCATGGTCATGGAAAACTGCATGCGCATGAGGACTTGTAAAATCAATTAGTGTACTTCTATATCATTTATTTATCTTTCAGAGTTGGATGTGTACACACAAGGGCAACTAACGAATCAGATTTTGACTCCCAAGTTCGAACTATCCATTATTACTTTTTTTGAGTTTTTTTTTTTTTTTTTAAAATCTTTGGGATCATGCCCTGTGTTTTTGCCAAGGCACTACTAACTTTTTATTATTTTCTTATATAATTAATACAAACAGGATGATTATTTCTTTTTACGATAAAGGCCACTTTAAGTGGTGTTTTTTTTAAAAGAAGTAAGTGTGTATTATTTTTTAAAAATGTTATAGGTTAATATTATAATGTATTTTAAATTAAATTAATAGTGAATATTTCCTTAAAAAAAACAACATATTCCTTGATACACTGTTTTTTAACCACACTCATTTTATTAGATACATGTTATGTTAGTTTTATTAAATAAGATGTGACACTATAAAAAAAGTTTAAAATAAACTTGACGTATAGAAATTAAATTATTAATATAAATAATGTAAGTTTACACTAATAATATTAAGAATATGACGTATTGACAATATTTGTTATTTTATAGCAAAAAATTTATACGTAAATTATTGACAATATCTACTGGTATAATACATCATACTATAATATAAACCTATAAGTAATGTTGAAGTTTAGTTTTATACATTATTAAATTTAAAAAATAATTTTTTTAATTGCATAAGAGTTTGCATTAGATTAGATGATAGTACAAAAATTATTTACACCAATAATATACTTCAATTAAAACCTTAATTAATAAACATATTTGCCTTTAAAAAAAATTTAAAAACTTAATTTTATTCTTTGTTACCTCACGGATGGAGTTTTATTTTGAAGTGACGCGAAAATGAAATAGTAAACACAGTATTGTATTCCCGACACTTTTGACATGGTAATTAATTTGATGATCAAGGTAATGGATAGGGTGCATCGCAATCGCATCACATTAAACAGATAGAAGAGACAAAGTTGCTTATATTTTCATGGTTGCCAAAATAAAGACAATTCTGTAATTGATCAATCATTCATTGGCATTGTAATGGTCTATCTAGCAGACCTATGGGACCCAAAAATCAGGGTACTAAAATTTCTTGTATGGGTTATGGGTGAAAGGGAATAATTATACGAAGCAAAGAGCCATGTTCAATTGACCCTTAGTGTCCCCATCAACAAAGGAAGGGCTTGACTTGCAAGTCGCTAGCTAACTCTTCTTCCATGAGAAACTGTTGAATTGCTAATTAACGAGAAGATGAAACCCTTGTGAGTTGTGACCTCTTCTCTGATCTCTCTCCACACACACTATTCAAATTGTGCAGGTATTCTATGTTCCCTAGCATGAGCTCCATCATGTGAAACCCACATGTCAACCATACCACGTAATCAAAATTGTCACATCCTGCACCAAATTTTGAATTAAAAATTATGGGATAAAATCCTCACTGTATTTTTGTTTCTCAATTATTTCATTCATAGTAGCATAATTTTATAAGGGGTAAAGGATAATTTAGAATATTCGTTATTATTGAGTTACATGATTTTCACATACATCTATGGTAATCGTTTCGAGTTTATCCATCTGACAAAGAAAGTTTGGGTCTTTTCTGTAGCAAGATATATAGGATTGATTATAAAATAAAAACTACATATTAGTAATGTTTTTTTACACTGTTTATAATATTGTTTTTCAAGAAAAAAATTCTCCTGAAATTAATATCTTATTTTATATTTATAAATTTTAATTATTTTCAAATATTAATTTTAAATTTTAATTTAATTTTAATATATATACAGTTAATGAATGAAATTAAAGATATATTTTTTAACTAACCTAAATTTAATATTATTATAATCTTGGTAAAACATAATTAAAATTTAATTTCAAATTTTAACATGCCATATAAAAAAATATATCTTAATTTTAATATTTTTTTATATTTTTTTTCTAAATTTTGGCATACCATATACGTGCAATGCATGGAAAATTTATTAATTAATATAATACATAACTCTAGAACTTTTTATAATATTATTCAAACATAATCTATCATTTCATTAGTAATTATTTCAATTCTTAATCAAAAGTGGTTTACAAAATTCATTCAAACGTATATATATATATATATATATATATATATATATATATATATATATTTATTTATTTATTTATTTATTTTTCAAAATACTCTATCGTTTTTTGTCGCGATTATACTATATGGGTAATAAACATCTAATTGTATTGTTGGTTTATATATATCATTTTATGATTAAGAAAATAAGTTAATCTGTCCCAATTTTTCACAAATTTATTTTGAAAAATGGGTTAAAATATCAAATTCTTCCATGAAATTTAAAATATATATGAATATTTTATATTTAAAAATGACTAATTTAATTAATAAAACAATTTTCAATACTATATTTATATTATTTTTAGTTATATATATATATATATATAACAAATCCAAACCCATCTTACCAGATTTTAATGAATAGGTTAGGAAGGGTGAGTTATACAAGTGGATGGGTTTAATATTTTAACCCAACCTATACTATTTTGACGGGTTGAAGAGGTTGATCGATCCAGCATATTCATCTCATCAGCAATTCTCGTACCCCTAACACTAACAGCGCATTTATTTTCCCTTACATTTTAATTTGATGACTGTCAATTTTTTTTTAAAAAAAAAGATCCAACGGTTTATAGACACGTATATCCAGATATAATCTATTGTACGTAAGAAAATATTTTCTTATCTCGATATCTTTCATATTAAAAAAACTTTTTCATATATGTATATAGTTGGAAAAAAAATTGTATATTTTTATTTATAAATTTAATTTTGATCTATTATTAATATTACAAAAAGTTATATTATCAATTAAATAAAATTAAAAATAATAAGCATAATATTTAAATTAATTATTGTAAAATTTAATAATTTTTAATGATATGATATTTTATAATTGGAAAAAATATTTACATTATCAATATATTTTAATTTTTTTTATCAAATATATACATAAAATACGAAAAAATTTTATATCCATCCCTTAATTTTAATATTAGTGTTAACAATAATTTTAATTAAATTTAATACTAAAGATAAAATGATTAAAATTAAATTATTTAATTTTTAATATTCTTATTTGAGATGTTTTGTGTGCGCGTGCATTTGCATGCGGATTAATAAGTTTATAACGCTGTAAGAAAAAAAGATTCGTATATGATTCAATAATTATTTCGCAAAATTTATCATTAAACTAATCAAAATTTATATTATTGTATCTCATAGCCATAAAATTTATATTAATTAAAAATTATTTATAGTATTTTATTAATATATATTAGTCTATATATTTTTAAAATATGTGAGAATAAAAATTATTTCATCATATGTACTCGTAGGGTATAAATGATAGGATGATGGAATTGAAATTATAGTTTAAATTTTAATTCTAATTTCAATTTTGATAAAATTATAATTGGTTTAAAATTATAAACTTTATGTTTAAGATATGTAAAGTATTATATTAGAATTAGAATTTTAAGATCAAGTCCGTATTTATTGTGTACACATAAAATTCAAAGTTTGAAAATAATTATTAATAGTGGTCATTATAGTTGTAATAATAATAATATTATTATTATTATTATTATTATTATAACAGTAATAAAAGTAATAAATTAAAATTAACATATGGAATATATATATATATATATATATATATATTTTTAAGTGAAAATAAGAAATTAGTAATTTTTAAGATTTGGGTTAAAATTTTGAAATAGTTTAAGCTAGTTGTTTTATAATTTCATAAAATTATCATAGAATTCATTATTATAAGAATCTGCTTGGCAGTTAAATTCAAACTAAATTTATGTGTGTATATCATTATATTTATAAAATTAAATTTATATAATTATATATTTTATAAAATTATAATATTTAATGATTATTTGATAATTTTATTTTAAATTTATATCTTATTATTAAATCTTAGATTAAATTAAAATTGTTAGCGTGTCTCATATTTTTTACCTTCTAAATAAAATAAAAATATAAATATAAAATAAATCTAAACTATCTTTAATTGGATTAAATTGAAATAAATTCAAAAAAAAAAGTTTGAAATTGATCCAATCAAATCGCATTGTATTTTATGATCATATATTTAAATTATTTTTCCTAAAAATTGATTCGAATTGAGTCATAGAAACTCTTAAAAAGGAGGAAGAAAGATATTGTTTTCTATTAATATTTGGTTAAGTGGAAGTATAGGAATGGAGGATTGAAATCATCGATCCTATTAATAACTCTCATTCTTTTTTATCTTTCACTTGTTTGTAATTTTTTTAATAAAATTACCTGTTTCCATTAAATTATTTTGCAGCAAAGTTTTAATTTGGTTGTTCCAGATATTTTACATGTTAGATTCCGTTGATGCAGTTCCAAATCCAAGACGCCTATAAGAATATCTTAACTGAAAAAACTGTATCGCATGTATATATTCTGTTTCTATTTTGATGAGAATACAATTATTTTTATACCATTTACAATCATGTTTGGAACAAACTTCATGATATGTTTTTTAGTTGTAACAGAATATTAATTGTACAATGTGAAGCCGAATGTGTAGAAAAAAACAGACAATATAGTTTGTAGAGCACATGCGTAGATTTGACGATAAGGCGAAAATCGACCAAATTTCCCACGGCTTAATATTGCATAACCTCAACCCAAATTTATGGGTCCGTTTTTGGTGTCATTTTGTTGCAAGAAATATATGTTAACAAAAAAAGTTAGCTTTATTTATGATAATTTTTTACTAGATATTTCTTATTTGATTCTCTACTTTATCTATCACTGTTTCTCTTAACTCAAATCATAAAAAAAGTATAAGTTAAAAAAAATGGTATTTTAAAGCATCACTTATAAAAAGACTTGTATAATACACAAATCTTTTAGCAAAACAACGCTTAAAATATTGAATTATGAAAGAGTATCACTCTTGTCAGAATCCGCAATTAATAATAAATGAAACGCTAGAGACTTGTATAGCTCCTCCTTCACATGCAATAGCCATGGGTCATTTAAAAAGTAAGGACTGATTTAATTTAAATAAACTTACTTTAATTTTTTTTAAAGATTACAAAAAAAATTATTTATATTTAAAATAATAAAAAATATTTTTATTTTAGTGCATTATTTCATATTTTTATAAAATGAGAAGAAAAAAATGTTTGATTTATTCATTTTTAATCAATTAAAAGTTTATAAGGTATTTTTTTCCTGAAATTTTGAAAATAAAAATTGCATTTTAAATATATATATATATATATATATATATATTAATAAATAATTTTTATATAAAAATTTATATATTTATTTATCAATATTAATATATTTATAAATATAAAGATTAATATATGTAGTTAAATAGTCTTTATTTGTTTTTATCACAATAAAAAATTATTATCTTTTCATTTTATCCAATAAAAAACAATTAGTTAAGATATAAAATTATGAATGTTATATTTTGTTCTGTTTATTTAATTTTTTTAAAATAATAAAATTTATCCTATTATAATCCTTATTAATAAAATCTTTCTTCAGTGTAACATTCTCAAATTTTTTTAATTATTATAT
The DNA here is from genome assembly GCA_037954105.1 of Canavalia gladiata. NCBI lineage: Eukaryota > Viridiplantae > Streptophyta > Magnoliopsida > Fabales > Fabaceae > Canavalia > Canavalia gladiata. The sequence continues at coordinate 13,781,065 of CM075667.1, read as the reverse complement.
TTTTTTATTGTTATTTTTTAGTTACCTTTATTTATTCATTATTTTTCTCACATTAATACTAATAATTATATTATAGTATATCATTTTATTAATCACCACAAATTTTAATAAACTTTAATTTTTTTTAAACATTACATCTTTAACTATTATTATATTTTTATTATTTTTTTCAATTACCATTGTTTATTTATTTTTTTATTCTTATACTAATTATGTTATTATTATCATAGAATTTTATTAACCATCATAAAATTTAATAGAATTTAATTTAATTTTTTATTTTTTTAAACATCACATCTTTAATTACTATCTTTTTCGTTGTTATTTTCTTAATTATCATTATTTATTCATTATTTTTTTATTCTTATACTAATTATTTTATTGTAAACATATCATTTTATTAATCATCACATTTAATAGAATTTAATTTAATTTTTAATTTTTTAATTTTTTATTTTATTTAGTTATATTTACTAAAATATATTACTTTTTTATATTTTATTACCAGTTATATTTTATAAGATTTAGTATAACCTTTCTCTTCTAAAATTTATGCGTGATTTGATATTTTAAAATTTAAAAAAAAAATTAAATATATTTTTATTATTATATTTATTAATTTCTAAATATTTTAAATCCTTATATAATTCTTTTTATCTTGTTTTTATTTTAAATTTATGTATGATTCAACTGTTTATTATTAGAATATTTTTTTACTTATCCAATATATTAATATAATTTTAAAATAAAATTCACATATATTCTTTCTTTAAAACTTAAAAGAACATTAATTAATAAAATATTAAATAGTTAATATTAAAAATTAAATTTAAAACATAAAATAATTATTTTATTAATTTTATTAAAATTATAGCTTTGATTATCATAAATTGGGATAAAAGTAAATAAGATCGTCCGTTAGGATTTACGACTTGATTCTTTTAAAATCTAACTTAACTAAGTTTAATAAGTAGATAGATTCAAATTTATTAAAAAAAAATTAGATAAATAAATCAGACTTAAACTTATAAAAAAAGTTTATTTAACCTCAGTAGATTATTTATATTTATATATGTATATTTATTTTAATGTATTATATTTATATATTATTTATTTTATATTTTATTTACATAATATTACTATATATATATATGTTTTAAATTTATTTAATGATATTTTTAATCAATTATTTATATATGTTTTAAATCTATTTATTGATGTTTTTGTAATGTAGGCTTTTAAATATGTTTGTAAATTTTGTAGATTAAATTAGACCAGTCCCTCACTCAAAATTTTTAAACAGATCACACTTAAACATTTAAAGTTTATATCTACTTGGCTTATTTTCATTCATAATCATAAGCACAACATATAATGCTAGGCCTATAATAAAGTTTTTTTTTTCTACCAACTAGTTTTAGGTTCTTTCTCGAGACACACGATAAACATAAATATACATCTGAATAATGCACACATTTAAATTATCTTACATTATTTATATTTTAAATTTAACAACCAATAATTATTTTGTTTTTAAAAATAAAAATAGATCATATGATTATAAATAAAATAAAACAAATATAATATATTTTTAATATATAGGATCTAGGGTTTATATTAAATAATCATTTAAAAATGTTATCTGAATTCTTTAAAATTTTATATAATTTATGTGTTTAATAATCTTAATATTTTTTAATCAAAATTTAATAGTTAATATTTATTTATTTTACATAAAATAGAAACTCCCATTTAACGTGTCTCACAAATATATATATTTATAATGTATAAAATAATCTTAGATTAAAAAAGCTTATATAATGAGTAGATAATTATATCTTTAAAGTAAGTTGATAAAAATTTAATTTGTCAAATTATATATAAATAAAATTTTATTAAAAATAATAAAACTTGCGTCAATGAGTTTTTTCGTTTTAAAAAAATTATTTCTAACTATTAGTTAAAAGATATATTTGATTATTATGAAAAAAGATATAGCTACGTACGATTGCTTATAAAAGTAAAGTGCTTGAGTTAAAAAGTTGGATTATAGTATACTTGTTATTTATTTTAGTTAAAGTCGACAATGAGAGAGAAATAATACAATCTCAAAAGATAAAGTTATTTTTGGTGAATTTGTAATTTTGTGTGGATGGTAGTAATCGAGACAATAATAATGAGTATATACTTTATTTTGAAGCGTAAAAGGTGAAGAAAAAAAAACTTAAAATATAATAAATAATGTGATGAAAAAATAAAATAAAAATATATAATGTAAAATATTATATAATAATCTGAATGCTAACAGATAATGTTTTTGCTAAGTTTTCCTCTTCCAACCATCAATTCAAACAGCTTCTTGCTTCCATTAATTTCTTGAAAAGCGACTCAAAGTTTAAAGAAAGTTCGTGTGATCCCCGGAGAGATAGCCAGCACATATGTAATCGTTTTGAGACAATAACTTTTTGAGCAGTGATGATTACTCCCAGTAAGTTCAACAAAGCAAAGTGTTTTCAACTTTGTTTTTTGTTGAAAAAACCTCTAGCTTTTGCACGATTTTATGTTTGTGTTCGTAGTTGGTGAGGAAGGGATTCCAAGTTCAAATTTCAACCAACAGTTTTTATTTTGTCTGCACCGCATAACCTTTATGTCTTCATGATCAATGCGAGAAATTAAGTTGGTACTGTTAACCCCTTTGACCAGTAACTATTGAATACGCACTTCAATTGACGAAAATTAAATTAAATTAATTAATAATTTTAAATTTAGATATATTATCTTGTTAAATGATTAAAAATTTATTATTTATAAGAAGTCTATTAGGTTTAAATAAAAAAAATCATAAAATTAGTTATAATTTTTAAAAAACCTTTAAAATTCTAAAAAGAACACTTGAAAAATTATAAATTCTCCGATAATTATCTTATTTCAAATATATATACATTTTTAAGATATTAAATATATTTATTTTTAATTATAATAAAATATTTTTAAAATAAAAAAATTAGTATAATAAAATATAAAATCAACTCTAATTTTATCATTAACCCTGATATTTTGGCAATCACTTCTGTGAGATTACATCATGTCACCAATTATATTTTATTTTCTATCTATTTATTTTTATCCTTATATTTTTAATGAAGTATATATACCTCAAAAATATAAAAAAATAAATCTTATTTGTATAATAATTAACGAAAATATAAAAAAAATATTTAATAAATAATATAATATATTAAAAATATATTACATAAATTATATAATTTTTTACAAATAATATAAATTGTTAAAAAATAATTTGATTATTTATTTATTTTTTAGTTTCTTATTTTGATAATTTTTTCTCTTCATGTTTGTTCTTTCATATCTTCCAAAAAAGAGACAATTTTTTTCACTTTTATTATATTTTTATATAAAAAATAAAAAAATTATTGTACATCTCAATAAAATAGACAGAATAATTAAAAAATAAAAAAAAATATATTATAGAATAAAATATATAAAAACAAAATATATTTAAGTAAAAATATTACTAACATACTGCTATATGTGTGAATTAAATTTTACATTGATTCGTTTAATTAAAAAAAATATTCTTTATAAAATGGTTAATTTTTAAATAAAAAATAATGTCTAAAAATAGAATTTATATAAAAAAATATAAAAAAATTATTAGATAATATATTATAATCAATTATTTATAGTAAATTTTTTTTATCTTTTTTTATATTGTGAAAGTAGATTAAAATAATTTAATTATGTTTAATTTGTATTTTTATTTATTTTGTAAAAATATATTTTGTAATTTAATTATTTTTTAAATAATAAAATAAAAAATAAGGATAAAAGATAAAAATATTAATAAAAAGAGAAATATAAAAAAGTTGCATAAAATTATTATAAAATGAATATATCTGGTGAAAACACGTTGTTGACTTTTTGTCCTATGACTCACACATATTACTCTCCGTGTTCTCCAAGTTCGCACGCCTAGAAAAAATGAGAAGGGAGAAGCGCAAGGTCAGGGAAAAACTCGTCAGAAGGTCGGTGTGTGCAATACCGGCGCCAGCGTCGGCAGCCCAATCCACGGTGTGTGGCCGTCTATCTCGCCGGCGCCATTATTTAAGTACGCGTAAGCTCCTAAGCAATACGCGTGTTCACACACATATAAAAGCACTGATTGATTACTATCTTGAACTAATTAAGGCATAAGCTACTGGAGTGGATATATGATTTTGAACAACAATCATGGACGCTGTAATTGGCAATGACAATTATATATTTAACTTTTTTATCGATCATTACAAACTAATTAGAATTGTCATCCATAATAAGGTAATTGATGATTGAGATAGAACTTATACAAACCAGGCTAGCTAGCTGATGACTAAGACTAAAGCCCACACTTCACATCCAAATGGACAGAGTGCTCTTCTTTCTCTCTCTACAATTTCCCCATTAAAAAAATTATAAAAATAATAATAATAACGACGTCGTTTAACTCCCCCCAAAAATATTCGGGGAGGAAAAAAAAGAAATAATTAAGTTAATTGTGCATGCGGTACTGCCACATGGTGACCGGGCTATCGTTCTTCCTGTTCACGTTGATCGCGTGATGATAGCCGGAAAACCCAATTGGAGAGTGACTTTGTTCTCGAAGTTCCTGAATTCTGAGCTCTTCTCTTACTTAACCCGTTCTGGTTGGAATCTTGAACGAAGGTCTTTAGCCGTTTCATGGCAAGGTTTAGAGTGTCTTCGGACATGTTAGCAAAACAAACCCGGAACCAGCCAGGTTCGGTGCAATGGCATGAGGAACCTGGGGATATGTTCAACCGAACCTGGTAGAGTATCTTCTTCCACAAATCCATCTCAGCTTCGAATGTGTTGGAATGGAGAAGGTTCCTCATGTCGACCCAGCAAAAGAGGCCAGCATTGCTTGTTTTTAGACAGCTTATGCCTGCTTTCTGTAACCCTGAAGCGAGCATTCTCTGTCGTCGTTTAAGCCTCTTTTGGTTCTCAGAGATGTAGTTTTTGGTGAATTTTTTGTCACCAAGCATGGCTGCTAGGAGGTACTGTGTTTGTGAGGAAACCAAACCGAAGCTTGACATTTTTGTTGCTGCGGCCACAACGACATCGTTTTCGGAATAGATGGCTCCCACACGGAAACCCGGTAAACCCAAGTCTTTGGAGAGACTATAGACGACATGAACTCTGTCACAGACTGGAACCTGGTAATCCTGAAGGTCGTTTCTTTCCTTTAGGATTTCCATGACGCTGACGAAGCCTGGGGAGTTATAAACGGTTGCGGAGTAAATCTCATCGCTTATCAAATGCATGTCTTTGTCTTTGATGAAGTCAATGAGCAAGTTAAGTTGGCTCCGGGACATTGTGGTGCCTAGTGGATTCGATGGGTTTGTCACCAACACGCCTTTGACTCGGAGGTTACGCTTCTTCGCCTCTTGGTAAGCTTGTTGCAAAGCGGATTCAGTGATTTCGAAGTTATTGGAGCTTGTGCATTGTATTGGAACGATCTCCACCCCAGTTCGCCACTTGAGATCTCTATCGAATCTGCACAGGTGCAAGCAACATCAGGGAAAATGTATGGGGAACATAAAAGATTAATTACCACGTGGGTGTGGCTGTGACTACTAGCTAGATAGGAAGGAGAATATAGTCTCTCACGTCAAATTTTAACATCATAAAGTCATATTCAAACTCTGCATTTATCTCTCTTTCAATAAATAATTAATAAAGGAAAAAAAATAAGATGTGATATTTAATGTCATATAAGAAAAAATATAAAAAATAAAATATAAATATCTATTATATATATTTAGTATTAGGAGAGATACAAACAATATTTAAACATAACATGATACATGGTTTGGGCCACTTGGTACTAATAGTTATATTTGTACAAAGGAAAATGTTTTTCATACCAAATCTAAAAAGACAGGTGAAAATTGCAATAACTGATATGACGTGCAAAAAAAGAATAAAAATAGTGAAAATATTGTGTAAGTAAATGAATATTTAGAAGATGAATTAATACGCACCCTGGGTAGTAAGGAGTGGGTAGGAGGAAGGCCTCTCCTTGTTCGGCGAGGCAAAACATGAGGGTCTCGTTTGCGGAAGTGGCGCCAGCAGTGAGAACAATGTGGTTGGGATCAAAGGTAACCTTGTTTCCTCTAATCTCAGCCATGAAGTCTACCAATGCCTTCTTGAAAGAAGGGAGGCCATGGTAGTCTTGGAAGAGAGCAAGTTCACGGAATATGGACTTGCCATCGCTTTTGAATCCAGCTACGTCCGGGTTTTTAGCAAGCCAAGACTCTAGGAGATCGAAAGAGAGCTGCAAATAGGACAAAATTTCATTAGCCCACCACCTTAATTATTAGGACGTTACTCAATAAAGTTTGATATGATGCATGTCTTTTCTAGATTAATGTGGCGGAAAAACGTACAGTGAAATATGTTTCTTTGTTTCTTTTTTATAGTTTTGTCTTCTTTTTTTTTTTAATAATAGAAGGTGACAAATGCATCGTCAGTGTCTAACCTGATTCTCTGCAAGACCCATCTGAATAATTCCTTTAGGATTCAGAACCTCATCGTAAGGGTTCTTCTCGTATTCTTGCCATCCTAGGAAGTAGGAAGAATCTTGGCCGTGAGAATTGCATGTGGCTTTTGTAGACAAGAGCTTCATTTTTGGGAGGTGGGGAATGAATGAATAAAGAGGTGTCTTAGCTTATGTGTAAAGAAGTAAATGTAAGGCTTGAGAAAAGGATAAAGTGTAAAGCAATAGCTTGTAGGAGCAACTAGGTAGGAAGGAAGGATAAGAGAAATTATGTGGGAGGAACTAGGGAGTAGGGAGAGGCGAAAAAGTGAAGGTGTTGAGTCTTGAAATCTTCTTGTACTAAAATTGTTGAAGATGGATTGGTGGGGGAAGTGGTACATTAGCTGGGTATTTATATATGCAAAATCCTATTGGCATAGAGGGCCACGTGATGCTGAATATACGACACTTTTGACTAATTAGTCTCTTTGCTGAATGAGAGAGAGAGAGAGAGAGAGGAGGCAAATCCTCCGAATGAATGTGTTAATTGTACGCACACCGCCCCATCTTGTCACGCGAACACCACGCTCCCATGAATCACTCAATATTGGTCAGCTTCTAAAATATTATTACCAATTTGGAATGTGTCTTCCACCGGCTTTTCTTTCGCGTGGGACTTCAAGTTTATCTAACACATGCTACATCATGAGTTATTTTCTTCTCTGTTTGAAATTTTTTATACGAATTCAATTATAGTTTTTTACACTTTTTTTTTTGTTCCTTTTAAGATAAAGATTTTTTTAGTAATTTATTATTTAATTATTCAACTATTTATATTACTATGACATAAAAAAAATTGTAAAATTAATATTTCAAAAGACTTTAAAATTTTAAATATAATTATAATTTATTAATTATGTGTTTAAATTATAATAATTAAATTTTTAATTATAAATTTTGTAACCATTATTTTTATTACTGTTTTTAATTTTTATTCTATTTAAAAATTCTGTTTACATTAAATTAAATTAATTATTGATTTTAAATGTTAATTTAAAATTTAAATTAATTTAATTGAAAATTTTAAATAATATTTAATTATATTTATTAAAAAATTAATTTGATTATTATCATTTCTTATCGTTATATTTTCTATTTTAATGGAGAATGGCGATTGAATTCCTATAAAAATCAAATAAATAATATAATATAAAATTTACTTGATAATTATAAAAAATTGAAATTGATACATATACATTTTGTAAAAAAAAAAGAAAATAATAAATATAATGAATGGTATGATAAAAAAATAAAAAATGAGATGCGAAAAAAAAGGAATATTATATTGTATGAATGATGAATGAATAGGTTGGTTAGAATGGAAGGGTAGTTAAGTCAAAAAAAACACAGAAACAAAAGTCACGTAACTTGAGAGGAGGGGGATATAGTAGACTTTGTAGTGGCGCTGAGAATAGAGAACACAATACCGACAGCAGCATCTCACGGAAAATGGATCAGTAGTGACCCACGAGTCCATGAAGGCTTAGGCTGTGCCCACAGCATGGACCCTAATGCTCCCTGGTTGTACTAACCTCCAAATTTTTGTCGGCCATTTTCTTCTCTCATGTTTTAACCTCCCCAAATCACCTCTCTGTTTCTTTTTCTTAGCTAGCCTGTCTTCATATTTTGGAACTAGCAAGCTAACATACTGGTTATACTCTAGCCCCTATACATCACATCACCTAAGCATATAATTAAAACAATATCAAATCGATTGATCAAACTTAGATCTTTGTATTAAAAGTATATATTACCATAATAATATGCTTTGTGTGTGAATCTAAAAGCATAATAAAATTTCTGTGTCTTTTGGTTTAGATTTTAGTGAAATTGACTTAAAAATTTGATGTTTTGAGAAAAATAAAACAGTTTAAAAAATTGATGTTAAAACAACTAGAGATGATATTTTAAAAGTAAATTTAAGAGAATTTTTTTTATGATAAAGCAATTAATTTTTTTTTTCTTTCAGTGTGCGCGTGCATCCGCAAAATCTAAACGTTTTAAAATTTTATAGCCCAACACAAAATATCAATTTTATTTAATGAAAAAGTTGAAAATATTTATTTTTTAAAAATCAATTCCACTCACAATTAATTTTGAAAGAAACAACCACTTAAACTTCATTTTTGTTGAGGGAAACGTAATTTTTTACCTATATATCCAACGAAGTTCTCAATCAGGTGGTTACTAACAGCGAGACCATAAAATGAAGGCGACAATCATAATTTCTTCTAGGTATCTACCATATGGAAATTGAAGACCGGTGTGTTTCTCCTCCACAATTCTTTTTCTTTTATAATAAATAGCCTCCATAATTATTCACTAAAAGAGGCGTAATCTAATTAAGGGAATCAGCATAATTTATTTTAATTACAAATATTTGACGTCAATCTTTAAAATTAATTTTAAACATCTAAAATTAATATATAAGGTTTATTAAAAACATAAATATTTATTTTATTGACAACATAAAAATATAATAATTTTTAATAAAAAATAATTTTTTAAATATTTTAAATTAGTTGTAACATTTGATGTTAACAAAATCATATTTTAATTTTAAAAAGTAATTTAAGTTTACACTTTTTAGGAAGTTGGTGCCTAGATTTAAAAAAGAATTAAAACACCCAATAATTGGTAATCACTTGTAAATTGTAACCTGTCATCATGAGCCCTTAGTTTCTAGCTACTTGATTTCTGAATACACAATTCCATAGGTTGTAATCACATGGATAGGCAAAGTGAGAAGGTCACAAAGTGAAAAATAAATAATCTCTATTCAACTGCTCGATGCCTTTTGCTCTTGTTAAATATATCTATAGATAGAGTTTAGTGAAAGCGTTGATCCATTTTTAAGTAATAAAGTGGTTAAAGTGGCAGTTAATCTTTCTTTCTTTTATGAAAAACAAATGTTTGACCCAAAGAAAGCAAAACTTACTTGGTTGGTAAGGTGGTTAACTGGTAACTACGGATCCACGAGTTAATCCGCTCACTGATTTGCATAGCCTCGTTTCCTTTCCTTTTTTTTTCTCCTCTTTCCTTTATTCTATATATTTTCTAAAGGTTTTTTATTTAACCCCTTTGTGTTTTAACATTGTTGCGAGAAAGGCAAAAGACAGCTAATCATGCAAATAAGTTTCTGGCGTTTCAAGGTTGAGGTGGGTCGTCTAAAAGAAACCACAATCTGAAAGTAACCCTAGCCAGCAGCTAAAAAAGCATAAAGACTGTAAATACACGTATAATGTTATCACTGTAATATATTATACTTTTTATAATATTTAAAAAATATAAAAAACTATTATCTATTAATTTTAGTAATATTTTAAAAAAATGTTATCTAATTTATATAGTAAAATATTATTAGTAATATTTAAAAAAATATTACAAAAATATGTATATTAATTTTAGTAATATTTTTAAAAATATTGTATTTGATCTATATTAAAACAATATGATACATTATAAATATAGTTTGATATTTTTTTTAGGGAAAAAAGGTTAAAAAAATTACTGGCTTCAAATCTGATAATTTTAAAATTTTAGAAAACAATTTTTGCTATCATTTTATGATGACGAAAGAAAGATCTAATTATATAACATTAGCAATTAATAGAGGTTAAATTTTTTTTTTGCTGACTTTAGATTTCATAATTTTTAAATGTAAAGAATAATATTTATTATTTTTTTGTTATAATATGAGATATATTTAATTATGAAACGTAATATATTTAAATTTATTATTATTATTATTATTATTATATTATTATTATTATTATTATTATTATTATTATTATTATTATTATTATTATTATTCTTTTAGTAGTAATTGGAAGGTCGATCTTACCCACTAAATTATCTCCTCCGTGGGTCTTTTGCTGCGGTACAACTCATTCATGATGAGGATTTGGAATGAGAAGCCTAAAGACGTTATATCAAGTATAATAATCGATTGTACTGCAAAATATGCTTAGATATATGGATCCACGTAATTTCATAAAAAGGCATGAGAAGCCTAAAATTAAGACGTTATATCAAGTATATCAACCTATAGACCTTGTTCATCGCATCATTATGTCATCGAATTGAGTTTGGAATAAAGGCATTGCAAATTTTATTACTATTACATATAATGAGTACAAAAAGGAGTGTTAAATTATTGTTTAAAGAGGAATGAATTATTGATATACTGATTTGCTTTCCAATTTTGAAAAGAAAAAAAATTGGGATTGGAGAGAATCTTTTAGCCATAATCACATTGATATAAAAATAACAGTAAACTTAATTGAAGTTTATATAAGTTGACCTACAGTGATAATAGGACAGGAGTTGTTTGCGTATATATGGTGTGAATCAATTTGTACACTCAACTAATTAACGAGAACGGATAATTAAATTTGACATTTTGAAAATGAGTTTCATTGCCACCTAATTTTTTGTACAATTTTGTGGAAAACTATATATACCAGACTTCGTTTATATAAAATTTTTAGTCAACGATAATTGTCTTGCTAAGTATTATTTCGTTGTCTCATTTCAAAATTAATAAATACCGTATAAGTTTTAATGAAGATTAATATTATTCCACTAATAATCCAACAATGAAAGTTTACCATAAAAAAACAAAAACATGAGACTGTTTTGACTTTTGACTAAGATCTCCTTATAAACATTTCCAGAAGACCATTCTGTCCTAAAAAATAAAAATAAAAAACCGTAAGTAACCATTTTAAAATAACCAGCTTACTTATTCAACCTTTTATCTTAATTAAAGAATAATAATTAGCCCCATTAAATAAATGCACGGAAACAAATTTGAAAGCGACTTAAGCAAAGACGAATAGGATGCTAAAGAGTAAAGACAAAGGGGTTCAAGTCCTCACCCCCTAATTTCACACAAGCAATCTAGTAATATAATGCGAATTAATAACGTTGTCCAAATTCATGAACAAGCTTTGAAAAAGGGTACCCCATCTAATTCTTTCCGAGCAAACAACAACAAATACGGTCTCTCATTGGGGTAGAACGATCTGATTGATGCAATTGATGGCATTTTAGCTCTCCCATACACAACTCATAAAAGCACTGTTATGGGAGCACAAAGCTGAAGACATGAAACAAAAGCTCTCCAGTTCTTGAACAGGCAATATTGGAACACCCCAAATCATTATTGGTAAAAATGCCAAAGCATGTATTTTCCTTCTTGTTCATCAGACAGGAAATCACAAGAGCTATGTAATGTTTTAAATTATGCTATTAATTTGGCCAAAATAATTGATAAGTTATAGCTAACAGTTACAAAATCAGTTTTTAGCTAAAAGTTATTAAGTCTACTTATCAAAATATAAATGTTTGATTAAATTATTTGATAAAATTAGTTAATAAAATGAAATAACAGAAAATACATGTTTGTATATTTTTTATTTTATATAAAAGATATACTTTTATATAATTATAGTTTTGAGGTTTATTTAATTAATTTTAAATTCTAATTTTTGCAAAGATCAAACACTGTATTAAAAAATATAAACGAATAGTATAAATAGAGTAATTATTAAAATAAATAATGAAATGTTAAAGGATATGATAAATGATAAATTTTATTAAAATATTAAAATAATAACAACAATGCATAAATTATACTCAAAGACTATTTCAATGTTTGAAAAAACATTATAAACTAGTAATATAAAATCTATCAAATATTTTATTTTTATCATACAAACTTATAAATTAGCCTAATAAATAACAAGTTAACTAAAATAACATCTAAATCACATTCTTATAGTTGCAATATAACTATTAAAATTGCAGGAAATTGTTGGCAAATATAATTAATATAGGCGCAACTGTAGCCACAATGCGATTGTAAAGACATACAATATGTCCCCTCAAGTTAGTTTAATTAATTAAGCTAACAGACATAAATTATGAATACATGGATTCGATTTCTTGCAATATATTTTGTTCCTTCAACATCCTTTCCCCCTTCCTTCTGTAAGGTTTATTACAAACCCCTCCTTAAATAATAATAATAATAATAATAATAATAATAATAATAATAATAATAATAATAATAATAATAATACCGACTTAATTAATAATTATGGAATGTAATTTAAAATCCATGAAAATGAATTTTTAAGTTAATTTTCAAAATTATATTAGATGAGTATTTTAATCTTCAAAATTTTAAAAGCCTTATTGGTCTCTAATTTATTATTTTAAATTTTATTTTTATTTCTTACAACTTAAAAAATTAATTTTTTACTATGGTTATTTTTTTACATTTATATAAATTGATAGAAATATATTAAATTAATAAAAAATTATATTTAATTCTAACCGTTATCTCATTCAATTTTTTGGTAAAATGTTTCCTGGGAGATAATTTTTGATAAATGTAGATTTATAAAATTTTTTATAAAGGTTAAAATTATTAATATTTATCTTTTAAAAGCATTATTAAAATAATTGTTTGCAGTGTACTATCATCATTTATTTTAAAAAATAAAATATATACTATTTTATAAAATCAGGGACGAACAGGATTTTTTTTTTTTAAATCATAAGAACCTAATTACCCCATGAATGTACAATTTGAAGAACTGACTAAAGGATTTACTGAAGCATAATTAATCTTTGGTGGACATTGACGCATAGTGGACAATCCATTTCTTCTTTATGTCTTTCCATTTTTATCCCTATAAAAAATAAATGTTCCATTGATTAGAAGTTTGTTTAAAGCAGATTAAACTAAGGAATCTGTAAGTGTACTCTGGTGTGATTTAATGTTGTTACCCCCATGAATTAGTTAAACGGAGATGTATTGAAAGAAAGAGGGGCGAAATATAAAAGAGGCCACGTGGTTTGTAGCAAAGGAAGGGTTATTAGGGCATGTGAAACCCTTGTTTAAATGCCCCCCATAACACATACATAGACATTAGTTACCGGGACCATTAGAGAGTTAGTGAGTCTACCATGACAACTAACATGATGCTCACGTTAGTCCATTCTTCACTCTCTTACGAGGAGACATTGCTATGGTCCGCATTTGCTCCCTTTATTCAATGTTGTAGGTCCCAAAACACCCCACCCCTTCTCAATCTTTCTCTCTCTCTAACTCACTTCTCAAAATGAAAAAAATCGACTAGTGAGTACCTAATCCATTAATTAGCACATCCAGGTCAACGAAAATTACCTATACAATAACTCAAATTAAGATACTTTATATAATTTATTATTTAAAATTATTAGGAATTAATAAATAGAATTCATTTTTTATTTTAAAAATTATATAATGTTTATATATCTGTTTTTTAAGTAAAATTCATTTCTATTTATTTTCTCATACAAAATTTGATAATATTAATTATTTTTTATTAATATTTTTTATACAGAAATAAATGAAAGTTGATAGTGAAATATTACCTATGATTCTATTCATAGTTGTCTTTTAAATTTTTTTATGAGTCTTAATATAAAACATTTTATAATTTTTTTTACTTTTCATATTTATCCTTTATAAATTTGAAATTTTTTTACATTCTTACAATTAATATGATAATATATTTTCATTTTAAATAAGGATAAATATGAAATATGATAATAATTTTTTAAAATAATAGTAATTAATTTTAACCATTTTCTTACTTTATATGATTTAATATTATTAATTAATAGTTCTTTATTTAGTTTTATAGACTAATATTAATAAATTATTTAAAAGATATATTTAAATTGTTAAGATTAATTATAAATTTATTTATTTAATATTGTACATAACTAATTAATGAATATAGTATTAGATGTTTAATGTAGTATTTAATGAGTTTTATACAATTCTATTTTGGATGTTTATATGTCTCTAGTCTCAACTAAGTAACTGTTTTTCATTTAAATAGTGATAAATATTTTCATTTTATTCATTATAAAGAGTGCAGTCTCCCTCTTCTCTCCTTTTATATGTACCTTCCTCAAGAATATGACACTAAAGAACAATTGGTTTGTTCAAAAGAAAAATAAACATCGTGTTTTGTATTAAGTTTAGTAGAATACGTTGCTTGAAATTATATTAAGGGATTTTGTTTCTATGTATGTTGTGAACATTATACTAACATTTTAGAGTATTTAATTCTTTTGATATTTCATGAGAACCAAACTTTTTTCTAGTGAGCTTATGAAAATTCTAATTTTTTTTCAACATCCTAAATTCTTGAACAGAAGTAAATAAATTTTAAAATTGATTTAGGATATTTCTTAGGTGCCTTGTGCATTCATACATTTAAACATTGCAGCACTTCATTACTTTATTTGAAACAATTTCGAGTCTTCGTCACGGGTCAAAGAACCTACTTAAAAGTTTAAAATAGTTGAATTTTTGTTTAGTTATAGTATTAAAAAGTTTTAGGCGCCACATATATTGATGTTTTTTAAATTACTATTATTTTGTATTTGTTAAATTATGCACGGCATTGGATACTATTGATTTTTTTCTTATGATTATAGAATTAAATTTAGGCTCATATATTACTTAAATTATATATATATATATATATTATTATTATATTATTATATTAACATGTTTTTATCTATATTGTGAATTCTATAATATTTTATTAAACAATGCATAATTTCGTATAATTGAAGGTTAAAATATTGTAAACATAGTTATGAGAATCTTTTATTTAAAAGAAATTGTCTAATGATATTTTATAGAGATAATATAAATTCACATAAAATATATTAAATTAATATAAAATATATTAAATTTTGATAGTTATATTTTTTTAAATTATTATTAAAATATTTTTTATGGATAGTTTATAATAAATAAATATTTGTTAGAAAAATATCTGAAAAAGATAATAATCATTATTATTTATTTTTTAAAATAATTACTAAGAAATATTTTTTATCATTTATATAAATTAAATAATTTAATTGTCTCTTAATAATTATTATATTTCTTATTATTTTAATCTTTAAATTTAGATTTAAATTTTTTAAAAATATATTAATCTTAATTTTTTATGAATGTGTCAAATATTTTCATGAAAAATATATTTTAATTACTAACTAAAATAAAATTTAGATTTTAATATAAAAATATTTATCAAACTAATGTTGATAATAAATTACATAATAATATATTATAATCTAATTTTAGAAATTTATGTTGTCATTTTAAAAAAATTTATGTCTATTCATAAAAATTATTAAAATAATATGTTATATAATTAATAATACAACCAAAAATTATATAATTTTTGTGATTTATAATAAATAATATTATAATGATTGAAGATTACAATATGTTGAAAATATAAACTAATAATTATGATTTAACAATATTAAGAAATATTAAAAAATAATATATATTACAGTATTTTACAATATGAAATTAAAATTTGTTAATTCTTTTTATAAGGTTGAATGAAAACAGAACGTTTTAATGTTGGTTTTAAAATAATTTTATATATATTTATATATAAATTGTTAAATTTATTTTTTTAAAATTATTAGCTATTAGATATAAAGTGTATATTGGTAGAAATACTGTTTATAGTAAAAAAAATATTATTATTTTAATTTTTTTTAATTATATAAGAGTTACAAACATAAAAAAATTTATTTATAAAATATTTTCTTTATTTATTATGTTTAAACATCTTTTAAATCATGGAATTATTTAAAAATTTGATAGTTTGTTTTAGATATTAATATATAAAATTATATAAAATTATTATTAATTTATTAAACAGTTATTATAATATCTTTATGTGATTGTACATCACTTTTATAGTGAGAATAGAGATATTCTTGTACCTTAATAGATCTATTTTAATTTATTAAAAAAATATTTATTTTTTATTATTATACTTTCAAGTTTCAAAAACTAAAATTTTGTGAAAATTAGTTATTTAAGACTAGTAAACATATTTTTATGTGACATATTATAATATAAAATTAAATTTATAAATTATTATATAAGAAGAAAAGTCTATAATTTTTTTATATAAATTTATTATATTATATTTAATATAACTTTTTATTTTGGATGATTATGGTTTCATCTATCATCAACATATAGTTATAAAAAAATTTTAAAAATTAAATAATTTAAATTTATATAATTAATTTTTGTACGAGTGTATAAAATTTTTATTAATGACAATTATATTTTATTAGTATATTACTATTAACATAATTTATGGTTGACATAATATACTATTTAATTTGAATTTATGTGAATTCTAATTTAAAATATTTTATTGCTATTCAAACTATTTTTTTAATAAAATATTGTACATGGTAACATCTTAAATTTTTATTATAAATTTTTTAGGCTGTAAATATTTTTTAGTAAAAAATAAAGTAAAAATAAGAATAAAAGTTAAATTTTTTTTAATAAATGATAAAAATGTTTCTATATTAGAATAATTTAAATAATATGTAGAAAAAAGTATAAAATAAAAGGTAAAAGATATTTAAAAAAATACAATACATAAAAGATAATTGAAATGTCATGAGAAAATAATAGAAATAAAGAACGGATGAAAAAAAATATCAAAAAACTTTAAAAATACGTGAAACGTCCTTATAAAACTTTATTTTTTGTAAGGGCTAAATTATTTTTTGAAAAATATCAAGTAACATTAGAATAATTTAAAAACGAACCAATAAATGATAAAAATATCATAGGAAAAATTTGAGAATCTCCTGAAAAATGTTAAGAAAAAATTATCAAAATGCCACTAAAAGATTGGCAAGGTAAAAAAATATGAATGAAAAGTCAAAAAGTGAGTTTCATGCCTTATGCACGAAAATGCATGTGTAAAGTATGGTAGTAACTCACCGTATGAGTCATCGTTTCATTAAAATCATGTAAGACAAAAAAAATAAATAGGAGAGATAAAATTAACCATAGTTAAAGTAAATTAGTATTATTTAATTAAAATTAGTCATATTTAAGATAGATTAATCATTATTAGTTACAAATTCATAAAAATTAATATTAATCTAATCCTAAAAGGATAATTTCTTACATTTATATTTATTTTAAATAATAAAAATTACATACAAATATACCAAAATGCTCTCAAGTGAGAAGTTAATTTTCAAACTACCTTTACGTGGTCGAATTCCATTATAGTCTTGGAAGGGCTCATTTTATTCATTCTTCATCTATTAAAAACTTAGAGAAAGTCTCTAAATCCTCTCTAAACTCAATCTACCCCAAAACCCAAAATTATAAACTAAACTTAAACTTCCAATTTTGAAGTTTAAGTTAAATCAAGACAAACCCACCAAGCCTCATCACAACCACTAGAAGATCTTATGTGGACTACCAAGAGAAGACAAAACCAGCCATAAAACTCATAACAAAGTCTTCAACTAGTAGAATTTTATCTTGTATTTTTCCCAAGTTTTAATCTTGTATATGTGGTTTATTTTTCTTCTTCTTTTTGGAT
The DNA here is from genome assembly GCA_037954105.1 of Canavalia gladiata. Classification (NCBI taxonomy): domain Eukaryota; kingdom Viridiplantae; phylum Streptophyta; class Magnoliopsida; order Fabales; family Fabaceae; genus Canavalia; species Canavalia gladiata. Next base: position 13,762,981 of record CM075667.1, on the reverse strand, counting down.
TTTTCTCTAAGATCTATGGATCTATTTTTGTTTAAACTCATGGGACCTTAAAACTCCCCTTGCATAGTTAAATATGAGCATCACAAATTTTTAGTGATTTTGGAAAATAAAAGAGAAGTTTTAATAGATTAAAATGCTTCTAGCAACCTCACGAGAAATTTAATCAGTTAAAATTTTTTAAAAATCAATTTTGATGCTTTGAGGAAAATTTGAGTGTTCATGATAAAAGTTTTGACATTCTCAAAGTAAGAGATTGATAAATCTTGGAGTAGATTTACACTTGTTTGCTATAAAAGGTGCTTTTTAAAAGATTTTTATATTCAAAATTAATAGCTTGATTATATCTTCTCTTAAAATATTTGTTTATGAGATTATTCTTGTTAAGAATCTAGATCTGAACTTATATCTTAAAAGTGCTAAAGGAACAAGAAAAATTATACCATGAGATCCAAAAATTTAAATTAAACTTGAGCTTAAAAATTACTAAGTGTAAAGGTAAAATTTTGGATGCAAAGTTTGCACAAATCATTTAAGATCTTCTATAACCATGACCAAAACTGTGGAGTAAAGACAATTTATGGATGAATTTAAGGACATATGATAAACCAAGTGCTAAATTTTATGAAACCAAGGTCATGTGGTAAGAAAATTGAAAAAGGACCCTTGTTCAATACACCTGTAATATTCGGTCACTTCCTAGTAAATTAGGATATCCTAAGTTTAAAATTTGGATTGGGGTATAAAGAGGAAACTAATCAATTATAAATATGGAATTATAAATTTGAAAGAGATTTGAAATTATTAAGGAAGTTAATTGTCCATTTTGGTTAAATTAAATAAAAATATACTAAAATCCATTACATGAAGACCATAGGGGGACAAATTAAGGAAAATGAACCTTGTTTTATCCATCTAGCGTATTCGGCCGCTCTCGCATTAATTAGGAAAATTTGAGTTACAATTTTAATTAAGATGTAAAGTGGATCCTAAACAAGTTTAAGGAATGAATTTTAAAGGTAAGAGAGATTTGATAATAGTTGGGTACCATTTGGTCATATGCACAAAATTAGTAAGAACTAGTTAAGTACCTTGATATAATTTAAAAGTGGATCAAAGTGAGCTTAAGAAAGTGATTAGAAGTTAAATATTGAGTAGATAAAGGAGTAACGACATTTGGCCATACTCATTAGATAAGGAAGAAAAATCCTAAATTTTTTTATGGTTTGTATAATTAATATCTCTAATTTTAATTAGTGAAGGTCATCTTTCTATGAAAAAAAGAATTGAACTATAAAGGTATTAGGACTAGGAAATATGCATTTGACCGCTTAGGTAAGAAATAGGAAAATAGACTAATTTGTATGTTTAAGGATAATTAAATAAAACATGAGTAAAATACTTAAAGTTTGTGAATAATGAGGCAAACAAATAGGTTTATTAATGAAACAAACCTAAATAGCTCAATTACTAATCAAGAAGTATAAAACATATAATTCTTAAACTTGAATTAAGTAAATGGAGCATAAGACTTTAAATTTTGGACACAAAGAGTAAACAATTTAAAGGTCATTAGGCCAACTAGGGAAGAAAATATTATACACTATAATCTTTCATTAAGATCATTAAGAAGAACTTAACCTTTGAGAAACTAAAAGGCTAAGAGGTAAATTAGAAGTATAGGTGAACTAAGATCTTATGAGAGATTCATCATAAATTTTATGAATTAAGTAAGTTGGACAAGTTGTAGGAGTAAGTATGCATGTTGCCCAAGATAGCAACATTAGTTTCTATCAACTTGTTGTATGGATTTACAAGCACACAAAGATGTAGGTAAAGTATATGTTATATACTTTTGGTTGTTTAGAAATGTGATGTGATACTAATGTGTAGATGATAAATGTGAAGGTAGACTGGATTAGAGATTATATGTATTCTTTTGAATGATATATAAAAATTGGTATGAACTGTGGTTCCATGAGTAGATGAATTGTATGAGCAATTGGATGGTTTAGATGTTATTTATGTATACCATTTTGATTGAATATTAAGAATGCATCATATTTTAAAGACTTAAAATGAAACCTAATAAGTCAATGGGTCACTAAAGAAAATTCTATGTAAAAATTTAAGAAGCAAATACTCGTAAAATGCCAAGTCAAGAACTTGTGCATATGTGAAAGTTTGGGATTATCTATGTTAGAAGACATAAGATTTTGAGCTAAGGTGGTGATGATCACCAAGAATGAGCTTATATCCTAATGAAAGTTGAGTATGTGTGAAAGTAAAAAGATATTGTTTGACAAATGCTTAATAATGTGTCACTAAGAGTATAACAGTGTATTATATATTAAAATGTCACTGGAAGGGTGACTAATAAATGAGCATGACTATGAATATGACAAGAAATGTTAACGTGTCAAGTATCTTTGACGTTATGTTTCATCATATTAATAAGGTGTCCATAAAATGAATTATATGTATGATTATATTTAAATTGAACTCTTTTATAATTGAAATAAAATCACTTTAGAAAAAAGAATATTTTGAAATTGAAAAATGAACTTATAAGTTTAACACATTTTTATAAATAAATTGAAGTTAATAAGATGAAAGTGATGTCACTAACCATACAATAGAATTCTACTAAAAAAAACTTAGTTTTCCACCTTTTCTCTCTCCTATGTAGTTTTTCAGATTTTATTAATGTTATTGGTAGACGCAATGGTGTTTGTAGAGAGTAATAACACAATATAAGTGGTTGGAGTCTCAAAGTCATCACAATTAGATGATAGGTAGAAATTTATCTCACTAAATAATGTATATTTGTAATATAACCATGGATAACTATATACCAAATAAGTAGTATGTAGTTTATACTTTATTGTAAGTAATGTGAATATGGTAGAAGTAATTATATAATAGGTAATGTGAATATGGTAGAAGTAATTATATATATAATTAAGTATGTAAAAACATTAATACCTTAACCTAACTAAGTATATATAAGTAAGTACTGTACAATTAAAAGTTGTATAAATATCAGTATGTTGAGTTGTGTTAAATTAAATTATCGCTTACTAGAGAAGAAATGAATATTAAAAATAGTTTATAATAATAATGAATTTTACATGTACAAAAATGTTTATTTATTTACATTATGTTACGAATATTATTTTAACGAGACTTGTATTTTATATTAAAAAAAATTTAAATTTTTTTAAAATTTTATTAATAATTATTTTTTAAATATTTCCTATCATAATATAACAGTTTAATAATAGAATTTGAATTATGATTTAAGTATAAAAATAGATTTTATTTTAAAATATTATATACATTTTATTTAAAATATTACTTTATAAAATTTGATAAATTAGTTGCACCAATTTATACAACCTAATATTATTTTGATATTGAATAATATTTTTTATTAAAATAAATTACAATTAATATTGAATTGTACATTATTTTACCGTACTCCTTTACTGTTAAACAACATTATTTTTTAAAATAATATGTAATTGGATTCTATATGTAATGGGAATTTATCCTATGAATATTAAATTTCCTAACATAATTATTAAATATTAATTTAAAATATTAATTTTTTTTAAATAGAATTCATTAATTATTTTTTATCAGTTTTTTTATATATAAATATATTTTTATTTAAAATTTTTTTTTTATTATCTAATGTTGATTTGTTCTAAAATTTTATATTAAGGATATTATAATTTTTTTGAAGAAATTTTATTTATAATAAACTATTTATAACTTTTTTGTTTTATTAGATATTAACAACATTTTAAAAAAATTAACTTATGAAAATCAAAGAAAATAATTTTTCTATTCTATATTATCATTTTATTATTAATATATCAAATAAAAAAATTATTCTAAAATAAAAGTTAAAACTAATTAAATGAAAAGTTAGTACATTAAATGATAAAGAAGAGAGTATTGGAATATATATATATATATATATATATATATATATATATATATATATATATATATATAATATTATGGAGATTTTGTACTACAGAAAATTAATTTAGTCGTACTCCCTACACTAGTTATTAAAACTTCATTAATTCAATACACGGAATATAAATAAATATTAATAAATCAATCAAGTAATAATACATTTTCAATTAAAATAAAATAAAATAAAAATCTTTAGATTGAGATAATACAGAAGTTGTATCATAAATGTGAATAGACAAATAAAAATGGCAACAGTGACGCCCAACGAAATGTTGTAAATACAAAAAAGGAAAATGGTTCCGCGAGGTTCGGGAAGAAAAGGACTTTCAGCTGCATGCAAGAAAAGCGGCCCACACCATCGTTGTTTTCCTCTGCATGCAACTTAAAGAACCAAATCAATTACTTACTGCTTCCAGGCCCTATCTATGCAGATATTTTTCTTATATACTCCCTTAAGCTCTTGTTTGTTCTACAAAGTTTTAGTATATACATAAATAAATTTTAACATATTTATCTATATTTTATTTATTATTTTATCATTTTTTCTTTTTTAAAATAGATATAAAGATTAAGTTTTAAATGATGAGACAATAATTAATCCTATTTTAAACTTTTAAATTAAAAGATAGTTTTTCAAAACAATAAGTGAAAAAAACAAAGAGGTTATTTTTAATTTTTTAAAATTGTGAATAAAGTTTATCATTAATATTAGTTTGATATCTATTCAAATAAAATTGTCTCAAAATGAAAGTTACCTAAGATCTAAACAATATATATATTCCTTTCTGCAATGTTTTTCAGTATAGCCTCGAACCTTTGACAAAATCTCCTCAGATAATCAAACTTAAGCGTACTATTTATTTATTTTTATTAATATATATAGGTGCGTGGCTTGTATTTAATTTGTGGTTAGACCAGACATGTAACTGTAGGGTATAGTGAAATTGAAAGGTCATTATCTTCATTAATCAGTGTTTGAATGTTGCTGGTCTGTTTCTCACAATTTCAATTCTTAATATCAGTTTTTAAGATTAACTTTAACTCACTAAAAATAATATGCTTACAAAAAATTGCTTATAGTTGGTTAAAAATAAAGCTTAAAAACTGATGTTAATAAAATTTTAATTTTAATTGATAAACACTTTTTTCTCTGTAAACATACGTTGCTAGAGGTGTATAGTTTGTTACAAGTGTGGAACCGGGTTTTTCTCTTTTGATTTCTTTTTCGTGGTTATTTCAGCTCTCCTTCTTTCAGTTAATGAAAACTATTAAGTTAATTAATTAAATGCCACTGATTTAGCTCACAATGTTTGATTCACATAATTAAGTAGAATAGATTATGTGCTAAGATCATCTTTAGTTAATTTTTTTTTGAAAAGGTGTACCATATATCATTAAATTACAACTGTTAAATAACGATCTGACCGTTCAAAATTATTTAAATTCTTTATTATTACAATGATTAAAGATAAATTTAAATTGTCTAACTCCATCTAACAGTTATAACTCAATGACTGTATTTTTTAAAAAAAAAAATTAACTAAAGAAAATTTTGATTCAACAGATTATACTTGACAATGGATTGATAAACGATTTCTACTTGGAATATTTTGCTTATAATTTGACAACCAATATATATATATAACCATCTGCAATAATGCACGGATGATGTAGTACCATATGCAAGCAAGAATTATTTGAACTGTGGGACCTAAGTAAAGAAAAGTTATACGCCTCAAATACAAGATTGCATGATTTGCCTCACATCTCACTGGTAAAAGACTTGTAGTTTTGTGTTTATAAAATTAAGTATTTTCCTTTTAAAATAAGGAATATAAATAATCGACAGAGCAAGGATTAATAGCTCGTGTATGATAAATTTATTTTCAAGTGAAGGAACCGTTTTTTTTTTCAGCAACAATTACAGCATTTTAGTTTTTAACTGTGGACTGTCAACTCGATCTCATTCTTTATAGGGTAAGGAATCAGTTCCTTGTTATATATTTTGACCTGAACGCTATAATAAAACCCGATCCTTGTCTATGCAAAGTTAAAATTTTGTTTGTATTTTTTTATTACTAACTCTCTATTGTGGAAATTAATTATAAATGCGTGAGATTTCGATGCATTTTAAAAACTCAAACTAACGTTGAAGGATGAGTAAAGCCAGTTTAATACGAGTCCTATGTAGTACATTACTATTCTATATAGCATATTTTTTATATTTATTATATATAGAGGTTTGTCAATTAAAAATTGTGTGTTAAACAATTTCATTAGGAAGAATTTTCTCCGTCGTCTTGAAAGCGCGCTATGATGATAGCCGTTACTATCAACTAGACATGTCATCGAAGACTCGAGGCTTACTCCAATTTCTACGACACCAATCCACAAGATAATGCATAAATTTGACAGTTAAAAAGACACCTTACTCTTAATAACAAATCGTAGATAAAAACTTTCAATTTCAAAACAAAATAATTATACCTTGAAGATTAATTGAAACTAACTGAAATGGTTAAGGCAACTAATTTTCAAACATAGGTGAATTATTGATCTCTCCCTTTCATAATGCAAATTATTCAATGTATTTTTTAAAACATTACTCTAACTTAATCACATAAAAATTATATGAGGTTTACATACTAAAAAAATATGTATCGTTATGTAAATTAAGAAAATTTTATGTAGGATGAAAAATATCATGTAAGGGCATATTAAATCACATAGGTTTAAGTATAATTTATCCAATTATGTTAATGTTTTTTATAGCATACCAAAAGTCGAAAATAATATTGTGAATTTTTAATAATAAAAAAAAAAAAAAACAAGTTGGTACCTTAAAGTCAGAAGCTAATAGGGGAAAAAAAAGTCAGAAGGTAATATTAGTGAAGAGTGAGGAGTATGAAGCGGGTCCTTGTCCGACAGAGTCCCTTTGATCCAATTGGTATATTGTCTTATTACAGTCATGTGGGTCAGAATGAGTAACTAAGAAGAGAGAGGAACGAAGTGAGTATGGCCCTATTTATGAATGGGTTTCACTTACAAACCAACCTCTTCCGGAAAATTATTTGCATCAGCTGTCCAAATCAACAAAGAGAAGCCCCAATTATTCTGTGTTTGCTTCCTCTTTCCAAATGGGGACTCCTACAGCCCAACTTGAAAGCGAACGCTTAGGCCCACTTTCAACTTCATCATCTTCTAGATCTCTTCCATTCACTGCATTTTGTTTTCTTCCACTTCATCATAATTATCTCCAACTTTTATTCTATGCTTTATTTTCATCTTTCAAGTTCTTATTAAAATATTCTACTTATTATCTAGAGGATTTTTTCTATTGGAAATCAAACAATTTTTTAGGAAAATGATTAGCTAGTTTCCGAAAACAAGAAAAGGAAAGTTGATGATTGAAACATTTTCTCACTGGAGCAGGTAGCTGTGAAATAGAGACGTATGCTTAAGAAATATATTAATTATCATATACTTGGGACAAATTAGTTCTTCTTTTCGTAACAATATCCTAAAGCACAATAGTATGAATGGTAACTATCAAGATAAGGACTGCAATCAGAAGTCAATAGTTATTTGTTAGTTGTTACCATCATAGTTCTAAACAACTGGATTTTATTTTATTTTATTTTATTTTTTGGATAAAAGTATGAGAGGTACATGATGTTTTGGTCATGTGCCAACTAAGAATTTATTCATTTACACACATTTGTTTTAGGGGTGTATATGTAAGATTCATAAATAGAACATATCGTAGCTGCAAATTTAGATTCTCTGTGGCAAGAGGATTATTACCCACAAAAGCTCAAGTTGTAGTCACGTGGGGGCAGGTGCATTCAACTGAAGAACCATTGGGTTTCAATTTGGAATCTAAATAACTGGGCCCAACCGTTTGCGTTTTTGGATTACACTCAGGTACGCTAAAAGCTCTCGGGCCCAAAGGCTACTACAATCCGAACACATCTACCAGATACGCCTTACAAGTGACCATAACAAACAAAATAAGATACGGCTTAGTCCACAGATGTCCCTCTTTTTCAAAATAACTTCTTTTGAATTTTTTTCCTAACTTTTAATTTTATCTCACATATAGTTTTCAATCTTTCAAATTTTTAATGTTAATTTACTGGCTTCATAATTTTTTATAACTAAAAAAAGATAATTGAAATATCATACGTTAAAGATTAAAAAATAAATAAAAATATATAAATAAAAAATTAATAAATATTGCATATAATAAAACAATATTTTCTATTTTTTAAGTGATGTACTTTTAATTGATATTATATTTAAAAACTTTGAAAAAATAAAATAGTTATAAAACATTTTTAAAATTATTAATTTTTTTACAATATAAAAAATAACCAGATTTAAACCTATGATCTTTATATAAAATTTTTAATTTTTCACCATTAAATCAATCCTAATAACTTAAAATTTATTTTTTAAAAGGTTTAAAATATAAAAAAATCAAGAAATAAACAAATCAAATGAAAATTTAAAAATATAAAATTAAATGAGAAATTGAAATTAAAAAATATAGAATGATGTGACAGTTTTAGTAGAACTTCAATATTATATAAAAATTATAACTGTAACCTTAGGTATATTTGTAGTTTTTTCGAAAAGTGATATATTTGTTTTTTAAAATAAATACCAGAAAAGTCTCGTTTATAAGCCACCAATTAAAAAATCACGCACCAAATGTTTAAAAAATTTATTTTCTTTTATCTGTTTTTATAATATACAAGAAAAAAGGTATTTGATGATATATTTATACGTCGATTAAAATTTAGTTCTTTCTGTTTCCATTTTAAAGACTCATATGACCTAATATATTTAGATAAACTAATTAACTAAAATTTCCTTGATTAATTGTTAAAATTGGTTCCTAACATACTTACTTCTATCATTTGGTGGAAAACACTTTTATAATTGAGCATAACAATTTAATGAATATTTATAAAAAACTATTCGTGTTAAATATTTTTTATTTCACGAGTTTTAGTTTAAATTTGAGTAGTTAATTACAAAAACTTCCAAGGATAGACGCACGAATGTATATTATATTATTTAACTATCTTCTCCCCTCATCCATGCATGAATTAATATAATTATATACCTACATAGTTTTATAATTTCTAATTAATAGTTAAAAGATATTTAGGTTTTCTTCTTCAGTTAGATATTAAAATTTTATTTATATTGTTTATAATTAATTTTAATGTTGAAATAATATTGTTTTACTAGTTTATTTGGGCAGAAGGCATTAGAAATAAATTATTTCATTAAAATAAAATGTGAGTAATAAGTTTGAGCTTAAGTATAAACATATAGATATCCATTATATATAATAATTAGATACATTGAAAGATTAAGTCTCGTATAAATGGGCTTAGGTATAGGTCTTTTTATTAAATGTAGGTTAGAATAAAAATACCTAGAATGTTACAAATTGTTATTAATATTTTTAATTTAGAAGTTAAATATCTGAATGTTTTATAAATATTTAATTAATATAGTTTAAAATTGAGTAAAATCAGTATGAATAATCTTATCAAAATATAAATTACCTACATTCCAAGGGACTCACATGATTTAATAAATTTTATGTGATATAAAGAAAATATTAAAATTTGTTTAAATATAAAACAATAGTAACATTTTTAAGAAGAGAATAAGAGTGTGTAACCAAATTGGCTGTCTTTGCATCAATTTTTTGTAGAGAAAAAAAGGAATAAACTTAAAATTCATTGGTTGACATGTGAGAGACTAGGCAAATCTAATAAGTTAGGTGGAGTGGGCTTTCTAGATATGGAACTATTCAATGATATTCTTATAACCAAGCAATGTTGGTCTCTTCTTATAAATGAAAGTTTTTTGTTGTTCAAAATATTCAATGCTAGATATTTTCTATGTACACCAATTTTGCAAGCCACTTTGAGGCATGAACCAAGTTTTGCATGGTGTGATATTTGGACAGCCCAATATATCATTTTAACCAAGATCTGAAATGGATTGTAGGAGATGGAAAGTCAATTTAAATATGGGAGGATTCTTAGTTACTGGAGGATCATTTGGGTATGGTCATTTCACCACCAAGGATACTCGATTGTACAACAACAATTGATAAACTAATAATCTCAAATCTGTTCATATGAAAATCAATTTCATTGACCAAATATTTCATCTTGTGAAGGCCTTTTCCGTGAAATACAAACCAAGATAAATTTATGTGGAGGTGGTCAAGAGACTGAGTCTTCCTAGTAAAGTTCACATATTTCCATCTCTTACAGAACCAATGTTTAAATCAGTTAGTCCCTAATACTACTCAAATCCTATGGAAACAGTTATGGAAGGCTAAGGTCCCAGCAAAGGCACGACATTTATAGACTCGTCTACATTGGTTTACCAACACGAAGTAACCTCAATAAACGAGGTGTAAGCATAGAAAACACCTGCGTGTTTTGTGGAGCAAACGATGAAACTTGGGATCACATAATCTTACATTGTAAGTGTTGTAAAACACTCTTAATCGATATATCAACTCTTGACTCAGCTTATGCTTGGTTATCTAAATTATGGTGTTGTGAGCGTTGTGGAAGACACGCAATGTGGAGAAGTTCAAGCATCGGCATCTCACTACTTCCAATATCGATTGGAATTGTCTAGCAGAAAATTTGACATTTCGGTGGATCATAGTCGATCTCAAAATTAGGATATATCTCATGAATTTTTGAGACAAACTCAAAAATTGTGTATTAAGCTATGAATGGTTATCCCTGTCATTTATTTTTGAGTAGTGTCATCTACAATTGCAAATATATTGCATCTTCTTTCTTGCAGGAATGTCTCATCTTTTTATGTAATAATGTTAGTACATTTAACCATGTTTTAGCATCTTCTATCTTGTATCCAAATTGTACATGGTGGGAACTCGTTCCTTTGCATGTGCATGCTTCATCTGTCTCTGTTTTGTCAATTAATTAATGAAATGTGATGTTGATTTTGACTTAAAAAAAAGAAGAAGAATAGGATAATTATTTTAAAACAATTATCGGGAAACATATTCTTGGGTCAACATTTGAATGGGAAAAGAGGCCCGAAGGCAGCAGAAAAACAGAACAAACAATTGAACTAGCCTATTTCTAATCGTTAAGTATTGGGTTTTTGGGCTCTCATTTTCAGGAAGGTCTAATTTATATTTTTGTTTCGGCTTGATCAATTTATTGTAAATTCCTGTGGCTTTAAAAAAAAATGTATTCATCGAGCTGGCGCTCCCAGTATTCTTGGTCTATCTGTTTGTCTTGCTTCGCTATAGCTCCTTTTGGGCTTAGGTCCCTCGTTTTTATGGCCTTCGGCGTTTGACCTTCAGGTTTTCTCAATGCATATTCTCGTTGAGCAACAACAAAAAGCCAAGGGCCTTGACATGCAAAGCCTTGATTTGAAACTTCAAAATATTTTGGGCCTTAAAATTTATTAATATCATTATACTTATTAATAAATTGACACCATTCTTTGTTTAGTTATTTTTTGAGTAAGCATGCTTTTGTTTTTATTTTGTGACATTGTATAATTTCTTTATTATAACTTAGTTTCCCTTGTAAGTGCTAGATGGCTACCTTTGAAACTTTAATCACACAATCCTTGACAAAATAATAATAATAAATTAACACCCTTAATTTAGTATTTTCATATCAGTTAGTCAATTATAATCATTTATATTTTTATCGCTATATATATATATATATATTAAAGTTTTATTATTCCTTCGCACGCACAAAAAAATATTATTTTGTCCTTTTAATCATTGTAATTATTAATGAGTTTTTTTTTTCTAAGTTATACTTTGATATCTATTATTTTCTATTATTTATTATCATCTCAAGGTAAAGTTGAAAATATCAATATACTTATTCAAAACTAAACTAAGAAAAGAGAAGTATAACAACTTTACTACTTTTTCGAAAGGGTTCGTTTGGATGAAGAGTTGATTCCACCAAGATGAACTCTGCATTTTGGCCTTCCCAAGTGAAACAGAAATGTTTATTTGTCATCAATGTTTGATAACAAAAAAAAGGTATTGTTGATAAGAAAATCAATACAAATTATTGTAGTCTGTCTTTATGAAACAATTCCAATAAAAAAAATAAAAACAAAAACATTGCCATGAACTAATATTATCAATTTATTGTTAATTATAAAATATAATTTGTCGAGGTTGACTATCATAGAGTTGGATATTCCTATTGCCACTCTATTCTACCATCATCATCATCGTATGGAAAAACATAAACAAATTTGTTAAAAAAACGACAGTTCAATCCTCAATTACCTTGGGCTAGTTTTTTCTTTAAATAAATTATATCCTCTCTCCCCCTTGTCACATATAATACACTTTTTTTTTTTTGAAAGATAAATATACAGTAGATTTTTCCCTTGTCACATATAATACACTTTTTTCTTTTGAAAGATAAATATATAGTAGATTAAAAATTATTCAAACATGAATAAGCATTTTAGATATTATTTTTCTCTCACTGTAGTTTTCAACATAATTAATAACTAGTTTTAAACAATTGTTATTAATTTTATAGTCTTAAAAGTAAAATAAGAATTTTTAACATTTTAAAATCGATGATAGAGGTATTTGAATTTTCATTTTATCTTTTAAAATACTAAAATCAATAACACAATATTTAAAATTAGCTATTGATAATATTAAAAGTTGCAGAGAAAGATAAATCATCATTATGAAACAGTTCATAATTATTTCTCACGGATTTATTCATATTCAACAAAATTAAACTGTAACTCGTATTAATTATTTACTAATGTTTCAATCATAGCATTTGAATATAATACCTTAGTTAAGGCCTTTTGTTTGGTCTACGAGAAGATAGGGTTTATTTTTGGAAGCATCAGCGACGGTCCTCGTATTGAAATAGAGTGTGGTGGCTTTTAGAAATTCCAATCTATTCATAGCATGTTTGTGTTTTAGTTTTCATTAACCAAACTCTGTTCCATCCAATGTAGTTGGGAGTTAGGTTTATGTAAATCTGAACCTTTCTTTTTTGTTTTTGGTCATGAAACTTTTGATATATTTGGGTAAAGTATATCACGTTGAGACAACTGATAAACAAACTCAAGGCCACTTAAACCAGCAAATTTAGTAAAACTAAATAATTTTGAGAATAGAAAGATGAAAAAAAACGCATTCATTTTATTCTGTATGAATCACATTTATGGACTTGTTAAATTTTTAATTTAAAATTGTTGAATACTCTGTAGTAAGTGAACGAATCCGTGTGAGTACAGGTAATGAGGGGATTCACATAATGCATATGACGCCTTTTTGTGCGTTTTTGGGGATGTTGTGGGCTAAGGAAGGCTACCAAATTTTAAGAAACCGGAAAGCAACAGAGAATTAAAAGCAGATAGACTTTCCTTGTGAGCGTAGGAAATAGAAGCAGGCGAGGGGCATGAGTGAGCACAGTGAGAATCATGAAATTCCATTTGGTAGGAGAAACAAGCCAAAACACACAAAAATATCCCCTGCAACTTTATGAGAGCATAAAACCAAATAACATGGGTGGGGCTAGGGCCCCAATCCCATGATGACATTCATGCCAATCTCGGAGAACCCATTAATGAATGGAATGAAAGCACATTTGACTTTCACCCGAAAGACTAAAGCACACTTGACCGTCTTACTTTCGGTGTAGGTTGAATAATATCTATTCCTTAGCTCAATAGAATCATCACTAAGATTTGTTTTCGAATAGATATCCCCCAAGATGGTTACTACCAGTCCAATCCTTGTCTAATTGTATGCAGTTAGCCGTGTTTGTCTTTTTCTCAATATTTTCTTCCCTTTTCACGACACCCATGCTATGTTTTATAATTAGATCTCTTGTTGCCCCTATGTCATTCACATTCAACTAGTTTAATATAGTTAAATGTAATACTATCACATTAATCATCGCTTTCTACTAATTAAAGCAACTTTTGATGTAGCATCATGCCTGTTCCAAAAAATCTAAATCTAAAGAGTGAGGAAATCAATCTCCAGATTAATTAACTTTGAAGTCAGGTCAAAATATACATTCGTTACTTTTTAGCCAGACAATATTATTAATCCATCCACGATAAGCAGCAAAAGCAAAACCATATTTAGACAGGAGCTTAATTTGAATGAATAAATCCTAAAAAATCTTTTAACATGCAAAATACTGAATAATAATTTCTTTTCAATAAGTATGCATTGACGGTTCAATTTTGACCAATTGTAATTAAATTAATTGCATCAGGAATGTAGTAAGTAGTGTTACTCTTTTAACATCTATAAAAGCCATGTTCCACGCAGCTTAGTCAATACTCTCTTGTCCTGTCTGTTTTCCCCCCTAATAACAACCCATCATAATTCATGGTACTAGTTAATGCTTAGTTACCGATTAAAAAAATAATTTTGCATCCTCAGAATAAGAAAGTTTATGTTTCCGAATATTTATTGAGACAATTTAATTTTAACATATATTTGAATTGCATTTAACGGTCTTTAAACCCAATAAAAATAAAATAATAGTGGAGTGGTTAAAGAATGAAGTGTCCGTTAGTTACAACGGGAAGTATTGGAGATGATTCCTCCCCAGAACAGTCACTTTACAAAGAAATGGAAACTCGATCCACGAGCCTAGGCCCACTTAGGTTGCAGGGGAAGAAGAATAGGAGATACTGACTAAACAAAAAGGAAGAAGAATAGGAGAAGAGAAAGGAGAGCATAATAATAATGGGAAGCACTAACATCTATCCCGTTAACCCCCCCTCACAACTTTATGGCTGTAAATTTTAATTTTTGTTCACGCTTTGTCCAACATCATGATTCATAAAAGTAGCGTTAAAAATATAAAAAATAAATAATTTGCTTCGTTCGAACCAATGACAATGATACTGCACCGTCAAAATGCTAAGATAAACAGGAGGAAACAAGGTTGACCAGTTGACGTTG
The DNA here is from genome assembly GCA_037954105.1 of Canavalia gladiata. Lineage (NCBI taxonomy): Eukaryota > Viridiplantae > Streptophyta > Magnoliopsida > Fabales > Fabaceae > Canavalia > Canavalia gladiata. The sequence goes on along the minus strand of CM075667.1, from coordinate 13,747,977 downwards.
GAGTAACAGGTGAACAACAGCACAAAGACAAGTCCCAATCCATGTGGCTGTGTACTGCCGTTAGTGTCCCCCACCGCCTCAACTTGGCAAAACACCACAACTCCGATAATGTGAGAAAAACGCGGCACATTTCTGTTGAGAAAGAAAAATAGAAAAAATAAAAAATAAATTTCACCAGCTGTTTGTGTTTGTATATATTTTAGCAAACTGCCAGACAAGTTTGCAGTTGAACGGCGCAGCGCTTCATGTACATGTAGCAGTACCGCACCCACTAACCTACCCTACCACACTGCCAAGTGCCAACCCAACGAATCATAACGAAAATCAAGAAATCTCCATTGCCCATCCATTTATCACCACAACAACTAAATTAAAGCTGCAACACTCGAGATTGTTTTCATTTTATACATCGCTAATCGTATTCAATAAATAGAAACAATCGGAATCGGAATCGGAATCGGGTAGGGGGAAAATTTGAAACAGTTAACACTTATAGGAAAAAATTAGAGAAAACAAAAATATGATTTATAAAATATATCCCCCGTGATCGATAAAAGACAATCATCCGAACGACCCATAAGTACCGAAGAAAATAAGGGTATCCCACACCTCACTTTTATAAAAAAAAAAAAAAAAAAGTACCTGGTACGGGTACCATTTTTTTTTTTTAAAATTTTTTTTTTTCTTGCGTTGAAACATGAGCGATGAAGTTGAATGAAAGATACCTTGGATTTGGAATATTGAATTGAAGGTTGTGATTAAGATTAAGGATCAATAATCAGGCATAAGGTGACTGATTTTGCCTTCTTCGAGCGCCATCTTGCGCTCGGTAATTTTCAACCAAATACAAACCCCGGTAAAACTTAGTACCAAACTAGCAAGACCACTTCCCAATCCGATGCCAACAATGGCCAAAACGGACAAGCCTTTACTCCTGAGGGGAGGCAAAGGGTAACCGTAAAGATCCTTATTCCCTTGGAAGGAGGTAGCGTTGAATCTGGGCAAGTTACCAGTCCGATTGGACAAGGAAGGAGGGATTGGGCCGGAAAGGCGGTTGTTAGAGACGTCAAAGGCGGAAAGCCTTACGAGAAGGCCCAATTGCTGAGGGATAGGCCCAGTAAGCATATTATCGTGAAGGTCGATGATGTTTAGATAGGCACACAATGTGAGCTGCGGGGGAATCTGTCCTTGGAGGCGATTTGATGAGAGGTTCAAAACAGCCAAGTTGACGAGTGACTGAAGGTCTGGGGGTATTGGACCCGTTAGGAAGTTTGAAGACAGGTCGAGGGCTTGTAAGTTGGTACAGTTGGCAAGGAAAGGGGATATGGTCCCACCCAGCGAGAGATTGTTCAGAGATAGCTTGTAGATGCGTCCATTGTTGCATATGGCTCCTTGCAGGTTGGAGGTTGAATCGTTGCAGGGCCTTGCGAAGTTCTCTTCCTTCCAGTTACGCAGCATCTTGTTTGGGTCTTCCAACGACTTCCTTAAGTGCGTCAGACATGCCTCATCGCTTGGATCTGATAAACACACGCCAATCAAAGCGCTTCCTGTTATAACCCACGACACTAACACCAAACTCCCAACATCCATCTATTCCCTAACTAACTCCCCTCCTCTTCCAATTCCTTTCTTTCTCTTTCTCTTTCTCTCTATTATACAACAAACTTCTTATGTGGAACGCTCCCAGGATGATTCTGATTGTGATCGTGATTGAGATTCATCCAAGGTCAACTAACTAATCCTCCCTCTGCCTCGAGCTGTACCCAAAATAACACGGAAAAGCAGAGAAAGCGAGAGAGATGTAGAAATCTCTCTGTTGTATTCTGTTAGGCCAGAGCGAGTGGTGAGTGATAGAGTGATGAGGGATGAGAGAGAAAGAAGAAAGACTCTTTGAAAAATGAGAAAAAATAAATAAAAATGGTCTTCGCTCTTCAATCCTGTGGCTGCCTCCTGCCTGGGCTCGTTGGTTGGGTTTGCTTTTATATTCAATTATTAATATTAATTTAATAATATTAATACTAAACTTTGGATTTTCGGTCCTTTATGGGAGGGGTTTGGTTGGGATATGGACATGGTACGAGTGAAGAAGCACTTGGTAAATTTGGCTGGCTCGGATGTGGGAGTGTAGACACAGCAACGCGCGCGTGCGGACGGTGAAATGAGGGCGAAGCTTTGTTTCATGGAGTGAAAATGAAAGTGTGGAGAGAAGCGCAGAGTGTTTCGTGTGGGGCCTTTCCAATTGGAGTTTGTGGGGAGCCATCACCTGCAAATATGAGCTCTTAGACAGCGACAATACGCCAAGGACACTATTGACTTTTTACTTTCCAACCTTTTTCTATTTCCACGCCATCCTAATTTCTACTGTCTCCCTCCACCTCTTCTCCCCTTCTTATTTACACCTCCAAGAAAAATAAACTCCCTCTTTTCCTCTTCTCTCCTTTCCCTTTTTCTTAAAAATATAATAAAATAAAATCACTCTTAAATATGCGTTACTTCTCATGCTTTCTTTATCAGTTCAAATATATATATATATATATATATATATGTTAGGTCTAATAAAATAAATACCCTCTTATTTTATAAATATATATTACAAAATAAAAGCCCTCTTAAATATGCGTTAGTTGTAATAAAATAAAATCCCTCTTATTAATAAAATATATATATACTTCAAATCACATATATTTTCATGAGATAATTTTATTTAAATTTAAAATATTTATAATATAATAAAATTAATTTTTAATAAATTATATAATTTGAATCAAATATTTTATTTTTAAAAAATAAATTTTATGTTAATATTTATCTTTATATTTTAATTATTAATTTATTTTACCATTTAAATAAAATTAATTAATAAAAATTATTTTTATATGTATATACGTGTAAAATATTAATCATTTCAAAATTAAATTTTCGACGATCTAAACCTATGACGCCTGGATGTGCATGATATCTGCGACCGAATAATATGCATCATACTTATGAATTATGATTAGGCCTGCTTATGATCAATCAATGTCACTAAACCAACGAAGGCAATGTGGATCTGGCATTCTCCACTCTTTCACTGATTTGGATGAAAAGGGAAAGAATAGTGTAGGATTACACTTTTTAGTTTTTATTTTCAAACAATAAATCCAACGAATGAAAACGGAAGGTTACGATTATCCATCTGTATATTATAAAATAGATTAATTTTATATATGTTAATATAAAAAAAAATTATTATTAAAAATTTAAATTAAGATTAATATAAATTATAAAATAATTATTACAAAATTAAATAATTTATAACTATATAATAATCAATAATTAAATAATAATAATATAATCTTTTATATTATCAGCATATTTCAATTAAAATTATTATAAATGAAATTTTAACTTTTGAGAATTGGACATTTTTTAAATATTTTAATATTTTAATATTTTTAATATTTTTTATTTTTTATTAATTATAAAAAAATATTAATCTTTTAAATTTAATTTTTTATAAATAATTCCTTTTAAATTTTTATTTTATATTAAACATTTTATCTACAATTTTGACAACTTATAATATGACAAACCGCTATTTTTATTAATTTTATTTTGGATTGTTTTAAAATTTATTATTTTTATTATGTATAAATATTTTTTTTAAAGATTTCGGTAGTTGGTGTGGCGTAATTAACTAAATCTTATTTTTCCTTTTGAATATATGTTTCTTTTAATAATTATGTTTATTTTTTTAATTATTAAAAATTTATAAAATTCTATAATTCATAGTTAATTAAGCAAAATACGTATTATTATTTGGTTGATGAATTTATAAGGTAAACTGAAATTAAAATTTTGAAAAATAAATTAAAATCTTCCATTTTTAATTATATATTCTATTAATAAGCTTTTCGAATTTTATAGTCTTCTCAATTAACTGTATTACATGTTATTGAATGTGATAATGAGAGAGTAAGATTATAATTATTGGGTAATATTAGAATTAAAATAAATGACTAGTATTTATTTAACATAATTTTTAAATAAATAAAAATAAAAATGGAATAAAATTTAATGCTTTTTTATAATTAAATTTATATATTTAAAATGTTTTTTTAAGTTATCATTATTTTTGTCTTATATTTTAATATAATTTTTTAAACTTTTAATTACTAACAACTATATTTCCACCAAACTTAAAAGTTTAGACACAATCAATTCATTATTTTTTAATAATATAAAAATATTAAAAGTCTAAAATATTTTATTTATTATCTACAACAAATATATTTGTCAATAAATAAAATTTACAAATATTTCGTATTAATATATATTTTTTAGAATGTTATCTTACTCTTATGTTTAAGTTATTAATATTATTTATTTACATTAATTATATATTTTAAAATTTAGAATAATTTATTTATTTAATTTTAAATTTGACTTATATTTAAAAAAACCATGGCTGATTCCTTCAACAAAAGTAATTAGTACGGGTATGTGACTGATCCTGCACTGAGCACACAAAAAATGAAGGTATGGGGAAGCTTGATTTGTTATTTGAAGCACATTATTGAAGCGGGCCAAGGAGAAATCCTTACATTACATAACATCCTTACGTGGAATGATACCACACCGTGACATGGATCACTTCTGGACACAAAACCCATTTGCAACTTCAACCCTCTTTTGGCAAATGGGTTTTTCTGAATATATTATTTTTTTCCCTGAGAAAAATTGTATTAAAATATTCTTTTTAATATTATAAAATTACAATAATTAATTTTCAACTGCAAACCAAACAGGCCCTCCAAGCGACGAAAACAGACACCCAGCCACCAGTGCCTGATGGATGGGCATTTCCTTCATAGAATCATACTTGTTGTAAGCAGCAAATATCCTCTGTATTACACTAATTTTTATATAATCATTTATATATATATATATATATATATATATATATATATTTCGTAGATCGGTATATAAAAAAATATAAATTTTAAAAATATTTTACAGGTACTACAAACATAATCATTTAAAATATTAAAATTTAGTTAAATGAATGAAATGTTCTTTTAATGAAAAATTTAAACACCATATTATATTTAATGTTCATTGAAGAATTTCAATTAAGCACTTAATAAAACAACTAAGGAGACTAAAATCTTACCTGATAAATAATTAAAGAATCTTTTATTTAATTTAATATAAAAATTTACGAGAATCGTTGACGAAATTGAAAAAGATATGTAATTACAATTTTTTTTTTTAAAAACCCAAATTTATAATATAAAAATTAACAATAAAAAAGATTAAAGTTTTAAGTGAAAATTTTCATTTCTTGAAATGAGACATTATCTTTAAAATATTCATGATTATTTTTATAAACTATACACAAAACTCAGATTAAATGTTTTATTTAAGAAAAACCAAACATGTACTGTCAGAATCAATTATTTATTGATTGTAAAATCTCAAGGAACTATACCCTTTAAATTATTATTTTTCAATTTACTCCTTATTCTATTTCAAGAATGTTTATGTTTTTAATTTTTATTCAATATTTAAAATATTCTTGTATAATTTTATTTTTAAAATTTTTATAAGATTTCATTTAAATTGAAACTATTCATATAATATATAAGATACTTATTAGTGTATAAGTATGTGTATATATAAATTGTCGAATGTCATATTTTATAAAATAACACTATAATATATAAGATACTCAGTAGTGTATAAGTGTCTGTATATATAAATTTTGTCGAATGTCATATTTTTATAAAATAATGCTGTAAGACGTAAGAGAAGTCAAATTTAATAATATAATCATATATAAATAATTAAAATTTTAATTTTTATCTAAATTATAAATATTTTTAATAAGAGGTGATCTTATTTAAATTTGAAAAATATTATGAATCCTAAAATTTTTTATTCAAATATTTAACGTGATTACACATTTTAAAATTTAAATTTAAAAGTATTGCTTAAGTTGAATCAACCTTCCGTTAGATAATGTGCATGTTTTATGATATAATTACGTTTTTTTTCAAGGATAGATGACATTGATATTTATAAAATCTAATCACATAACCTTTAATTTTTTTTACTATATTATATAATCTAGTCACATAGACCTTTAGTTTTTTTTTTTATTCCTATGTTACAGAACCTTTTAATTTACAATACAGCAAAATATGTGTAACTATAATTCTTTAATCACAAAATGTGGTACCTCCTTGAAAATCAAGCTCTACGTGTGGCAACATTTTGTTAATTATATATAAGTATCCATTGGGAAGTGTCTATTGGCAAGACCTAAACGAAGCGTGTACACTGCACCTTCGAAGAGTGGGGATGAAGGATTTTGTTTGTTCGGCACACTCCATGAGAGATTGCGGTTTGGGAATTGGTCCAAATAAAAAATGTAATAATTGATTAATTGATATTGAGGATATGATAAAAAGTGAAAGAAAATAATAGTGGTGGAGTTTGTCCTAATCAAAATCAAACTCAATCAAAATAGTTTTGCATTTGCGGCATCTTCCTTATTTTCCGTATAGTCATAAAGTCAAACGCATTTATTTATTTCACACAAAATTTGTTCGTTCCACAAGTAATAATTTTCTCCCCTTTTACAGTTTCGGGGTTGCTATTTAAATCGTTGCATTGATTTGAGGGTACACAATATACTAATACAACATGCTTTCCAAGTCTTATAAGTTCCATAAAACGTGCATTCTAAAATTGTTACGTTTCTTACGCAAGCTATTTTTACTTTCTAAGCATATTCGATGGAGGATTAAATTTGATTCTTCAGCAGCTTACAAAATTCAATTCAAATTAATTATTCTTTTACATAATTAGTATATTTACTGAACTATTGTATAGGTGAATGTATAATATATTCTACATTATTTGTATTTCCTGCAAAATGGTATATTAATTTTAAAATTTAAATTTAAATAATATAAATTAAAATTTATCTTACATATAAAATTTTTAAAATTATAAGAATTAAATTTATTATTTTATTATTAAAAAATAATTTTATTGTTAAAAAACATTTTAAAAATAAATGTTAAAAAAAATTTAAATAATAATATTTTATTTTTATTTTTTTAATAGCAACAAATTATAACATGATATTTTAATTTTTTTAATCAAATTTATTAGAAAATGAAGAAGTTTTGATTGATGGTATAAAAAATTTAGCTGCAATTCATCCCTGGGAAATGCCGTGCAACCCAAACAACTTGATGGAGACGGTAACCCGTGTAAACAGCATCCAGAGAAATTGTTTAGGACAAATTCTTTTTCTGTTGTTTGGGTCATAAAGCCTTAAAATTCAGTTGGGCTTTAATTATTAATGTGGTCCCGTTCCCTTTGGGCCCATATCTGCCTAGGCCAGTGGTAACAAAGGGCCCAACATGAGTGCAGTGAGTAGACACAACAACATACTGTTGGGGACAGCACCCATGCTTTGAACTGTAAAACTTAGTTGTTTAACGGATGCTAAAGGGGGCCCACAAAACTCGTATGGTGAGAAATACGGGCTTTAAGTTCAATGCCGAAAAATGAGGCCCTGTATTGTCATGGATCTTCGACCTTCTGTAGCCCAATATGGTCCCACAAGAATAGAACACGAGTAATCTTATTCTTGGCTTTGAATTTGATGGATAGCATCTTGGATTTGGTTTATGCGATAATGCGAGACAATCAGATATTTTGAAGTTTGTCTGTGACAGTGCAGGATGTGACCTATGTTTAACTAACCAGAAACAGTATATCAATCATATCTTAATTCTCTGTTCTCGTTTGGTAGGTAGATAAGCATGATATTGTTTTTCTTTATTTCTGGAAAAGAACAAATCTACACGTGTGTTCTGCACGTTGGAAATCTATATTTTCAAAACAAGTTTTAAACAAATACAGAAATAACATTATTTTTTTGAAAAAATAAAATTAAAAAAATATAGCTTAAAAAAGAATGGCATAAATAAAGTTATAAACAAATAGATTAATTATATTTTTATTTACATTTTATTCTTTAAAATGGACAATAAATGTTTAACTATATTTTTAATTGCTACATTTTAGTTTATGTAAATTTTAATTACTCATTTAATTTTTATATTTTTATAATTTTTTAATTAATTTTTTTAATTAGCATAGCTATAACCAGGATATGATGACGTATTATTAAACTGCATAGATTGACAAAGAAAAAATAAAATATTTAAGAATAAAATGTAACGATTGACATTTTTATTTTTATTTAAACAATATGTATTTTACCTTTTCTGAATTTACACAAAACATATCATATCACACTTTTATTATATTTTTGTTAACGATTGAATTAAATTTTGGGAATAAAATATTTAATTTGAATAATAAAAATTATAAAAAATAAATGTAAGAAATTAAAATTAGAAACATTGAAATCTATAAACTAAACTATTAGAATTAAAAATGTGATTAATTCTAAAAAATAAAGGGAGTAATTTAGTAAATAATAAAAAAGCAAAAATATAATAAAGGGGAAAATATTGTGTACGAATACGGGTATATTTTGAATAGAAAATATTACAATAATCATATTTTTAATACTATTTTTGAATTTATACATTATTTTAATATTTATCTCCGGATCTTATAGGTACTGTAATACCCATATTAAACAAAAGTACTGTTTTATATTTCAACTAAAAACATAATAGATAAAATATTTAACTAATTTTAAATTTAACATAATAAATTAATTAAAAACATAATGTGTGTCCATCTCTTATAACAAACTCAATAAATTAAATAAATTTAAATCCAACATTAAAAGTTTATGAGATAACTAATTCCTAAATTACGTGTTCGGCTCTCACATCTTTAAAATATGCCAAGAAAATCATATATATATATATATATATATATATATATATATATATATATATATATATATATATTTTGATATATATAATGATATGTGAGTCGAAACGATAAAAAAAATTATTATATAATGTTTTGAATAATTTTTATTATATACAATGGCCTGTGTAACATTATTTCAAATGACACAATTGGTTATATATAATAATTTGTATATCATTAGTTTTTTATTTATTTTAAATTTATTAGATTAACATAACATGCAGATATGATAAAAAATAAAGTTGATTTTGAATATTATATATATATATATATATTTTAATTGAGAGAGATAATTTTTATATGCCGTAAATGTTTTAAGTTATTTTAAGTATGACACATTTGATAAATAATTTATTTTTTTTAAATATGTTGATAGAAATTTAAATTTCGATCGTGAATATGAAAAAGCCCTCGTTAAAAGAGCCAATTTGTTTCTATAATTTATATATCTTGATTGAATTAATTTTCAACTATTAACTAAAAATATTTTTAATATATACATAAAAAAAATTGTATAATAACATATTTGTATTTATATTTATTGATAATTTTTATGAATAAATATTTATATTTAAATTATAATTATAATATTCATTAAAAAAGAAAAAAAATGATGATATTATGCATATTCTTATGTGGTTAACAATGTTATCATCGTACATACATGTTATATAAAGAAGCAATAGTAATTAAAATTGAGAAAGTGTATTTTCAAAAATAAAATTATGTTTTTTGAATCGATCAGACATCATGCAAACAAAAATATAGTGGAAGGGATGAAAATTCATAAGAAAATAGAAAAATTAAAAAAAAAAGAAAAGAAAGAAGACTCAAGTAAAGTATGAGTAGTTTTAAAATTTATTATTTTAAAATAAAATTTATTAAATGTGAAATATATATATATATATAATTAAAAAATAAAATAAAATAATTGATTGATGATTATGAGTTCTTATAAAATAAATTTTTTTATAAAAGGAAACTGAGAAATCTAAAGGTAGATTTACATAAAAGTAGACCAAAGTTTATGATAATAGGAACTTTTAATCCTACGGGATACATGAGTTGAGTTTGAGCATCCCAATGATCTAAGGTTATTTTTTGTAGGTCGGGACTGCTTTGGTTAGACTTAATCGTCTTGACAAAATCCTGAAGACTATTATTACCCATCGAACGTTCATAATGTTAGGAAATAATGATGATGATTTTAGTGTTGTCAAAGACAAACTATGATTTGAAATTGGATCCACGTTGCGTAACCATGACTTCTCAGTGAACGTGGATCACATTATTTCGACGTTGAGGTGGTCATCAATGTAGAAAATAGACAATAAATTCTCTGTTGTGAGGGCAACAACCATAAAAAGAGAAATGAATATTGTTAATTTTAGTTTAAATAGAATAACTTAATATTATATGTATCTATCTTATTACCTTAGTCATAATATCATAAACTACTTATATTCTACGATTGTGAAACTGATGTAATTTGAATGAATATATATATATATATATATATATAAAAGAAGTTTGTTTATTTAGATATATAAATGATTAAAAAAATTAAATACATTATAAATATACGACTATTCCATACTAATATATATGTGTAAGAAATGATATGCAAAGTAATATTAAAAAAATATAGATAATTTAGAGGTTATAACAAAACCTTTTTAATAAATAATTTTTTTATTTATATAAATATTTTTTTAAATACACATCAATTTCATGTACAATTATCATACTTAATCTAAAAAAATAAATTAAGTAAATGAATTATAATATATTTTATAAATATTTTCTTACACTCAAACATAATAATATTCCGCATATATAAATTAGCTCATTACACTTTTAACTTATATCTTATTATATATATAATTATATTCTCAGTAATTTTAATTACTCCTCTTTAATTTTTAAAACATTTAATAATTAGATCTAAATTTCTCATTTTAAACTCTATCTAATAATTAATTATAATTTAATGAAGATATGATGTAACATTAATTTGTACATAGATTTATAATTAAGAAAAAAAATGGCTATATAAGTGCTGATTTTGATTGATTTTGTTGTTTTTTTAATTTTCATTCAAATATTATAATCTTTCTCTCTACATATAGTTGATTCATGTTTACCAATCAATGTTGCATTACACTTTCATTATATTTTGTTAATATTTATTTAAAATTTAGGATAAAAAGCTTAATTTTAAGAATTAAAAAGGAAACACATAGGGACAACAAAATAGGGGTTTCCATGTTGCAATTATATAAGTAGTAACAGCATGGAGATGGAGTAGGAAGACAAAGTCACATTCTGCTTGTTTTTGGTGTAAGGTTTTGAGTATCAAAACAGTACCTCTTGGTTGCTGACTAAGACTTTGGCAGCATAATGTTGGACAAACTCTTTTCTTTTTGGCCTCAATTAGATGTTGATATGTAGATGAATTCGAGACACACATAATAAACCCTTTTACCCCTGCATTAAAGCCATACACCACGGGAGAATGTTCATACAAAAAGGATGCCAACCATAAATACTCCTTCTTATTAAATGTTCTATTTAGCACTATTCATTATTCATATATAGACGCAACCGAATATTTCTTCTGTGGTGAGGATGTGTAGGATCCCACTACGGGTTTAGATTCATTTTTTTTTTATGATAAAAAGGATCGCATTTGTTGAAAAAAATATGGAAATACGTTAAAAGCTGCTTTTAGAAGTACATATATTTATACTTTTTTTTTTCTTGTGTTGTCATGAAAAAAAATATTCTTTCACCTTATTATGATCGGCTGAACAAATTATTTTTAAATTTTTTTCAACAATAAATTTTAATTATACAATCATATATAAATAGTATAAATGTGGTAGAAACGTGTGTGATCCATCCAAAAAGATATATTGTATAGGAGAGATATATATTATGATAATATTTTTATTTTAAAAATAAAAGAATTATATAATTATTGATCAAATTTAAAAATTAGTTAAAGATTGTATAACTACTTAAAAAATTAAACACATTTATTTATTTATTTTAATTATTTAAATAAAATTTAATAATATGTTTATTAATCTTATTTTTGCAGTAACCAAATATTATCATCTGAATAACTTCATATATTTACGTGTGCGTATTTATATATGTGTAATTTCTTATCTTTTATTTTTCTATGAGTAACTCCATATATATATATATATATATATATATATATATATATATATTTACTTCTTTCATCTGTTCGGAGTTTAAATAAAAAGAAGATTAAAATATTTGATTTTTTTATTACTTCACTTAAAAATAAAAAGATAAAGAAAAACTGACATCATAAGTCTAAAAGTCACGCTTTATTTTCTACCAGAACAGAAAAATACATGCTTTTCCGTTTACAAAAATCTATCCAAACTCGAACACAATTATTTTTCATAGAAAATATTTATGCTGTAAATCAATCCAAACAGAAGAATACACGGTTCAAATTGTATTGAAATCCAATAATAATCCAAACCCTCTGGCACATGAAGCCATACACCTCTCAAGCGCCTTCAATCTTGTGCATGACTATTTAATCTTTTTGACTTCACAATGGGCGATGTTCTCTTACATCTGTCTATTTCCTTGTTGCTTTTGTCTTATAATTAAGGATATTTGGATTACCGTGCCAACTTTTTTCTTTAAGGCATACGCCAACTTAATTAAAGGCAAACGTTGTTTGTTAATGGAACATACACTGTTTTTTATTTTATCCCTAGGATTGTGGTGCAGCTCGTAAGCACTAAATAGATATTTAACAGGAGAGAATATTTTTTATTTTTAATTGCAAAATCTCATCTTATTTTATTTTTAATAGTTTTATAATGTTTTATGATTTTCTATATAAATATTAATGAAATAAAATGAACTTTTGTGGTTTAAAAAAAGACAGTAAATAAAAATATTTTTTCAAAAAGTCAAACAAGATTTCTCTTTGATTTGAATATCATTCCCTTGATGTTTGAATAACAATAATGCATTGTACAAGCCTTCTGCACAAGTGTGTATAGTGTTTGGGGGGGGGGTCAATGTATTATGGATATATATTCCTCTTCTTTCTTAAGTGCGGTAGCTTACGTGTCATTTTCTTCCCTCTTAGCATAATGGCATATATGTTTCATTTCAATTTAGATCATAAGCACAGGAGATGGAAATTGAGAATACATAATAGCCCACGTGTGAACGTACGATGTTGAGTGAGGTTGATCACTTAACAATAAGAAAGTCCCATTAGACAATTGACCAGATTGGTTTTATATATGAGCACCATCATTGGGATTACAAAGTGGGTATATAAATAAAAGAAAATTCTGAAAAGGGATTTCCAACAATAGGACTTTCCTTAAAGCAGCAGACAAATTGTAACTCGATACAGGTCATTAAGTCATTAATCAGATCACATAAAGTCATTCTAAGGGAATCTATTTTTGCACCTATGTATGCCCCTTTGATAGAATTGGGTAAGGAATATCTGCTTCCCTTTAGACAAAGTTCAACAAGAATAAACGAGTTAGTAATCATGACACTTGACATCGATAACCAATAGCTATGACATGATGAGATGGATTATGACGCACAAACATTAAATTATTCTAATATTTTATTTCCCCCCAAATATTCCAAGAGTTTAAAGAAAGAAATCGAAAATATATAATAAAAATTTTAAAATATTAATAAATGCTTTTAATTGACAATTATTGTTGAAGTATTTAAGAAATGCACTTGGTACTTGAGATAAAATTCCACATGATACACAGAGATCGCAGGGCCAGCCCCGGATGATTGATGCATATTGAGCTGGTTTCTGTACTTACGAAGACCAACAAAGTTGAAACTAATGATGAATAACGTCTCCCCCATATTGCCTAAGATAATCTTATCCTCTCAATCATAACCCTTTTATGCTCTTCTTGTCTCTTTCTATCAATATGGTTTTATGAACTCTTATTTTTTCGGTCTTAAAACCTTTAATATCATCATTTTGGACCTTTGATCTGTGTGTGGGTTAAGTAATGAGAAATTTGGTTCTTTTAAATAAGGTCATAGATTCAAGTATTTGTGTATGAAGAAAAAAAAATTTAGAGAGTTTCGTCTCCCTTAAATTAATTTACCTGAATTAAGTAGAATTAATTAAGATTTAAAGTAAGATTTATACATGTTTTCTATCTGTAAATGATTAAATATGATTTTAGTTTTTTAATGTTTTTTGTTGATTTTAATTTTTTAAAATAACTTTTATCATTAATTCTTTTATTATTTATCATCATTTTAAACAAATAATCTTAGAATAATTATTAATGGTAGAGTTAGATATATATTAAATGATAATAAAAATTTAAAAAGATATATAAAATTTATAAAGATTCAAATTAACAAAAAATTTAAAATCAAATTTAACTATATTTTACATAAAATATATTTAATCCTTAAAATAATTTTGAATACCAAAGCTGAGACCAAAAATTTGGTGATTTTATTTAATCTTTCCCATTAAATTGATCACTCGGTAAAATCATAGTCAATTAGTCATTAAAGTAGTTAATTTATTTTATAAGTAGAATAAACATAGCATTAATTTTAACAAAATGGATAGTCAGATTGTTTACCACATCTGGTGCGGTGGATTTTTTTACTGCAAGAGGATCACATGGCCGGGAAAAATTATTATATAATTCAAATCACAATTATATTTACAGTCCCGCAAATAATTTTCATGTGACGTGTAATAGTGAAGTTTTTTAATTTATGAAAAAAGTTAATAGAAGTGAATCACATGTGGGTATGGTAGGAGTAAAATTTTTAATGTATCGGTTAAAAGTTAAAAGTTAAAACTTGCGCAGAAGCTCCGAATTTCAGTGGATAGAGACTCACCAATTGTGTTCTGGTAAACATGCATGAAAAACAAGCTTATGGCATTTTGATAGAGGAAAGAACACAAGGGAATTATGCATCGGTCCAAGCAGCAAACAGTGGCATCTGAGGAAAAGAAAGCACAGGCCTGAGATGGGAAGATGAATCCCAAGAATCCAAGTTACTAGTTGGAATGTTAGCCAATAATTTAGACACTGTTGAAGGCATTCCAAAGAGCATTGGATTTTGTGGCAGGCTTGTCTTTTCAGGGCTCTCTTCTCTTGAGCTACTCAAGCTTGTCACCAGCGAAGAAGGATTTGACAAGTATGTTCCCATGTTAATTGATTCTTCTATTTTTTGATGAAATATGTTATCTAAAGCCATTGAGAAGGATTGAGTTCTACAACTCTGATCAATTCTCGGTGGATTCTGCATTACAATGGCTTCTTGAGTTTCATCATATGTAGAAGATTTTTGGTTATCAATAGGCTCCTTCCTAGTTCCACCATCCATCTCTCTTTTCCGCTTAGCTTCTTCAGTGCTAAGAAGGTTACTGCTTGCCATAATTTTTTCCACATCATATCTTGTTATATCAAAGTTAGTAACAGCATTAACTCCTCTGAATTTTATAGCTGCAATGTCGTACGCTTCAGCTGCTTCCTCTTGGGTACCTAAAGTTTTATTTCAATATTAGCTTTCAGTACAAACAATATTGGATCATTTTTTTTGGGGGGGGGGGGGGTGTGACAATTAAAAAGGTTAATTGAAGTTATGATTCTGAATTAACAGCTTTGATAAAAGCTGACTTGGGAACTAACACTGCTCTACAATATTAAAGTGGTTCTTGATCAGCCTTATCTTATGTGACTGAAAAGAAGAGTTCAAATCAAATATTAGCTTTTTAAAGTCATAAAAGTACACTCTCAGTCTCTTCCTATTATGAAACATGGTACCTGAATGCAAATGCAGTGGTGGCCAGCAAAGGTAAAAAGTAATACTGAAATGATTTTTATATATATATCAAAAATATATTATTTTTATTTTTTCTTCATTTATGTTTCTATGATATTTTTTATATTATTTTTTAAAAATAAGAAATTATCGCTATTAAAGTTAAGATGCAGACGGATGTAGGATTTTTTTATATATATATAAATCAATCATTACTCAAATTAATAATATAACAAAAAAAAAATAACTAGATAGATCCACTGAAGGTGAAAGAACTCACTGAAGGTTCCAAGATATAGATCTTTGTTTCCAGCCACTCTCCCTATTCGAGCCTGCCACCTTCCATGTTGATGGTGTCTGCTACCAAGTTAATCAGAACAAACCAAGTTTAGATGATAGGAGTTTCTTTTACATGTGTAAATCCAATTAAATTAATTAAATTGCAGTGCATATAATATGTAAATGCTAGCCTAGGAAACCTTGTTACTCCTCTGTACATGGAAGCCCCTCTTGAGAATCCGCTGCTTTTCCTGATAGGACAAAGTTGAATGTTAGGTAGTTGTTGACTTCAAGATGTTATGGTACATGGTTATTGATATCTACACTACCTTCGTAAATGAGCAACATATTCTTGTCTGGTCATGTTCTTCATTTCCTCAAGTTCGTTTTGATAATTTTCCAACTGTTATAAGATCATAATTACACCAGTCGCCTTTTTTAAATTAAACCATTGAAATTGAATAGAAACTCAAAAATGAGAAAGAAATTAATCATTACTGGGAAATTTATGTGACTGGAGGGCCCCCAATACTTGAGTGCGGCCATATCATAAGCTCTTGCAGCCTTTTCTTCCATATCATAACCCCCTATAATAAAAATTTTGGTTTCACTTGGATAAGAATTGATTTTACTCTTTTACTATCATCACAAGCAAAATATTAAACCATAACAAAGAAATATATTCATATTTATATATATAAACCTGGTGTTGGGGAAAACCTTACCTAGATAAACTGAGATTCATGGTATATTTGAGTAGAATCATCCCCGAATGAAATATGAAAAAAGGGAGATTAGCACTAAATGCATGGCTTTTGAAAGGAGAACAAAGTGGAGCTCAATAGATTTGTTTGACCAAAAATATAGACACAAAAAGAATAAAAGATAAAGGGAGTGGGAAGATAGTCGCTTTCTTACCTTGCCTTCCTTTCCTACCTTGGCCCTCTTTCTTGCAGCTGTTGTCCCATAGATGCGCTTCATATCTACCAGTCCACCTATGCCTGAATCAACCAACATTCTTTAATTTAGAAATTCAAGAATAAAAGAAAAGAAAAGAAAAGTATACATGAAAGGAAATATAAACAATCAAATATGTTGACGATGGTCGTGCATGAACCTTGAAAATAAGAATCTTAAGCAAAGAACACAAAAGAAGACGTAAGAAGCTATTAAGCAAAATCAATGAACATCATGATAACCTTATTGTTCAGAAACACTTTTAATGTGACAGAAGTACTAGTAAGGTTTAGAAAGGAAAGAAAAACAGTGAGGAACAAACCTTGTTACACCTCTATATTGAGATGTTCTTTGCCCAAAGGACTCTATGGATTTCCTATGAACTATTTGCTTCTGATTCTGGTCCATCATTTCAGACCCCCTTTTCTTGGTGTGCATGGCAATAGAATGAGTGAGAGCAGGTGAACTTGTAACACAGCTTGATTGTGAGCTAGGGCTCACAGATAAGCTCGATGAATGTAAATCCCCATACGTCATTGATCCAATGGATCCAGATTCTCCATTTTCCTCCAAAGGAACAATCATATTTGATTCATGTGCATGGCTAATAGGAAAGTCCCTTGAGACCCAGGTCTTGAGGCCAGGAATTTCATCCTCAGCTATATCTGAAAGCTGGTGCTTGGACGCTTCTAAAATCACATCATGATTTCTTATGGCAGAGTAATGTGAGAATAATTGCTGACTGATATTGATATTCTCTTGTACGTGATTTTGGTTATTTGGATTGTTTGGTCCATGGAATGGGAGTTGGTTGTAAAACACGCCATCTAAGCTAAGATGCATTGCTGAAGTAGTTGCCATTGCTTCACATAATATTCATAAAAGCAAAGTATTCAAGAAGCTGAATAATTGGTACAGGCACATAAAAATTACTCAGCTAAACAGAAGAATATAGCAGAGGTTTGAGTTGGAACTAACCTTGTGCTTGTAATCTACTTAAACCTTCTATTCCATAGAGCGAGGAATTGGATTTAAGAGGCATGATAGGCACGGATGAACACATTCCAACATGTGCGCCTTCAACTCCATGATAAAGGCCATAGTTAAGAAGCGGTGTATGGTGGTAAAAGCTTGTTTCGGCTGCAGCAGATAAAGGGTGTGTCTGAAGAAGGTGTGAAGGAACACCTATATTCATTTGAGGAGAGAGGGAGAAGCCCAACAAGCTATTTTGATTGTAAATGTTAATGGTATCACCATTTTCGATGGGCTTCATCTTGAAGATTCAGTATGATCACTAATTAACAGAAATTGTAGTGAAATTTAAGGCCAGGCTACTCAATCATTGGGAAACAGATAAAATAACAAGTAATGATACCATATTTGCATTCTAACCTTTCCTCCACTTAGAACTAGTATTTGTCTTGTTAATATAGATACATGATATTTATTTTTGTTGGTTGAAGAAGTGAATAGGCCAAATCTGAATTGTAAATAAATGTAGCAAGTTGGTGTGAAATTTGTGTGTGTATAAATGAGAGTGTGAGGAGACAGATTTGTAAAGGGAACAAAGCAAGTTCCTTTAAACTAAACAAAAAGAATGTGTTCCAGCTGCAGGCAATGCTAATTGCTACACATGCATACTTCCCGCCTTTCATTGGGATCTGTGAATGAGAAAGACATTCCCTTTTGCTTTATTCTACGCTCCCTGTTACCCTTTCCCTTTTCTCTTTTATTTTTCTACTTTTTCATTATCATATACTTTTATATCTATTTTTATCTTCATATATTTATTTCATTATTATATCATATTTTTTTATCCTATTTTATTTTTTTAAAACATAAAGCCACACTTTTTCTTTTTTGTTTACAATACTACTTCACACCATTTTACACTTTTTAATTAATTAATATTTAAACACTCTATTTTGAGTTTACTTTTACTTTTCTGTTTTACACTGTTTCCCACTCTTTCAGTTACTTAATATTTAAAATATAGGTAAAAATCCTCTCACTATAATCAGGAATTCAATAATTAAGGTATTACTGAATTTATTTTAAATTAATAATAGACTTGTTATTCACTAACTTTATTAATGTAAAATAATTAGGATTTTTTTTATGTGGAAGCAACATTTTTTAAGCTCTAATTCCCTCGAATCAACTCAATTGATTAAGTTGTAGGACGTAAATATAAATGTGTGGATCCAATTTCTTACCATGTATTGCATTTTCTTTCATCCCCCTTTCCTTTCTTTCATATAAACTTAGTATGAGCCTCTCTATGGAAAAAAATTCTGAAGCCCTGTATAACAAATGATTATCGTTGAACTTATTATCAAAAAAGAGATATTTTATTTATATAATAAAATATACGATTTTTTTAAAGAAAAAACAAAAAAGTATATGATAAAATGACTGATATAATATATTATAAGTTTTTATATAAATTTATTGTATGAATGTCATATCTCTAAAAAAAAGCGAAAATATGACCTACACCCAAAGTAGAAAACACGGTATATTAAATGTACCTACCAATTAAGCCACTAATATTGGGCTGCTGGTGAAGCACTTGAGTATTTTATTAGTTGTTCTGTTCATTTGTTCATCTTTAGCAATAAATATTTTTATGTTTTATTTTTAATTATATATTTATCTGTACATAATTTTTAAATATTTTATATATTTTTTATTATGAATAAAAAGAAAAAATAATAATAATCATATCAAGAAATTAAAATTAATTAATGTAAACAAAAATATTAGTTAGATTTTATAAAATTTAGGCGTTACCTTTGAAAATAAATAAAAAAGGGAACAAAGGTAATATACGATATGATAACTCCAACACAATGCTAACTAACGCCTAATATCCTTAAGACAAGAAAATACTCTTTCCAATTGCTGCACCATTATTCATTAGAATTGATCCAATAATAAGAAATTGAATAATTTATATAAAAATTTAATTTTAAACTTAATAATTGTCATTTTCCACTTAAAACTGCTGCACCATGTCCATGCTTTTAGTAGAGAGTATTTAAATTCGTTTTTTTTTTCCTTTGAAATGTTGAGGCACTCCTTAATTGAACTGTAATTTCAAAGCCTCGTTATCACCGTTGTATTACCAGAAAAATATGCAATTACCATGCTGGCTTGTCCATCACCACAGCTTAAATTTACTCCTCCCTCCTGGTTTTGGGTGCACAATGCATTATTGAGGGAGAATGTCAAAAACAAAATGAGCTATTCGAAATATTTCCAACTTTGAGCATGTAATAAGTTAACCATAAGATAAGATAAGTTAATTTAATTAAGAATTAATTTATAAACAATTTAGAGTGATAAAATAGATTAACTCGTTTAACCTGTTATTTTTGAAAAGTTGAATTATATACATATGTTAACCCATTAACCTGCCTTGCATACATGCAAGTTGAGGTGGGATGGTCTACTCGTGTTGAGGTATTTTTTATTTATTTACTTTTTAATGCCAAATCTTTAAAGGCTCCAACTTAATTTCAATGTTCATCATTTATTTTTGTTTTCATTCATACTCTCCTCTCTCATTTCATTTATTTTTTCTTGAATTTATATTTTTCTAATGAAAGTTGACCTATCATATTGTCATGAAAAAATGAATTAATTTTTCTAACTCACTTTTAAAATAGGTCAACCCATCAGCCTAGTTTTTTAAATAATAAATCCGTGGCAAGATGAGCGAGTCTTTGTCATTTTTAAAATAATTAATATTTTTAATATTTGTAATTAATTCAGTAAATAAACTATTGATTATTTTCTATAATTCATTGCATTACATGCACTAATTTAAAAGTGTTTCTATGATCTGTAAATATTATAAGAGTATTACTACAATAATTTTTCATAATAATTTTTATAATAAAAAATTGATAAAAAAATGAGATAATATAGGTGATGAAATAAAAAGGAGAAAATAAAAATGCTGATATCTTTTTTTTTTATATAAAAATTGTTAGTGAAAATAACATTATCTATATAAATTATTAAAATTTTTTACCAAAAAGTCACATGATCTTTTTTTATGAAAAGAATTACATGACATATTTAAAATTTTGAAATTTTATTACTTCCTTTATTTTATTAATATTTTATATTTTTATTCCAATCTCTTAAATTTATCTTTTAATATTTCTTACTAATACTAAAGTTATTTCACTCGCAAAAGTTCTTTTACTTAGTCCGAGTTATCAATCTATTATGCAATTTTATGGACATTGATTATTGTCTATATTAACAATTCGTCATATCACCACTTATTTATTATCTTTAAAAGTGTTGTCATAAATTTCATCTGAAGTGTTTTATAATAGAAAAAAATTAATAACCATAATCATTAATATTTTTGTAACAAAAATAAATACATCAAATATATAATCAATTATTATGTAGTGACTACCATAATATATGAAATAGAAAATATGAAAATATGTAGAAATAAGTTTATAAATTAGATTTTAATATTTATCCTTTTTTAATCCTTTAAATATTTATATTATATAACTTTATTTTCTACATATTTTTATATTAACTATTTTAAGCATTAAAAAATATAAAAAATAATTTTATTTTATAATTTAATAAATGGCCATTTTAATTATATTTAAAAGACTTGTTTAATATCATAATTTCATAATACCCTAAATTGATATCAGATAATTTTTTTTCTAAACACGAAATAAATATTTTAATATTAAAAAATTAATTTATATTAATTTATTTATTATAATATACTATAAATAAAAATATTGTACAAATATAAAATCTAGTTAATGTTATAAATTGTACCCAATATTAATGTCTCACCTCAGCTGATGAGGGCTCTCCTCATTATTTGAGTCCTTTCAAACTAATTCCAGATCTTTTGTTCTGGACCGTCTGTTATGACGTCGTTTTCATATCTCACTTTTTATTAAATTAAATTATTAATTTAAAAAATTATATTAATTCATAATAATACAAAATATAAATTCCATATTGTTATTGTTAATTAGTTTAACTATTAATTTGTAAATAGTGAAATACCATCAGGTATAATCAATAACCGTTTAAGAACTGATGTCTTTGTCGACATTTTATTTTTTCAAAAATAGTTTTTCTAATTTTATTTTTTAAAATGAAAATAAGAAAAATTATCAAACTAAGAAAGGTAACCATCAGAAGTAGGCACTTTAGTGGTATGGAAAATTTTCTCCTTGATCACTTTCTGTAGGGTAATTTCAATTCATCTGAATACCGTTAACTGACCTGAGAATGGTTTTTCCACATGTTACCAATATGATTAGTTACTCATTAAAATTCTATTGGGAGAGGAACAGAAAATTAATACAAGTTTATTCTAATTAATCTGGTGAAGCCAATCATTGTTTCATGCAAGAACTTAACGACCATTGTAGAGTAGGTTCGAGAGACGTTCATGCATGTAATTTGGATGACTATTGGTATTGGGTGAGTGATGTAATATAATGATAATGGGGTCAAATCGTGGAGATGGGATGGGTTACAAAACAAAGCTGCATTATGATATCTATAAGATCTAGTCTGACCCAATGTGAGTTGGGTAGTCATCATTGTCTATGTCATGAATCAAGCATCTTGAAGTAGAACAGATAGAGCTTTTGTTAACGCTTGCTTGAATAATAGAGTAAAAAAATGATTGAGGTTCAATACACAATGCAAAATCCTTTTTATGTGCTTTTGGGAGGCCATGATTGTACTCAATACTCGCGTTAAGACAAAAAGAGCAAACTAGCAAGTGGGTAATCCCAAGCTTATTTACACCGCACAGCCTTTCATTTCAAGTTTTATCTATTTATTTATTTATATCCTTTTTCACCTTCAGTTTTGATTTTTCATTATTCATATTCTCAACATATATATATGTATATAAAGCACTTCTCATATTCATTGGACATCACAACAAGGGTCCCTCATTGGCATCCCAATGAAACACAGGATGGATGAATTTTATCATAGGGAAACTGTGCCACTCCTTTTAGTGCAAAATCCAATAAAAAAAACTTTAAAGTACCATTAACGTCAAAATTATGTTCATAGATATTTACCTAAGCATTTTGGTTAGTCAATTGCTTTAAAAAGCCCTGATCCGGCGGCTATTAAGAGGCACCTTATCACTTTGAAAAGAGAGAATGACAAATGACAAATGAAAATGTAAGAGGATAGAGCACTTCCAAGTCTATGGCAAACATTAAAGTATGCCTGATCAAAGTACAGATATTCTAGGAATAATCTAGTGAAGGGCCCTTAACCAACATACCTTTTATGTGATACATCAATTAACTTTTATAATTACTATATCATAATAAAAGCCTTATAAGTCATCTAGCTAATTGTTTAATACCACTACTCAGACAGTAAAGTACTGCACTAGCTAAACTACAATATCCTTTGAGGTCCACATGTACGAGAGCACCATATGAATCAAAACAGCAGTGTAAAAACAGGAAAGAACATATAAGAAGTTCCAGTTCTATTAAATTTTCTCTTTTTTCCTTTTACTTTTGGCCCTCAGAAGTGGTTTTATGTTTACCATTAAGATTTTGGTAAATAATTTACTTGAGAAAAATCATTTTAGTTTGTTGCAATTAGTCATAATCGTAATTATACATCCTAATGTGATGTATTGGGCTACAATGAAGAAAGAAGTAGAAAAACAAAAAAACAAAAAAAGAGATAAGACGATATAAGAAAAGAAAGATAAAAAAAAAATGTTAGAATGGAAAGACTGAAATAAATGATAAGGGACTGTTTTCATATATCATCTACCTTTCAAATGTAATGTAGTATAATTGTATTCTATTTAAACCGAACCAAACTCTTATATCAATTTCACACTCAATAAGGATACATTTAAGTTTTTGTTAACAAGATGTATTAAGTTAACGAACTAGTAATCACTAGCTCAATAACAGAGGTAAAAGTGATGTAAGAACTTGGTGTGCTTGTAACATAGCATTCCAATATCTAAAACAAAAAGAAAGGCATCGGGTTTGAACAAAATCAAGTTTCATTTTCCAACAATGTATAAGGTAAATAGGGTCGTATTTCTTTGTGACCCCACTTGAGAAGCAATTCATCCACTATATATTTCAGTTATGTATAGCGTGTGTAATTAACAAGAACTGTCCATAAGAAAGGTTCAAATTTAGATTCCCTTTGATCAATATCATCATTAGTTTGCATGCAAAATTGCTTGACCAAGTTCAGGGAGACAGGAATTCTAGAGCGCATGATTTGGTTTGAAAAAAAAGAGTCGGCAAGGGA
Organism: Canavalia gladiata; assembly: GCA_037954105.1. Taxonomy (NCBI): domain Eukaryota; kingdom Viridiplantae; phylum Streptophyta; class Magnoliopsida; order Fabales; family Fabaceae; genus Canavalia; species Canavalia gladiata. The sequence goes on along the minus strand of CM075667.1, from coordinate 13,723,653 downwards.
GTTTGGCAGTGAAAGAAAGACGCAGAACAAGACTAGAAGGAATGTTGAGAAAGTGAAAGAGACCCTCTTTTTTTATTGTGGTAATGATGACCAGTGAAGTAGAGACCAATAGACAGTTTGCCTGAAAATTATGTGGCATGACTAGTGAAGTAGCTCATGTCTTGCCTCACCAAACTTTCTTTTCTTTACATTTCACCATCCTTTTTTCATGTGGGGCGATGGGGAAGCATATCTTGATGCCCTTTTCTCAGCATTGCTCGCTTTGAGGTAATTGATTGCTAATTCCTAATTCCTAATCTATCAGGTATCATAATTTTCTGAAAAATTGAACCGTTAATGATGTTTCATTTTGATTTGTAGAATTAATGATATTTGTTCTTAATGAAATCATGTAGTTGTAATATCAATTATTTGGCTAAAAACTGTCATTATAATCAAACTAGTATAATTATATCACAAAATCTTATTATAATAATTAATTATTAAGATATAATATATATATATATATATATATTATCCTATCTTTTTGTTTAAAAAATCCTATATCAAGATTTAATAACAATCATATCATACAAGCAGTATATAATTCTCTTCTCTAGACAATGGATGAGATTAAGCACCCTTCTATTTGTGTTCTTTTCTCATCTTATGTGGTGTTCAATAGTTTATTTTTGGCCTTTGCTTCCTCCATACGATGCTTGGGTTTTTCATATCTATCAGCAAGAATCCTTTCCATTTTTGTAATCTGCTCTTTTATTTTTGTTCTTTTTAAAATAAATTTATCACATATTTTAGATATGTGACATTTGGATAGAACAGAACATGTTCTCTTCGCGTTGCTCCTATTTGCCTTTAGACACTCTTAAAGTGGGCTCGAGGAAGAGTGACAAGAAAAGTGAAATCAAAGTTCTTGACCAAAGCAAAATCAAGGTACTCTTTAATATCAATGGGGATGAATGATATCGCTTATATGCTTTGACCTAACATAAAATTAAGACCTTGAAATTTATTGAGTAAAGCTATAGAAGTGTGGTACAAAAAGCAAGCCTTGTTGCAGGGAAGAAGCGTTGTTTGGAACAAAATTAAGACATCCTATTTTCAATAGAAAAGATTGATATCTTAATCTTTCATTTCTTTATTCTCTCATATGTTGTCTTCTTTTTATCGGTATTAATTTTGGGCATACTCATATTTTATAAATGTTTTTCGATCATGAATATCTATCTTCGGAAATGTAAAAGAAGCGGGTTTCAGAAAGAAATTGATGCTAATGCTAACACTTTTTGTTTAGGCCTTACGGCCAACTTTATCCCATTGAAACATTATATATTCCATTCAACAATTTTCTCCATAAAAAAGAATAAAAAACACTGGTGGGATCTACTTTTTTTTTATTGGAATCTATATATATATATATATATATATATATTACTTTTTCAATAAGCATGGTAAGAAACCCCCCCCCCCCCCATTAAACATACTCTTAACAGATGGGAGTAAAAAGAAAAGAGATTTCTCAACTACAGGGGAGACTGTGTGTCCAACGCAGAGAAACCGATCATGTGATAAAAAAGACCCTGCTCATGGGGTTAGACACTTTGTTATGCCAACATCAATTATCCATAGCTTCACCATTGTTAAATTAAATACTGTGTAAATTTCCTATGATATGAATCATTTGCAGTTCCAAAAAGAACTGCAGCTGGTGCAGTTTATCATCTAATACTGACAATTTATCTTCAATTTGCTATCCCTTGCGGTTAGGATCCGCTGAAAGACAATCCATTTGGAAATTATAGCCCCACTTAAAAGGTCAACAAGAAAGTATCAATTTTGACATCAAGAACATACCCATAGCAACACTATTCAAAGAGGTAATTTACAAGAGAAAGTCTTTAGATATGCTATAGTATAGAGATTCAAATTCTATGTCTGATCAAGGTAAAAAGGACATTCATTCTGATAATATGGGATGTTGTTTACAACTGGTGATAATAGTGATTGTCTAAAGTCATGCACGCAGGAAAGACAATATCTGTTCATAACCAAGAAACGTAGAATCTCAAATTTGATTCCAAAACGATAACAAAGTTCCAAATACATGTCATTCTCTGTCCAGTTTTACCAGTTTAGAGTTCAAACATGTTCTCAGTAACCTACATCTACCCTCATTTCATATGCAAGGTTTGCATTTTATTTATGGCTTTGGTATTATCTCATTTGATTCAAATATTTTTTGGAGGAAAGGAGAGGGGAATAGAGGGAATCAATATCCTTCTTCGCTCAATTCTAATTCTATCTCCCCTTCAAAAGTGAAGATTCAAAGGAAAAACAATATTTTAACTAAAATATCCTTTTAAGATTAAATGATATTTTGAAAGTAACCATAATAATTTTAAAATTTCTTCTATCCTTTTCTTCGAGCCAAACCGTATATAATATTATTTTCTAATAAAAATACAACATGTAACAGTTATTATAGGTTTAATAAACTATCATACTTTATTTTTATTAGAAAATAATACAGATTATAAAATTTGAATTTTCTCCTATTATTAAGTAATAAAATATGATTATATTGGAAAGAAAACAACTTAATCTTTATGAATAATACTTCGCTGTGACTGGTTAAAGAAAAAAAAATTCAATTTTATCAAATAAAGATCCATCATAATTAGGTATAAAAAAAATTACAAATTATATTTGATGGAAAAATTGTGCTTTTTTCCCCTCAAACGTAACAATAACTTGATACTCAATGTCAAAAGGATCTAAATAACTTGTTACTCAATGTCAAATGGATGTAAACAATTTATTACTCAATGTCTAAAGAGTCTAAATCAGTACTTCAAACACCTAAGTTGTCCAGTGGAGATAACCTGAAGATGGCATCACAGCTTCCTTTTCCACAAAATTTGAACTTGATTGTTTCAATGTTGGTTGTTTTATCCCCTTGAATTTGACGAGCAAGGTTGATGATTTAAAGATGAGTTAAATTTAATAATAAAAAAAAATCTTAAAATTATAATGTGCTTAAGATGTTGGCAAAGCAATCTTAAAGTTGCAACTTACAATACATATATTTATCGATAAAATAATTTGTTGAATGCTTTGATGTCTATTTTCCATAGTTTTCTTCATGTAGAAGGGATGCACCGGATCCTGTGTTTTAGGCTGCGACTCGCAGCACCACGTCGATTCTTACAGCGCAACGTTGACGAAGAATCAGAAAAGAATTTCAAGAACAAAGTGTGGTTGAATCTATATCAAAGAACTATGCAACATTTCAGAGATATAAAAATGCAACAGGTATCATTTGTATGAGAATTGTTCTGAGTTCTAAAAATTACATATAACTTTAAAGGGAATGGTAGGCTCAGACACGCACAAACACTGTCATCAAAGGGCAACAGATTTGCTTTGGTCCTTGTCAGAATCGAGAAATGTTGTTGGTCATCACAGCCCTTAGTCTTTAAAAAATTCAAAAGAAAAAAACGGAAATAAGACAGTAAAATCGTCATTCCAAGAACCGAAATTCATATCCTGAACCAAAAAGAAAATAAATAAAGACAGGCGCATCAAAAATTAAGATTTGATGAAAAAATTCTGAGAAATAAGACAGGCACTGCTGAAGAAATAGAGGGAGACCGGAGACAGAGTGGAATGCAGTAGAAGATAATTAAAAACCCTAAAAGCAAATGATTTTGTGGGCTTGACTTTAGACTTAATCTGGCCCACACGTTTTGGGCCACAGAGCACTTGTTTTGGACATCTCATTTTGGAACGATAGTTAACGGAGCATACTGAGTGACCCAAAAAAATAAATTCGGAGCATACAGATCATATTTTACTCCCTTTTTCTTACTAATGTCCACTGGCCTTATTTATACTTTATAGTTATTTCTTCTCTTTCACGATTCAAATTTATCGAACAAAAATATTTTCAAAATTTAAGTATATTTTAGGCATGATTGGGTTTAATTTTTTGGAAAATAAAAGTAAACTGTTAAAAGATATATTAGAATTTTGATCACAAGATGTTTCTTTTTTTTTTTCTTGCTAGGCAAAAAAAAGTTTCATTAAGATATATAGTACCAGAGATATTGAAATGTATTTAATAAAATAAATTAATTCAACGCATATTTTAAATTTTTATTTTAGTTCCTAGTTTAAAAATTATTTCCCATATGAATTTGAACTGAATCTCAATTCAATTAGTAATAACGTAAGTTGGCCTTAAAACTCTTTTTATTCTCGTAGTATTTTTTTTAGGGTCTGTTTTATGCATTGCCATCTTTAAATTCAAGGCTTAAGTGGTATAATATATTTTTCAATGTGTGTTTTATAGATGTTAAGAAGTAAAAAAAATTCAAAATTTATTTCATTATATTAAAAATTATACCAAAGTCATTTGATAATTATTTTTAAAATTAATTAAAAAATGTTTAATAAAGTATATTTAATACTCCTTATCATATATCCATAAAAATATAATTAATTTTTTAAAAAAATTACTGATAAACAGACTTTCTAATTTGTTCTTTTGAATAGATTCTTTAATATTAACTGAAATTTGTTAAGCTACGGAAGACTGAGGATCTCATTCCTCTTTTAAAAAATTTGATACAAAATTTTGTAATTTTCAATCATATGTTGAAAAAAAATATTACTAACATTTTTTAATGTTTTTACAAAAAATAATATTTAAGGATAGTATCTTAGATACTTTCAATATTTTTTAAATAAAACAATTTTAGTAATTTAAATACTAAAAATTAGCATTAATTTTCAGCGTAAAATTTTAATTTAAAGGGGATTACATATAGGTTTTATCATTCTACAAATCTATATATAATGGAAGTTAATGTTGCATATGTGCCTTGATCGACCTGACAATTCACTTGTTCTGCAATAATTTGTGAAAGCCACGATTACCTAAATCAATATATATATATATATATATATATATATATATATATATATATATATATATATATATATATATTCAACATGTTTGTTTAAGCTCACAATTAAATGAGCTAACTTGCAAGTTGATCTATGTATTGATTGATTTTTTTTTTCTTATATAATATCGTACGCGTCAGTTTGTTTGAAATAGTTTGCAAGTCAAAATAACATTTTATGTTAATAAATATTTATTTTTAAAATTTACAGGTTATAGTGGGAAAAAAATCTATTTATCGTATATTTTACAGACCACCTAACCTAAAATTACAATTAAATCAATCATAATTTTTTTATCCAAGTATGCACAGATTGTAGATTATGTTGAAAACCAGTATCTCTTACATTTTACCTGTAATGAAAATTCAATTAATATATGTTAAACAAATTCACATATAACTTAATGATTCTGTAAAATACAGAATTATGACTACAGTCTAAATTCAGGCAATGCTGTTCTCCTTGGGTACCTCTAGTTCAATCACAGATATCTAGTGCCAACTTGTATTTAACAAAAAAAGAACAAGATGGAATATAACAAATTAGTTATATTACCTAGGCGAATTGGGTACGAGCCATGATATTGTATAAGATATTAATTAAAGAATACAAGAAAAGTTGTTCTTATAAGCACTTTTTAATTTTAAAATATGTTCTGATTATGAATTTTTGGAACCTAAATTTTGCTTGAATTTTTTATCACCCAAAAAGAAATAGTAACAAAAGTTATTCCACTCCGATTGTGAAAAAAAATGAAAATGTTGAATTGGGGTACGACAAAATAACAATATTTCATATGAATTAGGTATGCTTTGAGTGCGACCGAAAAGGCGTTTAAAATAAAATATGCAAGAATTTTTGCAGTCTATATGACATATAGATATCTATTGCTAATAATAACAATATTAATACCTTGATAAGTAATTTAGCCTCTGTAGACTTATATTGTCAGAAATTTCCATTGGGTGTAATCTATTTATTATTAATAATTTGAAAATCACAAGAAGTCTCGTAATCTTTGGTTTTACGTTATTTCCAACGCAAATGTTGATTTAACTCTAACAGTGAGGTGTTTCTTGCAAATTTTAAACCAAGTTAAATTTTGATGGTTACGTTCGTGTAATTTTCTCATCTCACGAGATGCAATCTACCTATTCACCAATTTTTTAAAGTTTGTTCCGCAAAAAATATTATTAGCTAGTCTTTATTATAAATAAAAAAAATATTTTCGCTAATCAAATATCACCTAAAAGAAGCGTACTAAAACATGCCTTCTAGTTTTAAGCTCGGAAGTGGATTGTATAATTGAATCTTGACTAATTTAGTATCCACAATTTACATAGGCAATCTTGAAATTCGCCGCCTATAGATTTTAGCTTTTAGTACCTAATGAATGGTAAAAGTTATGCAAAAGGATGGAAACAATAGTGGGTAGGTTTGGCTTCATCGATTTTAGATAAAGATGAAACAAGTTAATTGGATTAGATAATCGAAAGACTTTATATAAAGTACTTAAGAAGCGAGCTAATAATGTTCTTGCTGGTTGCCGTTACTTTCAAATCTCTTATTTGAGTAGATAGATATATCTATCCCCTTCCTGTATAGCCATGATAGCCCTCCAATACTTTCAGTCAATACTAAAGGGAACCTTGTTTGAGGATAGGATCTCGTTTAGAATCATTAAAGCAACTTCCTCAAATTGAGGAGACCAGAGGATCTTCTCACAGTAATAAGGAAGTCCTAGTGATTAAGCCACTGTTAGCAATGCCAGACCATTATTTATTCATACGCCGTACCTTTTATAATTTTATTTTTTCTTATTTTGGACTACCAAACATTAAGATGAAAATTTTAGGAAAAGTTTGGTCTACGAAAATATTTTTTATTTTTAAAATTTTGTATAAAAAAATATAAAATCATCATAAAAATTGATAATTTTAAAATAAAAATAAGATTTATTTTGAAGTTCATCATATTTTAATAAAATGTTGCTTTGCCCGTGTTGTGACCCTTTCAGTCACGCTCAAAAAATGCTTTCATATAGATTATGTGTTATTCCATGGTTATTTGATTCCAATATTTTATTTTTACCGAATTAATTAATATATACCCATAATAATAAAGTACTGGAAGTTTGTGTCCCTCTATAATTCAATTCACGCTTCGCGATCACACAGAGTGACACTCCATGCCACGATCCATGGAGAAAGCGATGTATTTGTGTTTATTAACCAACACTATTATTGTGCTCAAAACTAGTCCAGCATGTAATGACAAAGTGAAGTACTAACTTTGGGGTTATTTTAAGGCGAAAAATCAAAGCCGAGCCATGCTAAAGCATTTTTTTTTTTTAAAAAAAAAAAAGAATCATTGAAAAATATATTTAATATTACTTACAATTAAGCCAATACACTATAAACAATTTGACTGGTAGAGTTAGAAGAAGCCCCTCAACCTGTGATGCAGTGCTTATGGCCCACACCGTCTTTATTAGAAATATTTTGTAGACCCGTCTACTGAATTATATCTTCGGTAGAGTTACAAGTTGCTTAATATTAACCGTTCGTTTTATTAGATATTGTATGTTGTATTCGTGGTCTTTGTTAGCTTCTGCATCAGTGTAGAAAAATATTCCTTGTGCATCTTAAAAGGTTTTTTTATTATCGGATGAAGTTAAGAATGCAGAATAAAGTATAAGTAGCTTTAAGGGTCAGTTTAGTATCACGGAAAAGAAATAAATATATTGGATAAAAAAAGTGAAAGTATTATCATTTTTCTCGTTAGATCTCATTTAATGAATAATGAAGTTGTTTCCTTTCTTTATTTAATTTGATTTTATCGCAGCTATGAATAAATTAATAATATTCCTTACTTTATTACATTGTAAAATATATATTTTTAAATATTTATATAATAGGTAAATTAATAGTTAATTATGAGATGTAATATTGAAAATAAGTTTCTTTTCCTCGGTCTCTACTTATATGGGAAGGATTTAAAAGACGTGGGTCTCAGCGAAAATGTGTCAATTTTAATCTAGTCTTCTGTATCAACCAAATAAAGAATTAGGACAATGCTTTACTCTTTTTTCCCCATCCCAAACCAGTGAAACCACCATAAACCAGGGTAAAGAAGTATTAACTTCTTCATTTTCCGAAAAAGAAGATAATTCATATTTTAGTCCTTAAAAAATCTTTCATATCTCCGTGAAATATTCAGACATCAGTGTACGCTTTAAACATCCAAGCTAAAATCATAATATTAGTCATGAAGATTTATTAAAGCTACGTCACTTTTCCAATTTGCTTTGTTGAAAGACAAATTTCTCGCTAGGGCGCAATGTATTTGAGAAGTGAAGAAGAAGAAGACGAACACGCAACCAAGCCAAGACAAAGATTAAGACGCTCGCACATTCTTGGAATATTTATTGCGAGAATGATGAATTGACCCAATTCTAATTGATGGAAGCTGTTTCTGGAATCGGGGTTTACATTAAAAATTGATCGCTGATAGTAAAAATCTGTGGGTAAAGATAAATGGTTTACAGGTTGTGTTTAAATATGTCAATTATGATCACCAAACAACGTGCTCAAAGACAACAAAAAGAAAAACAAAATCAAAAACTCGACTAAAATGGTGAAATATATAGAAAATTTCTACCATATGTAGAGAGAAATTCTTATTAATATTTAGTGTATCATATTTTATGACTTAATCGTGCTTATGCAGTATGTAAAACATTAAATTAAAAAATATATATCCGCAGGATATATATACATCGTATGCTTTTGAAACTTTCATCGTCGGTGAAAGAATAAGTGTGTTTGAGAAAGATTTTTTTTGTTCATTTTCTAAAAAAATGTGAAAGATATTATTCAATCATGTTTGATATATATATATATATATATATAATAAAATTAGTTTATAATTTTTTTATAAAAAATAATTTATCTAAGATGAATAAAATTTGTAAACTTATGATTAAAAATTATTATCTTATTTTACAATTGAATTTTATTTTTATTTTAAATACAACACCCAACTATTGTAAGTAATTTCATATTCTTTTTAATAAACTTACTAACAAATAATTTTTTTACATATCCAAAAATAAAAAAATTATTTAAAAATTAATTTTTATCTAATTTATTTAAATAATTTTTTTTTAAATTAACTATAAACATAATTATTTATTTTTAATCTAATCCAAACACACTAATTTCAGGCATGGCGATCCAAGCAGCGGCATCTTGAGCAAGAATTATGACTTGACCAATGTGATTTTTTTTTAATAAAATTGTTACCTATAGTAATATATATATATATATATATATATGTAAATTATTGGATTTATTTTTTATTTTATTTTTTCAAAAAAAAAATTGTTGAGACTGTATAAACTGTTTTCCTTTCTTTTTTTTACCTGGAGGGAAACATGAATAGCCTAGGCGGGCACATGTAGAGGGATTTATGGTACCAATCCTAACAAACCTTTCCGTGAAAGGGTTCTAATTAAACTCCAAACTATTACTGCTCCCAACGTAGAAGATATATATGCATAAGATTCGTACATCTACAACCGTTATTAAAAAAATTGCAAAGTAATAGTTTTGAGGAGATTCCTTTCTTTAGTATAACTCAAGTCAAAATTTGAAAAACACGTCTTTTTGATTCAGTGAAGTACTGCATAAGGAAAAAAAGTATATCGAAATTGTTCATGCCTGGGGTTATTCTTAATTCAGGAGCTAAGCTCTCAATTCGTGGTATCAGAGCCTAACTTGCTCTATATTATGTTTTCCTTTCTTTCTTAAATTGGAGTAGAAGATTAGAATTAATATAAGAGAGGATGAGTAAAGAGAGACCATCTCACATGATGACTACCTCAAATACAACTACATCTACCTCCACTTCCCATCCCCCTTCTACTATCAACGTATCCTCAAAAATCACAATACCTGATTCCTGTAAAGCCACACTAGCCAAAAAACTGGATAACTTAATCGAGTACAGCTACGTTCCCGATGATGCAAAAATAGAGGAACAAGTTCCTCCCCTTCTCAGCCCGTATAACGTCTTCAGACGACAATACTCTGGGTTTTCTTGGAAATCCATGAAAAAGAAGTTGATCTCTACTCGACGACTAGATGTAAAGGAATATATCCAAACATCTAGATTAGACAAATGTGCCCTTACTGCCACAGAAAAAGAACAGTACGTTGATCTGGAAATCTCCAGACAACTCATTCAGATGTGGACTCAGGAAGGATACATAGCACTACACCTTGGAGCCATCAGGTTAATACTAAACTATCATGGGAGAAAAGGTTTACCCGTGACTGTCAGGGTAACTCTTCTTGATACGACTTACAAGTACTATGAAGATGCCTGTATCAGCACGGTTCTCACCACCTTGGACTCGGGAAGTGTAGTTCTTACCATCTTCCCAAATTTCAATGTCCAATTAACCGACCCTACACTCCCTCGAAGGTTCAAAGTTCATATTCAAATATTAGGGGCTCCTCAAGATGAAGAGACCATAGCAGCAACACTCCACCATCAAATCATTTACAGGTTACAGGATCACTGTATTGATCTTCCAGGAAACCAAGAATTCCAAGGGAATGCCCTGATGGTGTTAGCAGAAAACAAAGACGAGGTTCCTACCATCGTCCAGGTTCCAAAGAGAATTCCAAAGAAGGAGCTGGAGAAAATTGTACCTGTGGAATGGATTACAAATTACGAGAACTATAAGACAAACCAGCAGCCTATAGTTGCAACCTCTGCCACCTTCAAGAGAAACTCTGTAGATGGAACAGTCAGAACCACTTATGACTGGCGACAGAAAAAGTCACTAGATGACACAGGGATCTTCCACACCATGATGATCACTTTGGGAGAAGTAGAAGAACGGATTCCCATCCATGCTGTAAAACCTGATGGAACACCCATCTACTCCGACAAGCTAGACGGCCACTTCATGTGGGATGTAGCTCCGGAGATGTGCGATCCCGAATGTGATTGCATATATGGATGCGAAAGTGATGACGATATGGAGGAAGAAGACAACATCTCTTTCCGAAGAAGAAAGAAGAAACAATCTACCTGCAAAAGGCTTAGAAGAAGGCCTGACTCTGAGTCACCTCCACCAAGACAGAGGTGGAAAAAGGCAGAAGCCCTGCCTTTCTATGAAGAATTTCTAGATGATGAAGAATCTCTTGGACACAGTTCACCTCCCGCCGATGCAGACCTGATTACATGGCCGCCTCCACAAAGTGGAGATAATTCTTTCAAAAGAAAAAAGAAAAATGAAAGAATTCAAGCAAAAGAGGTGAAAGAGCCTGTCCCAGCATTCATGTTTCAAGACACTGATTTTCCAGCCCTGCAAAGAAAAGAAGACAGAGGGAAAGGGATAGCATCCCAGCCCTTTATTACTTCAAGAACAGTCCAGCCTGATGGACAAAGAACATCTCTAACCCAAGCAGAGGAAACTTTGAATTGGCAAACAGAGAATGCATTAGCTCAGAATCAATCTCTTCAAAGGATTGAACAGAAGCTAGATAACTTCCAGGAGAATATTGAAGGCCAGATCAAAAAATACTCAAAAAATGTGGAGGGCCTACCAGGATGCTAATGCCAGATTAGCCCAGGTCGAGACACAGATAGAGACTGCCTGGAACAAAGATTTTCATCAGCAAACTGCTTTGCAGGCAGATCTACAAAGGTTGAAACATGAAATAGAAAAAATTGAAGTCTATGTGAAAACAAGGATGCATCCACAGCCAGAACTCTCTGCTTTTGAGATTCCACCACAAAGAATGCCACCATACTCTTCCATGTTAAAAATTTATGAACCACCCTCGATTCTGCCAGAAAGAATGCCTCCCAGAAGCACGATTTTTGGACAAAAAAGAAAAGAAGCAGAATCATCAAACATGGCTGAAGATGTTTCAGAAAAGACACAGAAATTTCCTCATGATCGGGATGAGGAGTTTCTCATGATAAATGAAGATGATGAAATCCTTGATTCAAGCTCAGAACCTGAAACTGAGATTTCCAAGTCTAGCACTGAATCCAGCCCAACAGAAAGTTCAAACCAAAAGATGGACATCACAGAACTCCTAATGGCTACCCATGTTGGAGAGACATCAAGAACAGAGATGCACCACCAAGAACAAAACACTGCCATCCCAAAGATGACAGGGCATGTGATCTTTACCCTTGATGATGTAAAGCCAAAGTTCTGGAAAAAAAGATTGAGTGATTTTAAAGCATGGATGGATGCCAAACATACCGAAGGTATGGAGTTATACTCAGTGATAGAGGGTTTCTGTTCCAGAATGACAGGAACACTGAAGGAATGGTACCAAAGTCTTGGATCTGTAAACCAAGATTTAATGCACCGAAGTGAAAGTACAGACGCTGTATTGGTTATCCTTCACAAAGAATTTCTCGGAAATGTGGACATCAGCAATAGAGAAATAAGGAAAGAGTATTATGATTTCAAATGCTGCTCTCTAAATCTAGAGGATCTAGAAAGGCATTATCAGAGGATGAATCAGAGATATTATGCCCTCAATGGGTATAATGATCCCAGTTTGAAATCAACATTTGTAAGTTCTCTTGCTGAACCTCTGCAGAATGAGATGTACAGGATCACCAGTGCTGCACAAAAAGAATTTTCTCAGATGACCCTCGGAGATATATGGCAGACTGCTCTCGTTGCATTAGACAAAATTTGCACTCAAAGAAAGATGATTGATGAAGTATTCCGAGATAAAGATGTCTATGAAAAGGCTTGCAAAAAGAAGCACAATGAAATTGGGTGCAAGAAAAAAGATTGTGTCTGCAAAAGAAAAGGGAAAAATAAAGAGAAAAAGCCCTTCAAGAAGAGGAAGATGAGATTTTTCAAAAAGAAAAAATTCAGAAAAAAGAATACCAATAAATGCTTTATCTGCGGCAAAGCAGGGAATTTCTCAAAGACATGCCCGTTCAAAAAAGAGAAAGCCCAAAAGCTGATCGAAACACTGAAGATTGAGGAAACATATGTTGAATCACTATTTTCAGAACAAGAAGAAGCAGATGGGAAAACTGTTTTTGCTATAGAAGACAGTGCTGCCTCTAGTTCAGAAGATGAATCTGTTCGCTACTATTCTTTTATGATGGAAAAATGTCAAAAGACAGAAGAAGTTGTTGCAAGCATCTATCCAACCATGCCAAATGTCAGGATCCAACTTCTCCCATCAAAATATGATGTTCCCATTAATATCATTGCCTACATGGACACTGGAGCACAAAGAACTATGATGAACCCTAAGATTCTTCCTTCCTCTCATTGGGAACACCATCAGCATTCCTTCAGGGCTGCAAATAATGAGCCTTTTACAACAGAGCTGATGACAAAAAGGAAGATCGGAATCAAGTTCTTTCCAAATTCTATAGCTTGGACCAAGGTGATTGGATCAGATCTTCCTAATAAAGATATCATTATTGGGATGGATACCTATATTCTCCTTCAAAATCTCCAGATACTTCCTACAGGTGTGAGGTACAAAAGACACTTCAAGGAGTATATTCCAGAATTAAAGATTTACAGTTTAATGGATGCACCTCCAGATTTTGAAGAAATAAAAAACAAACTACTGAAGGTTTGTTCAGAAAGCCATGATCTGTTTCACCATCCAAAACCCTTATGGAAAAATGAAGAATTTTTTGTTAAACTTCCATTCAAAAAGAATGAAGATGTCAATCCCACTAAAGCAGTACACCCAGGAATGAGTCCTGAAGATCGAGCAGCTGCTTACAATGAATGTCAACAGCTCATAAAGCAGGGATTAATTGAACCAACAACATCAGATTGGGGATGTCAGGCGTTCTATGTAGAGAAAAGATCAGAGAAGATCAGGGGAAAAAATAGCTTAGTAATTGATTACAGACCTCTAAATGACTTTCTAAAAGATGACAAATTCCTCATACCAAAGATATATTCCTTGTACTCATACATCAAGGATGCCTACATCTTCTCTAAGTTCGACTTAAAGTCGGGATTTTGGCAGCTAGGCCTTCATCCTGAAGATAGGCCTAAAACAGCTTTCTGCATCCCAAATGCCCACTATCAGTGGAAAGTTTTACCTTTCGGGTTAAAGGTAGCCCCCTCATTATTCCAGAAAGCTATGGCAAAGATTTTCGAGCCTTTGTTAGACAAAGCCCCGATCTATATCGATGACATCCTGATTTACTCTTCCAACGAGAAAGAACACAGAAAGACTTTAGAAGAGTTTTATCAAATATGCGATCGATATGGCGTCATGCTATCCTCAAAGAAATCCCAGATTGGGATGACTGAGATTGATTTTCTGGGAATGAAGTTTTCACAAGGAAGATACATGCCCCAACCACACCTAGTAGAAAATCTTCCTAACTTTCCTGATGAAAGGATGACTACTAAGCAGATCCAACAGTTCTTAGGAATTCTGAATTATGTCAGAGATTTTATTCCAAAAATTTTAGAACATACCTCAACCCTTTCAAAAATGCTCAAGAAAAATGCACCACCATGGGGTCCAGAACAAACCAAAGGCGTCCAGTGGCTTAAAGAAGCAGCAAAGAATCCTCCCCCATTAAAAATTCCAGGAATAGGAAAAAGGATTCTTCAAACAGATGCCAGTGATAAATTCTGGGGAGCAATCTTAATAGAACAGATTGAAGATCAACAATTTTATTGCGGACATGCAAGCGGAACATTCAAACCATCAGAACAGCACTACCATTCGAATTTTAAAGAGACCTTAGCAGTTAAATATGGGATTCAAAAATTTGATTTTCATCCAAGGGCTCATAAATTTGAGGTACAGCTCGACAACTCTGCTTTTCCAAATATGCTTGATTTCAAAAACAGGGTTCCTCCAAATCCTCAAATTTTAAGATTGAAAGAATGGTTTTCAAGATACAATTTTACAGTGAAGCATGTCAAAGGGAGTAGTAATCTGATTCCAGATTATCTGTCCAGAAGCCCTCACTTTGAGACAAACAAATTCCAAATGATTACATCTGATTACAGTTTTCCTGTTATTATGATGTACTCAGAAGAAGCTTCTTCCTCTAACACAAACCATCCAAAAGAGTTTGAATTTCCCCCAGAACTCTTAAAGCAAAACACACAGATCACCCCTTCAAAAATTCAAGAGTTTGCTGAAAACCACATGTTCTATTATTTGGCACAATCTCTATACAGAAACCAGATTCCTCCACAACCTGACTGGTTCATGACTGAAATCCCATTTTACAACATCATTCCTATTTTGATGTACAAAACCTTTGAAGAGTCTGACAAATGGTATTTATGGTGTGTGAGTGCATTATATAAATATCTCATCATCTTTCCCACCTTTACCATGTTAGATTTTCTTGAAACAAATCCAAAGTCATTATTAAGAAATGTCCTCGAGTGGTATGCACCACTCCAATGGTGGAAGGATCAGCTTAACAGAGAATTGTCTCTGTACAATGTCTGGAAGCTGGACCCAGAGCAATGTCACAAGTTTGTATCTGTCTGTATCTTACATCGACCTTTCTTTTGGAATACTCATAATGGCCTCCTATGTTCTCATGACCATGTGGTTACCTATTACACTTTCCCTGATATCCAGATCTTTACCCAAACGGAAAAACCCCCTTTTTACCAAGAAGATTTAATCTTGCATCTTTGTGAGATAAATGGGTTTGATAAGACATGTAACAGAAAAAGAAAAAATAGTTGCAAAAATATGAAGAGGATGGAGATACTATGCAATCCAGATTGGGAGTGTACTGCTGCCTCAACTAGCAGAAGGATTCAGACAGGAATCACTCGTGAGCCTGAAGGAAACCCTGACACGGCACTAGATTCACACATCATGTGGATAAACACTGAAAAGATGCCAACTGGACTACCAGCTTATTTTCAAGATTCCCAAGATCCCTATGATGACATTGATATTCTCTCTGCGGGGGCCACAGAACCAGAAGATGACAATCAATCTCCTCCTGAGCACTTGATTGAAGATATCGTGGCAGAACTGGACAACAAGATGGATATCAACTCCAGTGGAAGCGCAATAAGTGACCCCAATATGAATTTGTCACCTAGTTACTTTATCTAAAGAAGCTTTATGTAAAGTTACTTTATGTCAGCTTCAACTTTGTGTAGAGGAGCTTTGTTTCTGAAAAAGAAAAAAGCTACCGTTTTCCTTTTGCTTTTGAGTTGTAAAGAAGAGTGACAGGATAAGACCCTTATATAAAAGGAATCTTATTCTAACAGAAGGACTCTATAAATACCTTCTCCCTTGTAAAAAATAAACAGAAGGCGAAGAAATAAACACGTGTGTTAAGTTTTCAAACATGAGTAGCTAAATTACTCTCTTTCTCTCCTCGAAAGTTCTCTCTATATTCTTGATAATCTGGTTCTCCAATTACTAAAGGAAGGGAAAAGCATTGCAGAGAATGGCTTAGTATGCTCTATGCTCGCCTCTTAAGAGGATCTTGCATATCAGAAAGACTTTTTCTGACCATGGTCCATAATTTTCTGATCTTAGTTTCCTGGTTAAGATAGCTTTGGGTATGAACATGAAAAGGATGGAAAAGAAGTACCGCAGAAGGAAAAAAGTACATCGAGATTGTTCATGCCTGAGGTTATTCTTAATTCAGGAGCTGAGCTCTCAATTCGTGGTATCAGAGTCTAACTTGCTCTATATTATGCTTTCCTTTCTTTCTTAAATTGGAGTAGAAGATTAGAATTAATATAAGAGAGGATGAGTAGAGAGAGACCATCTCACATGATGACTACCTCAAATACAACTACATCTACCATGGTCAAAAATTTTTTATTTTAAAAATACTTATTTAGATAAAAATTTTAATTTTTTATATTTTAATTTTTTTTGTTTGAATGCTAAATTTTAAATTTTTATATTTAATTTTTTAGATAGAATAATTTAGTTTTATTTTATATAAAATTTATTTTTAAATATTTATAAAAAATTTTATTTTTTATAATTTTTTATTTATCAAAAAATTAAATACACAAATATTTTTATTAAAATTTTATACAATATATTCAAATAGAATAAAAATCTTGTAACTGTACATAATAAAAAACTAACAAAATAAAATTAAATTATCTAATTATTTAAAATAATACATATAAAAATGAAAAATTAAAAGAATAAAAGGAAAGACAATCATACAAATGAGAGAGAACAATAAAAAAATTAATATAAAAATAAAATATTAAATAAAAAAGAAAACTGTTCATAAAAAAACTTAAAAAATTTTAAATTTTATGTATTTAAAAAAAATTAATTCTCATATTTTATTTATTGAAATACTTTTAAAATTTTTAAAAAATTTAAATAAAATATTTTAATTTTAAAATTTTTAAAATATTATTTCTTCTTTAGAATTATTCACCACACAAAATTAAAGATGTTTAAAATATATATTAGTGTATATACAAACGCTTGCAAACATTACCATTATTATATAATCATTTATAAAATTTATATATATATATAATTATTAAATTAATATAAATATCAAAATTTAATATATATATTAACCCACTTCCGGTCTCGGTTTCTTTAATTACATCTCTTTTCATTAAGGATGTTCAGACACTCATTCCAACAAAATATACCTCAGAATATTCATTTTCACACGAGCTGAATGCAAGTGATGTTTGAAACTAAAGTGGTTAAAGAGAACTAAAATATGGTGATAGGTATAATTAATCATGTATAATGCAATTTATTGCAAGATAATCAAATTAGGTGTACGAATGCTATTTGTTTATTTATGGATGATTGGATTAATTACGTCTCTGATTATAACCAGAGACCCCTCTGTTCTTTTTTAAACAAAAAAAACTTAAAGTCATCTATCACTTTATATTATTAGTTGTCTCTATCTTTATTGCTCTTAATCCAAAATCAATCACCTTCTATTAAAGATAAAGAGGGATGAAGATTTTACTTTTGCTTGATTAAAGGTGGTGACGTACTCATTTTTCATGAATAGTATAGACATATTTTCATTATTTTAAATCTTTTGGATTCTTATTACTCTTTATTTTCAATTGATTTACTATATATTAAAATATTAAAATATGTTTTTATTCTTTGTAGGGTAAATTTAGTTTTAGTCTTTATTTTTTATCAGTTATATAATTTTTTTTATAAAATTTAACGTTTTTAAATTATTCTCAATTATCATCTTTTAACTTATATATAACATGTCATATATTTGGATAAATCATATTATATGTTGTTTTGAAAAAATTAGTTATCACATAGATAAATAGATGATAAGTAATATAAATTTTTTTAATTTAATTTAAATTTAAAAAGACAAATCAATAAAAAATTTAAAAAATTAAATTAAACCATATTCTAATTAACTAATATTATATTTAAGTCATTCAAAAAGACCATTGTTTCAATCATAGTATTAGACCCATGTGTATGTATATATACGTTTGCTTGAATATTAAAAAGTTAACAGAGAACGCATTTGGATTTAATTGACCATTGCTTGATAAGTAATTTTGGCATCTAGTGTTTGCATGCCAACTAATAACGACATCTATACATATATTATATGCTATTTAAAAAAAGAAAAAAGGAATTGCAGCAATTGCTAGGTCGTATAGAATCGAAGTTTTGGTTCATTGTAGGGCACACAAGATCATTGCTGCTTCGGTCTCTGTGCGTAATTTTATGGCATTGGAGTCCAAGTCAATATTATGTCAAGGGATTTTCTTTCTCTTTTTTATTTGTCCCCTTTTGTTCTTGGGATAGCTGTCATTTTGATTCGTGACAAGATTTGAACTCTGCAGCACAACCTTGCGGTACATGACGAATAACGAAATTGTGGCTTGAGGAAGCGAATTAATATGTGAGCAATAAGCAACACAAAAAGGAACATTCATGCTAGAATAACTGGAACACTAAATAATACTTTACATAGTAATAACTATAGTCGATATTAATAACCATTCTGGTTTTGAAAAAAAAACCATCAAGTATATTTTCCAAAACCGTTACCGTTTCAAAAAGGCACTGGTACCCCCAACCCTAGATCACCTTAATTTAACTAAGCTCAATAATTTACACAGACAATTTAAGACAAATTATTGTCTTTAGTATATTTAACAAAGGCCGAATTGTGATTAGTTTTACGTGGTTAATAGTGACATCAAAGATTCATTGATTTATTCCGTTGTGACAACATTGCATGGCCATGCAGGGGAGAAGGATTGCAATGGTTGCAAAACCAAATTTTGATTTATGTAGGATAATTTTTGCAGGAGCATGGTTCGTTCGGACCGGAGCCAATGGTTTTCGGTTCGGACACGGTTACAGTGGTGATGGAGGAACTGTAACCCGTTGTTCAGTTCCCTGTTTTCAATCCTAAACAGGTTCACCTGGTTCCGTAAGTTCTCAAGGTGCCTCTGTTTTCGCATGCGTGACCTTCGTGCCGATTCCCGGTTCGATATCATTCGCCTGCGTTTTCGCTCGTCCACAACCCGGTTCGACTCATCCGGAACCGGTTTTTCTTCGGCATGGTTTCGGTTCGGGTCGTCCGAACCGGAACTGGAAGTAACGGGGTTAGGACTGGTGGGTTTGAAGGCCAGAAAGTCAGGGAAATCCCACGGCGTGAAAGCGGCGTCCAAGAATGAGTTTCCGAGCAAAGGGTCGGAAGCGGGAAGAGTAGAAAGCATGGTTGCTTCTAACTAGAGAGGGGTGGAAGGAAGGAGGGAGAAAGGGAAGAAAGGCAGCTTAAGGGCCTCATATTTATTGACGAGTGTCAGGGTCCTCATTTGCAATTAATGATATCTTGAAGGGGCATTTTAGTGAAACTACTGTTGAGGAAATGACATGGCTTTTGAGTCAGTCGGCACTATGATGGTGGGGTTAATTAATTAAGAGTCATATTCACTTTTTTCTTATGGTGACATCCCCTTATGGGTCCATGAAAAAGATTGGATTTTAAGCTTAGTCATGAAGGTAAAAATTTTAGCTGGGGCCCACCATTGACACGTGTCTTTTTCCCTGATTGGGTGTGTGTGAGAGTGTCCAATGATTGGGAAGTTTGCTGACGTTGCTCCATCATTCTTAGCCAAGGCGGTGTTAGCAGCTGTTACACATATAGCTATTAGGGTAGTGTGCACCACTGCTACAAGCTGCTTCTTCATCCATTCATGACATCAATGGTGAAAGCTCCGGTTAGCACTAAGGATAAGTGACGTCCAAAGAACCTGTTTTTTTTAATATTCTAAATTGAACTCTTGTAGTTTAATTTAACCCCAAGTGGCTGGATTTGGTTATAGGTCATCAGGCCACAAACCACTATGGAATAAAAATACAGAACTATCTCTATGTGTATGATTAATGTGAAGTATCCTGTTATCATTAAACTAAGGAAAAATGTGGTCGATGACAAGAAAAAGAGAAATGAAAAAAAAAAATATTAAGATAAAAATACAGTTAAAATTATTATTTTAAAAATTAAACTGAATCGGTTGATGAGATTAGTTAAATTAAAAATCAATTTTTAAATTAATTAAATTATAAAATTATTTTAACAAAAGATCGATAAAAAACTGGTAAAATTAATTAAAAATTAATAAACTGAAGATAAACTGGTTGTATCAATCAAAAATTAATTTTATATAAAATAACATTATTTTAATTTTTTAAATAAAATAAATAAATTTTTGTTGTATTTTATTTTGTTTTATTTGTATAATTTAAATATAAAAAATTAAAAATATATATAATTTTTCAATTTTTAATTATATAAAATTTTAATTTTAATATATTTATTATTATATATTATTTTTAATATAATATATATTATATATATTTTAAAAATAATATTTAATTAATATCAAATTGGTTATGATTAAATCATTAAATCTTAAATTAATTTCTTAACTGGTTTAATAACCGTTCGATTTTAAAAATTTTGATTAAAATATATGATAATCAGAATTATTAAATTAAATTTCTTGTTTACGTCTATATACATATGCTACCATATTAAAGAAAACAGAATATAGAAATGGTTGACGAAATTCAAACTATTTTTTAATTATTGACTTATTATACTTTTAGCCAGGACAGGGTATGGATAACCTTTTAATAAACAAAATGCAGGATATTTAGTTGCAAAATACACATATATATGCTACCATACGCACGTATTAAATGTGCTTATATGAAAATGCAGATAGGTATGGGAGACAAGCAATCGTCGAGAGAATAAAGCCACTCAAAGTCTGAGCTAAGGGAATCCATAGGTTACTAGAATCATCATAGGAGTTGGGGAAGAGAGTTGGAAAAGAATAAGAACACCGATTATCTTATTTCACCGTTTTATATTGAAAAATGATTTTTTATTTATTTTCTCTTTCTTCCCAGTCTTTATTAATTGATTTAATATTTTACAAAAGATATAAAGACAGTTACTGTTCCTACCCGGTTCGAGTTTGATGCTGATGCATTGTCTGAACAATGCTCATTTGGCTCTCCGATCAAGCCCAAGGGCCTTTCATAACTCAAGCCTCTGAAGGTAATGTACCCAAATAGGGTAATGCTTGAGACCCTCGTGGGTGGCTCAATATTGGTTAACTCTACTGCACTAGAGCGCGGTAGCTTATAAATTCATGGAAAAAGAAATTTCTGTCAATCCCCTAGTTCAAAGACACCATTGTAGACTACTCAATAAGACACAAATTTATGATTCCTGCCTAGTACTAAGGCACTTCCCTTATCCTTACGAGACTGAACGAAACATGACCTAAATTCCGAACTCTCTTAAACTATAAGTTATTTAAGGCCATTATTTGTGTTAGTGGAGCCAGCAAGAGCTTTAAGTGAATACGAGTAGAAGCAAAATACATATTTTAATAAAGAATAATAAAAATTAGTGCTAAAACCCAAAGAAATAAAACCACAAAAGCAACTTGTACTCAATATTACTGCCTTGCATTTATTTAGTTCGTTAAGAAAACAGTTATTCTTCATAAAATTAATTTTATCTGAGTTAGAAGATATTTATAATACAAGAAAGTTAGTTCTCTTAATATATATATATATACTGGATTTTTTTTTCCTTCTCGGGGACTGGGTTTTCTCTTATCAATTAACAACGTTTTCTCTTAAAAAAAAACATTTATCCTTTTCCTTTCCCTTATAATCTACATGTCTTTCTCTTTGGGCCGCTTACCTGCTTCCTAGCTCGTCAACGTGTGCGCTGCTGATGTATATCTTAGTACAATGAATAAATAAATAAATAAATAAATGATGATCAATGTTAGAAACTTTCATAGAAAACTATTTATACCAAACCAGGAATGGGAACAAACTGTCAGTTGAGATTCTGCCAGTCACATAGAGCTGGGACCATCGGTTCATTGATTGCTCTGACAATTAAGAGATATCATATTTATATAATAAAATTATATAATAATTCATACAATATTTTTTATTTTCCTTTTATCATTTTATTCTATATTTTATTATTTTTATTTCTATTTTAATTATATGAATTATTATGGAAAAATTAGTTGATATCTTTTGACGTTCGTTAAAATATAATCTGATGTTTTTATATTTTTTAATCTTATATAATTCTTTTAATTTATATAAAAATATAATACGATATAAAGAAGGTTGAAATAATATAAAAAATATCAATTTTTTATAAATATAAGATATAATGTAATTTTCTTCTTCTTATTATTATATTATAGATATTTGTATGGATAGAATTTATAGGCTACTAATACTATGATTAAAAGAACCTGGTACGTTAAAAAGTTAGGCACTCGGCGTACGTAATTCTAATTTGCAGATTTTAAGTACTATTTAATAAAGTAGAGGAATATTCCTTGGTAGAATTTGTAAATGACAATTATAAAGCTGCAACATGTATTAAACAAAAAATGCACTAGCATATGGGCCATAGACATGGACAACATTTCTGTACTAATGCCGCAGCTCGGTGACTTGGGGGAACATGTTATCCAGTAATTGTGACCCCCACACTCACCGGAGGATTCAGGATCCTATACTAATGGAGGAATGGTTTACATAAAATATTATTTTACATTTATTTATATTTAAATTTAAATATTTCTATTTTTTAGAAAATATATATATAAAGAATTATATGTTTATAAATAAAATAAAAATAAATATAATATATTTGTAATATGTATGAAAAATTTTCACTATACTAATAAAAAATTAATGAAAAACATTTAATATTCTCATGATACTATGATATAAATATTAAAATTATATATATTTTTAATATTTAATTTAATTATTATTTTATTTAAATTATGTGTGGTTTTTCTTTTTCATTTTTTAAAGCAAATTAAGTTCGTTTAACTTTGTGTCAGGTAAATTTAATTCTTTTTATTTTTAATTTAAAATTTAAATTTATTAGTTTACACTTAAATATTTATAATTTATGATAACTTTGTGATATTAAATGATTTTAAAAGTTTAAAATTAAAAATTTAGTAAAAATTAACAAAATTTAAAATATTTTATAAGATATGAGGTTGGGATTTAAAGAGAAAAAAATTGATATATTTTTTTATTTGAATGTAATTTAATCTTTTTGTTAGTATTTTTGTAAAGCTGGCTATAGATTTTCTGTAGAAAAATTTAATTGATTTAGTTTGTAAAAAAATTAAATAGAAAAATATTTTTTTATTTTAAGTATGAAAAATTTGATGGATAACTAAAGTTGCTTAATCTTAAAATTAAAGAAACTTACTGACTTGGAAAAAAATAAGAAGCTAAAAATCATATATAATCTAAACTAAAGGGATTAAAAAATGTAATTAAGTCAAATTTTTAAATACATATTACACATGTGTTGTACAAAAGTAAAAGAAAATTACAAAGAAAAAATAGTGGCAATATTCATTAATTAAGTGTCTTTGTTGAAGTTATTATATCAAATATGGAGAGTAGCATGCGTAAGAATTAATAAGTATGGAAGGGGACAAATGAAATATATGTATGTATGTGTGTTAAAGAGAATTTTGGGCTTTGATAAAAATAAAATAAAAGATAAGTTTAGACGTAATTATAATGAGATTAAATTTATATAAAATTTTAGATTTTAAATTCCTTATCATCATTATATATACAAATATATATATGTATATATATAATTAAATTTGAATTTAATGATTTCAAAATTATAACAATAAAAAATCTATTCCCGATGAATTTGGATCTGGTTGAATTTGGATTTAACTGGTTCAAAATTATGAAAATAAGAGGTGCAAAATTTAGGAATTTGTCAATTTTTCTTATATTTTTTCCCCTTATATGAGGGGGGCGGTATGTGTCCATTCTTACAATAACTTGCATCTGTCATTTATAAAAATATTTTTTCATTTTCTTTTTAAATAAACTTTTTAAATTATAACAAGAACAAAGATAGAAAAGAGAGAAGTGTGAATAACATGTTGGTTAGCAATTAGTGAACTGTGAGTAAAGAAATTCCATATATTAGATGGAAAAAGACAAATTAAGCCGAATATAAATGGCAATAACTTGTATGCTTAATGCCATAAAGCTTTTGGTTTGAACGTGGCGTCAAATTCACTTATGTTGATCTGCTTATGACTTGCTGATGGAAATCTTCTCAGTATGCAATTGTCTATCCAGCAATGATCACCATTAGTTTGTTAATTGTCACCATCATGATCCTTTACCAATGCCTTCACAAGGACCTTTATTACTATTGCCCTCGTACTTTCACCAATGCTACTACTAATTTTGTTATCTCTGCTGCATTATCAACAGATTATTACCATCATTGTCTCATTGTCATCTAAAGGTGGATGATTTTTATTTTTAATCCACCTTAATTAATTTATCTAAAAGTAAAATATGGGTTTGTATGTGTTGGATTTAGGTTTTTACTTTGTATCCTAAATATAAAGCAATATTTTTTAGCCTAATAGAATCTAAAATTTAAATTAAGTGAAATAACTATTTTATCATATATTTATTTATCTTTATCATTACCATCATCTTATATTTTAATCAGTTTTTATTATATATTATTATTATTATCATTATTTTTTATAAAAATAATTTATTATATACACATAATTTATATAATTATAAACTATTTAATGTATATCATAAAATCAGATCTTATCGTATTTTTATAATTTTTCATCATTTTTATTCTTATTTTGGTCTTATATTTTCTCATGAGTACCAAATTAGTCCTAAGCATCAATTTACAAGAGAAGTAGTCTTACATTCACAGCGTGGCTAGTGTTAATAATTTATTAATTTATTGAGAAGAGAGAGGAGGGTATAATGATTGCTAGCTGAAAATTATGGTAAAAAGAGGAAGGCATAAGCTTAGCAAACCATGTGACCAGGAAGGAGAGATATAAAGTCAGGAAGGAAGCAATTCATCAGAGAGAGAAATAAAGTAAGTCAAGGACCAACACGATAATTTGATGCCAAAAAAAAAAGTAAAAATGAACACTGATAGGACCTATAGCTAAAAAGAGACTTGTAAGGAGTTGCTTTAGTTCCCCTTTTGCTTTTGGCTTGGTAGCCCCGCTCCTAATGACCATAGATCTTCCGTAACTCGAGAGGTCGATAGAAATAAGTGTTTATTTGTCAAATTTAGTATTTATGTAAGATAAAAAAAATTATATTGATAAATAGAAAGAAAAAGAAAATGAGAAAAAATAGAGAAAAAAAATTGTGAGTAATTTTACCCGCTCCTGATATGTTCTAGGAAAGGCATGAAACACGAGATTACCCATGAAATCGCTTAGACCGCGCAAGTCCATCACGTTCACATGGGTGGAGATGAATTATCTGCAAGACAAAGGAACTCCGTACCATACCTAATAATTTAAACTTCTAATATGGTGTCAAAATGAAGTTTGTATCATTAAAAAAAATATCATCTATTAACTATTTAAGATTAAATTAACTTTTTTAGAATAATTTTTATTAAAAATAAAATATTAATATAAACTCATACTTATATTAATTGTAGAAAATATTATATTAATTAATAATTTTATAAACATAAAATATTAATATTTATTATTTTAAATATTAGTATAATATATTATTTGTTAGTATAAATTTAAAAATTTAAGTTAAAAATTTAGTTCTTATTGATCAGACAAAATTTATATTAATGAGAACTATCATAACAGTTAAATTTTTTTAATAAATTACATTTTTTTGTGTAATATGTAAGTAAATATTAATGAGAATTATCATAACATTTAAAACTTTGTTTTTTAATAAATTATATTTTTTGTGTAATATATAAGTAAATGATAAGGAAATTTATGTACTACTTAGTTTAAATCATAATTTTAAAATCAGATCAAAATTGGTTGGATAAAAATCGATCAAATATTTAAATTATTTGAACTAAAAGATCATTTTAATAAAAAATTAATAACAAATTGATAAAAAAAATCAGTTGAATATTAAATAATATTATTTTGATATTTTTTTTAAAAATTAGTATTATATTTAATTTTATTCAATCTTATATATAGTTTAAATTTAAAAACATAAAATTATATACAATTTTTATTTTTTAATTTTATAAAATTATAATATTAATATATTATATTATTATATTATTTTATTTTTAATATATTATATATTATAAATATTTAAATAATTATTCAAACATAATTAAATTATTTAAATAATAATTATTCAAACATAATTTAACTATAATTAAATTATTAAATTTTAAATCAATGTCTTGGCATGTTGATTGAAACAATTTTAAAAACCTTGTTTTAAATTCAACAGCTCTGCCATGCATTTCGTGTGTGTTTAATGCACATGATTTATGTGGTCCAATTATTTTTGAACGATTTTTTCTTCATAAAGTGTAACCTCTTGTCAAATGTCATCTAGAAAATTCTTTGGGGGTTAACTAAAACAATGAATTATGTGGTTTTATATGAAAGATCGTGATGGATATGCGTACAAATAGAGAAAAAATTGAATTGATTGTTGAGAAATACTTTTACCAATTATAACAAGCATACATGCATAATCTGCCGGATATTATGCCAATTGGAAACTTTAACGGGGGATTGTAGCTTTCAATATTAACAAGTGTCTTAATATTGTGGTCTCTCTCAATCACTCTATTTACCCTCCATCGGATGAGGTAGATGCTATGTAGGTATGTGTGGCTTTCCCGCGAGCTTGCCTTTCCAAGTTTTCTTATTTCTAACTTTAGAGTCAACAATGTGTGCTTGTTTTGAGATTCAGATTCTCCCCTTGAAAGTTTGTCTCCGGGCAACCTTGTCTCTTCAACCATCTATTGCCACGTAAATTCCATCTCATTTCATTTGGCATTTGCCGTCTCTTTCAAGAGAGTAACAAAGGAAACGAGCCACGCAAAAAGTAAACACTATGATTCAAAGGAACTGAATCTGATGGAGCCAACCTAGTAATACACGGATGGTAAAATTATCTTAACAGAAAGAGGATGTGGGCATTGAAGTGCATATATATTCGTGCGTATTAAATAAAAATGAAATTATTTTTATATATATTAAAAATATATTATAATTATTTTTATCATATTTATGATTATTAATTTTTTTTATATTCAAAATAATAAAAAATTATCAACTATTAAATTTAGAATATAAATTAATATATAAAATGATTTTTTATCTAAATTAATCATTACTTTAAATAAAATTATTAAATTATATATCTCTCTATATATATACATAATTAAATATTTTTTTATACTTAATATCTTTTAATTAGTATTTATAATATTTTATGTCATTTAATCAACTTGTCAGATGTTTATGTGATGTTTTTAAATTAATATTAATTATTATTATTATTATTATTATAACAAATTATTGTATTACTTTGTGTAATTTTAAAGATTCTAATTTTTTTATCTAATTTTTTTAAGACATAACTTTAAATAAAATTTATTTTAAATTTAATATAAAAAATCAAAAGTTATCAATATTATATATTAAATTTAATATTTATATCAATTTAATAATTTTATTTAATATAAAATTAATTAATCTAACTATAAAATTATATTATAATATTTTATA
The DNA here is from genome assembly GCA_037954105.1 of Canavalia gladiata. Taxonomy (NCBI): domain Eukaryota; kingdom Viridiplantae; phylum Streptophyta; class Magnoliopsida; order Fabales; family Fabaceae; genus Canavalia; species Canavalia gladiata. The sequence goes on along the minus strand of CM075667.1, from coordinate 13,695,515 downwards.
ATTATATATATTAAATTTTAAATAATTAAAATTTTTGTAAATATATTTTTTTAAAATATTTATATATATATTTAAATAACATAATATACATTATATTTAAATAATATGATAAAGTATCTATTAATTTTTATTTTGTATAAAATTTTATAAATATAATCTATTTAATAAAAAATTTTAAATGACCATTTTAATTAATAAATTTTATATTATATATATATATAAACGGTCTACAAATTTTAAAAATAATCGATGCAAAAATTAACTTATTTTAAAATTTTTAAAAGATATAAATTTAAAAAATTTAAATATTGAATTGAAAATTTTTATAACATAGATTAAGTTTATGAAATTTTATAATTTAAAAATTATTTTCTATCTTGTCAAATATATTTAAAATTTTATCGAATAATATTGATTTAGTGAATAATATAAATTTTTAAAAATATATAAAAATACCAATACTAAAGTTATATATATGTAAATTTTGAACTTTCTAAAATTTAATCACTATATTAATATTATATTATTTAATAATTATATTTTGTTAAATTTTACATTTTATAAAGTGTTATAATAAAACATAAATTACTTTCACAATAAATATTGCTATATATATATATATATATATATATATATATATATATATATATATATATATAAAGAGAGAAAGAGGTTAAAAACAATTGAAATCATCAATAATTTTTTATAAAAAAATATATTTCATTAATCTAAAATTTTTATAACGTAAATTAAGTATACTAAATTCCATATAATTTGAAAATTAATTGATACTCAATATTACTATTTTATATTAACACAAAGTACATTATTTAAAATATGTGTAGATAATTACTTTTGGATTATATATTAAGAATATTTAAATTATGTGAAATTTTATATAAATAATTATTATGATAATATAAAAAAAATTAATAATTAAATTGGTAATTTTTTTCATAAAACTGATTAAAAACATCATTTAACTAAATTTAATACTTGATATAATTTATCCTATGCGTATAATTTAATTAAAATATATTAATATTGTAAAAAAAATTATTTTATCATTAAATCATGAATTACATATTATGAATGTTATTATTATTATTTTACAACAATTACTTTAAAAAATATACCAACCATAATTTTTAATTAATGGACCGTGTATATACAACTTAAACTTTACAAATATATTATTTTGGTTAAAAAATACAATTTTAGATTAAAATTTATTTACATTACATAGTTTTAAGATTAATTTTTTATTAAAATTATAATTTTTTTAATTAATATTAAATAAATTATATATATATATAAAAAATAATTTAATATCTAATATGTAATTCAACGATAAATAACAATTATTGTACTAGTAGCTTTAATTATAAAAAGTTTCAATTAATATTAAATATTATATATATATATATATATATAATAGTTTGATATATAATATATAAATAAACGATATAGAACAACTATTGTACCAAATACTAGCAGCCCTGCTCGTATGTAACACGTTTTTTTTATTTAGAAAATTGTTGAATTTTTAAATTTTTTTATAAAAAACGATGACTTATATTAAAATTTAAATACTAACATATCTATTAAACAAATATTTAACATAAATATTATAAGTTGGTAAATAATTTAAAAATATAATAATGAAAGTATAAACATAACAATTTATAAATTATACAGAAAAGATAATAATACAAATATAAAAATTAAAAATTTATAAATTATTAACACAACATAATAATCAAATATGGCAATAAATAGGATAAAATAATAATAACATGATAAATATTTAAGTTATATAAAAAATAAATATAAATATAATAAATTTATATGTCAATAAAAAAATAATAATAAAAGTAAAAATTTCAAATTTCAAAAAATTATTAACACAATATAATATTAAGATATAATAAAAAAATAACAATAACATGGTAAATAGTTGAGTTATATTAAATAAATATATATATATATAATAATAATAATAAAAGTGTTTTAAAATTATTTAAAAAATAGTTAAAATTTGTTAAATATAATGAAACTTGTATCTATTTATATAAGAAGAAAAGTTAAGAATATTACCTTTATTAAAATTATAAAAATTACAAAATTATGGCATCATTCAAACATAGCTAATAAAATTAATTGTGTCTAATTTGAGTTTAAATTATTTAAACTCTCATTATAACTATGTTGGTAACTGGAATTTCTTGTTAATAAAAAATAATAATTAAGACGTAAACAAATGATAATAAAAAAAAATGTAAATGTTAAATATGAAAAATAAACTAATGTTTAAATAGTACCGATTTATTATTTCTCTGGTATTTACTAATAATTTTGTGATATTGAAAATCAAATAGTATTGGTGTTGTAGAGAAGGACCATACATAAATTTAACATAAAATTCATCTAACATTTATTTCATTTCGATGTTGGTAGATGGAAATGACCTTGGTTTTTGAGGATAAGTGATTTTTTTGTGTTTGAGGTTAAAGACATGGATAAGTGATTATGAAGAGATATACTTAATCATAGAGATAAAAGGAAAATATTCTTATTGAAAAAACATATATATATATATATACACATATTAAGTATATGAACAACATTTGAAAAATAGAATGCCATACATGTATAGTTATAGTTATATAGAATAAAACCCGTGACTTGATTTGGTGCTTCTGCTGAATTGCATTTGATGTAAGTATAGTAGTTGCGGGATATAAGTGATAATATATTATGGTTTTACAATGTGGTAAGTTAATGGGCTGTTGCAGTTAAGAGATGATGTTAACAGGCTTGAATAACTATATATGGTGGTTTTGAAAACCAAAAATATGCGGACTTCATCCCTTGTAATGAGCTTAGCTTTAACTTTTAACTCTACCTTGTTTTATGTTGCAAGTGAAATTCTTGTCAACTATGATTGGAATGATGAACCTTGAATGTGTCGTTTTTCCACTTGGCAATAATAGTGCAACAATTCCACTTGAAGCTACTGTAAGACCAATTTCTCCTTTTAATCTAATTGTAGCGAAGATAGATTTCCATATATGTTTTTTCAATATCTCTATAACCACACAAGAAAAAAAATTCTACCTTGAGTAATGAAATCTGCATCCATTACTTTTTTGTAAAATGATGTATTACTCTTTCATCATTATTGATAAACATCTTTCATGGTCTTTGGTTAATTGTTCCTTATCATACTAAAACTCATCAAATATAAGTCTATTATTGCAATGAGATATGATAGAGGTATTAGCCTGAGACATTATTATGTAGTCAAATAAGATTTTGTTGTTATTTTGCAATAGTTTATTGATCCCATACAATGTCAATTTTTTAAAATTTTCTTATGTGAGATACAAATATGTCCAGATGTAAAGATAATTATGTATATGTTAATCAATAATAGATGATAATGAAAAAAGAATCAGCATAAGAAGACTATGAAATTTACTATGTTGCAATTAATGTCTTAGGGTGTGCAGTATATCATTACTTAGATGTGTCCATGTATTCTGCTATACAAATTCAAGCTTCTCGAGCTAATTAGACAAAAGTAATATAACAAATAATTTTCTCAAAATATGTTGTTCTCCACTGACTCGCTTGCTTGATAACATCTATATATTCTTTATCATCATCCAACAAACTTAATGAGTAACAAGCTTGTTTGACTGTGGGGTATATTTTGTTATTCATAGTGTGCATATTAGCATATGACTAAACGATTTTAATTTTATTTAAAATAAACCTTGTGTGATACAATTCACCACTGCCAAAAGGAACAAAATAAAGTATACCAAATGAGAACCATCTTCTCTTGATTGTCCTTTCATGATCAGATTGTTTCGAAACAATTTTAGTAGGAAACTCAACATATGTTAAATATCTTCCTTCTTGAAATTTCTTGTTGACTTTCATCCACACTATGAACTTTGTTATAGAACATGATGATCGATCTACTATTTGTAACAGGCAATCATCATCCTCAAAGATAATGAAATATTTTTTAGGTAGGTAGAAAGATAGTCTTTTCATCGCTAGCTCATGAAAATGGATGCCAAATGCCAATTCCTTCGAACTGCTTCAAATGATGAAAAATATCTACACTCATAATATAACTTAATCTCTTTAACCGTATTATCATTCTGGACATTCTAATTACTTTGATAAAAACTTGCTATGATGGATCATGACCCTTGTTGATATATTTAAACAAATACTTTATAGACATTGACTGATTGCACCACTCAACGTTAATGTGTGCATTATACTTTAGCAATAAATACTTATTGTATGGAAATGTATATTTGTTATCAATGAGAAATTTATCCTTTTAAATTGTTTGACCATTGTCTCGTCTTCTATAAATTGGATATCTTTCATTATCGATTTTGTACTTTTGACATATTTTTTGGGAAAGTATCTACTGCATCTTCCATTCTACATGCATGGATAATTTTTGTTTTGTGGGCCACATGGGTCGTGCATTAATAATTTCTGAATGATTTTAAACAAGGTTGGTTTATTTTTGTAATCAAGTATTTCAGTATTGATTATCTTATCTATATCATCATCTGTGACATACTTGTTTGCTAAATGGAGGAAGCATGGGAAAGCCTCATTTTTGGAATTCAATAGTGTAAATGATTGGTTCAATGTAAAATGAAATCTTATCATATTAAAGATGAAAACAAAGTTTGCATGCATAACTTGAATTCACTCAACAATTTAAGAGGATGAAGCAATCATGGAAACAAAATTGTGAATACCTCTATTTTTTATCCTATTTTCTTTTACAAAATTTATAGAAATAAAAATAAAAAAACAAAAAACAACAAATGGATACAAAAATGGCAAGGCAAAAGCAAAATGGCAAGGAACAAACAGGTGACAAGAAGGAATGGTTGAGCAACAATAGACATAAGTAACAGAAGGAAAATTTTTTAAAGCCTTAATCTGAATTTAAAAAGGAAGAGTAAACCACAAATGCAAAATAAAATAAGGAAGTAGTTACAGAGCTTAGATTACCAGAAAAGGTAGGTGCAAATGCAATGAAAAAATGCTCCTTTTTGTTGAGCAAAATTGATAATTCGTTAGCTATGATATATAACCTTAAATTTTTTTGAAGGGGTTGTTTTTGGAAGGTTATTTCACTCTAAAAAGAAATTGATCTCTCTGCTAACTAGGATCCTTTCTCTGAATACAATTAACACACGTCAAGTGAGTTCATGACTCATGTTATTATCATTACTCATTGATCTCTACTGTTATCTTAATAGTTCAGTAATGACTTCCATCAACTTAAAGTATTTAAGAGTTAGTGGAAACGCAAAATTGATTGATCTTATTTAAATCAAAATGGGTTGAGCATATTAGAGTTAGGTAAATCTCATAGGTTTTAACCTTAAGAATAAGAACAAAATCCCGCTTTTTACCTAGAAACTTGTTGGCATTCACCCATACTCCTCTGGGACCATTGCGGAAACCATTCCTACCACTGTGAGCTTCACCCACGCCGCAAACTCTAATCCTCTTCTCTCTTTGTTGTCAAAGTCATTGCACCATCCTTCGACTTTTAACTAGTTACGGCAATGACTTTCTTCCTTTCCCCTCCCTCGCTCCTCAAACCCGACGACGGCGACTCTCGCTTCCTAAGCCTAAACAACACCTATCCTAATTCCCCTTTTCTCCTCAGCCCCTCTCAAACCCTAAACCTAATAAGACTAAATTAGGAGAAGATGAATTTTCCTATTTTATTGGAGTAGCGTTCAAACTTCATTAAGGAGAAAAAATGGTTTTCAACTTATAATTGGTATGGACACAACTTTCAGTTAATTTTTAAATAAAACTAGGAAATATCTAAACTTAAACATAAGCTTAGTTTTATGGTTGATAGGACTATGCCTCTATAGGGACTTGCATTCGAATTTGCATGTAAAGGCAAAGTCTTTGTTTTTTTATTTCTTCATATTTGAGACCAAATGTATTAATTGAAGTGGGCCCATGATCTTTCCAAAAAAAAATGAGTTGGGCAACTAAAGCAGATCCATGATCTCGCAAACAAAAAAAAAAACGAGTTGGGCTCAGAATTCTTTAGACAAAAATGAGCCATAGTACAAAAAAAACTAAAACAAGTAGGCTAATTTAAGAAAATAAAAAATTCTTAATTTTTTTCTCTCTATTCTTAATATTTTTGTAGAATAAGAAAAATTATAAAACAAAATTCTTAACATAAATTTTGTCTAATATTTTCGTAGAACAGATTTACAATAAAAATATTAAAAATTTATTATACATTTTAAACTAGAAATGATAAAATAAAAATTTTCTTGATATGATTTTCGTTCAAATTTGAAATATATAATAAATTTTTAAAAAATTATTGTTATCATTAAATCTTAAAATAAAAGATGGAAATATTAAACTTTATGTATCATATATAAAAATTATAGAATAAATTTTGAATAATTTATTGTTATTATTAAATTTTAAATTAAGAATTATAATAATAATATGTCTAAGAAAATGATTTATTTATTTATTTTTTCATCTTATATATATATATATAAAATTATTTTAGTTTAAATATTGAAATTTTAAATCTCATGTAACAAACTTTTATTACCTATGTATAGATTAGTCTATCTTACCGTGTTTGAAAAGTTGCATGAATTTAAGTGCACGCTATGTTTGTCTTAAACTTTATGCATAAGTGGGTTCATAATGTGATTATTATTTTTTTGTTTTTTTGAAAATAAATTAAGGTTAAATCTATCGTTCTTTATAATTAATTTTAATATTTCAATTATAAATCTAATGAAATGAACTTTAAACACGTATGTATGGATTACTCTGTCTTATTGTATTTGAAGAGTTGTGTAGGTTTAAGTACAACTGACGTTTGTCTTAAACCTCGTGCATATATGAGTTAAGAATATTATAAAAAAATTTCTAAATAAATTCTTTAAATTTATTGATTTAATATTTAAATAAATTTTTTTATTTAAATACTTTATTTCTAAAAATTTCACACAATAAACTTTAGATGCATATCTGTAGGTCATTCTATCTTATCACGATTAAAGAATTGTATGAGTTTAAGTGCAACCTACGTTTGTTTTAAACCTTGTGTATATATGGATTTGGAAAAATTAAACATGAATATTCTCAAAAAAAATTCTTCTGCAAAACTTTATTTTTTTAATTTTAAATTTGAATGTTTCTTAAAGGCATCAACAATTTATTACGAATCATTAACTATAGAACTATGTTGCCTTAAGTTTCTCATCGCATCCGAGAATACGTAGGAGCAGGATCTAGATTTCTGTTAAGCTATTTTGCGTACATATTTAATTTATTTTTTCTCACGTGTAAATAAATATTTTTTAGTATTACTTATTCATCTTGTTTTAATTGTCTAAACTTTATATTTACTTCTTCATAATTTAGTTGTATGCTTGGACTTTATCATTTATTTAAATTTAAGATCAATTAGTTGCACAATTTAGTAAAAGGTACAGTTATTTTGGATGAATGAGTAAGATGTTAATATCTTTCTTATTCGTAATCAATTATCAGACTTAGAATCTTCTTCAAAGGGTTTTTTTCATCATTTTTCCCTCTTAAAATAAATTAAAATTTTGGTAGCAACTTCATTTTTCTTGAAAATAATTTCTTCTTCTAAAATATTTTCGTTCGTTGTTCGTCGTGACCCCGGTTATGACAAGAATATATAATAGTGTACTTGATACAACTTTTCCAAAAACATTTTCTTGCTTTATTTTCATAATAAGGTGATCAAGCTTTATCTAAAAGACATGACAAAGCAAGTTTGGTTTATCATTTACCCTCAACCCAAGATGCTTAAATTGCCTCAGAATTTATGGCCATCTCTGATTGCACATACAGGTAATAAATAAGTCTGGATAACTTGTCCATCTGCATATAGCCTTGAAATCTTGATAATTTTGGAACATGTACTCAACACAATTCTTCTACCTAATTTGGATGGATTATTTTCTTCTTTTAGAATAGCCTCTGCAATTCCATTGTACAATTTCGCCCTAAACTTTTTTTGATGAGTTCTAATATATGAAAGATGTGAAGATTCTATCATAATGTAAGTGTCAACCAAAAACTGTTGAAAGAGTTTTCTTGAAATAAATAGGATAACACTCTCATTATTTCTTTATTGGAGCCTAAATGAACTAAAGTCTCTCATAAACATTGCCTTTCTACCTTGTCATTGTTTTGTAGTGTTGAGATCAAGTTGGTTTATTGTTGATGTATAATTGCTAATTGGAATACCTTCAGAATAACCATCTTCACCTCAAGGGAAGAGAAGTGGATACTAAATAGGAAGATATGTAGTATTCAACATTGATAAACGTTTAAGGAAATGTGTTTATGTCTCAACTATTACATCTTTGTCTATTTTGGATGAATCAAAATCACCAACAATAAACGTTCCACCCTTACATGTTGTTGGCAGATTGTATCTTCTGTCATCCTAATCCTTTTTACCTATTGTTCTCAATTTCAAGTTTGGAATCCTGCATCCATGTAATCCTCAGACATGTCTTTTAAATCTTTTATGATGGATGAACTTGTTGAAATGTCATCATTCTTCACGCTACATGAGAATATAAAGAAAATATGGCATTAATTAATTTAATGGTTCTCAATTATGTAATCAAATTCTAGAACTAATGAATAGAAGGTAAAATTAGTACAAGCTAACCTTACACTTGATATTTTATTTACCACTTTATTGTTTATATCATAAATGTATAGTTGTGAAAATTTTGGTGCATCCTTTAGCAAAGATAGTAAGATTTCTATTCAGTGATAATTTCCTCCATACAATACAAACATGAAAAGATCATTTCTATCATTTACTACTTAATCAATAGTTCCACCCATTGATGTGAAGAAAAGTATCATGTTGAATGACCTAATATTTTGAATGAAAAACTTGTTTTGATTATCATGGCTTCACAACAAGCTTAACAAAATGAATGAAGGATTTTTGAGGTATGGTAATTTTACTTTTCTTTGTCTACAAAATATTCTAAACTTTGGGTTAGCAATATTGTACCTTCCTGTAACTATTTAGAATACCACAATAAAGTATGATAATATTGTCACTCATGTGTTTGGTCACTGATGTTCCAATAATTTCTTACAATTTAGTTATGTGTCACCATATTTAATTAGTTGAGTCAGAATAGAATATGAGTATGGAAACGAAACATAGTCACTTAATTGTATGCTTAACTATCTGGAATCAAGTTAGATAGGCATCAACATATGACATGATTCAATATTTACATCTATATTTGTTTCTATCATCAATTCTGAAATAAGGTACATTACTTCTTAACCATGATGTTAATATATATGTTTCCAGTCATTAACCATGGTAAACGTAATTGTTCTTAAACTTTACCTTTACTATTTGTACTAAGATCATCATTCCTTTCTTCATCAATGTATGCTTGTAGTTTTATCTGAGGTGATTGAATATCATCTCATAGATTAATGAGAAATTTGAATACATGTCAAATTTAAGTTAATTTCCTATGTCTTTTTATGAACAAATCATTGATTGCATTCAATGTATGAAAGATCAAATATCTTATGATAAATATGTATAATATTAAGTAATAGACAAAACCATATTAAACTTACTATTACAAATATTTGTTGAGGGAGAGTCATCATTTCTTTATCAAAATATACTTGTAGTGTTATCTAAGGTGGTTGAATATCATCTCATAAATTGGTGAGGGATTTGAATACATGTTCAACTGGAGTTAATTACCTGTGTTTTGTTTAGGGACAAATCATTGATTGCATTAGGTGTATTTTTTAGGGACAAATCATTGATTGCATTAGATGTATGAAAGATTAAATATCTTATAACAGATATGTATAATATTAAGTAATAGACAAAGCCATATTAAAATTACTATTACAAATATGTATAAGGGAGAGTTATGATACATCATTTTCTTTGAAGAAATATTAAATGTCATGATTAAGTATTTATATCCATACTTATTTCTATAATCAATTTTAAAACAATATACTTTAATTGTTAACCATGATGTTTATATATATATATATATATATATATATATATTTTATCATTGTTAATAATTATTTACATTCAATTAAATAAATTTTTATGATAAAAAAATATTTTTTCTAAAAATTATCTCCATCATTTTTATTAAAATCATCCTTCCTTTCAAAATCAAAATCAATGCATGCTTGTATTCTACATTTAAATGATTGAGAATCATTTGATAGATTGATGAAGAATTTAAATACATATTTATCTGAAATTAATTGTATATAAATTTTTATTGATAAATTATGAACTATTTTAAGGTCAAATATTTTATGATACATATTTATACTATTAAGTGATTGAATGTTAAAAGTAATATGATGATTTATTTAAAATTTATTTTTTTACTTGTGAATCTTGTTAATAAATGTTTTTAAAAATAGGAATTAAATTGTATTAAATACATTAAATATTTTATTTAAATACTAAACATTGAATAAAATTATATTTTATATTTTAATAAATGTTTTTAAATTAAAAATTTATTTTTATTTAGTTAAATACTGACTTTGCTATTGTTTGGTTTTCTACGGTAAAAATATTTTTAAAATTTGAGGAATTGCGCTGGAAAGTTACCATTTGATATTTAGATAGTTGCATTTTTTTAATTTATTATTTTCAGTTTTAATTAAAAAAGTATCATTTTATTTTAGCATTTAAAATTTTCAAAATGTTATAATGAAAATAGTAAAAATGATAACATGATTTTAATTAGAGCCGGGTTTGGAGCTGAGTGATTTAAGTTTAAAAACTTTTATCTCCAAAGTAGTTTGGATTAAAATTCACGTTTTGGGGTTGAAAGGCCTCCAAACATGTTATTAGTTGACTCAAAATGTCACCAGACAAGGGAAAAGTCAAATACTTCAAGTTTGGGCTCATTTGTAAACCTACCCAATTAGTTATTTTCTTATTGGGATGTCCTTTTTTTTGCACTTTTAAAAATTAAATTTCAAAATATATTAACTTTTTCTAAAAATTTAATTCCAGAAGTTATTTATAAATTATTATTAGAAGTGATTTAAAAATAACCTTTTAAAGTGGTGTTTAATACTTTTCAAAATTAAATGTCGCAAAGTGATTTATAAATAACCTTCAAAACAAAATTTTCAGAAGGATATTATAAATATTCTAAAACTAAGTTTTAAAAAATAATAAAGAAAAAATTTGATGCGAATGGTAAAATAGGTGATGCAAAAAGTAAGAACCAATTAGATAGTGAACAAATTATTCTGGGCTGCTTATATCGTTTGTCTAGTCATATGCGTCTTACGTCCAATTTCCGCTGTTCTACCATTGACTCTTCATTAACTGCTGTTGGGCCTCGCCTTTTCTGTTTTTTTGTCGGGCCTATTGGGCCTGGTTAAGTTGCAATATTTTCTTTGGAATTAGTTTAACAATCGGGGCGAGCTTGTTCTGTCTTTAATATAATAAGGCTTTATTGCTTTTTGGTAAAATATAAAGCAGGCTTTGTTGTATTGCTAGGATGGCCAGAAGTTGGGGCCTGCTCTTCTTTTTCGCAGTTATTGTACCCCAGATCCCATGAAATTTTTTTTGCTGTAGGCCGATATCATACTTCACCGATTCCTTTTAAGATAATTTTGTTTTAATGTTGATATATCCTATTCTTTTATTCTATTTTAAAACTATCATTTTTCATATCTTATTTCCCACAATTTTATTTATATTTTATTTATTTTTATCTGTTTTAATTTTTACACATCTTATATGACATCTTTATTTATTTATAAATCTTTGTTTTTTAGCGAGAAATTTAAATATTATAATTAAATCAATTTAATAACATAATTAAATAAAATCATAATAACTTAAAAACATGATTAAATTAAATTTTAATGATATAAAAATTATTTTTATAATTTTAAATCTTTATCAATAAACATTAAATATTTTATTAAAATAAATAATATAATAATGAAAATAAATAACATAATATTAAAAAAATAATACGAAGGAGTAATATTATATAACAATGAAAAGTAAAAATAACTCTAAATAATATTATTGTAAGAAAATAAAAAATTATTAAGTTTATAAAAATAAATATATAAATAAAAAAATTATGATTTAATATTAAGGATAAAAATAAAAAAAATTGATTAGGAGTTAAAATTTTAAACACTATACCTAAAATATTTTCTAAAAATATTAATAAAGATTCAAAAATTTTATAGTTACTCAAATAATTATTATCTTAATAAACTTTGTAGATAATAATTTTAAGTTTTTAAAAAGCGGAAATGTTTTTCCAAATCCACTCTTAGGCTATCTGACCTGAATTCTTGTCATTACGAAAAAAAAAATGCTCTGTATGATGGTTAGATACTCAATTTACCTTTGTTGATATAAGCTTTTTATAACAAAAATTAAACTGAAAATATAACTATTGTGATTGATTCCCGTTTATGCCTTTTTTTTTTTCGAATATCTTCGCTGCTTGAGCATTACTATTCAGCATCACACTTGCAAGGCCAGTCAGTCCTTTTTTGAGGGGTTGATGGAATCCCAAGTTCAATTACTCGACCTCCCTAAATAGCAACATATAATATTGTTCTTGAATTTAAATTAATAAAATCAAGGCAACATCTGTGTTTTCACCGATCATGAGAGATGAAATATATATAGAGATAAAGGTAGAGATGATAGTAAGTCAAGCCGAGTTAGTGTTTGAGTTGAAGGTAAGAATGATAGTAGCTCGAGTCGAATTAGACTTTGAGTGTTTAAGTATGACCTTATTTAAAAATTTTGAAGTTTGAGCCTGGACCTGCTATCTATTCAAATTCTTTTTATCAAGGTCTGACCTGATTTAAAACTTACATTAAAAAAAGGTTAATAAATAAACTTAAAATATATATAAATAATTAATTAAAAAAGTTTAAACTTAAAACCTATAAGATAAAAAAACCATTAAATAAACCTAAATTTTTATGTAAAAAAATTTTTTAACAAGCTTCAATCAATCTCTTTACTAAACAAGTTGAATCTAACTAAGTAAACGATAGGCTCATATCGGATGTGCTTATTCCCTTTCATCCAAAAAGACAATTGCATTCGAATACATACCAACATGAACAGAATAGAGATATCTTATAGTCCGCACAATACGGAAATTAAATTGTAGAGATTGAAGTAGAAAAGAGATCAACTTGTGTTCGTATTTACATCCGTGTTCAAATTCTTTGTTTACATTTCATCTGTGAATTGCAAAGAAGTCAGAAATGTTATGCATTTTCTCCATATATATGCCTGTCCATTTTCTTCTCTGGAGCCCACAAGATAAAGTCACGCACGAAATGGGGATGACCTTGTTGTTTTGTGATTTGTGATCATCATTTTTACGCTAACCACAAACAAAAAAGAAAGACTAGATAGCTCCCGAGATAAGAACGGGTTACTAATGATAAACTTATCGTTCTCCTTGCAAATTAAATATTGTAAACAAATTTAATAAAATTTATATTTGAATTTAAAATATTTAATATAATAGAAATTAATTAAAATAATGTATTTTTTATGATATATTAAAAATATTTTTTTTTATTTAAATGTATATATCAAGAACATAATTTTTTTTATTATACTTCTTATTTTGATAGAATTGTGAGTAATAAGAGGATACAGATACAAATGAAGATTCTACCTTCTTATATAAAATACATGTAACTTAATTTTCCTCTATCACAGATATTAAGTCTAACCTATACAAAATTCTTAACACACACTTGTCAAGAGTTTAAGCTTAATAAATATATATATATATATATATATATATATATATATTATTTTTTAAAATCTATAAATGAATAACTTATAATTAATTATATGGACTCAAAGAAAAAAAATTTAAATTATTTGTTCAATATGTTTTTATAAAATCAAAATCACCAATTAATAAAATTAAAATTAAAATAAAAATTTTAACATTCTTTTCCTTGAATAATATTAATTAGATTTTATTTTATTTTGAAAGCAACTCTCAAGGTCAAATAACTCCGGCCACAAAAATAACTTGTACATGGTCATCACAAAAAATATGATCATTTCAGTCAACAAAATCATTATTTAAAAGTCAATAACAAAGTTAAATTATTATAAGTTTAGTTTACCAATAATCACATAACCAACAATCTTATTGTCTTGATTATACCAGAGAGTGTCCAAGTGTAGGAATACATTATAGCATAATTATGATCCACTTTATGTTATTGTATATGAAACTTACATTGTGTCTTTCCAAAAAAACACAACCAATCTCTCAAAGAGATTATAAACCATGTTTTCTTTGAAACATTATTCCTATAAGGAATAAAAACATATCAAGATAATCATAGTATAAAAAATTACACATCAATAATAATGTTGATAATAATATGAAACATCAACATGTGTATCAAGACAATTACATAGGTCTAATATAATAAAGGTAAATATGAAATATTAATAAGGACAACTCTCACTAACCAAATACATTAAAAGACTTTACAATACTCATATTCTTAACATGTTTAATAAGCATTATGAACTAGGGGTCAACAAGCATCTTCTTAGTGAAACTATGCGCAACAAGAATCTATTTATTTTTAACCGTATCTCTAATAACTAAGAACTTAATTTTAATATGCTTTAAAGTTATAGTGATTCTATTATTTTTGATTAAAAAGATCACAGATATGTTATCACAATAAATGTTCAATGGTTTAGAAAAAGTCTATAATTCTCAAAGTAAAAATAAATTTTTCCAAACACATATCATATGATATAATCCTATAACAAGTAATAAACTCGGCACATGATGGAGGAAACTGTCAAACCTCTATCCACTATGACTATATATCAATAAATAGATTTCTCATCATTTATACTTCTAACAAAATATAAATAAAAGAATCCAACAACCTCTAGGTTGTTAACCTTCTTATAAACAAACATGTATTCGTTTGTCTTTTGCAAATATATCATGACCTTCTTAATAACAATCCAATTAGCATGTCTTGGATTTGATAGGAACTTGTCAAGTATACTAGCAAAAAAAGTTAAATCGAATCAATTCATACCTGTGCATACATCAAACTTCCTACTGCATTGACATAAAAAAATTATCTGTGGAGTTTATTTCAATATTATTATTATGATGTTGATCCTTGCATAACTTATCATCTTCAGAAATATAAGCATAATTGAGTTTATAAATTTCCAAATTGAATCATTTCGAACTCACTCAATATAGCTCCTTTTCTTTTATATACCCAAAAATTTACAAAACTTGTCTCTATAATTTTTTATTCTTATAACAAATTATATTTTTCTAAGGTATTTCATGTCAAAATAAATTGGAAACATATTCTTAGGTTTAATGAAGAAATCACAATTATTAGTGACAAGTAAGATGTCATCTACATAAAGAACAAGGATAACAAAATTTACTCCCACAAAACTTAAGACATATGCACTAATCTATCTTATTTTTCATAAATTTTATGAATGTAGCTAACCTATCAAATTTAAGGTACCACTTCTAGAAAGTCTCTTTTAAACCATAAATTGATTTCTTCAATTTACACACTAGATGATTTTTGTTAGTCTTTATGAGACCTTATAGATGCTATATATAAATCTCTTCCTAAATATCTCTATTCAAATAATTCATCTTTACATCCATATAATAGAATTCAAGATCTTAATGTTTCATTAGCACTTTAATAATCCTAAAGGAATCTTTTAAGAAAATTACAGAAAAATTTTCTTTATACTTAAACTCTTACTTTGAATAAATCATTTTTTATCTAATATTACTTTGAAATGCTCTACATTTTTTTTAGATTTTTTTAGTTTTGAATATCCATTTACATCCAATGATATCAAAAATAAACTTCCCCCAACTTCCGCACATCATTGTGATCTATAAATAATATTTTATCTTTCATACTCTATATTCATTTGTCAGATAAGACGCTAGAAATTGTCTTCACATATTTCTATGGATTTGACATATAACTAATGTTGAATTCCAACTCTCAAAGGAAAATAATTTGTTTCCTCTCTCTGATTTTTTGTGACCATCAAGAAAATAAGTCCCAGCTTGTTATTCTAGAGGTGATATATCTTCTAGAACTTGTTGTTATGGTTTCTTAGACACCTTATAAACTAGTTGATAAATAGTCTATTTTGCTACATAAGAATTGAAATAATAAGATCCTTTTTTCTCTAGTTCCTCTCATCATCACTAAAAATGTTAGAATTTCTCATGTCATCTTTTATAAATTTAACAATAATAGTTTCAACTATTTTTATTCTACAAGTAGAGCAGGGTATATAGGTCAAAGTTTGCAGGCTGGTCTGCAAACCCATAGGTTAGGTGAGTTGTGGGCCAATGCATTTATTGACCCATCTAAATATAGGTTTTTTAACCCATCCTATTTAACTTGAAAGTTAAGTGGGATAGGCTCATGCGTTAACAAGCTAGTTTGCGAGCTAAATTTTCTTTTTTTAAAAAAATATAATTTTTTTATTTTTTATAAATATTTTTAATCATTTTAATAATTAAGTAAGTTAAGCATACTAATCTGCTAACCTGTAGACCAAAATGGGCCGAACGTGAGCCACAACTTTTCTTAGCCCGTTTATTTTGTGGGCCATCATGGCCTGCCCCATTTATAGTGAGCCTACGCAGACCAAGCTTATACGGATCAAATTGGCTACTTTACTTGGCTCTATGTATATGTAGGATAATGGAACTTATATTCTCTTTACAATATATATAATTATTTTAAAAGTTTTTCCCAAAAAGTTGATCCAACTAAACTATATAAACTCATCATAATTAACATTTACAGTGCTATAATTATTCTTTACTCTTTATAATTAGCCCAAAACTCTTTACCTCTTATAATTATTCTCATTCAAAAATTTAATATTCAAAAGTTTAATATTATTTACAGTGTTATTCATGGAAAGTTTAACCAGATATAAAAATAATAGTAGAAGCATTAACAACATAGATAATGAATAAAATAATAATTTATAAAATTTAAAATTTAACATATATAATATAAATTATTCTATGGTTAGAGATTATATCATATAAAATAACAGTTGCAAAAAGTTAACATTTGTGAGTAGAAAAATTTTACTCTCAATATCATCGTCAATTTAATATGTTATAACAAATCAATCAATGAGTTAATCTCTTTGTGTGAGTTAAAATAAAAATCAATTCAAGTAACATAGC
Organism: Canavalia gladiata; assembly: GCA_037954105.1. NCBI lineage: Eukaryota > Viridiplantae > Streptophyta > Magnoliopsida > Fabales > Fabaceae > Canavalia > Canavalia gladiata. Next base: position 13,678,104 of record CM075667.1, on the reverse strand, counting down.
ATCTCAATACTTAACATTTAGAAGAAACTCTATTAATTTATTAAATGACTCATTGTGGTTGTGTATAGTCACTAAATCAATTGAAATCTTAACATTAATAAACAATTGTCCAAAAAAATTTCATCATTTCACTCTAATTTTCTAAACACATACAAGAATATAAAAATTTATATATTTTAACATACAAAGCATATGAGACTATCCTTTATACGTATAAATTATTGTGATGTATACAATGAATCCAATAAAGAAATGTCACATATAATCTCTCTTTTTTTTATTTTAACAACAAAATAAATCTTAAATCTATTTTGTTTAGGGTAAAAAATATTATTTTCGAATTCCTAAATTTTAACCGATTTAAAAAAATTTATAAATTAAAAATTTAAGATTCTAAATATAGTATAACCTTTCTATGATACCACATGTAACCAAATTTATTAGGATTTATACTAGAATTTAAAACACCTAAAGTAAGAGAAATTAATAGGAACTACGTTCCTATTGAAGATGCATTAAAAATATTATCTTTCTTTGTGTTTAAATATACACATCAAGAACAGAGTCTTCTACTCACACTCTTTATTAAAATTCTCATTTTGATGGAACTATGAATAGTTAGAGTGTTGATGAACTGCGAGTGCATGATTCTATTGCATAATAAGAAGTTAATGTATCCCTAGGGATTGCGTTATTGAATACCAAAAATTTACAGTGTAATTCTCTAAACTAAGCAGTTTAATTTTGAGGAAATTAGATCATAAATTCAAATAGATAGATTGATTTCGAAAAGTAAGGTAAGCAAGATGAGAATACTCTTATGATTTAGGTTTATTGTAATTTATGGTTGACATAATAAGGTTCTCTATTTCTATTAATTTCCATGTCTTGAAGGTAAATCATCATATTTTAATTATCGGTTCCTTTCAGAATCACAACGACGTGCCTAATAAAAATAAACCTTACTTTTGTGGTATTTGTATTCAATTAAACTCATTAAATTGTGTGATGATTTAGTTTAGTTCCTCGAGGGATTAAAATCCTAAGTCCAATTTCTAAAGATCCAATATTAGAATTCACCTCTTAGTTCTTCTCTACTATTTAAAATCAAGGAAAATTATTTCTAAAACTCAAGCAAACATTTCACACAATTAGAAATTGAATCAAGAATATATGAATCTTAATTTAAATAGAAATTAAATATTAAAGCATGATCTCAATCCATAAATAACAACCATACTCAAATTGTAAGACAAGAAAATTAGCCAATCATAATTTAATAAAAATATAATATACCATTCATCATGAATTAGGAAATTAAAAAAAAATAGATATGAGAAGAAATCAAGATGGAAGAGCAATCTTGAATCCTTCTTAAGTCATTCTATCTCCAATAATCTTCCTCTTTAATCTTGTTCTCAAGATATTTTGCCTCTTCTATGTCTTATTCAGCCTTCAGCCTTCCTTTCCTCTTTGTAGTCTTTCTTCTGTTTAGAAAGAAGAAAAACAGGATTTTACTTTTTTTTCCAAAACCACGATCGTGGTAGCAACCACAAACAACCCATGATTTTTTTTAGAAAGGAAATTTTTAACACTTTTGGAGAACCACAACTGTGGTGGCTAACATGAGCAACCTAACCTATGGTTATCTTTAAAGGTTCCATAATGCTTTCTTTTTTCACTTAACCATGATCATGGTTATAACCACTGGTTGTCAATGGTTCTTTCTATCCTTATAACTTTGAAATCACTAATTTTTCTTCTCTTTTGTTATGTATTATGCCCTCAAATTCTTTATTTTGGCTTTTCTATCAAATATAAAATCAAAGCAGTAATATATTTTAAAACAAAAAAATAAAGATAAAAATATAAAAGATGGAAATTTAAATAAAAATAAAAAGAAAAATTAATGCATCTAATGCATGCATCAATATGTATAGAAACGAATAAGGATCCTGACTATAAAAAATACATGTAACCTAATTTTTCTCCATCATAAATATTAGGTTCATCCTATACAAAATTTTCAGCATACTTTTTTAACTCGGTTTAAGCCCAACAAATACATATACATAATGTTTTTCAAAACATATAAATAGATCATTTATAATTAATTATATAAATTTATAAAAAAAATATTAGATTAGCCTTTCAATCTATTTTTATAAAATAAAAATCATCAATTAATAAAAATCTTAAATTATAATAAAATTTTCAATAATAATAATAATAATAATAATAATAATAATAATTATTATTATTATTATTATTATATATAATGTAATAGATTTTATGTTATTATTTTGAAATAGATATGTCAACCAGTCGAGATTTCATTAATTTAGATTATATTATTTTTTTTAAAAGTAAAAAAATATTTAGATATTGATTTAAAAAAAAATAATTAAAATCTAATTTCATCAAATTTGTCTAAATTTGTAAATTTTTATAAGTTAGTATAATTTTTTTTATTTGAAATTAAACTAATGTATATGTATATAAAAGATATATTTAATGAGAATATATTTTCATACTAGTATAAAAAGTTTAACTATACAATTATTTATTTTATTATTATCGATTATAATAAATGGTTACATCTAATATTTTTATTATTTTTATAAAAAATTAAAATTATAACAAAGAAAAATAAGAAAATAGCTTATAAAGAATAGATTCAAAAAATAAATAAAATTTTTAAAAAATAATATTTTTAAATATTTACATTTTTAAAAATAAATAAAAAATAGAAATATAATTATTTTTTATATATTTTTCATATCTATTTCGAAGATCTTATTTAGTTTTTAAAATTAAGTCACTTATAGTTGTACAAGATTGTAATTAAGCATTATTCTTATTTGATAATTAAGACTAGAGTACTGCACCCACTTTCTTTTGCTAAGAAAATAGTTCCAGATAGTTTGAATTTCACAAAAATTTCTTGTTTTCAAGATTGGTAACTTCTAAGTCATTCTGGCTAAAGGATGGAATGAATTGCAGAAATCAAATCAGCACGATACGATGAACAAACAATATGACGCATCAATGATATGTATTAATTTTTATGCATTATAATGATAGAATGTATTTACGATATTTATATTGATGATTTAATGCTTATTAGTTTTAAAATGTGTTAACAAGACAACCATAATAACTATTGTTAGTATACGATATATTTTATAGTAAAATCAAACCGCATGAAATAAAAATATCATACCATTATTTATTTCGTGAAATCAACCAACATTATTGTTTCCCTAATTATTTCTAAAGTGATTGGTAAGAAGATAATAATAATTAGTTAGCAAAAATCAAATCATTATGTTATATTATATATTTTAATATTTAAAAAAAATATTACAAAAATATAAAAAATGTTATTTATTAATTTTAATAATATTTTAAAAAATATTATATTTTATTTATGTCATAAAATATTATTAATAATATTTAAAAATATTAAAAGATAAAAAATATTATCTATTAATTTTAGTAATAATTTTAAAAAATATTATATTTAATATATATCGTAAAAAATATAATATATAATAGTGAATACATTGTATTTGTATATTTTTTTAAATTAAATATAAATTTTAAAACATAATAAAATATTAATTTTAAATTAAAATAGAAATGAAAATTTTAACTAAAATACAATTGAATAGGTTAAATTTTAAAAGAATTATAATGATATATATTAATTTGTATGGATTATAATGATAAATATATTTACAATATTTATATTTATATTGATGATTTAATTATTATTAGTTTTAAAATTTGTTAATAATAATAAATTTTTTCGTTACTATATGATATATTTTATAGTAAAATCAAATCGTAAGAAATAAAAATATTATAGCATTATTTATTTATGGTTGAATCAACCAAAGATTAAATTTTCTTTATTATTTCTAAAGTGATTAAATGGTAAGAAGATAGTGATTAGTGAATAAATAGTTAGAAAAAATCAAATGCATTGTATGTGTATTTTTTAATTTAAATATTATTTTAAAAATATAGTAAAATATTAATTTTAAATTAAAATAGGTTTGACAAAATTAATTAAAATATAATTAAGTAGGTTAAATTTTGGGATAAATTAAATTTTACAATAATTATAATAATATGTATTAATTTTTATGCATTATAATGATAGAATATATTTATAATATTTTTAAAATAATCAAAATATAATTGAATAGAAATGATGCATCAATGTAATATATTAATTTTTATGCATTATAATGATAAAATATATTTTTAAAATTTATATTGATGATTTAATTTTTATTAGTTTTAGAATATGTTAAAAGATAAATTTAATAAATATATATATATATATATATATATATATATTTGTTAGTATATGATATATTTTATAGTAAAATCAAATCATATGAAATAAAAATATCATACCATTATTTATGGTACGGTAGAATTAACCAAATATTATTATTTCCTTAATTATTTCTAAAGTGATTAATTGGTAAGAATATGGTGAATAACTAGTTAGAAAAAATTAAGTGCATTGTATATGTATTTTTTTAATTTAACTATAATTTTAAAATATAATAAAATATTAATTTTAAATTAAAATAGGAATAAAAAATTAATTAATGTTAATAATTAAAATCCAATTGAATAGATTAAAATTTGGAAAAATATATTTTAAAATAATTATAATGATATGTATTAATTTTTATGCATTACAATGATAGAATATATTCACAATATTTATATTGATGATTTAATTTTTATTAGTTTTAGAATATGTTAAAAAGACAAGCATAATAAATATAATTTTTATTAGTATATGATATATTTTAAAATCAAATCAAATCGTATGAAATTTACCATTATTTATTTTACGGTGGAATCAACCAAAAATTATTGTTTCCTTAATTATTTCTAAAATTATTAAATAGTAAGAAGATTGTGAATAACTAGTTAGCAAGAATCAAGTGCATTGTATGTATATATTTTTAATTTAATTATAATTTTAAAAATATAGTAAAACATTAATTTTAAAATAAATTAGGAATGACAAATTAATTAAAATACAATCGAATAGATTAAATTTTGAAAAAAATAATTTTAAAAAATTATAAAGATATGTATTAATTTTTATGCATTATAATGATAGAATATATTTACAATATTTATATTGATGATTTAATTTTTATTAGTTTTAGAATATGTTAACAAGACAAGTATAATAATTTTTTTTCGGTAAATATATGATATATTTTATAATAAAATCAAATCATATGAAATAAAAATATCATCCTATTATTTATTTTCCGGTGGAATTAACCAAATATTATTATTTTTTTTATTATTTTTAAAGTGATTAAATGGTAAGAAAATTGTGAATAACTAGTTAGCAAGAGTAAGTGCGTTGTATTTGAATGTGTATTTTTTAATTTAAATATAATTTTAAAAATATAGTAAAATATTAATTTTAAATGAAAATAGAAATGAAAAAATTAATAATTAAAATACAATTTTATAGGTTAAATTTAAAAAAAAAAAGAATTAATTTGCGATTATCTGTTGCATAGCTTCAAGATGGAAAAAAAATATAAAAATTAAAATAATCAAAGATCAGTTTCTAAGAAAAAAGGTTTTAACGTAAAAGAAAATATAGAAAAACATAATAATTTAAGACTTGAAAAAAAAAACGTAGAAACAAATGTTGAATAGTAGTAAAGGAATCTATCACAAGAAAAAAATAAAATAAAAATATATTTAAAATAAAGATCTAGATTTATAATATAATGTTTGATAAATTATTTTCATCTCATTTTATTTTATTCTATCAGAAACTGGTAATGTAAACCGAATGGATTGAGAACTATTTATCAAATATTTTTTTTTATTCTATCTTATTTTAAATAATTCAAATTATGTTAATTAAAATTATTTCATTTTAATTTTTTAATTTCCTTTTAATTGTTTCTGCTTTATAAAAATTTTAAAAAAATTTTAAAAAATAATTAATGATCATTTTAATTTTTATTTCACTATTTTATAATAAATTTATATTTATCAAAACTATTCATAAAAAATTATTTTAGTGATATTCAAATGGTATAACTATTCGAATAAATATAAACTTTTATCAATTTTATATATTTTTAATAATTTATTCAACTGTAAAAAATAAATTTTTTAAGAGGGTCAATATAATTTAATAAAAACCTAATTAATAAAAATATCTTGAGAAGTTCTATAAATGTAACGAAATTATTTTTTAAAAAACGGATAATTAAACAAACTAGCAAAAAGCATAATTGCCTGCTTCTATAGGCAAGTTAGCTGGAAAGATAAAAATAATTAAAAATTAAAAAATTGTGATCGTTTAATTTATGAAAATAATTTCTATTTTTGTTTATACAATTATTTTCTTACTTTTTATTTTATTTTTTATTTTTAAAATTATTTTTTTTCCATTTTTTTATAAAAAATTATGAAAATCTAAAAAAATTAAATAAATTAATAAATTTATAAGATAATAAACTAGATTTTTTTTTTCAAACCAAACGGTCGTTGTGTTAACTAAAAATTATGTTATGTAAACTTTGTTGAGCAATCTCATTAAAAATAAATATTTGATAAAATTATAGTTATTCAATTGATAAATATTTTAATCATTTTTTATTTAATAATAAAATATTTTTCTGTAATTATAATTTTAATATTTTTTTAGTTTAGCATTTTATCATTTTTGTGTTGAGGCTAAATATTTTATTAAAAATATAACAGTGTAAAATATAAATTTATTACAAAATTTTAATAAATTCAAATTTTTTAAAAATGATATGATCATAAAATTTTAATTTTAATATATTATTAATATACAAAGTTTTACATTGTTAACCAATTAAAAACTATCATGTATATGACTTTTATTGAACATTTGGCAGGAGGATTCTTTTAAATTTTCTACACTTGATGTAAATAAATATTTTCAAAAAAAATTAACCTTTTAGAAATATTTTTTAACTATATTTCTCACTAAAATATTCGCATCCAGGGATGGAAATACAAAATTCTCATTAAAAGAAAGAAAGTTGTAATTATGATCATAATAACATTTTCATAAATATTTTAAATATACTAAATATATTTACAAAATTCTGAACAACTATGATCCCTAAAAACAATTTTTAAAAATAAAAAGATTATATATCAAACATATAATTATTATAAAAATTAACTAAATCTGATTACATCATAATTTATGATTAGACGATATAGTATTTTACATTATCACTGTATTTCAAATAAATTATTCTTTATAATTAAAATATTTACGATTCTTTTAATTACATTCACCATATCATCCCAAAATAATAAGAGGTAGTTTTTAAGAAGGAACAAAAAAAAAATCTCTTAAAATATTAAAGTAAGGGTGAAAAAGCTACAAACTCAAAAGCTAATTTAAGTAGGTTTAATAAACACTATTAACTGATCAAATAAAATTGTTTGGTAAACACTTTAATTTTAATAAAAATATAATATCGATACAAAGACAGCTTAAATGATACATTGTTTATGACATATTTGTGTGGAAGTCAACAAAATTCTTAAATCTCTCTCAAGTTCATTCCATTATTTGGTCAACATTAAGAAACAAAGTTAATTAATTATTCTTTGCTCCCTTTCACATCCAAGGACGAGTATACATAACCACTGACATTAAAATTCTTTAACTTTTTTCAATGATTTTATTGTTGGCTATATCTGTCATTTTTTTTATTGTTAGTTGAACATGTGATCAGTAAATTGGAATAGTGTTGGAAACGAGTTGTCACAAGCGCGAGCTGATATGAATATTGAATAGATATGATAAATCTCTATCTAGATAGAAGAGAAAAGAAATGAAGAAATAAAAAAAAAAAAAAAGAACTTATGTGATAATAATTCTATATTAGAATGTATGATATAGGCCACCTTCGTTTATAAACAAATTTTGTGCCAGAGAGGTGCTAATGTTTGACTCTCTGTCGGAGAGTTTGATTTCTAGATTACAACTTTAATTAATCTTTGCCGAAAGCTGTATCCTTAATTTGACATAACATACAAAGGATATACGTTCGCTAGTTTTAGATCCTTACGTTAGACTATTCCTGTTCTTCTTTTTTTTTTTCCCGCTAATCAATGTTTTAATAGCATTGTTAATAATTTTTTAATTTTTAACTACTAAACCAATATCTTTCAGACATATTTTTTTTCTGTTTTTTTCTTTTGGAATAAAAGTATTATGTGACATAGTTTTTTAATATTATTTTCATTTCTTTTATTTTTCGGAGATATAAGATGAATTTAATTTTTTATTTTTACTAATATATTTTACTATAAAAATAAACAAAAAATAAAATGAAATAGTGTAGTTAAATAAATAAAGTATAAATTATAAAAATTATTTAAAAATTATAGCACTAGATATATTTTTTTATCAGTATAATTTTTCTCTCTTTAGGCATATAAATAAAAATAAAGATAGTGAATGGGGGCAAGAACTTGAGCAAGGTCCAATGAGATAATTAATGTAATTTCATTATTTTTTATAAAAAGAAACAGAAAATAAGTTATTTGTCTTAATTATAAAAAATATAAATCTATTTTAGATATATTAGTAATTGTCAATTTTTTAATACAGTTATTTTATAATCAGATTTATATTAATGAGATATTTATTTATTTTATTCATCAATTAAACCATTTAATATTAAGAGTATTTTAAAAAAATAAATTTATAACATTTTTATTAATTTCGGTTAATTAATTATTTAATTTTTTATAAATAAGATGGATAGGAAGGAGTATTTGATATCCCTTTGTTACGTATATAGTGACGTGTTAGCTTTCCTAGTTAATAGTTATGATACAAATGTCGTGCGGCGCCAGTAGTTTGAGGAGAAATTATATATAGCAAATCAATCCTTCATTTTCGATCAAGATACTTAGTTTTATGAATGAAAAAAAGGCTAAATTTCACCTTGAATAGACACATAAATACATCACTTGTGATATATATTTATATTAAGTGTCCTTTGGGGATCATTTAAGTATGTCATTTTGCAGCCAATAGGGTTCATATATTCCATTTTCACTAGTCTTGTCCTGTTTGTCAATACCTATCAATCATGCAATATATACTTTTATCTCTTATAAGCTTTGCAGTTAAAAATCACTGCTTAGGAGGGTTCACAACTCATCAAAGGACGTCAGGACATGCATTGTGTTGGTCATCCAGAAGTACGCTATTTCCATTTTTTTTATCTGTTATCATTTTTAAAAAATAATTGTTTCTTTTTAAAAAATTATTTAAGTTGTTTTATAGGATAAATACTTTTATAATATTTGGATGAATAAATTTTAGCTATAAAAAGTTTAATAAAAATAAGTATAATTTTTAACATAATATTTTTATCATATTGATCCATTTTGAATGAGATTGTTTATTCTATTAACTTGGATAAATAAAAATTAATTTTTATTTTAAGTTTAAAATAATATTTATTATTTTTCTTCATTATATTTTTATTCTATACAACAACACATTAATTATGAAAAAAGTTAATCAATATATAAGTTACATGACAATTTTAATACAAAATAAAAATATTAATAAACTTTTTATATAATATAATTTTAAATGACATATAAAAATTTTAAAAAATATAATAAAGCTAAATCTTAATACAAAGAAAAGGAATTTTCTTGGACAGAAAAGTTCAGAAAAGAAATACGATGTGTATGTCACCTATCGATAAATGCTTCTATATATATATATATATATGCCGCAGATCGACTAGCCAACAACGGTTACTTCCACACTAACTAATTAATATTTGTATATTGTATAGCAGTTATGTCACGATGAAATATGTTAAGACACAGATGACAAAGTGAGAATAGCATAGAGAAACTTTATTCATAAAGTCTAAAGAACATGTTCAGATTAGGGTTAAGTCGATATTGGAAATCCCATCCAAAAGAGGTGGGAATATATAGTTTATGATCTTTCCAAAAAGCAAAGTTCATGTCAGCATGATCTTAAAAAAATAAATAAATTCCGAGAAGTGAGAATGGATTACCAAATACAAGTGGGAAGAATGGTTCAAGCTTTCAAGGGCATTCTAGATGTAGATGCATGCAGTCCATAACCAACAGAATTGAAAATATATTTCAAGTTGTTTCGTCGTGGATGCTGAAACAATTAATTAAAGCTTTGCAAAATCCTGGACCTGGCATACACGGGCTATTACACACTAATTTAGAGTGAATCTCTAGACCAGTTCCTAGTATGTACTCTAGTTCAGTCATACATAATCCTTCAGCATGAAAAATAGTACATTAGTTTTCACGAATGTTCAATTGATCTCTATGGTTTTGAAAACTCTATCACATCAATCCATGACAAGAAACTAATTTGATAGATGTTTGCATATATTGAAAACTAAATATGTTATTTTTCATATCATAATAATTCATATGGCGGCATAGCGAATAAATGTAGGATCCAGAATGATTCGGCGACCATACTAATTTACTTTTCTATTTTACAGTTTATATCATTGTAGAAAAAATTAATTATAAAATACATGAGTAGAAATGGAATTTACTAGTTTATATACCACGTTCTAGCAATTGTTCACAAGCGGGTAAGAGGATCCTTGTAAATTAAAATTACTTGTAACATATCAGTTTTACCGGATACTCATGTAAATGGGTAAGATCACCCCTTTTGCCCTCATCAATATCTTGTCTTATAAAGAAAAAAATTCTCAAAAAGCAACTGTCATTAAGTGGAGGACTCAATCCACGAGAACATGCAAAATGAGAAGGAGTAACTAAGAGGTCATTCAGAAAAAATGCAAGATGGCATTAGCATGTTATTTGGCCACTCCCAGTGCTAAACTTGGCATATTGTTCCTTTATTCCTCGTTACACTTTTCTCCCAAAGTATGACACGTTTTCTGTGTCTCTCTCGATATCTAAAAACTGAGACAGGCAAGTCATCCTATAAATAACAAAATTTCCAGCTATTAATTATTAAGTGTGAAATTTCGAATTTTGAACCTTTCCTTTCATGCTCATTTGTTTTTCGGTTCATTACTTGTGCCTGCCTTTCTGTGGGTTCTGTTCAATATTTCCCCACCATTGATATGACCCTTTATTAAAAAAAAAAAGAAAAAAGAAAAAAGGAGAGCTTTTTAGGATTATTTTTGGTTTTAGAATTTGAGTATAAGCCGCATTAAATAAATTCCCTCTTCAATCTTCACCTTACAAGGTTCACATTTCCATTCTGCACCTTATCTCTATAAATTCCTTGCATCAATCCCTACCACCATTCAACACACAAACTCTCTCTCCTTCTCACTATCTCCATTATTTTGCTTCTCTGCCTTCCCCAACATAAAGCAAATATGAGCAAGATCACAGTCACCACCCTGGTCTTCATGGTTCTGTTACTCAGCTGCATGCTCTCCCACTCTGCACGTCCTGAACCAGCTTTTCGCAAGGAAGATTTGATAGCAACACAGCATCAGGTTGGTTGTATCTTGGTGTTTGTTTTTTCTTATTCTCGGTTGATGCTTTAATAACTGTCTGATCCATACATTTTTCATATGTGTAGCATGCTGAGTCAATTGATGAAAGCTGTGATGGCATTGGAGAAGAGGAATGTTTGATAAAGAGGACACTTACTGCACACATCGATTATATTTATACGCAGAAGCATAACCCATGAAAGAATCTTCTCCCTCCCTGTTTTGATCATCACTTGTTTAGTATTGATACTTTTTTTTTTTTACTTACATGTAGTATATCTGCGTCATTATAAGTTATGAAATCTCTTGTGCTCCGGATAGAAAACTCTTCTCTTCCATTATTTGGATAAAATTGGAATTATGTGTAGCAATAAAAGAATATCTGAGATTACATAGCCACAACTAGCAATCTCATTTCTTCATTTTTAGGTTAGTAAACTTGGGCTCCGTTGAGTCCCATCCCATCGCATTAGATTTATGATAATCCTTTTTTCATTTTTTTCAATTAAATTATGAAAGACAAATGAATTCACAGCAAAAAAGTATGTGAGTATTGACTTGTAGAGGTAATCATAGCTTTGAATTTAATGCAAGTGATATTTTCTTCCGTTGGAAAGAGTGATCAAATTACTTGACGGTCCAGAGATAGGGAAGCCTCGAAGAAATAAGTTGCTATATGAAACAAGCATTAATTTACCATCATTCCTCAATAATTATGTTGCTGATGTTTTCTCCAAGGTGTTTTAAAAAAATTAGGCATACAGTAGAATCATTCCGTGACCAATAAAGTAATGCGTCCAGAATAATTTTTCAAAGAAGTTTGTTTATTTTATCCAAACATAATGGTAACGCAGCATGAAATATTTTTAAAAGGATTTTTTTAATGTGTCCAAATAAGATAATGAATTCGAGAGATGAATGTATTAAATTTTCTCATTTTTTTAAACTTTTATATATTTATTTCTGTTAAAAAAATTGTCATTTCTTTTTAAGAAAAAAAAAATCTGAACCAAGAGTGAAATGAGTTTCGGTCTCTAGACTCGGGCGTCTCAATGTTTCTATACCCTGGGAGGTCCAAGTACATCCTGTTTACAGATATATAGATGTATATGTTGTCATAATAGAAGAGTCGAGCTTCACGTTTCTAATAGACTGCTAGTGATGGGAGATAATTATTCATCACGTTCTTGCCAAACCAATATTTGCATTCGCATGTAAGGACTTGAGCATGAATAGTCTGATTTCACCCGTAATGTCGTCCTTCAGTTATCCATATGTTTTTAAAGTTGGATCTAACCATTGAAAGCACCGGTTGATAAGATCGCAATCTCATTTCTTCGAGAGAAAATTCTCAAATAAACCAACTTCATCCAATTCATACAAATACTATTAACTAATGAGTAATTTGGAACTCCACGTCCTCTTTCCAAAATGAAACAACTAGAACATTACCAACATAGCTTGCTAATTATGTAACTAACCACTACTACATCATTAGGACCCCTATCATCATGACAGTGTTCCATGAATTGTCAAGAAAAGTGTAGTTTTTGCTAATTTAAACGCATACAAAGGTGAAGCTAGCAAACTATATATCAAACATATGCATGAGTGCAATTCCCTCAGTCATTGCTAGTCAGATATCAAGCATTCCACTAATATTGATGATGAAAAGAATAATAGGAAGCCAAGGACGTGTAGAGAATTTACGAGCACAGGTTGGGTTTCAAAATTTACAAGTGCAATGTACTTTAAGCACAGATCAGAAGGAGTGAGGTTCAGCCGGTTGGTAAGATACCATAATTTCTGAACACAGGTTAAGAAGATCAACAGTAACAATAGTTTCAGTATAGTGAAATGCCAGGAGCATTGGCTTCGCTCCTCCTGCAGTAGTTTTAAAACATTATCCAAGGGGGATTCCAGCCACAGAGTTAACAACACGTAAGGAAATATCAGTTAGCAGTCCACTCTCTCATTTAGTTCTGTCATGAAGCAGAGTAGTTATATACAAAGGGAAAAGGGAAAAGGAAAAAGGAAAAAAAATCAAATGAGGATCTGCACATGTACACCAGGCCAATACAAAAGATCAAATCAATAACATATAAAGAATGGTGTATTTAAAACAAGATTCCAATTCAGGAATGGGTCTGGCCGATGAATGCCAGGCTTTCTATGAGGGTGTTATGGAAGGTGATTGAACATGAGTGCTACAATGTAAGAAAAAACTGAATTCTGAAGAATATATCTATGGTCACTGTACATTCTTTCATATAGTAAGGTTTTCAGGATCATTTACAAAATTATTAATGTATGATATAAAGATACTATGATACACCTGCAAGGCCAAGAAGAAGCAGCTGCAGAAAATTTTTCTAGTTCAAATAACCGTTCACATCCATCAGTGAGTGAAAATAGTCACAACCACTTAAGCAGTTACCAAAGCCCAGCCTCCACCCATCATGTGCAGGCACAACGAGAGACATATTGTCATAATAACAGAGGATTTAGCTGCAACATATCTCACAATTTCAAGTACACCCTCGTGAACAATATGAGCACCTCTTCTCACAGAAGCATAAAATGTCTGCAAAAGAAACTCCATGAACGATCTAACCATCTCAAATGTCACCCTGCCAGTGACATCAAGAACAAGCCTCCTATTGCCGGGAACAGCCAACGTGGATGAAACCTTGCTGACCCATCCACTCTCATTTTCTTCATCACAAACATCTACTTTCGATTCAACGGACGATGTCCCTACGCCCAATTCCTCGTTTCTGGCCAGACTTGGAGTGTCCCCAATAGCCAAATAAGATGCCGAACTTGAACCAACAGCGGTATCGGAACTTGTTAACACTTGGTGAGATGTTTTGACGAGAGTCTCCACAGCACCATTACAAACAGATACAATCACATCTCTCACTCTAGTCTCATGCTTCGGGTTAGTTAAGCCAGCAAAGAAATCATCATAGGTGTTGATATGCATGGTCTTGTCAAGATAAACAGCAACCGCTGTGCTCACAAACAATTGCACACAATTCCCAATTAATTCGCCACACCTATCACCACAAACCACATCCACCCATGCTTGAGCAGGATCCGAATCGGAGCCAACATGTCCAACACCACCGGTGGCATTGCCTGAATTCGATTCTCCACCAAAGTGAGTATGTTGATCCGAATAGAAGCCAAGGACCAGGTTCCTAGCGAAGCTTCCAAGAACTACAGAAGCAAAGCCAGACCCAGCTGGTGTTAACATTTTGTCAAGCACCCGGTCCACAAGAGTTGAACCGGAACCGGTTCGATCAGCATCGGCTCGGTTCATAGATTGATAACCACGCAAGACTCCTACAGTGACAGAATGGGTAACGCTAACCAAAGACTCAGATAACTGTTCGGAGCGAGCTATTTTGGAAATTTGCTTCAAGCTATTAGGGACATGATCGGAATCGGACTGCAAAAAATCCTTCATGTCTCTGGAAACGATTCCGATGGTGTCTGCGGATTCAGATATAGCTTCTGCTACGGAAATCAATGCGCCTATAAGCTTGTAAAGCCTCTTTCTCTTACGAGCTATGGAAGGCGCATGATAAGCCCTGCAAGCTCCATACCCACCGAACCCAACCGCACACAATATGAAGATCCATTTCTTCCTTTTACGGACATAATCAAAACCCCGTTCAACTAACTGCAGTTCCATTAACCCCAATTTATTGCAATTCTAGTTTTCCTCCGACCCCGATTAATTAAATACCACGCAGCTATAACTGTTAGGAATATGGAGGAGAGTTAGGAACAGATGAATTTGAATACACATACGGAGGAGAGAAACAGACCTGGGACAAGGTTATGAGGTCAAAAATTCAGGGTTGCCGCTTAGTTCAAACCTTGCAATTGGTTTTCTTTTTGGTGGAAGCTATGGCCCCAGCCGTCATCTTCAACTCAGCCGTAACGCCACATCTGAATCACAGCAACCACTAAAAAAATCTCGTTTTTATTTAAGATATAATCTCTCATGGGCTTGGTCTTTTTGGTCGCTTGTTTGTCAACTTTTTTTTGGTTTTGGGTAAGCCCATATTTCTTAGTTAACAGCTCACATGAGCAAACAACTTACCCAAATATATGAACAGCCGTGGAAGGATCAAGGTTGGTTTAGGCTGGCTGACTGACTTGGTAAAAAAAAATTCAAAAGACAAATAAAAACGAAAAGGTTGAAACTAACTAACAGTAAATAGTTATGTTCAGTTATTGAAATATTAGAAATAAATGGTACTAAACTTTAAAATATAGGAATTATTATTAAAAGATAAAAAATAGTTATTAAAATATTATTTTAGTTATACTTTTTAGAAGATAAAATAACCAATTATTCATCTTTTTAAAACTAAAATTTGAATTTTTAAAAAACTAAAATAACTATTTACTTAATCAATCAACGTGCAAACTTAACATGTTATGATAAAGGTTATTATGAGGAAAAAAGTTTAAAAAATCAGCATATTAATTTTATACAAAATAAACAAGTGAGACTGAAATTTTAGAGATTAAAAAAATAAGGAAAGTGATTGAAGCGCGTGAGTTGACGTTGGTATAGTTGTGTTGTTGTGGAAGGAAAACTAAAAAAAAGCTAGAAACACGGCGTGATAGGATTCCTAACCGCAGTTGAATAGAAACACGTGGAGAGCGATTGGAGTGGGGAGACGAGGGTACCAGAACGTGAGTAATTTACTGGATGTACAAGATACCCAGAATAGGAGGAGTGCCACCTAGAAAACAAAAGGCACGTGGCAGAAACACAGAGAGAGTTCTCACTCCTACCTGTACCCGGGTCCCTAGAGATTAAACCCCGTGAATACACGTTCTCCTCGTTTCTTTATTATTCTCTCTCTGGATCTTTGCTGTGCTGCGGTGTGCAGAGGCAGAGTCTTAATTCCCAAGGCCGAGCAAGTATTATTACTATGCCGTATCTTCAAATGACACGAACACCAGCTCCCGCGAAGCACAGCACACCAATTTCATTTTTCGTTTCCAATATTGGCAGCTATTTCTGTTTAGCTTAGCTTTTATATATATATATATAAATATATAAAACATCTCTGGATTCCAATCAGAAGACGGATCACGCTGCCAAAGATAGAAAATCACGATTTGGCCCCTTCTTTCATCCTTTTCTCTCTCCAATTCTTTCTCAAACCGAAATCTCCACTCCATGCATTTTACATCTGCTGCCAATCCTACAACTTTAACAGGTAACCGCCTTATATTCTTTTGCTTATCATGAATTTCACCTTGCGCTATTCATACCCTTCCCATAATGCAACAATTTTATCAATTCCTTCGAACCCTGTTTTTTCCATACTTTTTCAACGAACAATCTGTTATGATAACTTACAAGACATTTCTCAGACAACCAAGTTCTGAAATTTGAGTGATTAACGATTTTCAATCTTTTCCGGTTTCTGTGTTTTCTTGCTGAGGATTTAAGATAGACGATGCTCCATTGTTTTAATTTCACCTTTCCTTTTTTATTATATGTGCAAGATTTCTTTAACCATTCGCTCTGAACATACGTTTCTAAACTATTAGAACCTGTGAACTTTTATTGTATAGATTGCAGCACTGCTTCACGGCTTGTCGCCCAACAGCCACCAAACCGGAATTGTTGATAAAGAAAGAATGGAAATATTTTACCAGCCTCACATTGATCGCGAGATTGAATCGCTCATAGAAAGAATACATCCTCCCAGGTAGGTATTACTGCGTCATCTTTCTCTTAATTTCTTTTTTTCTTTCATTAATTATTGTTTAATTATACATCATTATTAATTGTTTTGGCTTAGCCGATTCATAATACATTACCTGTTCAATTCTCTGTTGCCAGGGTTTGTATAGACAACGATTCTTGCGGAGACTGCACCGTATTGAAGGTTAGATACAATTCTCTACATTCAAGTTGCTTATGTTCAATCATTAATCTATTCTATGAGCTGGACCATATTTGTAGTGTGCTTTGCTGTTCGATTATGCTTGAATACACGGAGTGTCCCCCATTAGTCATTTGTGGCTTTCAATAATCATTACCCACGGATTTTAAACCGGCACTGGTGATATTAGTACTTCGTGAAAGTGATAAATAATTGAGTGTATAGTAGGAATATGGGGAGAACATGATACACATTAATCGGACAAATATCCATTATAGAGATTGCCACATGGAGCTTGAGCATAATAACTAATCATTATCTAATTGAGCTGGGTGTAACACTTGGAATCAGAAGACAGTGCAAGTTATGCTGTTATGGTAACCTGATTATTGCGCTTGCTTTTTTAACCACTACCTGAATGATAAAGGATAAAACAGTTGTACCTGGATCTGTACCTAGTTGCCACATAACTAAATCCATTTCCTATTTTCTCTTTTGTTATCATCTTGTACGCACCCAAAATAAATAAATTAAAAAAATCTCTCAAAGAAAATCAAATTTGGTTGTTCTATGGATATGATGCAATCTATTAACAAAAGAATGACTGATTTGATGTACAAAAAAGGAGTCACTGGTTTAGAAACCAGAGGCAAAACCTGCACGCAACAACAATTGTTAATTAATTATTCGTAACAACTAGAAAGAATAAAATAGTTTAGGCTTTTGGCTAGAGAGATCTTAAAAAGGTGCTCAATGCATGCGCATGAATTAAAAGACTTTGAATTCATTTCCTCTATACAATTCAACATTAAATTTAATAATTCTGTCTTGTGGACAAACAGGTTGATAGTGCAAACAAGCACGGGATATTATTGGAGATGGTCCAAGTGTTGACAGATTTTGACCTCATCATTTCGAAATCATACATTTCCTCAGATGGTGGATGGTTTATGGACGGTCAGTATGTCTCCCTCTTGACTCCCGTCTTATTCTTCCGTTTTCAACAATTTCCCCCATTCTACCGTAATAATAATTATGCAAAAAAATATTAAATAGCTTAATTTTTATCTTATATGACCTATGCATGACTCATGTAACCCCAAGCCCCATAACTAGTACACTACAATATCATCTGCAAACTTTAATGGTTCGGATGTGACCCATGTGGTGTGGGTCTTTTTCTTTATTACAAAATGCAGTGTTCCACGTGACTGATCAAGCTGGCAAGAAGCTCACAGACGAAACACTCATGCTCCACATTCAGCAGGTCATTGTGTCTCTTCCCAAAAATGTTACTTGCATCTAAAAATAATGACATCATATTTCTAACTTGTCAGAGAAATAATGTATTAAAATATGTATTTCATCCTATCTATCTAATTATTCAAAGAGATGAGTAATTTCAATTATATGAAACTAAAATGTTAATGTTGCAGACACTGTGCGCCACTAGAAGTAAAGGTGAGATTTCAAGGGATTCAGAGCCGCCTAGTTGCAGTGTACCATATCCGCAAAAAAGCATGCCAACGGAGAACACAGTTTTGGAGATGAGTGGGACGGACCGACCGGGCCTACTATCAGAGCTATCAGCTGTGCTGGTGGACTTGGGCTGCAGTGTTACCTCTACAACCGCCTGGACCCACAATGACAGGGTGGCTTGCATTATTTACGTGGAAGACGCATCCAAATCTGGGCCTATTAGTGACCCAAAGCGGTTGGCCCACTTGGAGGAGCAGCTGGATAACGTAGTGGCGGCCCATGGCGGCTCTGGAGAGAAAAAGAGCGTGAGGGTGACAACCTTGGCCGCCGGGCGAACCCACACCGAACGGCGGCTACACCAGCTGATGTACGCGGACAGGGATTACGAGAGTTGCCGTGCGTGTCACGGGGACAGTAGCGGGGAACACAAGAAGGGATGTGATGGGACTCACGTCTCTGTGGATAGATGCGAAGACAAAGGGTACTTGGTGGTGAACGTGAGGAGTAGGGACCGTCCAAAGCTGCTGTTCGATACGGTTTGCGTGTTAACGGACATGCAGTATATGGTGTTTCACGCTGCCATTAGTTCCAAGAGATCCATGGCTGATCAGGTACTACCATAATCTCCGTCTGCCAACTTTCTCTTACATGATTCGTATTAATAATCTACGTTTTATAGGAGTACTTTATAAAACACAGCATGGATAGTTCAATTCAGTGCAGTGAAAACGAGAGGCAAAAGCTCACCTTATGCTTAATCGCTGCTATTGAGCGCAGAGTCTCGCATGTAAGTTCTATAAAACCCAGCTTAAAGGTTCTTTTAAGTTATTATTATGCTATATTTGCATGCTTCATCCGGGTTTACCCATCTCTTTTTTTTTCTTTTGTTATCAACCATGTTAAAAACTTGGGCTATTAGATTAGATAAATCTAAATGCGTAGCTTAACTACTGACATTGTCTCTTTAATATTATGCCCCGATTCAGGGATTAAGAGTACATATTCGCACTGAAAATAGAATAGGGCTACTATCGAATGTGACCCGGGTCTTTCGTGAAAATGGCTTATCCATATCAAGGGTTGAGATTGGAACAGACGGGGACAAAGCAGAAGGATCATTCTTTGTGACAGATTCTTCGGGTGAAGAAGTGAATCCAAATATAGTGGAATTGGTGAGACAAGAGTCCTGTGGAACCGTAATTTCTGATCACAAGTCGCCGCATAGGGCAACTCAATCATCATCATCATCATCGTCGTCGTCGATTATACGTCAAACCATAGGCAGTATGGAGGCTAAGCCAAGATTTTCTCTTGGAAGCATGCTATGGTCTCAATTAGAACGCCTTTCTGGCAGTTTTGGCTCCATTAGATCCTAAGAAACTCATACCCCGAAACTGTTGTTCCACTTCAGGGATCTGTACTAAGTAGTTGTGTACATAATAATTTTTAATTAGTTTTTGCCTCCTCATTTATTCAATTATTGGGCGGATCAGTTTTAACCTCTAGTATTATGAATCATTCAAATTAGATTTTATACTTTTTAAAAGAGGATTTTTTTTTTCTACAGAATTATTAATTGGTTAAAAGATTAAATTATCAAAATATGATAGGATTATTCAACACGAAATCCCAGGCTATTTTACAGACTAATTTGCGCACATCAAGTGGTGTGAGCATTGAGCTAGCCGTATAGAAATAGTTTTATTGACATTCTCTTATGACAATGTTCAATGTTGGTTTTGGTTTAATCTAATAATAATTAAAAACTCAAAATAGTCTCTAACATTTGACCTAGTTAAATAGAGGGAGGAAGCAACCAACAAAACAAGTCTTTCCCCTATTTTTCAATATAACTATTCCCTTCTATTTCAATAAATCATGACACTTCATGTCTTCGGTCTAGGGTATGCTCTCCTTACCAACCAAAGCTACCAGTCTCTCTTTTGAACACTAAAATGCTGTTTATTTGGTCAAAAACATGTCAAAAAAGTAAATAGAAGGAAGAATCTTAATTTTATTATATTTAAATTGAGACTTAGGAAGAAATTAATTTCTGAAATAAATTCATGTTAAAATATATTTTTCTCTTATTTTTATCTATTTAAACAACTAATTTTTCTATTTCATTTTATTTCTTTTCTTCCAATTTTATACATAATTCAAACACAGCATAAAAATAATAGAGAAACGGTTGTTTTAAAAAAATTAATAATTTTGCAAAGTTATATTAAATATAAATAATTTTATATTAATAAAATAATATAATAAAAAATTATCTATTTTTTATATTTATTTCAATAAAAAATTATTTATCTATCCAAATAATATATATTTTTTATTTTATTTTTCTTCTATTTCAAATATTCACATTTCTTTTTCTCCTATTTCTTCTATCCTTATTCTTCTGGTCACCCAATAAGGTATGAAATCACGTAGGTAATAAAGAATATAGAACAGAAATGCTCCTTGCTTCATTTTTTTTTTTGTAGTTCGACGAAACTTAATGGGTCCATCATGCTATCCTCCCATTCTTGTAGACTCTTCAAGGGTGGTTACGGAAATAAAACTCGTACTCTATAAGCGGAGTAGTAGAGAGGAGGACTAAAATAAATTGTAAGAAATGTCTAGGAGATAAACAAACAAATTAGAGACAGATAGATAGTTATGCCGTTACTCTACTCCAATCATACTCAACAATTCATCTGAATAATTGCTGTTGTTTTAATCTTCCCGAGATAAGGTCAATTTTGATAAAAAAAAAAATATTGTGTAAGGTGCTATACCCAAATTTTGTCCAGTAACAATTTATTCGATCCATGAACTTCACTCAATTTTGTTGGCCTGTCGTCTCTTAGGATTAGAATAGTCAAACTATTTAGTAAAATCTCAAATCAGTCATCAACGATTGCATGAATCATGCATTTTAATTTCTAAAATTTTGAAAATCTCTTTATAGTCCTCAACATTATTATAAAAAAACCATCCATTTTAATCTTTTTTACTTTTTCTCACCATCATTTTAAACTAAAAAGAATTAAAATAAATGTTGTTTTATAAAATTAGAAGTTAAAATGAGATATTTAAAATATCAGAAACTAAAATGCATGACACACTCACTCAATTTCAAGGACCAATCTAAGAATTTACTCCAAATTATTTAATCATTAGCGGGCATGAAATGTGTAGCTCCTGTTTACGATGCAATGTGTCAAGATACCAATCCAGTAATTTACATCAACGATAAAACAGAACCAATGAGCAGGATAATTGCAGTAAATCAACAACCGCGCATGCCACTTCTCATATATATCTACTATTCGTTATAATTAAAACTTAATAAGAAAATAACATCAAGAAGGGACTAGAGAGCATGAAAATATGAAGAGCAGGACCGATGCCGCTTGATATCTATTTCATTTGTAGGTTTCTTAATCTGAGAACCTAAAGATCTTATTTACGCCATAGCACAAACAATGGTGTGTTGAAACTGCTTCAGAGATCTGATCTTTAGGAACAACAGCTATATGTTAATGCCTGTAAAAATGATGGTGCAAGTATGTTCTTCAGTGTTTAGTGGTTATTCTTCAAGAGAAACATCTAGGGACCTTGGAACCAAATAGTCCTAGTAAGATTATAAATCACATTCTTAGAAATTTTGCTATTGGTGACACCTGCTTATCATTGCAATAGAAATTTGTCTACTACATATTTCAGTCACTATAAACCCTATGTGTTTATAGAGTGTAATTCTCATTATCTTTTATCTAAACATTCATCTTAGTCGCTACCCGCTACTGATAATTTCTTCCTAGACTTCATTCAAGATCGTTTAAAAACTAGTTAGGTGGGTTAAAAGTATTAATAACCCCCAAATAATTTTGGAGCTCGAGCATCAAATAGAAGATTTACTTTATGTGCGGTGCAGTACTAACCAATAACCATACAAAGCATAATTCCCAGCAGAGACTGGCTTTATTTACACAAACATGGTCTTCAGAAGTTAATCATAGAGTACACAGACTATATGCAAATATTCACAAAATATAAGAGAACCATATAAAAAAAACATACCTCAAGGACATATCCGTGGCATTATCACATTACATCAATATCATCAACGTTAAGCCAATCATTGGAATCCTTGGTCACAGAATTACGAGCACTTGAATGCTCAGAGCCAGCATGTCTGCTTTCAACAGAGTGTATATCTTTATCAGAGTTAGGTGAACTTCTACCTAACTGAACCCAATCTCGAGAGTCTTTTGTTGAAGAATCAGAACCTGACCTAGTTTTTTTATAACTTGCATGTACATCACCATCATCCTCCTCAAGATCACTGAATGAAACATCCTCCTCATTACCAGTTTGAATAGAAGTTCCACTAGGACCAACCATTTCAGAAGTGTCCTCTTTCAACCAATCATCAGCATCATCCTCATATGTTTCATCCAAAAATCTATTTGTGGAACCAGATGATGATTGTTCTGCAGTTGGATTTACTGGTGTTTCATTAACCACAGACTTGTCAACAATCTGTGTAACAGCACTCTGAGTGGGATGTTTCTCCATCTCAACATCAGATACAACCATAGATGGGGCTCCTTCAACAGCAGATGTCTGAAGAGGTGCTGATTCAAGTTGAGCACTGTTTGGTACAACGAGAGGTTGTTCCTCCTCTTTTGAAGGAATATCACCTCCTTGAGATAAGTCAGGTTCTTTCTTTTCCTTACTTCTCTTGTCTAAAGCCTGAGTTAACATTGCTCTAGCTTCCACTATCTGCACACATGACATGAATTGCTGGTAATACAGGCAAGCAAAATAACAAATAATCCCAAAAGTACCAGGTAATCAACATCAAATGTGACAAGCATGACAATCTTTATTTTGAAGCACGTAGACATTTCTGAGGTGATACCGAGGGATCATATATAGCTTGCTTTCAACTTTACAAAGGACTTTAACAATAAGATTTGATCATATAAGCAGGGTTACAGTGATTCTGTACAGTTATCATTTTCAAAGATCACGTGTTCAAATGCCAAGTTTAATCTATGAACAATGAAATACCTTAATTGTCACTGCTTCAATCATCAGTTGCACGAGATTAAAGTTAAAACAGAACAAACAAACTAAATAACACAATCTTTGTTACTCATGAGGCATCAGCACCCATTAGGCTGACAAAAGCCACACAATGCATCAAAGAAAGAAAACCGATTCCAATTAAAATGTAACTCACTTGTGGAGTTGATAAAATATCAGTATCGCTTTTGCTGAGTCTAGGGTGCAGGAGTACAAAATAAATCTTCCAAAAGGAACCGTCGCTCATGTATCCGGGGCATAGTTCCATTCTAAGAGCAGCTAAGCTTGGAGCCAGATGTTCAACAGCCAGAGCGTGCTCTTGTTGTGCATCGGACAAATCAAAATCTAAGGGAAAAATTCAGAGATAGTGAAACTTCAAGAAGAATCATACCATCTAAAATATACAGGTGAACATCTTAAGGAGCCGGTTAAGGGCAAGCTGACACCTACGAAAACGGCTATAATTTATATATATATATTGGTCTAAAAATAAATAAATTAGTCACCTTAAAATTTCGACAAATAGAATTTGCAGAGATTCCATAATCATTCAAGATCAATAAGGGTGAGAAAATCGATATACCATCAGAATCGGCATCGTCGGGAAGAGGAAAATCGAGCCAAGTCTCCGGATGCATTGCTACGCTTCTGGCAAAAGCCACCACCTCCTCGGTCACTCCGACCACGCCGTCAAGGTCGTATTCCTCTTGGGATCCAAGTTGAAGGAAACTGGA
The DNA here is from genome assembly GCA_037954105.1 of Canavalia gladiata. Lineage (NCBI taxonomy): Eukaryota > Viridiplantae > Streptophyta > Magnoliopsida > Fabales > Fabaceae > Canavalia > Canavalia gladiata. The sequence continues at coordinate 13,653,312 of CM075667.1, read as the reverse complement.
CGCGATCTTTGTGAATTCGGATACCGTCTTATTGCCAGAAAGCTTCGAGATCCCACTCCTGAATCTGCCGCCAATCTCGGCGAAATCGTTTCGGATTCCGGCAATAACGTCTTCGTCGGTAGGGTTGGGATCGGGGACGTCGTTTTGGGGCTGAGGATCGGGGGGTGGGGCGAGGAAAGAGGCGACGCCCCATAGTTGACGGGAAAGGGATTTGGTGAGCTCAGAGAAATCCTCTTTGACACCACGTGCGGTGGGACTGGGAGTGGATGCAGATTCAGATGCGGAATCGGATTTAACGGGTTCGGATTCGGATTTCTTCGGAGGGGATTTTAGGTCACCGCCATTGTCGTCGTCATCGTCGTCGAGTCTGAGTGAGTTTGCGATTGTCCTTGCAAACCATGACATGGTTGATTCCAACCCCTTACCAAATTTCGATCATCACTTCACCATAAGTGAAGACGAATCCTTAATCAGATAAGACCTTTCCCTGCGACGCCGTTTCAGGTCTCCCAAAACTATAAATTATAATATTACAAGGTTTAACATATTTTTCCTACGCTTATCATCCACAATATTCGTCGATTACAGTTCCTTAATAAGATTTTACTCAAATTTATTATTCATTTTTTAAAAATTGTTACAGCTAATTTTTTTTTATTTTCAAAATTAACTATAAACTAAAACTAATACATTATTTTAATCCGTCTTTCGTTTGCAATTTACAATTAAAATATTATATTTCGCCTAAAAGTAAAAAATTCTAATTTAATCATCATTGAAAACTTAATGTCACATATTACTAGGTCTTTCAGATTTAATCAAATATCAAGTTTTACAACTTTTTATCGTATAGTGATTTAAATCTCAAATCATTTCAGTAAACAAAATGATTACACGGTTTTATATAAATGGCAAGTATCAGGAAGCCTTGGTTGTAACACATAAAAATTCAAAGGAATTTAGGTAAAGAGTTATTTAAGGCCTGGGAATTGTACATTATTCCTAATAAAAGACAAAATTGTAATTAAACCTATTAAAAAATAATGGTGTAAACAAAATATATATGATTGTAAGAATTTTTTTATTGAATGTGTGTGTTCTCATATTGATTTCAAGATTGCTCAATCTAAAAGCCTCCACTCAGTTGTACAAGTATAGAGGTACCCCTTTGATGTATGTTTACGAAAGTCATTAAAAAATGTCCTAATCATCTGTAGTAACTCTTTGCTGAGCGCGTGTAATGGCTACCTCACTTCATTAGCGTGCTAACTACCTACAAGGCTAAGAGGAACAGAAGGCCCCAGGCTTTGAGCTAAGAAAGACTGTAAGAGCTTGTAAAGATGAAAGCTTGTGTATTACTTGATGGGTTTATGTTTGATGCCATAAATTTGCATACATTATGAATGACTGAGTATGTTAATCATAGATGGTGAATGTGTATAAATGAGTCTTAACTTTGAAAATAGCACTTGATGATGTTTAGAATAACTTTTAATGGGAGTTGCTTGAACCAATTTTAAAAATTAACGTTCGGTGCTCATCAAGTTGCTCCGTTGAAACACGATAACTTGACATTAAAATTAATTAACGAGTGCTTATATAAGTAATAGATGTGGGAAAATTTTTTACATATACATTTATTTATAAATGGATGTAGATTGTTAAATTTATTTTATATTTTTTGTTTTTTAAATTTATCAGTCATTATATAAAAAGTATAAATAGATAAATAATACTATATATATATATACCAATCATTAGTGAATAGATATTTAAAAAAAAAAGTTATACCGTGAAAAAAAAGGGCTGGGATAGATGGGAAAAAGGAGAATTTTTAATCAATCTTTAAATAAACATAAATATTTTTAAAAGTAAATATAAATATTTTTTAATACTGAAATTATTATATTTTAGATATTTATTTATTTTAACTAACAATAAAATAAATTTTATAATTATAAATTATAAATATTGAATATGGATAGTATGTAAGATTTATGTAAGAATTCTTATTAAGTTATTTGGTTGGAGTAAAGAGTTAAATTATAAAAAATGAAAAAAATGTATATTTGCAGGATTCATTTAAAAATTATTCAAATTTGTTTCGAACAGTTTTAATGAGTTGGTGGGACTATGGTCTTAACGAACTATTGAAGATTTAAAGAGAAAGAACTATAAAAAGTGAGTTCACATTGGGATGTTGTCTGTCAAGATTGAGTAGGAATCAAAGGCCGTGAACAACGAATAAAGCAGGCATTTGTGGACGATGAGTTGACAAGTTAAAAGAAGAAGAAGATACAATTAGAATGTGGTTAGTCTAAAATGTGATAAATGATATATCGATGACTTCAATACGATCATGGGTTAGATGGCATTATTTTATCCATATCTGAACATATTGAGGTTGAACGTGTTCAAGGAGATAGTGAACTAGACAGTTATTAACTTACCTCCTCTATATGGAAATGTTGGTAAGAGCCTAGAACATGATGCTTATACAGTTGTTAATAGGGGAATATTTTAACGCCGTTACAACTTCATAATTTTTTAATGCAAAGACTAAAATGTAACTACCATCATGTACGAACCAAAATAAAACGCGAGTTAGATAATAGGAATCAAATTTCTAATTTAACCTAAAAATTATAACTCAATAAATAAATGCATAATATTGAAACTAATAATCTTAATAGCAAGAACAAAAAATTAAATAAGAAAAAATATATAAAAAATGATTAGAATGCATTAATAATGTAAAAAAAAATTACATTATCATTCAATTATGAACTATTACATCATTGAAATTATTAATTCCTGTAATAATTACTTTAAAAATCATACTTACTATATTTTTAGTCGGTTCACAGTGTAAAAAAATTTATATTCACGTTGTACTAAAATTAACTATAAAAAATTATATAAAAATATAAGAATATAATTAAAATACAGTATAAAATTATTTTACAGTATTATATTCAATCATGAATTATCATATACATATAATTAAAAATAATTTTTTATAATAATTACTTTTAAAACATATTCAGAATGATTTCTTAACTAATTAACATTTGACAGTATAAAAATTTTTACACCCACACTACATTAAAATTGAATTCAATCTATAATAGCTAGAATTCACATGAACAAAAAGCATAATGGTTATATTGCCATGTGAAAGTTTTATTTAAATCCCAAAATCATTATTAACCTTACGACGAGAACAAATGAAAATGGACGGAAAGTCATTGTTTTCAAAATAAATAAAGATACAATGATATGCTTGATTTTGTTGTCGATTTTTAGTTTTTTTTTAATTTTAATATCTGTATTTAAAAAGAAAGACAAGAAAAAATAAATTTTTAACAACATTGTTATAAATTTTAAAAAATTGGAGAATAAATTTTAAAAAGATGTTAGAGTTTTTTTTTGAAGTAACAAGTTTTGAAAGTTAGTTTGAAATTTTAGTTAGAAGCTCTTATAGATAAATATGCATGTTAAACATACTATAAAGATCATATCAATATATACTAAAATCATAACTTATTAGTTGAGATTCAGTTGGATACTTACAAAGAGTTGTTATAGTTATTTTAACTATAGGATTGAAAGACCAGAGTGTTTGTAGCATTGTCTTGATCAGCCTTGTGCTGCAACTGTATGTAGTTTGCACCAATGTATTTATCATTTTTTAAATAAATTTTTGAGTTATTTTGTCATAATTTACCTATTCTTTTGAATGATCTATACTTTTTGTCCTTATTAATGTGTGGTGATTTGCATTTCTCATGCAAGTGCTGCTCCTTTTGTAGATTATAACATGATATCAAAGTTTTCTCTCTTCATAGTATCATAAATTTCTCATGTAGAAAACAGTGATTCTGTTGTTAAAGTTAAAGATCCGGCAGTTGAAAATCCAACATTAATAAAAATACAACTTAAAGAAATATCTATCATGATTGAAAGTCATCGAGCAATGCTCCACTTGAGGAGGGAGCCCTCTCCTCGCCCTGAGAGGCAGCGAAACTTTTCTTTTTCTTCTAGCTATAAGAAAGAGAATACGAAACCCGTTAAGAACCTTTCATAACGCCATTCTAATTTTAGCCCTTCCTTTCTTTTTATCTATTGGTTTTCTTCCTTGAACTCACAAACTTAATGGATCAAATAACATCACAAACCCAACAGGCAGGTCGAGCTGAGAGTGTGGACATGAAATTAGCCCAATTTTCCGAGGAAGTTATTAAAAGGATATTATTGGGATATGTTAATGTTATGGGCTAGAATATTTCGTACACAATTATCTAAACTATACAGTCAAATTAATAAAATACAAAAATCATATAAATTATATATATATATATATGCATACACGCATGTATGTATCTGCATTTTATAAGGATTAAAATTAACGGAGAAAAATATAATGAGAAATATCTTTGCATTTAAAAAAATTAAATTTATAATATATTAATATTTTAAATAAACAAAAAATAACGTCAACCATTAGAGTTAATTTTAAATATGTAAAAGTGATAGATTTTTATTAACAAATAAATATTTATTATATTAAAAATATAAATTTGAGTACAAAAAAAATATTTATTAACAAATAAAATTTATCTTATATTAGAATTTGTTATTATAGTCTTTGTCTAACAAAAATTAAATTGTTATTATAAATTTTAAAAATTTATATTAACATTTGATACATTGATAATATATTATATTTTTTAATAATAAAATTATTTATTAATATAATGTATTATACTAACAGTATAATTTTACAACAATTTTTATATTAATAATTTAATTTTTGTTAGAAATTTCTTTTACTAATAAATATTAATGTATCATATCACATTATTAGTAAATGACATGTTTTATTTTTAGTGAGTGTAATAAATATTTGTTTTTTAAATACTTGAAATTAATCGTTTTTAAATGAAGACAATCACTACATTATAATTATATATTGATTATATGTGAGTCAAAAAATTAAACTTGCGAGTCATTGATTAATAGTCATTAATTCAAGGCAAGATTAATAACAATGAATGCCTAATTACGGGCTAGTTTTTTATTTTATTTTATTTTTCCTTTTCAAGAATTAAGTGTTCAAGAGTGAAGAACGAGCTACAGAATAGATCAAATTAAAGGAATTCTGCAACCCGTGTGCCGTCAACCTCCCTGAGCAGAATATAATTGCGGATAGCATTAAAATACATATCAATTAGTACATAATTCTAAATGATCATGAATATATGATTTCGATTAATTTTTGTGAAAATTTTTCAATTCATGAAAAACAATAATAAAATATTGTCCACATATTATATGCTCATCTAGAAGATGAATACGTATTGATCCCAAGTGTGTAATAATTTCTCTGAAACACAAGCTCTGTTCAAGAGTTCATTTCGTCAATGAAATAGTTGAAATAGACTTTACAGGTGTATACAACTAGTGAATAATAAATAAATATAACGAATAAAATGATATATGTATATATATTATTTTTATATAAAGTACAAGTATTTGTTTATTTTTTTTATTAAATACATTTAATATTATTTTTCAATCAATCTTAAACATCTATTTTTTTAAAATCTTTATTATATTAGATTAAAAAAAATTCTATTGTATAAAGTTGTGGGTATTTTTGTCAATTTATTTTTTTACTTGATATATTTCTATAAATATATGTAGGTATTTTTATCAATGCAAATTTACTAAAATTATATGCGAATCTCACTTACCATAACTACCTTCTTCCTCTTCTTTATCCGTTTTACTTCATTTCTTCCTCTTTTCCTTTCTTTGTCTATTTTGCTCATTTCTCCTTTTCTTTCTTTGGTATGGTTTACTCGGTTTCATCTATAAATTTCTTATTTTTTTAGCCTTTAACATGACTTCTACTAGGCATGGAAATAGGCCGAGTTAAACTAGACTTTGAGTATATAAGTATAACAAAAAAAATTAATAAATAGACTTAAAACCTATATAAATAATTGATTAAAAAGATTTGCAAACTTAAAGCTTACAATATAAAAAAAAGTCATTAAATAGGTCTAAAACATATATATATTAATATTATGTAAATAAAATATAAAATAAATATTATAAAAATATAATATATTAAAATAAATTTAAATATATAATATATAAATATAAATAGGCCCTGAATAGGTTAAATAAACTTTTTTATAAGTCTAAACTTGACTTGTTTATATAAAAATGTTTTTTAACAAGTCTGAGCCTATCTATTTATTAAACGAACTGAGTCAAACTAGGATTTAAACGAGTCGACTCGTACGCTCCTGTCGGACGATCTTGTTCACTTTCATCTCTAACTTCTATATTCTCTATTGGAAACATGAGAACCATTACTTTCCTTCCGCTTTGTTTTCTCATTTCATGTTAGTGTCGGTGTATATCACCTATTATGCTTGCAAGCAGTTAACTTTGGGTTTCTGCCGGCCGTCTCACCTTACGCAAGTGGAAGGTTTCTTATCCTTTTATTCATACATTAATAACTTTGTTCGCTGTATTTTAAAGATTTTTTTTTTCTCATCTTCTATTTTATTTAATATTTTTGTTTGTTCGTTTTTTTATTCCTGGATTAATGTGTCTGTATTTGTCCTAATTGATCTTCGCTTAATCCTTTTTTTATTTGTGGTAGAAACGAGCCTCGCTTATAAATTTTACTTGGATAAATGTAATCATTGTGCAGTTATTTTTGCAATTACTTTTTTATATATGAATTGAATTATATCTTAAGAATCTATAATAATTTTTTCTCTTACTTTTTTCTATTACTTAGTTACTAACTCGAACTCATTTTCATATATGAACTATGTTTTAAATATATTTATCCTTAACCTTCTTTTCTGTTCGTTTGGGCAATGATTACCCTGTTATTTTTCACATATTGCTTACTTTAACTCATTTCTTTAACTTACATGTTTATAAATATTTAATAATTTTTTACTTTTATCTATAATTTGTACCATTGTCTTTTTTTTTCTTTCTATTACTTAGAGGAAATAGTTTCCAATCACAGATTTTACTCCTTCATTAGAAAAAGTTAATCACTTAGTCACTTCTACATCCAATTGTTTTTTCTTGTATGACTGCCTCTAATTTCTTTATATTTCTGAATTGAACTATATTTTAGAAATATTTAATAATTTTTTGTTTCCCATCTTTTATTTTATTCAACAAGCCATGTATTTATCTGTCTTTTTTCTATTGCTTCAATGAAAAATAGCTTTTACAACTTCCGCTTACGAATTTCACTCATTAATTGAAACAAAGGTAATCATCGTCTGCTTATAAATTTCACTCATTTAAAGGACAAAGATAATCATCGCCTAATTATTTTTCATATGTTACCAACTTTAATATTTTTATGTCTAAATAAAGTTATATTTACACCACTGTCTTGCAAACAATTATTAACATTTTATTTTAACTATATATATTTTATATTCATTGCATATTATATGAACCAATTTATATGATTTCATTTTGTATTATGTCTGAATATATTTTTTTATACTTTTATTCTTATATTTTTTTAATAAATTTTATACTTATATATGTATGTGAATATCAATTAATTTTGTAAATTCCAATTATATTGTATTATTCTTTTTTAAAACAAATTAATATCATATCAGTAATTATCAAATATAAAAATAACCGTGCAACGTATAAATTAGGCCACTAGTATATATATATATATATATATATATATATATATATATATATATATATATATATATATATATATATATATATATATATATATATATATAAAAGAGAGAAAAGATTAAGTTACCGTGAGAGTTTTTAATAACTCTTATAAATAATTAAATTTTATTAATTTAACTGTTAAATTAATAAATTATATTATATAAATTATTCTAAAAAATATTTATAAAATTTAAAAAGATTTAATATTTTATTAAATAAATTTAAGTTAATAAATATTATAAAAATTATATTATCCGTTAATTTAAATTTATTTTTTAAAATATCCAGCCTTTTCCGACGGATTCTCGAACCTCATCTACGTCTGCTACACAATTTCATATTCCAAGTTGTAACTTAATTGCACCTTTAAATTGTAAATTGCATTATGCGATTTGCTTCTTTTCCCCACCCCTTGTGTATACTAAGTTATGTATACGACGGATAAGTGTCCATGCTACCATCTGTTAAACTCTTTTATTATATATTATATATTTTTTTGATCTATCAAAATTTTTAAAAATTTTATAAATTTTTTAAAATAATTTATATAATATAATTTATTAATTTAATAATTAAATTAATAAAATTTAATTTTTTATAAAAATTATTAAATAAAATAACTTTAAAAAAATTATTTTTAAAATAACTTAATTTCACCTATATTTTTATGTATATATATATGAAAGATAAAATCCTTCTTAAGTTTTCCAAACAGGCTTAACTCATCTGTATAGTAAGAGCACGTGTTACATATAAATAAGAAAGGTGTAACCAGCAGCAGCCGGAGCCCAGAGCAGGATCGCTGGTGTATACTCCAATATTGTCCAAAAGGTACAAACTGTGAACAAACACTATTAACATCGGACGAGGATGAAGTAATTAAACTTATTTAACCAAACAGAGATAATAGTATTTGGTATGATTTAAATCTGTTGACAGGGATTTAATTTTTGTAATAAGTACGATCATATTTTGTTAAAAGACATAAAATATACTTAAGTGATGTATATATTTAGAAGGGATTTATCTTTGACTCTTACTGATAAATACCCTTAAGACAGGTAAAAAAAAAAACAGAGAACTACAGAACCCGGCCCGGTTCTAAGGTGGTTATGGTTGCTTGGGTCATACGAGGAACAGAACACCAGTTATATGAAGAGGGTGAGGATAAATTCAATTCCAGCAAACCGTTTGTCCCATCCTGAGATTTCATTCCCAATGGTTCAGATTGCGCTCCCTGGCACCAGTTAGTGGAGACTCTTGAAGATGATTCTGTGCTTGACAATATTTGGTTTGGGATTGGAGGCATATCAACACTTTGAAGAAGTTGATGATGAACCTGAGGCTTGAACTCTGGTGCACCCGTGAGCTGCTGAACTAGATCTCGAAAGTTCATAGGGTCAACCTTGAAAACTTGGATCGGCGTTGGTGGCGGCGGTGCCACTGGCGCCTTCTTCCACGGTTTAGCTTGTGACTTACGCACGTTATGGAGCGAGGAATGAGATTGAAAAGAGTAAGCATTTTTAAGAGGCTTGGTTTCGCCATTGTTTTGAGAAGAATAGGAAGAGTTAGATGTAGGATAAGCTTCCATGGTAGTGCAGATTTGGATCCCTGGTGATGATAAAATTAAATTAGATGAGAAGGTGGGTTAGGGTAGGAGACCGTGTTATTATATAATTTGTGCGTTGTTTTCAACTATTTATAGATTGTCGTTACTCGTGGGGGAATTGAGAATTGGGGGCAGCGATGAAAGTATGATGCATGCGTGTGTTACATGCATTGATTGTCAATAAAAGCCAACGACTTAAGGATGGGGCAGCTCCAGATTTAGACGTGGTTTTTGTCTTCACCGTCGGCGGAATATATCGTGTAAGTAGTGACATCTGTGAACCAATCCCTGTGGTCAAAAGAATGTAGTTGGATGTATCAACATCCTATTTATATGATGTATGTATAAAAACTTTCTCTTACTTCTACCTTTATGTTAGGAATAATGTTTTTTGTTATAAAAATAAAAAAGTTATTGTTTCACATCTTAAAAAATAGGTGAAAATAACAAAAAAAAGGAAAAAAAAAACATACAAAATAATATCATATAATAAAAATAAAGATATAGAAAAAATATCAAGATAAAAATATTATTTTATTTGATAATCAGAATCCTAAAAATAACAGCAACATACTTTATAAGACGTGTCTGTAGTCCTACAAGAGTAACAAAGAATTTGATGAAATTGCTTTTTTAACAAAAAAAAAATCGTTTAAGTTAAATTTCAAGAATTTGTTAAGACTTCGAGATGTTTTCAATATTAAAGACATTATTTTTTTTATCATAATATATAATTTTTAAAACATTTATCAAAGTAATCCAATTTAAAAACTATTTATGAGCAAGGGTTGCTGATGTCACCAGTATTATATATGAGATCGATCGGGTGCCACACATCAAAAACTATGTACCAATATATATGACATTAATTAAATTGACATCACAGCTGCCACATGATGTCATCTGGCGTGTGATATTAAATCTTTATAATAATTAATATGGAAATAAGTAATATTTAATTAATAATTACAATTAAAATTTAATTAATAATTTTTTAATCTTTATTAATTAATATTTATAATCATAAAAAAAATATTATCAAATTAATCAATAAAATAATAATTATCATTGTAAAATATTATTTAAACAATACTAAATTTAAATTATAAAAAATGGTATTATTTGTAAAATAATATTTTTATAAAAATAAACAATAATATTTTTAGAAGATAGTATAGCGTAATATTTAAAAACTATTAATTATTTTTATAGAAATAAAAATTAATTATTTTAATTGTAATATTTTTAACTTTAATTAACAATTTTTATTTAATTTTTTAAAATTACTAATTAATTAATTTTTAACTGTAATATTATTTATTAATTTACTATTAATATAATGATATACGCGGTACGAATTTTAATTTCACATGGTACTTTTTGGTGTGTAATGTTAAATCACTTGACCTAGATATATATTGGTAGTGATATAAATAATTTTCTGCAAATATTAGTTTTTAAATTATATTACTTTGATAAATTTAATTTTTAACAAATACATTATTGTGATAAAAATAGTTTATATATATATATATATATAGTAAAAATACAGTTTAATTTAATGTTATATATTTTTACCATAAGGATATTTAACGACATTTTAAAAATTATTGGACAAAATCTTACACTATTTATTTGAAACAAATTGACTACCTAAATATACATAATTAATTTGACTATATTCGAGTCAAATATAAGTCATTATATATTGAGATTCTGAGTCCTCTAATTACATGTCTAAATAAACTGCAAAATTATAATTGAAATGATAAATACTTTTTATTTAATACAAAATATCATTTTTAAATGTTTAAAAGTTTTAAAAACTGATATTAATATTTTTTGCACAATTTAGTATAAAATGATTATAATTTCACAGATTACCCACTAAAGTGCTCCGGTCATTGGGGGTCAAATTCTAACTATTAACATAGCATGTTCTTCAAGTAGCCATTCATGTACTATTTTTTAATTAAAAACGGTAATTAAGTATTGTATATTCCAAAGTACTTAACATCACAACAAAGAATGTGTATTGTCTTTCACTCTTTTTCTTTTATCGTGAGTGACCGACGTTGAATAATTTTGGTTGCTAAAAATTTAATTAAGAAAATATTAGCTGTGAAGCAGGATTTAACTTTAGAAGGCTAATAAAGTGAACCAATACTTGCTGGAAACGATCGCCAGTCAACTTTGACAGTATTATTCACGACGGACTTCTCCTCAATAAATATAGTATTTTATTAAAAATATTAATAACTTAATACATATAAAGTCATTGCACTATATAAAAAATCTTCTGAATGCGTGATGTTTTTCAAGGGTAGACAGTAGACACAATAATGTATTGATAACTGGACTTTAAGAAAACATTAACGACGGTATAAAATATAGAGTTTCAATTATTATTTGTTTTAATAGTATTTTTATTTTAATATTTTAAATTATTTTATTATATCATATTTTCTTTCATCCTAATTTACTTCAAATAGAATATACAGTTATTTTCTTTTTCTGAAATATATAAGAAACGTACAACTGCATGTGTCAAGAGTTGAGATGAGTTAAGTCACCAGTGCGAAATTAATTGAACATTTTGGACAGTAGCCGCCTCTTCTTTGTTAGATGGTCTTACTCAATGGAAACTTGCATGATTCGTGATTGCATCGCGTAAATGCCCATTTATTATTTATGGGGCTAATCATATCTTCTTCACTTGACCAAATTGCATTGTTTGACCCAATATACGCCGTGGTTTTTATAAAGACGTCCTTCCCTATTCCTTTCATCTTGCTAATTATTAGTGGATAACATAGAAGAAAGATCTGGACTTTTTTTTTTTTTTTTTTCAAAATATTTTCCAGCCCTTTTGTTTCCGGAGATCATCATAACTTTATAAATTTTAACTGAAGTTAGTTGTTTTATATTTGGCTCAGAATTTTTATTAATTCATAAGAAAATCAAAGAATTAAGAAAATAACTTTGAAAATATTTATAGTAGTTTAATTTGGTAAATTATCTGAATTATTTTTTTTTCTCAAGATTTATTAAAAGCAAAATGAAAACCGCTTCTACATATGTTATTTGTTGTGTACCAAAGTGACTTAATAATTGAAGATGATCCAGTGAAAGTGTGAAAGCGTGCAAGAAATCAAATAACCAAGGCGAGTTGACACAACATTACATTTATCTTAGAGGATGACCCACCCCTATGTGTGTGAAATTCCATGTTTGCTGCTCTTTTGTTCATATTGGCAGGGCTTTATCTTTCTCTTTGTTAGCTTACTTTAAAAATTAGGATAAATTTAGGTATAGTTAAAAAAATTAAAATTAAAATCTCTATAAGGTAAGAATTAATTTATCAAGACTTTATTTTTATATTATTTTCTTGTTATAATTATCAAGTATTATTCTTTGTTTATATCTTAAGTTTATTGTAATTGATTTGATATAAACTTACATGTAATGTTGGAGATATCCTCTTCCTTCCTTTAATCCCAAAATATAATATTAATCAATTTATTCACCGTACTGCTTTAACTTCATCTCTACGTTGCCGGATTTAATTAATAAGTATATGAAAAATTTGTTAACATTTAATTTTTAAAAACATTTTTATTTCTATTTTCTATTTTTTAATATTTTTATAAAAAATTAGTAAAAATAAAAAAATAGTTATTTTTTATTTTATTATTTCAAGTATACATTTATAAAAATAAAAAGTAAAATAAAAATAAGATAATATTTTTACAAATAAAAGATGAAAATAAAAATAAATGTATGAAATCAAACGCTACTGTATACCTATTTTTTAATTTAATTATGAATTATATTTATTTATATTTATATTTTCAAAGTAAATTACATGTCATAATATTTCAATTTAAATAATATAAAATAAATATAAATGATCTTAAAAGATTAAAGGTTTAATAATAAAAATATGCTTTATCAAAATATAAAAAATTAATATTATAATTTAACTATTATTATATTTATTTAAATAAATTTGGGGTAGAGGTAGGTTGAATATATTAACGAGTTTTCTTCCACCAAAATAAATGGAAATAAGGTAAATATCTACGGGCTTGAATTTAATTATTCTTTCTAAGTTAACTTTCTCAAATAAAATAGATAAATTAGTGAGAAATTATTTTCAAAAAATTCATTTAAGATTCTCTGTTATATGTAAGATATCAAACATATAAATAAGTATAATACTTACTCTTAAAACTTTTGCTTTTCCTTTTTAAATTTCGTTTGAGTTGAACACTTGAAAACTCGTTACAAAAGACAAAAGAAAACAAATTATGCGGATGAGTTATGGGTTTATTTTTCTTCCTATGTAATTAGCCCAACAAATTAGGGCCCATTCTGTCCCATTTATTTTTCTCCCAATGTGATAGCAGATGGCAAGGTAGGAGTGTGAAGAAGTGTGTTCAATTTTTATTCACCCAGAAAAGAAAGAGAGACAGCCGCACAAAAAGGAGAAAAAAGAGAGAAAAGTTCCATCCGACCTAACTCCGATCTGTTGCCTATCGTCGGAGATCCCACCGTTGGATCGTCACGATATTTGAACAGAAGCTTCCTGATTCATCAAGGAAGGTTTTGACCGTTGGGATTTGGATTTAGAGGCTTGGAAGTCAGTGCGTCGTTCCCAGGAAGATTGTGAAAAATCCTGTGGTATCCCTCTTCTTTTTGTTTTTGAGTATTCCATATATCTTGATGTTCACTTTCAAGATTATGATGATTGTTGTTGTATTCCTCTAGTATTATCTAGAGAAGACTTTGTATTACTCTCTGGTGGTTAGTGAATTTAAGTGGCACTAGGTGTCCCGTGGTTTTTACCCGTTTTTGGGGTTTTTCCACGCTAAAATTTGTGTGTTCTTGTTGTGTGTTGGATTGCCTTCATATCTGCATTTTTGGGACTGTCTTGGGGCTGTTATAGGGCTGACATAAGTTGGTTTATAATTTGGTAGATTTATCCTAGTTGTTTGTATCCTAATAGATTCAAACAGGTAGAACAAGATTTTCCTTTTCCAACAGATTGGTATCAAAGCAAGGTTCTTGTTTGGGAATAAATCTGTTTGAACGATGGAAACTAATACAACTAGGATGGTTAATTTGAATGGTTCAAATTATCATATTTGGAGAGGAAAAATGGAAGATCTCCTTTATGTTAAAGATTACTACTTGCCTGTATTTTCTGTTGAGAAACCTGAGAATAAAACAGAAGCAGAGTGGACCATCTTGCATAGACAGGTTTGTGGGTATATCAGGCAATGGGTTGATGATAATGTCTTGAACCATATTAGTGGGGAGACACATGCTCGTACGCTTTGGAACAAACTTGAACAACTATATGCTCGAAAAACTGGGAATAATAAATTGTTCTTGATCAAGCAAATGATGAGATTGAAGTATACTGATGGCTCTCCTATCACTGATCACTTGAATGCGTTTCAGGGTATTATAAATCAGCTTTCAGGTATGGGTATTAAGTTTGAAGACGAGATTCAAGGCTTATGGCTTCTTGGTACACTACCAGATTCTTGGGAGACTTTTAGGACATCTTTGTCCAACTCTGCACCAGATGGTATTATCACCATGGAATTGGCTAAAGGCAGTATTCTGAATGAAGAAATGAGAAGAAAGTCACAAGGTTCTTCTTCACAGTCAGATGTCTTAGTCACAGAAAGGCGGGAGAGAATTCAAAGTAAAGGCCCAAGCAATAGAGGTAACCACCGCAGCAGTTCCAGAAAAGGAAAACTTGCTGATGTTGAGTGTTTTCACTGTCACAGAAAAGGACACACTATACGATACTGTAGACAATTGAAAAAGGAGAATAAGAAGAAAAACTACAACAACCAGAAGAACAATCACAAGAAAGATGATGATGAGGGTGACAAGACTGAAGTAAATACTACCACAGATGAGTTCTTTGTTTGTTGTGATTACGATATGGTTAATCTTGCTCATGATGATTCAAGTTGGATTCTTGATAGTGGAGCTTCGTGTCATGTTGTAACACGAAAGGATTATTATTCATCTTACACTGCAGGTGATTTTGGTGTTGTCAGGATGGGTAATGCTGGGTTATCAAAGGTCGTTGGTATTGGAGATGTTCGCTTGAAGTTTGACACTGGGATGGAATTGATTTTGCATAATGCAAAACATGTCCCAGATATGAGACTCAATATTATCTCCACAAGTCTTCTTGATGAAGATGGTTATTACAATAGCTTTGGTAATGGTTTATGGAAACTAACTCTCGGATCCTTGATTGTGGCAAGAGGTAAAAAGGAGTCAAAGTTATATGTGACACATCCGAAGATCTCCAAAAGCATTGTCAATGTTGTAGACAATGATGATATGACCGAGCTGTGGCACAAAAGACTTGGTCACATGAGTGAAAAAGGGATGTCTATTCTTTCAAAGAAGAATGTGTTATCTGGTGTGCATGCTATTAACTTGAAGAAATGTTCTCATTGTTTGGCAGGAAAGCAAACCAGAGTTGCCTTTAGAAGTCGTTCTCCCTTCAGAATGGAGAACAAACTTGATCTTGTACATTCTGATGTTTGTGGTCCGATGAAGACTAAAACACTCGGTGGATGTTCCTATTTTGTCACTTTCATTGATGATCATTCAAGGAAGGTGTGGGTCTACACCTTGAAGACTAAAGATCAAGTGCTGGATGTGTTTAAGCAGTTTCATGTTTTGGTTGAGAGGCAGACAGGGAAGAAACTCAAATGTATTCGAACAGACAATGGAGGTGAATACATTGGCTCCTTTGATACTTATTGTAGAAAGCATGGAATTCAACACCAGAAGACTCCTCCGAAGACACCCCAGTTAAATGGCCTAGCAGAAAGGATGAATAGAACGTTGATTGAGAGAGTCTGATGTTTGCTTTCACATGCAGGGTTGCCTGCATCCTTTTGGGGTGAAGCTTTGAATACAGCGGTACATGTTATTAATCTAACTCCTTGCGTTCCTTTGAATTTTGATGTTCCAGACAGGGTTTGGAGTGGCAAAGATGTTTCATACCGTCACTTACGAGTCTTTGGATGCAAGGCGTTCGTACATATTCCCAAAGATGAAAGATCAAAGCTTGACATGAAGACTAAGCCATGTGTATTCCTCGGTTATGGTCAAGATGAATTTGGGTACAGGTTGTATGATTCAATTCAAAAGAAACTTGTTCGAAGCCGAGATGTAGTGTTTGAGGAAAATCAAACTATGAAAGATGTTGAGAAAGCCAATGTAGAGATAGTCCCTCAACATAATGATGATCCTATTGATTTGGATCCAGTTCCTCCTGAACATGTTGACTCACAGTTAAGAGATGATGCCCAGAATGAAGAAGAGCAGGGTACTGGTGAGTTAGATGCTGATGTTGATGCAGAGGAGGTTGATGTTGATGCTCCAGAGCAACCAGAGGTAGATGAAAATGTTCATCCTGAGTTACCTGTACCAGATGTGCCACCGTTCGTTCCACTTAGGTGGTCTACTAGAGATCGTCATCTGTCCACACGTTATTCTGCAGATGAGTATGTATTACTTACTGATGGGGGAGAGCCCGAGAGCTTTGCAGAAGCTATGGAGGATGAGCACAAGAAAGAGTGGGTTGAGGCCATGCAAGATGAAATGGCTTCCTTGCATGAAAATAATACGTTTGAGTTGGTAAAATTGCCTAAAGGCAAGAGAGTTTTGAAAAACAAGTGGGTTTTCAAATTGAAGACTGAAGAGCATACTTCTAGACCCAGATACAAAGCCAGATTGGTGGTTAAAGGTTTCAGTCAGAAAAGAGGTATTGATTTTGATGAGATCTTCTCTCTGGTCGTGAAGATGGGGTCGATTCGGGTTGTTCTTGGTTTAGCGGCTAGCCTTGATCTTGAAGTTGAGCAAATGGATGTCAAGACAACTTTCCTTCACGGTGATTTAGATAAGGAAATCTACATGGAGCAACCTGAAGGTTTTCAGGTCAAGGGGAAGGAATATTATGTGTGCAGACTTCAGAAGAGTTTATATGGTTTGAAGCAAGCGCCAAGGCAGTGGTACAAGAAATTTGAGTCAGTCATAGGGAAACAAGGATACCGAAAGACTTCTTCAGATCACTGCGTTTTCTTTCAGAGGTTTGGTGATGATGATTTCATCATCTTGATGCTATATGTTGATGATATGCTGATTGTTGGCAAGAACATTGGAAGAATTGTCCAATTAAAGAAAAATTTGAGCAAGTATTTTGCTATGAAAGACTTGGGGCCAGCAAAACAGATCCTTGGCATACGAATTACACGAGATAGACATGCCAAGAAGTTGCATATATCACAAGAGCAGTACATTGAGAAGGTGCTTAGCAGGTTCAACATGAATAAAGCTAAAGTGGTTAGTTCTCCTCTTACTACCTACTTTAAGCTAACTGATAAAGATTGCCCTACTACAGAAAGGGAGATTGAAGAGATGGATAGAGTTCCATATGCCTCAGCGGTTGGTAGTTTAATGTACGTTATGGTTTGTACAAGGCCTGATTTAGCTCATGCAGTAGGTGTTGTCAGTCGGTTTATGTCAAATCCTGGTAGGAAGCATTGGGAAGCTGTTAAATGGATATTTAGATATTTGCGTGGTACTTCCAAATTGGGTATCACATTTGGAAATGAGCAACCGATTCTTATTGGATACACAGATTCTGACATGGCTGGGAATAAAGACAATATGAAATCCACTTCTGGATATTTGATGACCTTTGCAGGGGGAGCTGTTTCATGGCAATCAAGATTGCAGAAGTGTGTGGCCTTGTCTACAACTGAGGCTGAGTATATGGCTGCAACAGAAGCTGGTAAAGAAATGTTGTGGTTGAAACGTTTTTTGCAGGAGCTTGGATTCACACAAAAACGGTATGTGGTTTTTTGTGATAATCAAAGTGCTATTCACCTTACTAAGAATTCGATGTTTCACAAAAGAACAAAACATATCAATGTCCGTTATCATTGGATTAGAGATGCCATTGAAGATGGTATGTTTGAACTTGATAAAGTTCATACAAATGATAATGCCTCCGATATGTTAACAAAGGCTCTACCAAGAGAAAAGATGAAGGTTTGTTGCTCGATCGCCGGAATGGCGAAATCATCCTCATAGGCAGAAAAATAGGGGGAGATTTGTTGGGTTTATTTTTCTTCCTATGTAATTAGCCCAACAAATTAGGGCCCATTCTGGCCCATTTATTTTTCTCCCAATGTGATAGCAGATGGCAAGGTAGAAGTGTGAAGAAGTGTGTTCAATTTTTATTCACCCAGAAAAGAGAGAGAGACAGCCGCACAAAAAGGAGAGAAAAGAGAGAAAAGTTCCATCCGACCTAACTCCGATCTGTTGCCTATCGCCGGAGATCCCACCGTTGGATCGTCACGATATTTGAACAGAAGCTTCCTGATTCATCAAGGAAGGTTTTGACCGTTGGGATTTGGATTTAGAGGCTTGGAAGTTAGTGCGTCGTTCCCAGGCAGATTGTGAAAAATCCTGTGGTATCCCTCTTCTTTTTGTTTTTGAGTATTCCATATATCTTGATGTTCACTTCCAAGATTATGATGATTGTTGTTGTATTCCTCTAGTATTATCTAGAGAAGACTTTGTATTACTCTCTGGTGGTTAGTGAATTTAAGTGGCACTAGGTGTCCCGTGGTTTTTACCCGTTTTTGGGGTTTTTCCACGCTAAAATTTGTGTGTTCTTGTTGTGTGTTGGATTGCCTTCATATCTGCATTTTTGGGACTGTCTTGGGGCTGTTATAGGGCTGACATAAGTTGGTTTATAATTTGGTAGATTTATCCTAGTTGTTTGTATCCTAATAGATTCAAACAGGTAGAACAAGATTTTCCTTTTCCAACAGATTGGTATCAAAGCAAGGTTCTTGTTTGGGAATAAATCTGTTTGAACGATGGAAACTAATACAACTAGGATGGTTAATTTGAATGGTTCAAATTATCATATTTGGAGAGGAAAAATGGAAGATCTCCTTTATGTTAAAGATTACTACTTGCCTGTATTTTCTGTTGAGAAACCTGAGAATAAAACAGAAGCAGAGTGGACCATCTTGCATAGACAGGTTTGTGGGTATATCAGGCAATGGGTTGATGATAATGTCTTGAACCATATTAGTGGGGAGACACATGCTCGTACGCTTTGGAACAAACTTGAACAACTATATGCTCGAAAAACTGGGAATAATAAATTGTTCTTGATCAAGCAAATGATGAGATTGAAGTATACTGATGGCTCTCCTATCACTGATCACTTGAATGCGTTTCAGGGTATTATAAATCAGCTTTCAGGTATGGGTATTAAGTTTGAAGACGAGATTCAAGGCTTATGGCTTCTTGGTACACTACCAGATTCTTGGGAGACTTTTAGGACATCTTTGTCCAACTCTGCACCAGATGGTATTATCACCATGGAATTGGCTAAAGGCAGTATTCTGAATGAAGAAATGAGAAGAAAGTCACAAGGTTCTTCTTCACAGTCAGATGTCTTAGTCACAGAAAGGCGGGAGAGAATTCAAAGTAAAGGCCCAAGCAATAGAGGTAACCACCGCAGCAGTTCCAGAAAAGGAAAACTTGCTGATGTTGAGTGTTTTCACTGTCACAGAAAAGGACACACTATACGATACTGTAGACAATTGAAAAAGGAGAATAAGAAGAAAAACTACAACAACCAGAAGAACAATCACAAGAAAGATGATGATGAGGGTGACAAGACTGAAGTAAATACTACCACAGATGAGTTCTTTGTTTGTTGTGATTACGATATGGTTAATCTTGCTCATGATGATTCAAGTTGGATTCTTGATAGTGGAGCTTCGTGTCATGTTGTAACACGAAAGGATTATTATTCATCTTACACTGCAGGTGATTTTGGTGTTGTCAGGATGGGTAATGCTGGGTTATCAAAGGTCGTTGGTATTGGAGATGTTCGCTTGAAGTTTGACACTGGGATGGAATTGATTTTGCATAATGCAAAACATGTCCCAGATATGAGACTCAATATTATCTCCACAAGTCTTCTTGATGAAGATGGTTATTACAATAGCTTTGGTAATGGTTTATGGAAACTAACTCTCGGATCCTTGATTGTGGCAAGAGGTAAAAAGGAGTCAAAGTTATATGTGACACATCCGAAGATCTCCAAAAGCATTGTCAATGTTGTAGACAATGATGATATGACCGAGCTGTGGCACAAAAGACTTGGTCACATGAGTGAAAAAGGGATGTCTATTCTTTCAAAGAAGAATGTGTTATCTGGTGTGCATGCTATTAACTTGAAGAAATGTTCTCATTGTTTGGCAGGAAAGCAAACCAGAGTTGCCTTTAGAAGTCGTTCTCCCTTCAGAATGGAGAACAAACTTGATCTTGTACATTCTGATGTTTGTGGTCCGATGAAGACTAAAACACTCGGTGGATGTTCCTATTTTGTCACTTTCATTGATGATCATTCAAGGAAGGTGTGGGTCTACACCTTGAAGACTAAAGATCAAGTGCTGGATGTGTTTAAGCAGTTTCATGTTTTGGTTGAGAGGCAGACAGGGAAGAAACTCAAATGTATTCGAACAGACAATGGAGGTGAATACATTGGCTCCTTTGATACTTATTGTAGAAAGCATGGAATTCAACACCAGAAGACTCCTCCGAAGACACCCCAGTTAAATGGCCTAGCAGAAAGGATGAATAGAACGTTGATTGAGAGAGTCTGATGTTTGCTTTCACATGCAGGGTTGCCTGCATCCTTTTGGGGTGAAGCTTTGAATACAGCGGTACATGTTATTAATCTAACTCCTTGCGTTCCTTTGAATTTTGATGTTCCAGACAGGGTTTGGAGTGGCAAAGATGTTTCATACCGTCACTTACGAGTCTTTGGATGCAAGGCGTTCGTACATATTCCCAAAGATGAAAGATCAAAGCTTGACATGAAGACTAAGCCATGTGTATTCCTCGGTTATGGTCAAGATGAATTTGGGTACAGGTTGTATGATTCAATTCAAAAGAAACTTGTTCGAAGCCGAGATGTAGTGTTTGAGGAAAATCAAACTATGAAAGATGTTGAGAAAGCCAATGTAGAGATAGTCCCTCAACATAATGATGATCCTATTGATTTGGATCCAGTTCCTCCTGAACATGTTGACTCACAGTTAAGAGATGATGCCCAGAATGAAGAAGAGCAGGGTACTGGTGAGTTAGATGCTGATGTTGATGCAGAGGAGGTTGATGTTGATGCTCCAGAGCAACCAGAGGTAGATGAAAATGTTCATCCTGAGTTACCTGTACCAGATGTGCCACCGTTCGTTCCACTTAGGTGGTCTACTAGAGATCGTCATCTGTCCACACGTTATTCTGCAGATGAGTATGTATTACTTACTGATGGGGGAGAGCCCGAGAGCTTTGCAGAAGCTATGGAGGATGAGCACAAGAAAGAGTGGGTTGAGGCCATGCAAGATGAAATGGCTTCCTTGCATGAAAATTATACGTTTGAGTTGGTAAAATTGCCTAAAGGCAAGAGAGTTTTGAAAAACAAGTGGGTTTTCAAATTGAAGACTGAAGAGCATACTTCTAGACCCAGATACAAAGCCAGATTGGTGGTTAAAGGTTTCAGTCAGAAAAGGGGTATTGATTTTGATGAGATCTTCTCTCTTGTCGTGAAGATGGGGTCGATTCGGGTTGTTCTTGGTTTAGCGGCTAGCCTTGATCTTGAAGTTGAGCAAATGGATGTCAAGACAGCTTTCCTTCACGGTGATTTAGATAAGGAAATCTACATGGAGCAACCTGAAGGTTTTCAGGTCAAGGGGAAGGAAGATTATGTGTGCAGACTTCAGAAGAGTTTATATGGTTTGAAGCAAGCGCCAAGGCAGTGGTACAAGAAATTTGAGTCAGTCATAGGGAAACAAGGATACCGAAAGACTTCTTCAGATCACTGCGTTTTCTTTCAGAGGTTTGGTGATGATGATTTCATCATCTTGATGCTATATGTTGATGATATGCTGATTGTTGGCAAGAACATTGGAAGAATTGTCCAATTAAAGAAAAATTTGAGCAAGTATTTTGCTATGAAAGACTTGGGGCCAGCAAAACAGATCCTTGGCATACGAATTACACGAGATAGACATGCCAAGAAGTTGCATATATCACAAGAGCAGTACATTGAGAAGGTGCTTAGCAGGTTCAACATGAATAAAGCTAAAGTGGTTAGTTCTCCTCTTACTACCTACTTTAAGCTAACTGATAAAGATTGCCCTACTACAGAAAGGGAGATTGAAGAGATGGATAGAGTTCCATATGCCTCAGCGGTTGGTAGTTTAATGTACGTTATGGTTTGTACAAGGCCTGATTTAGCTCATGCAGTAGGTGTTGTCAGTCGGTTTATGTCAAATCCTGGTAGGAAGCATTGGGAAGCTGTTAAATGGATATTTAGATATTTGCGTGGTACTTCCAAATTGGGTATCACATTTGGAAATGAGCAACCGATTCTTATTGGATACACAGATTCTGACATGGCTGGGAATAAAGACAATATGAAATCCACTTCTGGATATTTGATGACCTTTGCAGGGGGAGCTGTTTCATGGCAATCAAGATTGCAGAAGTGTGTGGCCTTGTCTACAACTGAGGCTGAGTATATGGCTGCAACAGAAGCTGGTAAAGAAATGTTGTGGTTGAAACGTTTTTTGCAGGAGCTTGGATTCACACAAAAACGGTATGTGGTTTTTTGTGATAATCAAAGTGCTATTCACCTTACTAAGAATTCGATGTTTCACAAAAGAACAAAACATATCAATGTCCGTTATCATTGGATTAGAGATGCCATTGAAGATGGTATGTTTGAACTTGATAAAGTTCATACAAATGATAATGCCTCCGATATGTTAACAAAGGCTCTACCAAGAGAAAAGGTGAAGGTTTGTTGCTCGATCGCCGGAATGGCGAAATCATCCTCATAGGCAGAAAAATAGGGGGAGATTTGTTGGGTTTATTTTTCTTCCTATGTAATTAGCCCAACAAATTAGGGCCCATTCTGGCCCATTTATTTTTCTCCCAATGTGATAGCAGATGGCAAGGTAGAAGTGTGAAGAAGTGTGTTCAATTTTTATTCACCCAGAAAAGAGAGAGAGACAGCCGCACAAAAAGGAGAGAAAAGAGAGAAAAGTTCCATCTGACCTAACTCTGATCTGTTGCCTATCTCCGGAGATCCCACCGTTGGATCGTCACGATATTTGAACAGAAGCTTCCTGATTCATCAAGAAAGGTTTTGACCGTTGGGATTTGGATTTAGAGGCCTGGAAGTCAGTGCGTCGTTCCCAGGCAGATTGTGAAAAATCCTGTGGTATCCCTCTTCTTTTTGTTTTTGAGTATTCCATATATCTTGATGTTCACTTCCAAGATTATGATGATTGTTATTGTATTCCTCTAGTATTATCTAGAGAAGACTTTGTATTGCTCTCTGATGGTTAGTGAATTTAAGTGGCACTAGGTATCCCATGGTTTTTACCCGTTTTTGGGGTTTACTCACGCTAAAATTTGTGTGTTCTTGTTGTGTGTTGGATTGCCTTCATATCTGCATTTTTGGAACTGTCTTGGGGCTGTTATAGGGCTGACATAAGTTGGTTTATAATTTGGTAGATTTATCCTAGTTGTTTGTATCCTAATAGATTCAAACAGGTAGAACAAGATTTTCCTTTTCCAACAATGAGGACATGGCATGACAGTGTTTTGAATGAAAAATCTTATGATATCAATAATAAAATATATTTATTTACATCTAAATTTATATTATTATATTTATTTATTATTAAATAAAAATATAAATAGATGAATAATATCATTTTTACATAAAATAATCGTTACATTTTTAACACAATTAATTATCACAATCCCTGTTCCCTCCGCCGCAAGGTATCAGGCACGATGCGAGTTATGGAATTTGACATACAAGTCTTATCCCGTAAAGAATTTATGGTATTTCACCGACTGTCAACTAGTGCTTGAGTTTTATTTTGAAAAGTGACTTTTATTTCCCCTAGATTCCTGCTTCCGATTCATTTATGTTTTGAATGGTTGACAAGAATTAGGAGGAATTTTTTTTTTTTTGATAGAAATGATAATTTTTTTTTGTTTATTTTACTATAAAAATAGAATAATTTTTTTAACATTTATAAATTTTGTTAATTCCTCTTCAAGAAGAAAGAAATGAAGAGTAAGTTTTTTTTTTAATTTTTAAATTATTAAATTTAAAAATAAAAATTATTATATTAATAAAATATATATATAAAAATTATTTTTAATTAATATAAAATAAAATTTTACTGTAATTTTTTTAATTTTTATTCATTTAAATAATATATTTTTATCATATTTTTTATATTTTTATTTCTTATCATTATATTTATTTTGTGTTAATTTTTGACGTTATGTAGATAAATTTGGTTTAATAATGAAGAGTTAAAAATTAAAATAATTTAACATGATTCTGAATTTCGAATTTTAAATCATTAAATTTGGGAAAATTAGTTACTTATGTGTGAATGAAGATCCAGCTCAAAATCAGATTCAGCCAATTAGCAGTTGCGCTTACTTTTTTTGTTTTTGCTTCCTAATGGCTTTGGAATCTAAAAAGTAAAAACGAAAGAATGCAGTTAGAGTTATCACGATTCGGTTGGATTTCACGAGCAAAATGTCCAAATTAATTAATTAATTAAATTAGAGTTGAGTTTTTAGGTAAAAAAAGATATATTACAGGAACTATAACAATAAAGATAATATTTTTTTTGGATAAAAAAAATAAAAATATGAACAACGATATATTTTAAAAAAATAAAAAAAAAATAAACATTAACTAAAAAAATATTTGTTTTCTCTTAGAATTTTTTGTAATTTTTTTTGTTTCTCCTCTTTCTTCCTATAAAGCAGACAGAGATAAGAATGCCTGAAAACTTTTGAAGCAGACAATCAGTTTTTAATAGCATCAAGTGTAAAAGAATTCCACACTAAATTTATTAGAAACTTATTTAATTGACAGGTGATTTGTTAAAATGTTAATATTCGATTTATTTTAAGTAAAATATTGGTTAAAGCTTTGTATATATTTAAAACTTTCCCTAAAAAAATTAGCTCTGCCATGTTTTAAATGTTTCGAATTCAATGAGTATTATTTCCGGTAAGAAAATATTCGTGATTTATAAAAAAAAAATATTATTATTTTTTTACCATATAGAGTTGCAAGAGTTTGGGGAATTCCTGGCTCCCGTTGTCCTTGCAGAGATCCGCCAGTAATTCAGGTTGATTCATAGTAGAAGAAGCTTAAGCCATAAGCAGCTAAACTATCCAGGACTCTACTTTTTGGGATCCAAAAGTAATTATAATTATATATTATAATATTATAAAAATTATATATAATTTTTAAATATTAATACTAAGCTAAAAGTATTTTATAAAAATATATTATTGATTTTAAAAAACACATATCTTGGATATTGATTTTAAAACATGTTATGTCTTTGACAATGATGCTTTTATTTTATTTTTAGAAATTAAAATTTTCAAAATCTTTTATAAATGTAAAACTAAAACGTCACTTGAAATATTACAATTTATAAAAAACTAAAATTTTCTAAATACAAGAGTAAATTTTTTTGAAATATTAATAACTATTATTGTTAATGTAACTTCAACGAAAATATTTTTTAAAATTAACTTGCTTTACAATTAGATAAAATAATTTAAATTACTAAATTTTATATATTTGAATGATAAAAAAATTAGAATACTTCGACTTGTATTTGAATAATTTTTGTATTGAATATGAAAATTTTTAAATAAGAATTCTTTATTATGTTGGTTTTTTTATTAACCTTCGTAATTTTTTTTCATATATTTTTTTTAAAATGATCATTTATTTTCTATTTACAAATCATTAGAATTTTAAAATTTTTCAATGAAACACAAGGTTAAAATTGTAAATATTTAAATATATCTCAAAATATGTTAATTAATTTAACTATTTTTAATTAAAAAATAAATTAATTATTTGTATCACTTGCTCCTACATAATTCAGTTACTATTGTTATAATACTAATAGTTGTTTGTTATTCGTCTGTTCCAGTCAGTTAGACTTTTCTTTATTATATCACTTTGTATTATAATACAATTTTTGAGTCCTGCTATTCAATCCCTCTTTTCTGCCTTTTCCATATTTGGATTGTGGGATGCGTTTTGCTTTCTTCCTCCTTGATCCTCTGAGATGCTCCTTTGCTATGACCATGGTTATAAATTAACAAATATTAATCTTTATATCTGCACTTTAATTTTTTATTCCTCTAGATTAAAAAATTATGTTTTGGTCCTTATAAATCCACGTATTAAATATCATAAATATTTTATTTTAAAGATAAATATCTAAAATTCCCAATTTTAATAATAAAAAATAAAATCAAATAATAAACAAATTTTTTTATTAATATAATATATTATGATGTTATTAAACTTACAACATCTATGTTATAATAGTTTTAACTTTCATTATAAAATATATAGTAACAATTTTTAATTTAATATAAAATCATTAATAATTGTTTTTTTTCAGTAAAAACACCCTAATTTTTAACGTCAATTTTTTTGGGTAACCAATAATTTTAGTATATTAAATAGAAAATTAAAATTTTAAAACAGATTATTAAATAAATTATTTAAATCAAGCTATATCTTTATTGATATAATATGCCGAAATTCAAAATTTTAAAATTAAATTTAACTTAAAAAAAAAATAATAATAATAAAATCCAAGTTATTTGAAAGAAAAAATGTCTTTAATTTAATATAATATGACAATATCTCAAAAATTAAATTATATTTAAAAATTTATAATTAAAAAATAAATATTAAAAACAAAAACTCAAATTTATAATATTGTCTGAAATGACAAATGGGTCTCTCATTGCTATGAAAGAAGAAGAAGCTTGGAAGGGTACAGATTATTTTAAAAATTACGTTATAAATTTATAAATAATTAATTATCATGCTATTAAAAAATTATGCAGACAAGATCATGTGCAGTTAATAACTATAGATAATCAAGTCATTAGGATTGATGAATGTTGAGAATTATGAAAATTCGATGTTGAAATTTGATCGTTTTCTATATTACATTAAAAAAAAAAACTGTAGATAATGATGAGATGATAAAATAAACATATTGCACGGATACTTTGACACATTAGTGTGAAGTGAATGAAAAAGGAAAGGCCTCGAGTTCCATGGAATGGTTGTGTTGGGAAAGGCGAGTCAATGTGTATGTGCTATTCTTCACTTGTTACTCCAGAATCTCCTTATCCTCGAGTCAACAATTCGAGGCAATTACACCAATTCTTTTCACGTGTGTCATTCGCGCAGGCAGCATGTTTCTGACTTTGGACCATTTCTTGAGCCGTTTCCGGGGGGCGAGTCCAGCTTCGAAATATTTTGTGTGCCTTAAACTTTACTCACTTTTTTAAAATATTTTTTAATTTTTAGATTGTTCAAACTTTTTGTTGTTTTTAATTTTTAAATACTATTTTAACTTTATTATTCGTTAATAGTAATACTCCTATCAAGTGAAGTTATATATTTTTTATCTAAGCTCTAGGTACCGTTTACAGGAACATTTTTCTTCAAATCGATAATATTTACAGTCTCATATTATTAACTCTTTTAGTAGATTTTTTTATTTATAAAAAATTAAATATATATAATTTGAATTACTTATTGATTGATGAAGTAAATAATATAATTGAAATAATTTATATTTTCTTAAAATTAGGATTATTTTTAAAAACTAATAATTAAATATCACCTAAAAGTTACTATAATTCTCATAATTATTAAATGAACAAATTATTGAACACTTTTTATGTTTTTAATAATGATATTGATTTTGCGAATGTAGCGAGATAAGTATTTATGGGACAGATATATTTTAATCGAAGAAATTAATTTACTTAAAATGAATAAATCTGTAAAGTAAAAAAGTAGGATTGGATTTATCGTTAATTTTAATTAAAGTATCTTATAATTAATGAAATTTAAATTAATAATGAAGACATTTTTATTTTTACAAATTTGTTCATTTTATAAAAGTCATCTTTAATCCAAAGGCTACTAAGTTATTGTGCAAATTTGAAAATATGATGGAAATATCTTCAGTTTTTTTTTGTCTGGATTCGCTGATTTTTTATCTATGTAACCTTAGAAGCAATCCAAATTCTTAAGGAGTTCCTATTTTTTAAAATCATATCCATTTATTAACCAAGATTTATTTGTTTTATAGTTTTATACTTATACCTTTTAATTGAAATTACATATTTAATTTTATTAAAAATATATAATTTAAATTAATTTATACATACATTTTAATTAAACTTTTAATCAATTTAGATATAGATGGATATACAATAAGACTTTTTTTTTTTAATATTTTTAAGATCTTATAATAAATAAATAGAAGTTTTTTCTTTGGATAAATTATCCATAAACTTTTATGAAAATATTTCTTTTTACGTGAAGGAGGAGACTTACATGAAGAATTTTTATTTTTCTTTTTGTTATGGTAATTTTTGGCTTATAGACCTTCATAATCTGAATCATCATCCTAACACATCTACCAATTATTGTTAGGATCGATCTTGTAAGCGAAAATTCTTGCACAATCCAATGTGAAGGCTCTATTACAACTGCATATACTTGTGCAAATTATAGAAGCAAAGACGAGAAGGAAGCATGTCCACATCCGAGCAATTAGTTATCAATCACATGAATTTGTTAGACATAAATATTATGTGTGTGAATCTCTATTAACTATAATGCAGTGCTGGGATTGTTATATATGTAATGCATTTGGTTCATGACAGATACAAGAAATAATACATTTTCTTCATAAGCTTTTGCTCTTTGAGTTTTATCAATATGGTATCGGAGCTTTAACCATCAGAGCTCTATTGCGCCTATCTCACATGATCCGAAATTCGAGTTCATCTCACATTAATGTCCTCCCATCTACAAACACACAAACTATGGATTCTTCACAAAATCAAACTAGCTTATATTTAGTTCTCCTAAACGAAAATCCATCAACAACAATGGTGTCCACTCCTTTGATAAGTAATAATTATCATACCTGGGTACGGAGTATGCAAATGACCCTTGTTTCAAAGAATAAATTTAAGTTTATCGATGGAACAATATCAACTCCTAACCAATTTGATCCAACATACGAATGTTGGGAGTGTTGTAACAATTTGATACATTCCTGGACTATCAACCTTGTTTCTGAAACAATTGTCCGAAGCCTATTCTACATGGACAATGCATATGATGTTTGGAATGACTTGAGGGAAAGATTTTTTTAGGGAGACTTTATTTGAGTTTTTGAGCTGCGACAGGAAATCTACAATTTACGCCAAGGAAGGTTGTCTGTTACAAGTTTCTTCACTAAGTTGAAGTCACTCTCGGAGAATTATCGACCCATGCCACAATGTTCATGTCCACATCCTTCTGGGTGTGCATCCATGAGAAATGTCAGGGAATATAGACATTAAGACCACGTGATTCGGTTTCTTACTGGACTAAACGATGATGTTGCTGCAATGCAATCCCAAATCTTGTTGATGGATCCTTTTCCAGCACTCAACAAAGTTTTCTCTATGGTGATCCATTATGAAAGACATAGTTGCCTCAATGAAGATCCATGAATTTCAATCAACATGGTTGATGGAAATAGAACATTCTCACAAGGAAAAAGATGCAACTCCATAAATAAGAAGAGGTTTTGCACTCATTATGGTAGAATTGGTCACACAATCAAAGTATGTTTCAGGAAGAATGACTTCTTATCATGCTATGGAAAATTCAAAGGGGATACATCGGCTAATTTCATTTCTGTTCTTGATGATGAAAAGGAAAAAGAACTTATTATTCACAAGGATAACAAAAAGAAAGGCATGCAATTTCCCTTCATGGTTAAGTAGTGTAAAGCTTTACTAGCATTAATCAAGCAACCAAACCTTGGTGATCATTCTAAACATAGCCAATTCATGTAGACTCAAGCCTTTATTAAAAATCTTGAAAATCAAATGGGGCAACTCTGTAAGCAATTGACAGAGAGAACTAGTGAAAATTTTGCAAGTGATACATAGGTGAATCCTAAGAAATGTTGCATGGTTATTATTACAAAAGATGAAAAAATTACAGAGTTTCAACCACCAAAAGTGTAGAAAATTGATGATCTAAGGGTGAAAAAAGAGTAACAAGTTGATGATTCAATGGAAAATTACTCCAATGGTAGAGGTCCAATGTATAGATCACTCTTCTTCAAATCATCATTGTAAACACCCATTTATGTCCCAGACCCCCAACCATTAAAATTAATCAAGAAACCAATAAATAAATAAAAAATAAGAGATAAAACAAAAGCAAAAAATAATAATAAAGATAGATATTAAAAATCTGAAAATAAAAATAAAATAAAAAACGAAGCCAAAAAAAAGAAAATTAAAAAAATACATATTAAAAAAAATATATTGAAAACAGAATGAACAGAAAAATAGACGATAATAAAAATATATAATAAATAATGAGAAGATAAGAAAAGAGTTTTTTGGAAAAAATAAAAATGATAAATAAAATTAAATAATAAAAAACAGAGATAAAATTCTTTAAAAAATTTAGAAATCAAAAATAATAAATAAAGAAGATAAAAATAGAAAAAGAAAGAAAAAATATAATAATAAAAGAAAAAAAACTGGATAAAAAATTAAGATAAAATTAAAAATCTAGAAATCAAAAATAATAAATAATCGAAAATAACAAAAATCAAAGATAAAATCAAAAAATATATATAGAGAGAGAAAATACAGAATATTAAAGAAAAAAACAAAAATTTGGAAATAAAAAATCAGAAAATTAAAATATTAACAAAAAAGAATTTAAACAAATTAAAAAACAGAAAAACGGATTTTGAGAAAAAACGAAAAACGGCGAACGAAATAAAAAACCAAGAAAACAGTTTGAAGAAAGGAAACAGAATGGCATGGGGGAAAAAAAGAGGATTCAAGTGGTCTCAAGAGAAGCACGTCCAAGTAGAGATTTCTTGGGAGAAAAAGGGCGAGGTGGTTGTAGAAAACTGGAGGAGGATTCTCTGCACGTCACAGCATTGGGTTCTTGGAAGAAGCTTGAAGATCTTCCTTCAAAAGAAGAAAACTCTGCAAATTTGAGGGGGTCGAGTGTGGAGAAATAGTGATTCTTGAGGAAAAAGAGACTCCGGCAAACGTCCAGGTACATTGTTTAACACTGTGATTATTCTAATGCTTGAACAAAAATGATTCTTGGGTATGATTCGGATCCTGTAACGGCCGGTCCATGCGGTCGTGCCTTTGATTAAGGAGTAGAATTTTGTGCTAAAGAAGATTTTAAATTAAGATCACCATGCGTGCAACTATCCGATTCAACGCTTGGAATCTGTTCATAATGTCATTCTTGAGTTAATTCGAATTGTTGTTATATACAACTTCACCCAATGACCCATAGTGAAAGCTGATAGCAACGCTTTGATATATGCTTTTTTATTACCTTGGAAGCCGCTGTAACTGAAGGTTAGAGTAGTTGTGGCAAACTGACAATAAGTCATTGACGTTCAATTCTGGGTGCAACGCACCCTACAATTAATGCATATGGATATAGCAATGCCTAGTGTTGTGGATGAGAGGTATAGTCAATAGAGAAACATGTCTTTGGAATAGGTCTTATATAGACTTTTAGCCACCTCTAGTAATCTGTACAGATGATGAAACACTTGTTCAGGTATAGGGAGAATTTTCACAGATATTTGGTTGCTAAAATAAATGACATTGATCCAAATATGGCCTCTTTAGTTACTGTGCCCCCAACTGGACGAGCCCCATGTTAGAGCACTCACATACATGTTGATTCTCCCTCACAGCATATGCCAAAACGAGTGCACACATGGTTCACACTAGAGATGATGCCGGGTTCATAGACTTCTTAAGAGACCAAACCATGAGACTTTCACCTACTGTTATTCATGCAACCCGCAGGTACACGCACCCAGTATATAGATGGTTGACGTTGCTTGGTACAAGAGTATAATGGCCTCATGTCTTATGTCATTACAAGGCATGCATAAGAAGTTGAATGTGATTATCCATGATGGACCTAGACTCATTTTGGACCATTTCTCTTTCCCCCCCGATTAATCTCCAATTCTATTATGTTAATAGGCCATGCAATCCCATGCAAAAAAAGTGCAAGTCAAATAGGATGGTACCTACCATTAGTTGTTGTGCAGAATAAAAAGAAACAGACCCAATCTCCATGCGTTATTAATTCTGAGCTACAGAATTTGTATCAAAAGCTAAATAGACCAGGTGGTGAAGCGTTGTGTGTAACTTCGTGTGGCAAGTTCGATTCTCGTTCCTTGCAATTTTCTTTTAACATTAATGGTACTGGTTAAGCACAACTTAATATAAACCCAACGCAATAACATCGCAACCTCCAGCGTAGTCCAGTGGTTGAGCGAATGGCCAGCACAGCATCTGTGGGTTTGATCCTCAAGGGCTACACTTCATTTTTAAATACCCCTAGCTTATCCCAAGCTCACTGCCACAGCTCAAAATAACTTGCACAATTCATTTCCAAATGCCCCCCACCATATGCACCTCACGTGAGCAAATCAAGCAAGCCTAGCTAATCAAGACTAATACCAAAATGCCCTCAAGCATTCCCCAATATCCAAAATTACCATTTTACCCTAAAAATAAAAATTAATAAAAATTCCAAAATTAATAAAACTTCCAGAAATTGATGAAAAATAAAAAAAAAATCCAGAAATTCAAAAATTAATAAAAAATTCCAGAAATTCAAAAATTAATAAAAAATTCCAGAAATTCAAAAATTAATAAAAATTCCAGAAATTCAAAAATTAATAAAAAATTCCAGAAATTTAAAATTAATAAAAATTTCATAAAAATTCAAGAAATTGAGAAAATTAGCAAAAATTCTAAAAATTCCTAAATAAACTCATAAGATTTTCAAATAAATTCATAAAAATTTCTAATAATTACCAAATCATCCTAAATTTCCATAATTGCAAAATTACGCCAAAATTCTATTTGTAACCCAAAACTCAAAAAATGAAATTTTTATCTCAAATTCAAGTTTTCTCTTATTCAAGAATCAATATCATTTGCAAATAGTATCTTTTCAAAATTTAAAAATATTTTTCTACTATTTTGGGATTTCTAAGTCTCACGCAATGGACTCTAAATGGAGAGCTGACGGTTTACCCGCTGTTCAACGTTTAGTAGTTCATATAGGCCCCTGTGCTGCCTTAGCCGCCTCGGGTCTTGTGCATGAGTGGACTTAGGGTCCACTTCGAAATAAAAAACATCTTTTCCTAAATATTTTGGGATTCTAGGTCTCACGCAATGGGCTCTAAATGGGGAACTGGCGGTTTACCTGTTGTTCAACATTTAGTAGTTCGTATAGGTCCCTGTGTTGCCTTAGCCGCCTCGGACCTTGTGCATGAGTGGGCCAAAGACCCCTCCTAAAAATAAAACTTCTTTTCGAATAGCAAAATCTTCAAACATTCTTTCAAAACACTCTTCGAAGGTCAAGCCTTCATAAACCAGAACTACGTAAGCCTTGAGTTTTCCATTGCACCAGGGAATACGTAGGAGCAGGATCAAGTCCTGTCAGGCTAACCTCCATCAAGTATTTATTTTCACTCTAATAAAAGGGATCAAACTATTTTCAAATAATCACACTCAATTTAAGGGTACTGTTCTTCGGAACAGGCGAGTGGGGTGCCTAACACCTTCCCCACTCGTAACCGACTCCCGAACCTAAATCTCATCCAGGGTTTTTCCAAATCTTTTTCCCTTAAACAAAAATTTGGTGGCGACTCCACATCATCAAAATCATTTTTAAAATTTTAGCGAGTTCGTCGTCTCGTCAGACCTGCAGGTACACGCACCCAGTATATAGATGGTTGACGTTTCTTGGTACAAGAGTATAATGGCCTCATGTCTTATGTCATTACAAGGCATGCATAAGAAGTTGAATGTGATTATCCATGATGGACCTGGACTCATTTTGGACCATTTCTCTTTCCCCCCCGATTAATCTCCAATTCTATTATGTTAATAGGCCATGCAATCCCATGCAAAAAAAGTGCAAGTCAAATAGGATGGGACCTACCATTAGTTGTTGTGCAGAATAAAAAGAAACAGACCCAATCTCCATGCGTTATTAATTCTGAGCTACAGAATTTGTATCAAAAGCTAAATAGACCAGGTGGTGAAGCGTTGTGTGTAACTTCGTGTGGCAAGTTCGATTCTCGTTCCTTGCAATTTTCTTTTAACATTAATGGTACTGGTTAAGCACAACTTAATATAAACCCAACGCAATAACATCGCAACCTCCAGCGTAGTCCAGTGGTTGAGCGAATGGCCAGCACAGCATCTGTGGGTTTGATCCTCAAGGGCTACACTTCATTTTTAAATACCCCTAGCTTATCCCAAGCTCACTGCCACAGCTCAAAATAACTTGCACAATTCATTTCCAAATGCCCCACTATATGCACCTCATGTGAGCAAATCAAGCAAGCCTAACTAATCAAGACTAATACCAAAATGCCCTCAAGCATTCCCCAATATCCAAAATTACCATTTTACCCTAAAAATAAAAATTAATAAAAATTCCAAAATTAATAAAACTTCCAGAAATTGATGAAAAATAAAAAAAAATCCAGAAATTCAAAAATTAATAAAAAATTCCAGAAATTCAAAAATTAATAAAAATTCCAGAAATTCAAAAATTAATAAAAAATTCCAGAAATTAAAAAATTTAATAAAAATTCCAGAAATTAAAAAAAATAATAAAAAATTCCAGAAATTCAAAAATTAATAAAAAAATTCCAGACATTCAGAAATTAATAAGAAATTCCAGAAATTTAAAATTAATAAAAATTTCATAAAAATTCAAGAAATTGAGAAAATTAGCAAAAATTCTAAAAATTCCTAAATAAACTCATAAGATTTTCAAATAAATTCATAAAAATTTCTAATAATTACCAAATCATCCTAAATTTCCATAATTGCAAAATTACGCCAAAATTCTATTTGTAACCCAAAACTCAAAAAATGAAATTTTTATCTCAAATTCAAGTTTTCTCTTATTCAAGAATCAATATCATTTGCAAATAGTATCTTTTCAAAATTTAAAAATATTTTTCTACTATTTTGGGATTTCTAAGTCTCACGCAATGGACTCTAAATGGAGAGCTGACGGTTTACCCGCTGTTCAACGTTTAGTAGTTCATATAGGCCCCTGTGCTGCC
Source organism: Canavalia gladiata (assembly GCA_037954105.1). Classification (NCBI taxonomy): domain Eukaryota; kingdom Viridiplantae; phylum Streptophyta; class Magnoliopsida; order Fabales; family Fabaceae; genus Canavalia; species Canavalia gladiata. Next base: position 13,617,525 of record CM075667.1, on the reverse strand, counting down.
TTAGCCGCCTCGGGTCTTGTGCATGAGTGGACTTAGGGTCCACTTCGAAATAAAAAACATCTTTTCCTAAATATTTTGGGATTCTAGGTCTCACGCAATGGGCTCTAAATGGGGAACTGGCGGTTTACCTGTTGTTCAACATTTAGTAGTTCGTATAGGTCCCTGTGTTGCCTTAGCCGCCTCGGACCTTGTGCATGAGTGGGCCAAAGACCCCTCCTAAAAATAAAACTTCTTTTCGAATAGCAAAATCTTCAAACATTCTTTCAAAACACTCTTCGAAGGTCAAGCCTTCACAAACCAGAACTACGTAAGCCTTGAGTTTTCCATTGCACCAGGGAATACGTAGGAGCAGGATCAAGTCCTGTCAGGCTAACCTCCATCAAGTATTTATTTTCACTCTAATAAAAGGGATCAAACTATTTTCAAATAATCACACTCAATTTAAGGGTACTGTTCTTCGGAACAGGCGAGTGGGGTGCCTAACACCTTCCCCACTCGTAACCGACTCCCGAACCTAAATCTCATCCAGGGTTTTTCCAAATCTTTTTCCCTTAAACAAAAATTTGGTGGCGACTCCACATCATCAAAATCATTTTTAAAATTTTAGCGAGTTCGTCGTCTCGTCGGACCCGCAGGTACACGCACCCAGTATATAATGGTTGACGTTTCTTGGTACAAGAGTATAATGGCCTCATGTCTTATGTCATTACAAGGCATGCATAAGAAGTTGAATGTGATTATCCATGATGGACCTGGACTCATTTTGGACCATTTCTCTTTCCCCCCTCGATTAATCTCCAATTCTATTATGTTAATAGGTCATGCAATCCCATGCAAAAAAAGTGCAAGTCAAATAGGATGGGACCTACCATTAGTTGTTGTGCAGAATAAAAAGAAACAGACCCAATCTCCATGCGTTATTAATTCTGAGCTACAGAATTTGTATCAAAAGCTAAATAGACCAGGTGGTGAAGCGTTGTGTGTAACTTCGTGTGACAAGTTCGATTCTCGTTCCTTGCAATTTTCTTTTAACATTAATGGTACTGGTTAAGCACAACTTAATATAAACTCAACGCAATAACATCGCAACCTCCAGCGTAGTCCAGTGGTTGAGCGAATGGCCAGCACAGCATCTGTGGGTTTGATCCTCAAGGGCTACACTTCATTTTTAAATACCCCTAGCTTATCCCAAGCTCACTGCCACAGCTCAAAATAACTTGCACAATTCATTTCCAAATGCCCCCCACCATATGCACCTCACGTGAGCAAATCAAGCAAGCCTAGCTAATCAAGACTAATACCAAAATGCCCTCAAGCATTCCCCAATATCCAAAATTACCATTTTACCCTAAAAATAAAAATTAATAAAAATTCCAAAATTAATAAAACTTCCAGAAATTGATGAAAAATAAAAAAAATTCCAGAAATTCAAAAATTAATAAAAAATTCCAGAAATTCAAAAATTAATAAAAAATTCCAGAAATTCCAGAAATTCAAAAATTAATAAAAATTCCAGAAATTCAAAAATTAATAAAAAATTCCAGAAATTAAAAAATTTAATAAAAATTCCAGAAATTAAAAAAATTAATAAAAAATTCCAGAAATAAATCTAAAAAATTCCAGAAATTCAAAAATTAATAAAAAATTCCAGAAATTCAGAAATTAATAAGAAATTCCAGAAATTTAAAATTAATAAAAATTTCATAAAAATTCAAGAAATTGAGAAAATTAGCAAAAATTCTAAAAATTCCTAAATAAACTCATAAGATTTTCAAATAAATTCATAAAAATTTCTAATAATTACCAAATCATCCTAAATTTCCATAATTGCAAAATTACGCCAAAATTCTATTTGTAACCCAAAACTCAAAAAATGAAATTTTTATCTCAAATTCAAGTTTTCTCTTATTCAAAAATCAATATCATTTGCAAATAGTATCTTTTCAAAATTTAAAAATATTTTTCTACTATTTTGGGATTTCTAAGTCTCACGCAATGGACTCTAAATGGAGAGCTGACGGTTTACCCGTTGTTCAACGTTTAGTAGTTCATATAGGCCCCTGTGCTGCCTTAGCCGCCTCGGGTCTTGTGCATGAGTGGACTTAGGGTCCACTTCGAAATAAAAAACATCTTTTCCTAAATATTTTGGGATTCTAGGTCTCACGCAATGGGCTCTAAATGGGGAACTGGCGGTTTACCTGCTGTTCAACATTTAGTAATTCGTATAGGTCCCTGTGTTGCCTTAGCCGCCTCGGACCTTGTGCATGAGTGGGCCAAAGACCCCTCCTAAAAATAAAACTTCTTTTCGAATAGCAAAATCTTCAAAGATTCTTTCAAAACACTCTTCGAAGGTCAAGCCTTCACAAACCAGAACTACGTAAGCCTTGAGTTTCCCATTGCACCAGGGAATACGTAGGAGCAGGATCAAGTCCTGTCAGGCTAACCTCCATCAAGTATTTATTTTCACTCTAATAAAATGGATCAAACTATTTTCAAATAATCACGCTCAATTTAAGGGTACTGTTCTTCGGAACAGGCGAGTGGGGTGCCTAACACCTTCCCCACTCGTAACCGACTCCCGAACCTAAATCTCATCCAGGATTTTTCCAAATCTTTTTCCCTTAAACAAAAATTTGGTGGCGACTCCACATCATCAAAATCATTTTTAAAATTTTAGCGAGTTCGTCGTCTCGTCGGAATTACGGTTGCGACAGATGGCGACTCCACTGGGGACCCTAGAGAGTCATGCCCATTTTATTTGAGTGTGCATTATAATTGATCCCTTCGCTATTTATGTGCATGATTTAATTATTGCATGTTATTTATTTGTTGATTTATTCTTGTTTTATTGTTTGTTTACTCTCTCTATACCCTAGGATAGATAAACAATAAATTGCTATATATTTGTGCAAGTTCCCCAATTGCAGGTATCCCAATAATATTGTGTGCCCTCCACACTACATTAATGCATATGCATCCATCATGAGTGGGGCCCTATACCCGGGTCTGAGTGCTACCTAGGATAGAGGGATCTAGTGGTGTCACGCTGGGGCCTACGTCCTGTGTGGCTATCATGAAACTCCCAGCTAGAGTGCGTCTTATTCATAATGCCCCACAACTAGTGGCTACTCCTACTGTTGTGGCCAGCATTATGGACTGGAACTTGGCTCTAGTGACCTCTACACCCCAGGACTACAAACCACCTTTGAAAGGTTCATATAAAAGGCCATAGATCCTTAGGACAGGTAACCCGCATAAGAAGCAAAGAGGGCACACACACCCCTTTCAAGATATAAGGTTCACCACTCACAGGCACTTATTTAAACCAAACCATCCGAAGTGGCAAAAGGGAGTTGAAAGCTAAAATTGGGGAGATACAAAAATCAAATCAAGATAAAAATCAAGAAAATCAAAATAGAAGGAGAAAATTCCTAAGAAAATTAGAAAAAGTATTTTGAAAATTTTGAAAAGATTCCAAACAAAAATTTAAAAGGGCATTTTAGAAAGTAGGAAAATAATCTTTCAAAAATACTGAAAATATAAAAAAAAAGATTCAATAGGAGAGAAAAAATGAAATATTGAAAACCTAAAGAATGCTTTCTAAAAAATTTTTCTAGCAAAACTAAAAAGTGTTTCTAAACAAAACCAAAAGTTTCTAGCAAAATAAAAAACACCAAAACTCATAAAACACAAAAATTGCTAAAAACAAATAAAGAAACTCTGGTTTATTTTCAAAATAGTCAAACTTCAAAAGTCTCTAAAAAATTATTTGTACATGGCATGCATTCATTCATTAATAAATTTATCATAAAAAAAAACAATATTTCAAAAATCATTTTTCATCCACATACTCATTTTACCCCAACATCTTTATCATTCATGATTTTTGCATTCAAATTATTTTTCAAAATTAATTTTTAACTCTAACAGAAAATTGGAGAAACACAGCTTCCTCTACATCCTTATAGGACTCGTACACAATCAAGAATCATGGATGAGCTGGAGAGACAAAATGAGGAACTGAGAAATGAGGTCAAGACTCTAAAAGAGCAGATGGCCAAGCTGATGGAGGCCATCCAATTGTCAAAACAGAAGGAATCTCTGGGAGAACCCACAGACCCGTCATATCCTCCTGGGTTCACTCCACAAAACCCTTCGCCATCAACTATGCCTCCGCCAACCGAAGGAGTTCATTATGGGTTTCCTCATGGGCATGCACCTTCATACAACCAAACACAAGCCCAAACACATAACCTACCTCCAAACCAAGCAGCCGTTGGGGGAACGCGCCCTATGTTCACCCAAGGGCCGCACCCTATATACATACCGTCTTCTTATCCCCACCACATGCCTGAGGAATACCCAAGCCATCCTTCAACTGAAGATACAGAAAAATGGAAGGGTCTAGAGGACAGGATCCGGGCAATTGAGGGAAATGCTTATGAAGCCAAAGATGCATCTGATCTATGCTTGGTACCAAACGTGGTCATCCCTCCCAAATTCAAGGTTCCTGAATTCGAGAAATACCAAGGAACCAGTTGTCCAAAGAAACATCTGACTATGTACTGTAGGAAGATGTCTGCATGTACCTACGATGAGAAGCTTCTTATCCATTTTTTTCAAGACAACTTAACAGGGGCAGCTGCAACCTGGTACACTCAGCTAGAGCGGACACACATCCGTTCATGGAGGGATCTGGCTGAGGCTTTCCTCAAACAATATCAGTACAATGACGAGATGGCTCCCGATCGAACTCAACTCCAGAATATGGCCAAGAAGGGGGATGAGACCTTCAAGCAGTATGCTCAAAGATGGAGGGAGCTAGCTGCTCAAGTGCAACCTCCACTATCTGAAAAAGAGCTGGTCAGCACGTTCGTAGACACACTCCAAGATCCTTTCTATGACAAGATGATTGGCAGTGTGACTTCTAGCTTCTCTGATGTCATCATCATTGGAGAAAGGATCGAGGGTGGCATGCGTCGAGGAAAAATTATGCACAACGCCACAAGGACAGTTGACGCCTCTACAGAAAAAAGGAGGGCAAGTGAAGCTTACAATGTGGCTTCTAATCAAGGCCAATACATTCCTCAAATGGCACAGTATGGTCCAACCGGCTTCCGACCACCACCGTATACACCATACACACCCTACACACCATATCCTTACATTGCCTCTACCTACCAAACACCCTACCATCCAGCTTACAACTATCCGACACAAATACGACCGCCCACACCATACACAGTCCGAACACAAGCCATGAGCTCAAATTCTAGCCAAAGCCAAAAAAAAGGAAAAAGAACCCATCCAATTCGACCCTATCCCAATGACCTATACCGAGCTGCTACCTTAGCTAATCCAAAATTCCTTGGTGGTTCCATACTCGCTGAAACCTCAAGAACCACCATATCCAAAATGGTACGATGCAAATGCCATATGTGATTACCATGCGGGGTATATTGGTCATTCAACAGAAAACTGCCAGGTCCTGAAACGCAAGGTGCAAAGCCTAATTGATGCTAAACGACTAGATTTCGGGAAGATCGCTCCTAATCCAAATCCCGAATCATGAGAGTTTATCTGTTGGCTAAGAAATGGGAGCAACACAATGAGCCGCCTTGTACAAGTCAAGCTATCGAGGAAGAACATCCAAAATTTGTCATATTTTTCAAAATGAATCTTTTGTAAATAAACATCAATGAATAAATACAATAATTGCATTTTCTTGTTTCTTAAGCACGTGCCTCTCATTTTGGCTTTACTTTTAAAATTCACCATTCCTTTTCATCATTCAAGCCCACTTCTTCTTCCTATATCCAAAAAATAAATATCAATTGGTGATAATGTTAGTGCTGTAATAAATAATCTTGAACGTCGGATTAATCAAGCTCAAAGAAAAAAGCCCAATGAGGAAGCAGAATAACAACCAGGGATTCTAGATCCCTATTCAAAATGTCTTTTCAAATAAAACATCCCGCTGGAATCAAGTCTAAATTCAGGCAAAATTTAGGGATGCAAAATAAGATCCACTGAATTGGAAGCCAAGATGACCCAGGAAAGGTCGATGTCAAAATTCAAAATTCAAAGAAAAGAAGAAGACCTGCTGGATTAAAGTAAAAAATAATAATCCAGGAAAAATTAAGGTCAAAACATGAAATTCAAGAAGAAGAGAAACCCGCTGGATTAAAAGCTAAAAGAATCCAGGCAAAAATAGGGTTAAAGTTCAAAATAATGATTGACAAAGTCATGATCAGAAAAGGTCTTGCCGGTTTCCAACAAAAATTCAGGCAAAAATCAGGATCATATAAGAGCCCGCTGGGTCGACAATCATTAAAGAAGACCTAGGCAAAAGTTAGGGCACAATCAAGCAGAAGGCCCGCTAGGTCGAAAACCCGTAAGAACGACCTAGGCAAAAGTTAGGGCACAACCTAGCAAAAAGCCCGCTAGGTCGACAATCATTAAAGAAGACCTAGGAAAAAGTTAGGGCACAATCAAGCAGAAGGCCCGCTAGGTCGAAAACCTGTAAGGACGACCTAGGCAAAAGTTAGGGCGCAATCAAGCAGAAGGCCCGCTAGGTCGACAATCTTCAAAAGAGACCTAGGCAAAAGTTAGGGCACGATCAAACAAATGCCCGCTAGGTCAGCAATCCTCAAGAACGACCTAGGCAAAAGTTAGGGCATAATCAAGCAGAAGCCCGCTAGGTCGACAAACAATCAAAGACGACCTAGGCAAAAGTTAGGGCATAATCAAATAGAAACCCGCTAGGTCAACAATCAAGAACGACCTAGGCAAAAGTTAGGGCACAATCAAGCAGAAAGCCCGCTAGGTCGACAATCATTAAAGAAGACCTAGGCAAAAGTTAGGGCACAATCAAGCAGAAGGCCCGCTAGGTCGAAAACCCGTAAGGGCGACCTAGGCAAAAGTTAGGGCGCAATCAAGCAGAAGGCCCGCTAGGTCGACAATCTTCAAAAGAGACCTAGGCAAAAGTTAGGGCACGATCAAACAAATGCCCGCTAGGTCAGCAATCCTCAAGAACGACCTAGGCAAAAGTTAGGGCATAATCAAACAGAAGCCCGCTAGGTCAACAATCAAAAACGACCTAGGAAAAAGTTAGGGCACAACCAAAATTAAGAGCCCGCTAGGTCGAAAACCCTCAAAGGGCGGCCTAGGCAAAAGTTAGGGCACAATCAAACAGAAGCCCGCTAGGTCGACAATCCTCAAAACGGCCTAGGCAAAAGTTAGGGCACGATCAAATAAAAGCCCGCTAGGTCAACAATCAAGAACGACCTAGGCAAAAGTTAGGGCACACAATCAAGAACCCGCTAGGTTGAAAACCCGTAAGGGCAACCTAGGCAAAATTTAGGGCAATACAAAAGACCTGTTGGGTTGAAAACTCAAAAGAACAACCCAGGCAAAAATTAAGGTCAAACCAGGAATTCCAGGACAACATGATATCCTGCACCTCATATATTCCTAAAACTGGGGAAAAATTTTGCCATTTTCTCGAGTTCGATTAATTCGACAATCAAGATTATGAAAAGCAGCACTGGCATTTTTCACCAAAAGGTGCCATTTGGGCAATCGAACCCATATCTTTTGTCATCTTTCCCTTTCAAGTACACTACCTCAAACATCCTTTGCAAATCTTCTCTATATTTTTTCATTAACCATCCAGAATCACTTCGCACACCTCAATAGCGCACATGCCAAAGGAGATGTGAAAAATGTAAAAATAAAAAGGATTAATTTTGAAAAGTTATGACAAGTCGGATGAATCCTCGACCGTCGCGGCACGACATGACTGTTTCCCAAAGATTCGTCTTCCTACCAGCCATGATGCCACCAAAGAAGGAGTGTGCCTTATTCAATACTACTGACCATTGTGGGATCTCAAAGATCCTGACAAAAGCAAATTTACAGAATTGACCAAGAAAACTCCGAAATCGAGTCAATCCAACTTGTCCTGATTCTTGATTCTCTTCACACCCACTATGGAGTTGTCGAGGAAGGATGTGTCAGAAAAATCAAAAAATCAAGAGAAACAAAAATTTTACACCATTTCGTGGTTTGCATTCAATAGCATCTGTTTCATTAAATAAGGATTTCAAGCATCAAAATAAAAATCCTGCATCATTTTACATATTTCAAGTATCGAAATAAGAACCCCACATCATTATTGCATTCTTGTCATTTACTCAAACAGCACAAAAGCATCCTTATTCAAGCATTGCATAGCCCATTTTTCAAAACTAAATTTTCCGAATCAATCATAATTTGAAACCAAATCAAGTTCAAACTGGGGCAAATGCTTGCCTACACAAAAATACAGTTTGAAATTATGGATCAAGTCCAAACTGGAACAAACGCCTGCCCACAAAAATTTTAATTTGAGGCCATCCTCAAATTCTGAACCAAGAACAAGATTGGGGCAAACATTTGCCTGGAAAATTCAAGTTGAGGCTATCATCAATTCCTCAACGTTAGAAAATCAAACTGGGGCAAATACTTGCCCACACAATTCAATTTGAGGGCATCCTCAAACTCTAGGTCAAGTTCAAACTGGGGCAAACGCTAGCCCACACAATTCAATTTGAGGTCATCCTCAAAATCAAGTTCAAACTGGGGCAAACACTTGCCCACAAAAGCTCAATTTGAGTTCATCCTCAAATTCTGGATCGAGTCCAAACTGGGGCAAGCATTTGCCCAAGAAAGATTTAAAATCAAGTCCAAACTGGGCAAAGCATTTGCCCAAGAAAGATTTAAAATCAAGTCCAAACTGGGCAAAACATTTGCCCAAGAAAGATTTAAATTCAAGTTCAAACTGGAGCAAACATCTGCCCGAGAAAATTCAAGTTGAGGCAATCCTCAATTCCTCAACTCCAATTGAGTTCAATAGGGCAAGGTTGCCCAGAAAAATTCAAGTCAAGCTTATTGAAACCCTTCAAACTGGGGCAAAACGTCGGCCCAAAATTCTTTCAAATCAAGACGTCTCTCAGTTATCAAGAAATTTCCAAACTAGAGCAAAATGGTTGCCCAAGTCTCTTCAAGGAAATAACTATCAAGCGCAAGGTAAAGTGTTTCATTCATTCCTGCTCACGCCTATGTTGTCAAGCCATAGCATTGCATCTTTGCATTCTTGCTCACTGGCCTATGTTGTTAGGCCTCTTCAAGTTTACTTTTCCGCACCTTGGCCTATGTTGTCAGGCCTCTTCAAGTTTACTTTTCTGCATTACGACCTATGTTGTCAGGCCACCATCAAGTTTACTTTTCTCCAGCTTGGCCTATGTTGTCAGGTCTCTTCAAGTTTACTTTTCCGCACCTTGGCCTATGTTGTCAGGCCTCTTCAAGTTTACTTTTCTGCATTACGGCCTATGTTGTCAGGCCACCATCAAGTTTACTTTTCTGCACCTTGGCCTATGTTGTCAGGCCTCTTCAAGTTTACTTTTCTGCACCTCAGCCTATGTTGTCAGGCCTCCTCAAGTTTACTTTTCTGCACCTTGGCCTATGTTGTCAGGCCTCATCAAGTTTACTTTTGCACACCTTGGCCTATGTTGTCAGGCCTCATCAAGTTTTTTTTTCGCACTTTGGCCTATGTTGTCAGGCCACCATAGTTTAGATTTACTGCTTTTAGGCCTATGTTGTCAGGCCGCCGTAGGTTAGATTTATTGCTTTTAGGCCTATGTTGTCAGGCCGCTGTAGTTTAGATTTACTGCTTTTAGGCCTATGTTGTCAGGCCGCCATAGTTTAGATTTACTGCTTTTAGGCCTATGTTGTCAGGCCGTCATAGTTTAGATTTACTGCTTTCAGGCCTATGTTGTCAGGCCACCCTAGTTTAGATTTACTGTTTTTAGGCCTATGTTGTCAGGCCGCCATAGTTTAGATTTACTGCTTTCAGGCCTATGTTGTCAGGCCACCTTCTAGTTTAGATTTACTGCTTTCAGGCCTATGTTGTCAGGCCACCATAGTTTAGATTTACTGTTTTCAGGCCTATGTTGTCAGGCCGCCATCAACCTTTAATTTCTGCGTTATGGCCTATGTTGTCAGGCCACCATCAAGTTTAAATTTCTGCATCATGGCCTATAGTGTCAGGTCACCATCAAGTTTACATTTCTGCATCATGGCCTATGTTGTCAGGCCTCATGAAGTTTAGTTTTCTGCATCACGGCCTATAGTGTCAGGCCATCATCAAGTTTCCCTTTCTGCATATTCAAGTTTTCTTTTCTGCACTCCGGCCTATAGTGTCAGGCCACCTTGTACATATCTTACATTTTAGTTCTTGCATGCTCTCCTGCCTCAAATAGGCCCTTCTCACCTCATTTTTCTTGTACTTCAACAGTATTCATAGCCTAATCAGGTTATGCAATCAAACCTTTCATATTTAAACTCTATCGGCACATAAAGCCAGCAACACCATTTAACCGCCACCCTCCAGGCATCTATGAGGTTCACTTTAAGCTCAAGGCTTCTAGTGCTTCTCAAATTTTTTCGAAAAAGCCCACCTCAGACATAAAGTGTTCACGTCTTTACTCATTTCCTATCCCGATAATTTAGAGAATTAATTCTCATATTATCTGATTGAAAATGAGTAAAGAGGGGCAAACTATAAACACCCATTTATGTCCGAGGCCCCCAACCATTAAAATTAATCAAGAAACCAATAAATAAATAAAAAATAAGAGATAAAACAAAAGCAAAAAATAATAATAAAGATAGATATTAAAAATCTGAAAATAAAAATAAAATAAAAAACGAAGCCAAAAAAAAGAAAATTAAAAAAATACATATTAAAAAAAATATATTGAAAACAGAATGAACAGAAAAATAGACGATAATAAAAATATATAATAAATAATGAGAAGATAAGAAAAGAGTTTTTTGGAAAAAATAAAAATGATAAATAAAATTAAATAATAAAAAACAGAGATAAAATTCTTTAAAAAATCTAGAAATCAAAAATAATAAATAAAGAAGATAAAAACAGAAAAAGAAAGAAAAAATATAATAATAAAAGAAAAAAAACTGGATAAAAAATTAAGATAAAATTAAAAATCTAGAAATCAAAAATAATAAATAACCGAAAATAACAAAAATCAAAGATAAAATCAAAAAATATATATAGAGAGAGAAAATACAGAATATTAAAGAAAAAAACAAAAATTTGGAAATAAAAAATCAGAAAATTAAAATATTAACAAAAAAGAATTTAAACAAATTAAAAAACAGAAAAACGGATTTTGAGAAAAAACGAAAAACGGCGAACGAAATAAAAAACCAAGAAAACAGTTTGAAGAAAGGAAACAGAATGGCATGGGGGGAAAAAAAGAGGATTCAAGTGGTCTCAAGAGAAGCACGTCCAAGTAGAGATTTCTTGGGAGAAAAAGGGCGAGGTGGTTGTAGAAAACTGGAGGAGGATTCTCTGCACGTCACAGCATTGGGTTCTTGGAAGAAGCTTGAAGATCTTCCTTCAAAAGAAGAAAACTCTGCAAATTTGAGGGGGTCGAGTGTGGAGAAATAGTGATTCTTGAGGAAAAAGAGACTCCGGCAAACGTCCAGGTACATTGTTTAACACTGTGATTATTCTAATGCTTGAACAAAAATGATTCTTGGGTATGATTCGGATCCTGTAACGGCCGGTCCATGCGGTCGTGCCTTTGATTAAGGAGTAGAATTTTGTGCTAAAGAAGATTTTAAATTAAGATCACCATGCGTGCAACTATCCGATTCAACGCTTGGAATCTGTTCATAATGTCATTCTTGAGTTAATTCGAATTGTTGTTATATACAACTTCACCCAATGACCCATAGTGAAAGCTGATAGCAACGCTTTGATATATGCTTTTTTATTACCTTGGAAGCCGCTGTAACTGAAGGTTAGAGTAGTTGTGGCAAACTGACAATAAGTCATTGACGTTCAATTCTGGGTGCAACGCACCCTACAATTAATGCATATGGATATAGCAATGCCTAGTGTTGTGGATGAGAGGTATAGTCAATAGAGAAACATGTCTTTGGAATAGGTCTTATATAGACTTTTAGCCACCTCTAGTAATCTGTACAGATGATGAAACACTTGTTCAGGTATAGGGAGAATTTTCACAGATATTTGGTTGCTAAAATAAATGACATTGATCCAAATATGGCCTCTTTAGTTACTGTGCCCCCAACTGGACGAGCCCCATGTTAGAGCACTCACATACATGTTGATTCTCCCTCACAGCATATGCCAAAACGAGTGCACACATGGTTCACACTAGAGATGATGCCGGGTTCATAGACTTCTTAAGAGACCAAACCATGAGACTTTCACCCACTGTTATTCATGCAACCCGCAGGTACACGCACCCAGTATATAGATGGTTGACGTTGCTTGGTACAAGAGTATAATGGCCTCATGTCTTATGTCATTACAAGGCATGCATAAGAAGTTGAATGTGATTATCCATGATGGACCTGGACTCATTTTGGACCATTTCTCTTTCCCCCCCGATTAATCTCCAATTCTATTATGTTAATAGGCCATGCAATCCCATGCAAAAAAAGTGCAAGTCAAATAGGATGGTACCTACCATTAGTTGTTATGCAGAATAAAAAGAAACAGACCCAATCTCCATGCGTTATTAATTCTGAGCTACAGAATTTGTATCAAAAGCTAAATAGACCAGGTGGTGAAGCGTTGTGTGTAACTTCGTGTGGCAAGTTCGATTCTCGTTCCTTGCAATTTTCTTTTAACATTAATGGTACTGGTTAAGCACAACTTAATATAAACCCAACGCAATAACATCGCAACCTCCAGCGTAGTCCAGTGGTTGAGCGAATGGCCAGCACAGCATCTGTGGGTTTGATCCTCAAGGGCTACACTTCATTTTTAAATACCCCTAGCTTATCCCAAGCTCACTGCCACAGCTCAAAATAACTTGCACAATTCATTTCCAAATGCCCCACTATATGCACCTCATGTGAGCAAATCAAGCAAGCCTAACTAATCAAGACTAATACCAAAATGCCCTCAAGCATTCCCCAATATCCAAAATTACCATTTTACCCTAAAAATAAAAATTAATAAAAATTCCAAAATTAATAAAACTTCCAGAAATTGATGAAAAATAAAAAAAAATCCAGAAATTCAAAAATTAATAAAAAATTCCAGAAATTCAAAAATTAATAAAAATTCCAGAAATTCAAAAATTAATAAAAAATTCCAGAAATTAAAAAATTTAATAAAAATTCCAGAAATTAAAAAAAATAATAAAAAATTCCAGAAATTCAAAAATTAATAAAAAAATTCCAGACATTCAGAAATTAATAAGAAATTCCAGAAATTTAAAATTAATAAAAATTTCATAAAAATTCAAGAAATTGAGAAAATTAGCAAAAATTCTAAAAATTCCTAAATAAACTCATAAGATTTTCAAATAAATTCATAAAAATTTCTAATAATTACCAAATCATCCTAAATTTCCATAATTGCAAAATTACGCCAAAATTCTATTTGTAACCCAAAACTCAAAAAATGAAATTTTTATCTCAAATTCAAGTTTTCTCTTATTCAAGAATCAATATCATTTGCAAATAGTATCTTTTCAAAATTTAAAAATATTTTTCTACTATTTTGGGATTTCTAAGTCTCACGCAATGGACTCTAAATGGAGAGCTGACGGTTTACCCGCTGTTCAACGTTTAGTAGTTCATATAGGCCCCTGTGCTGCCTTAGCCGCCTCGGGTCTTGTGCATGAGTGGACTTAGGGTCCACTTCGAAATAAAAAACATCTTTTCCTAAATATTTTGGGATTCTAGGTCTCACGCAATGGGCTCTAAATGGGGAACTGGCGGTTTACCTGCTGTTCAACATTTAGTAGTTCGTATAGGTCCCTGTGTTGCCTTAGCCGCCTCGGACCTTGTGCATGAGTGGGCCAAAGACCCCTCCTAAAAATAAAACTTCTTTTCGAATAGCAAAATCTTCAAACATTCTTTCAAAACACTCTTCGAAGGTCAAGCCTTCACAAACCAGAACTACGTAAGCCTTGAGTTTCCCATTGCACCAGGGAATACGTAGGAGCAGGATCAAGTCCTGTCAGGCTAACCTCCATCAAGTATTTATTTTCACTCTAATAAAAGGGATCAAACTATTTTCAAATAATCACACTCAATTTAAGGGTACTGTTCTTCGGAACAGGCGAGTGGGGTGCCTAACACCTTCCCCACTCGTAACCGACTCCCGAACCTAAATCTCATCCAGGGTTTTTCCAAATCTTTTTCCCTTAAACAAAAATTTGGTGGCGACTCCACATCATCAAAATCATTTTTAAAATTTTAGCGAGTTCGTCGTCTCGTCGGACCCGCAGGTACACGCACCCAGTATATAGATGGTTGACGTTGCTTGGTACAAGAGTATAATGGCCTCATGTCTTATGTCATTACAAGGCATGCATAAGAAGTTGAATGTGATTATCCATGATGGACCTGGACTCATTTTGGACCATTTCTCTTTCCTCCCTCGATTAATCTCCAATTCTATTATGTTAATAGGCCATGCAATCCCATGCAAAAAAAGTGCAAGTCAAATAGGATGGGACCTACCATTAGTTGTTGTGCAGAATAAAAAGAAACAGACCCAATCTCCATGCGTTATTAATTCTGAGCTACAGAATTTGTATCAAAAGCTAAATAGACCAGGTGGTGAAGCGTTGTGTGTAACTTCGTGTGACAAGTTCGATTCTCGTTCCTTGCAATTTTCTTTTAACATTAATGGTACTGGTTAAGCACAACTTAATATAAACCCAACGCAATAACATCGCAACCTCCAGCGTAGTCCAGTGGTTGAGCGAATGGCCAGCACAGCATCTGTGGGTTTGATCCTCAAGGGCTACACTTCATTTTTAAATACCCCTAGCTTATCCCAAGCTCACTGCCACAGCTCAAAATAACTTGCACAATTCATTTCCAAATGCCCCACTATATGCACCTCACGTGAGCAAATCAAGCAAGCCTAGCTAATCAAGACTAATACCAAAATGCTCTCAAGCATTCCCCAATATCCAAAATTACCATTTTACCCTAAAAATAAAAATTAATAAAAATTCCAAAATTAATAAAACTTCCAGAAATTGATGAAAAATAAAAAAAATTCCAGAAATTCAAAAATTAATAAAAAATTCCAGAAATTCAAAAATTAATAAAAATTCCAGAAATTCAAAAATTAATAAAAAATTCCAGAAATTAAAAAATTTAATAAAAATTCCAGAAATTAAAAAAATTAATAAAAAATTCCAGAAATTCAAAAATTAATAAAAAATTCCAGAAATAAATCTAAAAAATTCCAGAAATTCAAAAATTAATAAAAAATTCCAGAAATTCAGAAATTAATAAGAAATTCCAGAAATTTAAAATTAATAAAAATTTCATAAAAATTCAAGAAATTGAGAAAATTAGCAAAAATTCTAAAAATTCCTAAATAAACTCATAAGATTTTCAAATAAATTCATAAAAATTTCTAATAATTACCAAATCATCCTAAATTTCCATAATTGCAAAATTACGCCAAAATTCTATTTGTAACCCAAAACTCAAAAAATGAAATTTTTATCTCAAATTCAAGTTTTCTCTTATTCAAGAATCAATATCATTTGCAAATAGTATCTTTTCAAAATTTAAAAATATTTTTCTACTATTTTGGGATTTCTAAGTCTCACGCAATGGACTCTAAATGGAGAGCTGACGGTTTACCCGCTGTTCAACGTTTAGTAGTTCATATAGGCCCCTGTGCTGCCTTAGCCGCCTCGGGTCTTGTGCATGAGTGGACTTAGGGTCCACTTCGAAATAAAAAACATCTTTTCCTAAATATTTTGGGATTCTAGGTCTCACGCAATGGGCTCTAAATGGGGAACTGGCGGTTTACCTGCTGTTCAACATTTAGTAGTTCGTATAGGTCCCTGTGTTGCCTTAGCCGCCTCGGACCTTGTGCATGAGTGGGCCAAAGACCCCTCCTAAAAATAAAACTTCTTTTCGAATAGCAAAATCTTCAAACATTCTTTCAAAACACTCTTCGAAGGTCAAGCCTTCACAAACCAGAACTACGTAAGCCTTGAGTTTCCCATTGCACCAGGGAATACGTAGGAGCAGGATCAAGTCCTGTCAGGCTAACCTCCATCAAGTATTTATTTTCACTCTAATAAAAGGGATCAAACTATTTTCAAATAATCACACTCAATTTAAGGGTACTGTTCTTCGGAACAGGCGAGTGGGGTGCCTAACACCTTCCCCACTCGTAACCGACTCCCGAACCTAAATCTCATCCAGGGTTTTTCCAAATCTTTTTCCCTTAAACAAAAATTTGGTGGCGACTCCACATCATCAAAATCATTTTTAAAATTTTAGCGAGTTCGTCGTCTCGTCGGACCCGCAGGTACACGCACCCAGTATATAGATGGTTGACGTTGCTTGGTACAAGAGTATAATGGCCTCATGTCTTATGTCATTACAAGGCATGCATAAGAAGTTGAATGTGATTATCCATGATGGACCTGGACTCATTTTGGACCATTTCTCTTTCCTCCCTCGATTAATCTCCAATTCTATTATGTTAATAGGCCATGCAATCCCATGCAAAAAAAGTGCAAGTCAAATAGGATGGGACCTACCATTAGTTGTTGTGCAGAATAAAAAGAAACAGACCCAATCTCCATGCGTTATTAATTCTGAGCTACAGAATTTGTATCAAAAGCTAAATAGACCAGGTGGTGAAGCGTTGTGTGTAACTTCGTGTGACAAGTTCGATTCTCGTTCCTTGCAATTTTCTTTTAACATTAATGGTACTGGTTAAGCACAACTTAATATAAACCCAACGCAATAACATCGCAACCTCCAGCGTAGTCCAGTGGTTGAGCGAATGGCCAGCACAGCATCTGTGGGTTTGATCCTCAAGGGCTACACTTCATTTTTAAATACCCCTAGCTTATCCCAAGCTCACTGCCACAGCTCAAAATAACTTGCACAATTCATTTCCAAATGCCCCACTATATGCACCTCACGTGAGCAAATCAAGCAAGCCTAGCTAATCAAGACTAATACCAAAATGCCCTCAAGCATTCCCCAATATCCAAAATTACCATTTTACCCTAAAAATAAAAATTAATAAAAATTCCAAAATTAATAAAACTTCCAGAAATTGATGAAAAATAAAAAAAATTCCAGAAATTCAAAAATTAATAAAAAATTCCAGAAATTCAAAAATTAATAAAAATTCCAGAAATTCAAAAATTAATAAAAAATTCCAGAAATTAAAAAATTTAATAAAAATTCCAGAAATTAAAAAAATTAATAAAAAATTCCAGAAATTCAAAAATTAATAAAAAATTCCAGAAATAAATCTAAAAAATTCCAGAAATTTAAAAATTAATAAAAAATTCCAGAAATTCAGAAATTAATAAGAAATTCCAGAAATTTAAAATTAATAAAAATTTCATAAAAATTCAAGAAATTGAGAAAATTAGCAAAAATTCTAAAAATTCCTAAATAAACTCATAAGATTTTCAAATAAATTCATAAAAATTTCTAATAATTACCAAATCATCCTAAATTTCCATAATTGCAAAATTACGCCAAAATTCTATTTGTAACCCAAAACTCAAAAAATGAAATTTTTATCTCAAATTCAAGTTTTCTCTTATTCAAGAATCAATATCATTTGCAAATAGTATCTTTTCAAAATTTAAAAATATTTTTCTACTATTTTGGGATTTCTAAGTCTCACGCAATGGACTCTAAATGGAGAGCTGACGGTTTACCCGCTGTTCAACGTTTAGTAGTTCATATAGGCCCCTGTGCTGCCTTAGCCGCCTCGGGTCTTGTGCATGAGTGGACTTAGGGTCCACTTCGAAATAAAAAACATCTTTTCCTAAATATTTTGGGATTCTAGGTCTCACGCAATGGGCTCTAAATGGGGAACTGGCGGTTTACCTGCTGTTCAACATTTAGTAGTTCGTATAGGTCCCTGTGTTGCCTTAGCCGCCTCGGACCTTGTGCATGAGTGGGCCAAAGACCCCTCCTAAAAATAAAACTTCTTTTCGAATAGCAAAATCTTCAAACATTCTTTCAAAACACTCTTCGAAGGTCAAGCCTTCACAAACCAGAACTACGTAAGCCTTGAGTTTCCCATTGCACCAGGGAATACGTAGGAGCAGGATCAAGTCCTGTCAGGCTAACCTCCATCAAGTATTTATTTTCACTCTAATAAAAGGGATCAAACTATTTTCAAATAATCACACTCAATTTAAGGGTACTGTTCTTCGGAACAGGCGAGTGGGGTGCCTAACACCTTCCCCACTCGTAACCGACTCCCGAACCTAAATCTCATCCAGGGTTTTTCCAAATCTTTTTCCCTTAAACAAAAATTTGGTGGCGACTCCACATCATCAAAATCATTTTTAAAATTTTAGCGAGTTCGTCGTCTCGTCGGACCCGCAGGTACACGCACCCAGTATATAGATGGTTGACGTTGCTTGGTACAAGAGTATAATGGCCTCATGTCTTATGTCATTACAAGGCATGCATAAGAAGTTGAATGTGATTATCCATGATGGACCTGGACTCATTTTGGACCATTTCTCTTTCCTCCCTCGATTAATCTCCAATTCTATTATGTTAATAGGCCATGCAATCCCATGCAAAAAAAGTGCAAGTCAAATAGGATGGGACCTACCATTAGTTGTTGTGCAGAATAAAAAGAAACAGACCCAATCTCCATGCGTTATTAATTCTGAGCTACAGAATTTGTATCAAAAGCTAAATAGACCAGGTGGTGAAGCGTTGTGTGTAACTTCGTGTGACAAGTTCGATTCTCGTTCCTTGCAATTTTCTTTTAACATTAATGGTACTGGTTAAGCACAACTTAATATAAACCCAACGCAATAACATCGCAACCTCCAGCGTAGTCCAGTGGTTGAGCGAATGGCCAGCACAGCATCTGTGGGTTTGATCCTCAAGGGCTACACTTCATTTTTAAATACCCCTAGCTTATCCCAAGCTCACTGCCACAGCTCAAAATAACTTGCACAATTCATTTCCAAATGCCCCACTATATGCACCTCACGTGAGCAAATCAAGCAAGCCTAGCTAATCAAGACTAATACCAAAATGCCCTCAAGCATTCCCCAATATCCAAAATTACCATTTTACCCTAAAAATAAAAATTAATAAAAATTCCAAAATTAATAAAACTTCCAGAAATTGATGAAAAATAAAAAAAATTCCAGAAATTCAAAAATTAATAAAAAATTCCAGAAATTCAAAAATTAATAAAAATTCCAGAAATTCAAAAATTAATAAAAAATTCCAGAAATTAAAAAATTTAATAAAAATTCCAGAAATTAAAAAAATTAATAAAAAATTCCAGAAATTCAAAAATTAATAAAAAATTCCAGAAATAAATCTAAAAAATTCCAGAAATTTAAAAATTAATAAAAAATTCCAGAAATTCAGAAATTAATAAGAAATTCCAGAAATTTAAAATTAATAAAAATTTCATAAAAATTCAAGAAATTGAGAAAATTAGCAAAAATTCTAAAAATTCCTAAATAAACTCATAAGATTTTCAAATAAATTCATAAAAATTTCTAATAATTACCAAATCATCCTAAATTTCCATAATTGCAAAATTACGCCAAAATTCTATTTGTAACCCAAAACTCAAAAAATGAAATTTTTATCTCAAATTCAAGTTTTCTCTTATTCAAGAATCAATATCATTTGCAAATAGTATCTTTTCAAAATTTAAAAATATTTTTCTACTATTTTGAGATTTCTAAGTCTCACGCAATGGACTCTAAATGGAGAGCTGACGGTTTACCCGCTGTTCAACGTTTAGTAGTTCATATAGGCCCCTGTGCTGCCTTAGCCGCCTCGGGTCTTGTGCATGAGTGGACTTAGGGTCCACTTCGAAATAAAAAACATCTTTTCCTAAATATTTTGGGATTCTAGGTCTCACGCAATGGGCTCTAAATGGGGAACTGGCGGTTTACCTGCTGTTCAACATTTAGTAGTTCGTATAGGTCCCTGTGTTGCCTTAGCCGCCTCGGACCTTGTGCATGAGTGGGCCAAAGACCCCTCCTAAAAATAAAACTTCTTTTCGAATAGCAAAATCTTCAAACATTCTTTCAAAACACTCTTCGAAGGTCAAGCCTTCACAAACCAGAACTACGTAAGCCTTGAGTTTCCCATTGCACCAGGGAATACGTAGGAGCAGGATCAAGTCCTGTCAGGCTAACCTCCATCAAGTATTTATTTTCACTCTAATAAAAGGGATCAAACTATTTTCAAATAATCACACTCAATTTAAGGGTACTGTTCTTCGGAACAGGCGAGTGGGGTGCCTAACACCTTCCCCACTCGTAACCGACTCCCGAACCTAAATCTCATCCAGGGTTTTTCCAAATCTTTTTCCCTTAAACAAAAATTTGGTGGCGACTCCACATCATCAAAATCATTTTTAAAATTTTAGCGAGTTCGTCGTCTCGTCGGAATTACGGTTGCGACAATCATGAACTAACACCTATGGAGAAGAAAAAGGAAGATGGAAAGGTAGATCTTATGGAACAATGTAGTGCCATTATTTAAAAAAAAAATCTACCTCAAAAACTCAAAGATTCAAGGTCATTCAAAATACCATGTACTATTGGTAATTTTCAAATTGAAAAGGAACTTTGTGATTTAAGGGATAACATAAATCTAATGTCCCTATTTATCTTGAAGAAGCTAGGAACTCATGAGGTGAAGCCTTCTATGATGTCCTTCCAATTAGCAGATAAGTCAATCAAGCATTCTTGTGGTGTAGTGGAAGGTATTTGTATCAAAGTGGATAAACTCATCTTTACAACTGATTTTGTAGTAGTTGACATTGAGGAAGATGCAGAGACACCACTCATTTTAGGAAACCATTTCTTACTATAGGAAAAGCCTTAATTGATATTCAACAAGGAAAACTTATGTTGCAAGCGAAAGATGAAAAGTCACTTTCAAGGTGTTTGAAGCTTGAAATGTTGGGTTTATGACATTAAACAAGCGTGGGAAGGCAACCCTTGGAAATAACTTTATTTCTTTTTTAGTTTTGTAAATTTTCATGTAAATAATAGCTGTAAGTGTTATAATTGAGTCATTGATTTTTTTTTTCTTTCAAATTGCATATTTGACAAAGAAGAGGTCAAGAAAGGTGCATGCTTGGATTTGAAAAGTTTAACATGCTTGTTTTACATCAATATAATTTGGATAAACACATGGTGGGATCTTTTCAAATGGCTTTAATAAGTGGACATGTGCATTGATGTAAAAAATGAAGTTTTATTTTTAATCATCACACTCCTCTTAATATATTGATACTTCATTTATACAGCATTCAAAATGATTTCACTTGCCTAACAAAGTTGTATCTGTATTTCTACCCAGTTTCGTTGTCAACACAAACTTTTTTGCATGTCCAACATAATTGGCATAAAAAGAAGGCCTATTCTATTCTATTTCCATTGTCAACATAAATAAATTTGCGTATCCAACGCAATTAGTGTGAAAAAAGGGCTTATTTTGTCCTGTTTGCATTGCCAACGAAAATGACTTTGCATGTTTAAACGTTCTGAGTTAAAAGAAGCAGCAAAGTGGATTTCTCATTTGCATTTAACACTTGGTCACACCCATCCCTTTTTCCTCCCATTTTATCTTCTTTTACTACCATTCTTCTTAATACCCACATTAACTTTTCATATTAATAAGTGATTCTTCTCAATCTCATTGCAAATGTTATTAAAGAGTTTGTACTCCATTACAAATATTACCTTTTTTTACTACAAAATTTTGGCCAATATGCATTTTTTGTTCTAATTTAGTAGTTTAATCTCAATGGAATTTTTATATTTTGTCGTCCTCTACTTCTTCCCCTCTTTTATTTAATCAGTCTTTGACTGATTTTTGGCAAGGAATGTATATGTCGTTTAGTTATGGACATTTAGTCTCCATATATCGTAAAAAATAAAATAAAAATTCCTGTAAAATAAAATGGATTTCCAAAAAAATGTTGTGCTATAAAAATTTAGGAAAATACTATAATATCTTATTTAAGAAATTTTGTAATTATAACTAATTGGTTTTTATTTATTTTAAAATTATATGCTTCTCATAGTCTGAGAACTAATTGTAGGCAACATATTCTGACCAGCGATGTTGTAAGTTATGATTAGTTATTTTCAAAATAAAATTTATTTAATAAAAATAATCTTAAATTAATTTTTAACATAATTTTAAAATAATTTTTAAAATTAAAAATAAAATTTATTTGATAAAAATAATTTTAATTTAATTTTTATATATTTTTAAAATAGTTTTAACTCAATTCTTATTTTTAATTTTAAAATAATTTTTAAATATTACTCTAACAAACTACGTCATTCTTGTTATAGTTACCACTACTACTATCATACACCAGCATCATTATCATTAATAGGTTATCACCATCATTCTATTATAATTATAACCATCATGATTAAAATTATTTGTTAATTTTTATTATTTTGAAACAAGTTATTAATTTTTTTAATTAATTCTTTTTATAAATTCATCATTAACTAAATATTATTTAATAAATAATAATTTCATATTTAATATTTATAATATAATACTAATATATATACACATATTAGGTAAAATAAATATCAAATAATATAAAAAATATTATAATAATATATAAAATTATTTATATAATATATTGATTATTAAAAATATATAAAATAAAAAAATTACATCTTTATATTATTACAACCATCATCATCACCGTAATAATAATAATAATAATTTTTTATTTTTATTATTTTTAAAATTTAATTTTTTATTATTTGAGATGATTTAATTTTTTTAATAAATAATTATTTATTTATATAATTTTATAAACTCATAGTAAAGTAAATAATTTTATTTGATATATATAAATTATATTTAATTTATAATATAATTTTATACTATATAAAATAAATATTATATAATAAAATTTATTATGATAATAATATATAAATTTTTAATCTTATTTTTTATTATTAACAAATAATATATAACATAAGAAATTATAATTATTTAATAATTTTATATTATAATTATTTTTATAATTACATCTGTCACACCATTGCCGTAATAATAATTAATTTTTTAAAAATATTTAATTAATATTTTTATTTATCCATTTTTTTATAAATTTATAATAAAGTGATACAATAAAAAAAGTTAACTCGCTTTTATAACAAATTTTTAAAATTAAAAATTGGATTTGACATTATTTTAAAATTAAAATTGATTTTAGATTTTAAAAATTTAAAAATTAAAAACTAAAAATAATGTCAAACCAAGTCTTAAGTTTCATTTAGGTTGGTTATAAATTTTTAATATTTTTTAAATTAATTTTAAAATTTAAATATTTTTAAAAATGGTTTTAAAATTAAAATAATTTTTTTTAATTGTTATTTTTAACTCTACCAAATCATACCATTAATATAATTATTAGATGTGTCAAATTGACCCTCGTCCATGGATTGATCCTTTGATCCTTAGTTTTAATTTTAGGTTATGTAGCTCACTTGAAGTAAGGTTGTTTAAGCTCTGATCCACATGAACTTTAACTTTAAGGGGCTTAGTGTGAGTTAGTTCATGGATCAATTCATCTAACTTTATTTTATTTTCTTTTATTTTATAACTTATCTAAAAGTCAAATTTTTATATCCTAACTAAGGATGAAAGTATGTCGAGTCAAACTAGACTTTGAATATTCAAGTTTGACCTGTTTAACATTTTAAACCTTGGGTATGCCTATGTTAGCTGTTAAAGACATTTTTTTTAAGACTTGACCCGATTTAAAACCTATTTAAAAGTTTACATTCCAAAAAAATTTCAATAAATAAACTTAAAATTCATACAAATGATTGATTAAAAAAGTTTGCAAGCTTAAAAGTTACAAGATTAAAAAACTATTAAATAGACCTAAAACACACACATATATATATATATATATATATATTTTATTTAAATAATAAAATAAATATAAAAAAATATATAATATATAAAGATAAATAGATCTCTAAATAGTTTAAACAAATATTTGTATAAGTCAAAGCTTGACTTGTTTGTCTAAAAAGACTTTTTAATAAATCTGAGTTTATTTATTTATTAAACAAGTTGAGTCAAGTTAAGTTAGATTTTAAACAAACTGAGTCCGACAGTCTTGTTCACTTCTGTCCCTAATCCTAAATCACGTAACCCTCAAATTAACTCATTCAGTCTTATTTTATCATCCTTTGTTTTTTAGCTCGTTTAAAAGTAAGATTTTGTATACTTTAATTAATGTAATTCTTAAATTAAGTGATATGAATACAAGTTAACCCATATACTTTATCTTGTAACCTTCCATTTTGTAACTAAGTTAGAAATAAAATTTTTAAGTCTTAATTCAAGTAACCCTCAAATTAAGTTAAATGGATGTGGATTAGCTTATTTATTTGTAAAGTGTCTAAAAGTAAGATTTTTAAACTTTAACCCACGTAATTCTTAAATTAAGTAAAGCATATCTAGATTAACTTTTATGATGTTATCTTATATTTGGTTTCTTTTTTATAAAAATTTTTCTTCTCAATTTTTTTCTTTTTTTTTTCTCATAAAATTTTTATATTAAATATTTTTATTATATTAAAATATTTAATTTATTTATGTTTCTTTTTAATATTTTTATCTTTTTCTAAATATTTTTTTATTTATCTTTAAAATTTTCTTTCTTTGTCTTAACTTTTCTCTTTTTTTTTTCTATAGTTTTATCCTTTTCTTATTTTTTCTAAATATACTTGTCTATTTATCTCTAAACTTATACTTTCTTCCTATTTTTTCTTTCTCTCTCTAAATTTTTTTATTTATTTTAATTTTTCATTCCTATTTTAATTTGAGAGAGAGAGAAAGAAAGTATATAAAAAAAACATAAAAAAATTTTAAAATAAATTGAAGAAAAAAAATTTAAGCCCATGGACCAACCCTAACTATTAGGACTTTATAGACTTTTAACCATATACATTTTATAAATGTGGACTTTTATGTATTTGTAAACTATTTTGATCCTAGTTCATCTGAGTTAGAATTAGATTGGATTGAATGGACCAAATTAACATCTATAATAGTCACTCTTATCACTGTTGCCACCAAGACCACCAAAAATCCTACCATGATTCCTATCACCAAATTATCACAATAATTATTATTATAATAATTATTATTTTAACTGTTATCATCGTTAAATTACCATAATTGTTCATTACAACCATAATAATAATAATAATAATAATTTTATAAATTTAATTTTTTTTTATTTTGAAAAATTATCTTATTACTTTTCAATTAATTATTTTTTATAATTTTTATAGATTAAAAATTAAATAAATAATATTATCTTATACGTAAATTATATTTAATTTATAAAATTAAAATATAATTTTCTATTATAAATACTGAATAATATTAAAAATATAATAATAATAATAATATATAAATATAATTATTTTATTGATTATTAAATAATATATAAAATAAAATATTTTATCTTTGTATTATAACTATCCTAATTATAATAATAATTAGTTTATTTTTATTATTTTTGAATTTAAATTTTTAAGATAATTTTATTTTTTTAATTTTTAATTTATCTAATTTTTATGAATTTACAATAAAATCTATAAAATTGTTTGATATAAAGTATATTTAATTTACAATATTATAATATAATTTTATATTATATAATTATTTATAATATATATTAATTTATATAAAATAAATACTAAATAATATATAAAATATTATAATAATTTGATATAAAATTGTTACTTTATTATTAAATAATATATAAAATTATAATCATTATTGTTATAATTATTATCTATTCTTTTACCTATATTATTTTTATAATTACTATTTTTATTATTTTCGGTATTATTATTAAAATTATTACCATCGTAATAATAATTATTATTTTATTTTATTTATTATTTTATAATAAAATAAATAAATAAACTACTTTTAAAACAATTTTTTAAAATTAAAAATTAGATTTCATTTTATTTTAAAATTACAAACTAAAATTGATTTTGATTGGTAAAAATTTGAAAGCTAAGAATTTAGAACCAACTTTAAACGATCCAATCTAACTTCTTTCATGATTTTTAACCTTTAATTCTAAAAACCCCTGATTTTATTCTATACAAATCCTATACGGCCTGTTTCTGAACCTTCAATACTGTTTTAGGCTGGATGGTGATACTGATAGGTTAAAGTCAAACACTTCAATTGCTCATCATCTTCTTTAATTACAAACTTACAAATTCCTTTTGGATCACTGTTTTATTCAAAGAATTAGGGAGATTGATCATCATCCGTTGGGGGATCTTCAACCCTATTCTTCTGATTAAATACAGTTTCGCAATTATCATTGAGCAACCGGGCCCACTCCATTCAATATCTTTGACATTCTGAATATTTGGATAATTTTAGATACAACTGACCCAAAAACATGTATTTCTTAAAAAAAAAAAAAAACAGAAACATGCATGAATTGTCGTAATAACTAATAAAGACGAAAAAAAAAACAGACAAAATGAGGTGTTAAATACCTTTACCAATTTCTGCAGAACAAATTTCTGAATCAGTCGTCAAGATTATAAGTTACATATTTCAGGTCCTAGGATGGTCTGTAGTTTTTGTTTTAAAATCTTTTAAAATTAAATTAAATTTAAATTTTAAGTTTTGAATTTTAAAAAAAAATTATTGTAAAAATAAGTTAATTTATTCTATCTTATCCTTCTACTGTGAATTCACTAAAAACAAACAAGTAAATTTTTTTATAGAAAATTATTAATTAAAAAATTAACCAAAAAAAATCAAAAAAAATATTTTTATTATTATAATAATATTAAATATAATTGTGTGAATTGTGATAATGAAGAGATGGAAGTCATGGTGGTAATAATTTAACAGTAATAATGATAATTATTGTAATGATATTAGTGATTTGATAGTGGCAATAAGTAGGTAATGATGGTGATTAAAATAAATTTAAAGTTAAAAATAATTTTTTAAATTAACAATAACAAACAATTTTTTAAGAAATTAGTTAAAATTATTTTAAAAATATACTAAAAGTCAACTTTAAAGTATTTTAGTCAAATATTTTTTTAAAATTTAATTTAAAAATAGAAAGTCAGAACCATCTCTAGACTCTAACGAATCTTAGTTGCTAAAAATGACATCAATTTCAGATTAATGAAAGACTTTTAAAATTAAAATGTTCAACATGTGCAGTCTCGCGGATTAACTTGAGGTTGATTTAATTACTACACATTTCACGCCTTGACCGCTCTTGTTGTTCTTTTAATTATAGGAAAAAAAACCATCTATTATCTGTTAAAAGTGAAAGGCACCCCTATTATCCATTAAGAAAAAGTGAGAAAAAAAAAAAAAAGATGCTAACCTTTTATTTATATTTATATTTTATTTGAAACGAGCGTATCCTATGGATGAAAATGAGTACAAGTTTCAAGTTCAAGGGGAACTCTTCAATATCCTGAGTCTGAGACTTTAAGACCGAGGTCATGGATCAGTTACGCTAAAAATTCGTTTTGAAGGCAAGCAAGCACTAAGGGAGATCGTCACTAGCGTTCTTCCTGTCCGGTTAAAAGTTCCATTAACAATTTCATAAGAGCTGGAAGACGTTGCACAACCCAAAACATCAAGGAGAATCTACTCTGCTATAGAAATCAATTTGTATAAAGTAAATTTTTACTGACTATATAAATTTCACAACAGTACAGCTGATAAAAAAAAAGTTAATTCAATACAAATAATGATTTTTAAAAACCAAATTGTATATTTACCGTGCACTTTGTATCTAAGAAATAGTCACTCTACTATAACAGTCAGCCAGATACCGAATATGGCATCCTAAATGCACTTTCGCTATGCATCTTTAAGCAACATTACGTGAATAATTTTTTTGGGGTGTGGTCTTTTTCGTGCATAGTAACGCTATTCGCGTAGACAGTTAGACTTGGACAGAGCTATTTCTCTGATTTGTAGGTATTCCTAAAGCCAAACTGCAATTCAACGTTCCTATTCAGTGAAAGCTATAAGCTTTCTTATCTTTCTTTTTCAATGAGGCAGTGATTCAGTGAGTGGTAATATTGAGCCTTGTCCTCAAATCCTACCACAAAAGGATAAGCAAAAGTGTGCACTCACCCGGATGTCTAGTCATTCATAAATACTGTAAAACTTGTGAGGAGTACGCCTGCCATCTCTCTACTATACTATTTCCCTCTGTTCCCTCCCCCTGTTAGGTCATTTCGGCAGCAGCAAAGGGGCACTTAAAAAACGCATAATGGATATAAAATAAAATAATTAATAAAGATCAATATCACAATTTGGAGAAGTTGAACTGCAGAATCAAAAATGAAAAATGAGATGGTTGTTTCCATTGTACACATAAAAATTGACAGTCAAAG
The DNA here is from genome assembly GCA_037954105.1 of Canavalia gladiata. Lineage (NCBI taxonomy): Eukaryota > Viridiplantae > Streptophyta > Magnoliopsida > Fabales > Fabaceae > Canavalia > Canavalia gladiata. The sequence goes on along the minus strand of CM075667.1, from coordinate 13,588,975 downwards.
GCTCTCCAGTCTCTCTACATGTTTGAGATGAAAAGCAAAATTCCCAGTATTTTTAATGGAAAATTGGAGGCCTCTAAAGGTCCAAAGAGGAAGAAGATACAATAAAAGTAAGGCATGGAGCAAAGCAACTCCTCAACAATTACAATTGAAATTGCAAGCTCCATCTTGGCTGTGTGATCACTCTCCTAAGAAGTATCTTTATCCAACAACAGCAACACTTATACATCCATATATAACCCCCAAAGCAGTATAAAAAATTTCAGTATCTTCTTGATGGGGTTTATTGATAAAACATATGACAGGAATTAACCCATAGACGTAAACGGCAGTTAACCAAGGGTGTATCAATGTCCACATTATGATTCTTCTTCATTCAAATCAATTGTTGGAATCAAAATACTAAAAGGTATATATACAGGAGAGAGACTTGCACCTCAACCCCATGTCAAGTCCTGGGGTTTATTAGAGTCTGAGAAGCGGCTAACCTTACTATTCTTGCCCCACAAATTTACAAATTGTTGACACCACCAGGTTGAAGTCCGCGGTCATTGGATGGTTCTCGTAAGCTTGCACTTGGAAATAAAGATGGTATCCGAATAATTTAAACTACACAGCTTCAAAAGCTCAGCAGACTGTTGTTTCAATATTGGATTGCAACCACTTTGAATCACAAGGAGGAGTTTAGCAGCAAGGCCCGCATCTACAGCAATGGACGAGCACTCCTCAGGTGCAAGCTTGCACACAGACCATAGGATTGATAAAGCGTACTGAGTACAGTTCTCAGAGATCCTCATCAACAGTTTAACCATGATGGGTATGGTGTTAGAACAATCCTTCAAAGCCACTCTTCCTTCAGGTATAGATGCCAGTGCATCTAAAACACAAAGGGCTAATTCCAAACAATCAGGCTCCATACCAGACAACAATTCAACCAATTGAGAAACAGCTCCAATGCTCACCAGCAAATTCCTCACTTCTTTATGCAAACATATTGTTCTGAGAAGGCTTAGCCCAGGACAGATTCCATTGCTGTGTCTCTTATCCTTAACCAGCCTCATCAACCCAACCAAAAGGCTATGGCTGGAAATAATCTCGGATCGAAAATCCTTCTCGTCAATTAAGGATTCAATCAGTCGCGTGCAATTGATTTTAGTCTCAATTGAACCCTCATTCAAGATATCAACCATCAAGGAAATTTTGGCAGGCTGCAGGAGATTCTTTTTGGATTCCGAATCAAGTGTCAAACTGACAAGAATACCAATGACTTCGGAGCCAACAGCATGAGAAGTAAAAGGACCAAGTAAAGAAGACATAGCAGAAACACCACCTTCCTCAATGAGTGTCTTGCGGGCGGTGGCATGGGCAGCCACAACCTGATGAAGCTCCTTGAGGGCTTGAACACGAGCTTGACCCTTCACCTTCTTCAGTGTCTCAAGAAGCTCAGAAGCCCTTCCCTGAACATCTTCGGACCTCTTCTTCATGAGCAGGTACTTCTGAGAGAACCAAGTGTAAATGAGCCTGTAAAGTGTGGTGTTTGGAGTGATGGAATCGTCCCAAAGCTCCTGCATAGTGGTGGGGCAGGTGAAGTGCCCCAAGTTGAACCATTTCAGAATGTTGGACCTCTCATAGGTTTGGCCAGTGCAAAGGGTCACAGGGTCTTGCATTGGTTCCAAAGAGATTGGGCATATGAACACACTCGGCACTTCACATAACTCAAGCTCTTCAATCATCTTCCCCAGATCCAACTTCTCACACACCCCACTCCCCACAACACCACCCTCAACGCCACCCAAAACGCCGTCCTTCACGGCGGTGTCCAGATCTAGAATCTGGCCGTCTCCACCACCCTCAAACCCAGCAACTATATCCCTTCTAGAAGGCTGAAACATCGGCATTTTTGAAACCCTTTTGCAGAGAAACCCAAACCCAAATCCCCACCTAAAATCGGTGCAATGACAGGTACTCTTGAAGGGGAAAGAGAGCGAAACGGGCTCTACTGTGCAAATTCGCTTTATCTGATCTCTTTCTGTGGTCAAAAAAAATAATGACCATCACATCTCACATCATGAACATATAATCAAGCTTCTTTCACTTCATGCTCAAGCTTCAAAAGGAAACCCAAAGGGTAAAAAAAGGAATCTAGACCAATCAAAGACCAAACAGTGCATAAAAATACAACTACGAGTAGGACTACTTGAAAGGAGTAAAATGAAGGTAGTAGAAAAACCTGGCAGAGAGTTGAAAGAAGATGGGTGGGTGGGTGGGTTGGAGAGAAATAATTGAGAAGCAGATCACAAAAAATGATGATGGAAAAACAGTGATGGCCTTAGAACAAGTAGTAGAACTTAAAACAGACGGTGAACCATAGAGCGACCGTACCTAGACACACTCGGGAGAAACCACACAAAACCCATCACTCCCTCTGCCAACCTCTTCTTTTCGGGCACAAATTATCAAATTAACCCAACCCCATAAATTAAATAATCTCTTTAATCTTTTACTTTTACAAAAACAGATTACCGGACAAGTACGGGTTGTTGCCGGTTAATAAAACACTCTCGGCCCTCGCACCACACGTGCACTCATCTAATGTGTCGCCGTTAACTCCCCCTTTTCTTACTTTACTAATCAATTACTACTTTTATAACAATAATTATAATTATAATTATTATATACCATTAACTCTCTATCATATGTATCGTAACCAAAATTACGCTAATATCCTTTTTTTTAGTTTTTCTCCCTATCCTTTTTGGCTCACACACGCTTTCCTCGTTCCAGAAACTAATCCTCTAAAGTATTTTCCTTTCTTTTTCTTATTTTTGATATTTTATAGCATTGTCCATTTTCACTTTAATTACTATTCCGCAAGGATTAAGGAGTTTATGTTATTACTAGGGTAGTAGTGGTTGTAAATAAGAGTAAACCATAAATGAGCATTTTTAATGCAATTAGATGAAATATATTCATAAATGACCTCATCATATTTATCAAAGACACTGGTAAAAACTTTTATAGCATGTATGAGTAGTTTGGTTTAATTTAGATATGGTAGTTGGAGAGGGTAAAATAAAATCTTGAGCAAACATTTTGTTCCTCCTGAGGGGATGGTAATTGGTAAAGGCGTAAAGGGTAGATTGGTCTTTAAAAGGAGGTAAATAAAGAAATGGTTTAGGTCGCACGAAGCAAGAAAAAAGCACAAGAGTTTCACAAAAGTCCAGGAAAAACCCCACGGGGACGAATGAATAACCGGTGCGGCCCACGATGGGTCCAATGTAAAAACCGAATACTTTATAAACTAAATAGTGGACCCCTCTAGTCTCAATGGCAAACACGAAAAATAAAATAAAAAAGGAGCTTCTGGTTCTGGTGCTCAATGGCACATCTCGTTATAGCAAATCGAATATCTTAGATGCTTTTTTTGAAATAAAAGAAAGAAAGGAAAACAAGGATGAACTTATATTTATAAAAAAAATATATATATATGGAAAAACGACAACCCGCGGTCTCCAATAAAACCCCAAACATGGATTAAAAATTATAAAACCGAAGAGAGAGGGCCACCAAAAGGGTTCCTTTTGTTATTTTAAGGGTAAAATGCCAGCAAAGCATTGGACTGTGATAGTTTTCGCTTTGACTGTACGCATCGGTTTGCTTATCCGGTCTTTGCTTTGACTGCCTTTGCCAATGCGAATGCCCAGTGCTGTTCAGTCCCACACTCTTTCTCTCTCCTTCCTTGTTTCCGTCCCACCCAATTGAATACTGCCACGTACCCCCTCCCTACTCTGTCTCCATCCCACCCTATGTCACTCTTTTTTATGCCAAACCTTGTACATTTTACACATTAAATATTCCTCTAATTCTACTTTCATTATCATCCTTATGCTTTTCTACACCACTGATCAGTTTACACAGCAAGAGTGGAAGACCACATTTTGAACCACAAAATCCTTCTTTTGAACAACAAAAAAAATGTTGAGCAGGTGGGTAGTAATTACTAATTAGATAGGTAACCGAAATAAAAAAATTGGGTGGGTTGGGTTGGGTTTGGTTTGATGGGCAAAGTTGAAGTATTGATTTTACGTAACGGATTGGATCGTTTTCTTTATTGAAATTGAATATGGTTGTAGTAGATGATGCCGAGGGTGGTGTTATGTGTCCAGACTGGATGGATCTTTATAGGTTGGATTCAATTCTTTACTATAGTTTGGGTTGGGAATTGGAAGGACAGACATTTTTTTTTATTGTTATTATTAATTTTGAGTGGTCTTCGATCCAGAGGTGAGGAAAGCTTGGTGATGTAAGTGTGCAATTTCAATTTTAAAATGAAAGGTCATAGAAATAGACCAAATCTATTATCGGGGATTCAACTTTCAGACACTGTAGTAGTCACATGATCTAGCACACCACTATTTTTATAATATAAGATGTCACATGATTCACTTACTCACTTATTCGTAACAGTCATTACGATAACCCCCCATTCTTTTTATTAAATATCTCCATTCAAACTTCGGAGATTAACAACACTCACCCATTCCATGTTGCTTTTACCTTATTGGATAATCCTTATTTTAGAAAGGATCGGATATTCTTTCACCCCGCTATCGGTACACCCCCAACGTACATTGTCAAGTTCTTATTTTTTTTACTCGTCCGGTTCCATCAGGAAATTTTATATCTTGTCAAGGCTTTGATCAGAAGAGTTCATACATAATTTATAACTCGTATATAACTTTCATAATTTTTTAAAAATTACTCTCATGATCTTCTTAATATAGTCTATTAAAATAAGATAATTTTAGCTTATTTCAATAAATTTTATAGTCAAATTTATGATAGAAAATTACATCAAAAAATTATTAAATAAACACTTAATTACGTTGCTATACAAACGTATGATAGTGCTACTTTGCAGAATCCTTTTCCGCGTCAGTTTGATTTAAAGTTTAAATTTTTATATAGTATTATAATATACTTTTATACATTAAATTAGATTTTTTTTAATAAAGAGGTTTTTTAGAGTTACTCTCTTCCTCATGAAGTTATGTGAATTCTTTTATATTAAACATTTTAAAAAAAATAATATTCATTTCATTTAAATTTTAAATATTGATACATTATAATAAATTTAAAAGTCTTTGTTTTTTTGAATAAACTAAATATTAAAATTTTATAATCTTTATTAATATTATTTTTTTTCAAAATTTATATATCAAATTAATAAAGATTGTATCTTCTAATTTTGTTAATTTGTTTCTTTTAAGAACTTTATATCTTTAATTTTTTATAAATAAAATATAATATTCATTATTATTAGTAAAATTATTTAATAATAATAAAATATTTATTATTTTTAATTTAAAAAACATCTGTTTATTTGAACAGTATGCTAATTTTTTTTGGTCTTGATATGCTAGTTATATCATATAGGAACTTAGGTGTGTTCAGGTCGATAGTAACTTCGATCACATAATCTGAGCCCATATTGGAACGGGTCGGGTGTTTGCTTCTTGACATTTCAGACCAATACGCACAATTCAAAAATTCTACTGATAATTGTTTTTTCTTTTATAAAAAAAAAAAAACAGAAGTAAATGCTAACCGGTGTTTTTGGAGAATTGATCGGAAAATCTAATAAATAAATTCTCAAACATATTATAAGTTCAACTTTTTTTTAATTTACAATGTATTTTAATGGGATTTTAAAAAAATTACTTTTAAATTATTAACCATTAGGTTAAAAATATTAGTTAACAAGATCCGAAAACAAAATACTAAAATGAGTAGCATCCTAAACACAAACAAGTAAATATTAGTTGGACTTGTTACTACGAGGAATGAATATTGCTAGTGTAGAGACCAATTGTAACATAACACCAGTACACCACCTATAAAAATAATTTTACAAAATTACAAATTTTGATATATGTTTTGATTAGTTTTTATTAAATAATTATTTGATTGATTTTTTATTCAAAAGCGTCATTAAAAGTGCCAAATTCATGATCTAGCTGGCCATTATGAAATACGGGTTGTCCTAAGAGGCTAAGACAGAATTAATAAGTTGTACTTCTCTCATATTTTAAGTGAAATAAAAATCAGCAAAACATAATATAATTTAGACTCTTAAACATGTTGATCATAATTTGATTATTAATTATGCTGCATAAATAAAAATATTTTTTAGAAAAAACTAATTAAGTGATTTTTTTATATTAATTTTCAAGCATCTATTATAAATATCCTTAATGTACAACAGTGATAATAATAGAGGAATGTTATCAATGGTTAAAACTTTAAAATTAAAAGTAATATTTTTATTAAAATATGTTACCGATATATTTTTATTATGATTTTTAATTCATTCCAATGTAATTTTTAATAAAAAATATTTTTGAATCTTTAATTACTATTTTTAGGATATTAATTAAGAAGATCTATAATAACGCGAATGAGTTGTGCCGACATCACAAGCGTGTGACATTTATCACAGCTCACAGAAAGTTCAACTATGTTCCTATCAATTTCCAAACTAATCAACGTTTAATACAGCTATTCATTATGAAATTTCAATTATAAGTTTTTGAGTGATATCAATGTTTCTGGTCCCACGTCTTAATACAGATGCAAATGAACTTATGAGATTCACATGAAACTAATTGTTTGTTTGGGAAGTGATTATTCTAAGAAAAGAATCACTATTTAAAAAGCAAATAGAAAACAAAATAAGTAATTTTATTTCTCTAAAATAAACTGAACCGAATACATAGTTTCCCTCAGTTTTGAGCGTTATTATGTCACTGCCTCGTTCCACACACGCAGTGATTAATATTCTAGCCCAAAGTGTACGTTTAAATTAATTGATTTTGGTGTATAATATGGAAAGGGAAGCTGGATTTCAAAATCTTATATAAAATTATTTTAATTTAAAAAATTTATAGTTCCGGTGACTTTTAGATTAATTGATTGAAAAAGTACTTTGTAGCTTCTTAAAAAATAAAAGTAATAAAACACATTTTTTCAAAAATTATGCTTGCTCAAACACATGCCTAAATAAATTGATGTTTTCTCAAATACATGCCTAACTAAAATGCGAACGAAATTTCAATTTTAATTACCAGCTTTAAACGTGAAGTCATTGCATAAATCATAAATAAGCATTTGAACCTTGGTTGAGAAGCATTGAAAGTTTTGAGCCTTACCTTAATCTGCCATCCGTGATAGATAAAACCAAAGAGCGCCGATCACAAAAGAGGCAAGGCTAAGCCCATTTGATAAATTCAATTTCCAAAGATTGGAATCTGGACTATTGGCTCACTTTACAAACAAATAATTTATGGATACCGAGTTGGGCCCAAAACAAACGGGGCTTAAATGAGTAATATACACATATTGTGTCTGTGTGATGAGAGATAGAGCTTATTATTTTTTCTTTTTACCTAATAAGTGAATACAAGTTTGGACCTAACTCCCAAATATTGAAATGCTACGTTCAACACAAATATAAAAAGAGCTTGCTTTTCCGTTTTTGTCCGAGGGAGGGGTGGTATTTTTCAGAGGTCCAAACCCGGCACTTGAAGCTTGTGTCCCCTTTAGCTCTATCACTTTTTTTTTTTTGGGGTCGAACTTCTATCACTTGAACTATGCAATGGGAGCACGGAAGAGCTTGTTTAAGGGACCATTGAAGTGCTAAGCAATTATATACTCTGTGTGTGTGTATTTTTGTGGTTCAATGCATTTTTCTGGTCTTGTGTGTGTTTTTAATCCATTGTATAACAAAGCCGAGCATAAGACCGAGGTGGGTAGCAAAAAAGGGCCCAAATACAACAATACACCAAGGGATACGGTTTTGGCACCACTCATTTTTGGTATTCACATCATCCTTGAAAATTTTGAAACTTTTCTTCCAAATATATCCTTCTGAATTATATGTTGGCAGACATACACCTCGTAAATTTGTTTCTCCATCAATTATTGTTTAAATCAAGATTAAAAGGAAATAAAGACAGTGGTGATGCAAATTATGAAAGCAATACCTGAAAAATGTTATAAAAGTATAAATATAGCTGTGTTTATATCGATGCAGACAGAGTATCTGTTGAAGCCTTTATTTACAAACATAAACATATAAAAACTATATAAATCAAAGGAAAACCCTCTAATCTTAATTTTTTTAAACTAGTTATTTTTATATTGTAAGCATTGCCGGATTTCATCCTAACTATTTATATTATCTCTTAAGCGCAGGAGGATCCTCAAAATATTGTAATTAAGATGATAAAGAGGAAAGGAAGCAAAGTTAGGAGGTATATGAAGACAGTGATGAAGCTCCTAAGCAAGGCCAGGGACTTGTATGTGTATGGAATGAGAAAATGCTCTGCCCAATTCTCTTATATGGACGCCGCCACCATGGGCTACCTCACCGTTGCCTCAAGCGCAGGTGATAGTGATTTGAAGGAGATCCTGAAGCCTAGTTCCATTAGGAGTCATGGAACACGTGTTGAACAGAAACAACCTCCGAGTCCCACCGTCCAAATTGGAAGGATTGATGAAGACAAACCCTGTGACTTTGGGAATGATGTCAATGTCAATTTCAAGCCTCATATTTCTCCAAGAAGCAGGAGAAGTTATGCCGTCCGTGGAAGAGGTTTAAGGGAGCTATAGTCACACAAGCAGATCAAAGCTTATTTTCTTCTTTGCATCCATCACCCTTTTTTGTTTTTGATGAAAATCAATAACTATTTTTTTCTTTAGCCTTTGTTCCAGTCACCAGAGGATCTGTTTCAACCAAGGGATGGATGTAAGAAGGTCATAAAGTTATTAAATTTACCCTCATTTTTTTTAATTTCACAAACCCTTGTAATCCATCGTCCCTTTTTATTGTGAGAGGTTTCTGTGGCCCTTGTTTTCCTCTTCTATATATGATTGTGAGTAACGGAGTGCCTCCATCTTCTCATACTCAATGTCTCCAAAAATTTGTGTCATACCATTTTTTCATTATTTGGATGAATGATGATTTGCCTCATTGCTAGCTAATTTATATTTTATACTATAACAGCATTATGCTAATAGTTGTTTTGGTGGGGTGCGGTATGCTATGTAAGTCTATCGTGTAGATACAAATGTTGAAGTACATATTTTCGGTATATATGGACTTTAAGCTGAACTCAGAAATAGCTATCTGGCTCAAGTAATAAAGTATACTTATATACGATTCTTTGTTTGATACGGACTTGCATCCACGCATTTTCATGTAACAACCACAAATAGTCAATTATCAAAGATTACAAGCAGTTTCGTGGATTGTGCAGTTTGCTTGGAGAATATCACTACAAGGGTTAAGTGCAGATTGTTGCCTACGTGCAAAGCACAGTTTTCATGCCCAATGTGCGGGACAAAGGGATTTTAAAGACACCAATATCGAAGCAGCATACTGAAGAAAAAAAAAAAATCAATCCAGTGTATCTTTGATAAAAATAAATCATTTACCTAGCAATATTTTGTTTGAATTAAACATAGCAATGAAAATTTTATTGAGAATAAACATATTATTCTTATAAAAGTAGAGTGATAACTGAGTATCTTAGAAAACTTTTGGGGAATCATATTTTAAGATATTAGTTTAGTTTTAAAGGTTTTTCCTAAAGAGTGTAGGATATTAATTAAGGAAATAAAAGGGATTTTTTTTATTGAATATAATGTTGTGATGTATTAAAAGTTATTTTAGTTAATATTAACAATATTTTAAAATAAAATTGTATTATTTTTACAATTTAACCGGTGTCTTTAGCATTTTTCTATTCTTAAATGAAATATTTCTTTTCCTAAATTCTACCTGAAGTAAAAAAAAAATAATTAAATGCGGGGGGAGGAGTAATGCAGATTAAGAAAGAACTGATTGTAGCCAAAAATTCTAGACAACCTGTGCATTTCGGAAAGTATGTAAATGCATCTAAAAAGTTTAAAATGAGCAAATTGTGTTTACTAACATCTTGAAAAGTTATATATATACATCTTATATTTAAACAATTTTTTGGAATACTTATACCGTATTTTATATTTTATTGCATTCGTTTCTCTTTCCATATCTCATAACCAGGCTTAAAAAGGGGAAGGACCATGCTGCAAATCTGCATAAAATAAAAAGTTGAAAAATAAAATAACATGTAAAGCTAGGGTCTTACTTTCTGCATCCTCTTTTTTTCTTTTTACACCCCCTAAATTTTTTGTAAAATTTTTATTCCAAAATTACCCTTAACATCCCCTCCCTTATCCTGTAACATTTCCGCAAAAAAAAAAGTCATCTTCCGCATTTTGAACTCAAGCCTCCTCTTTGCTGCTTGCCTGCTACTGCTTCACTTCTGCAAAGCCAAACGAAACAACCCAAGGTCAAAGCTTCCACATTCAGGTTAGCATCTCTGAACCCTAAACTCGTTTGCTATTCTCCATTGGATAGGATACATGTAGGTTTTAGGCTACTGCGAAATCCTAAGGTAGAAGACGATCCCATGCATTCCGCAAACAAGGTAGAAGACGATCCCATGCATTCCGCAAACTAGTTTGCGGAATGCATCAGTTTTAAAATTAATTTTGTATATTTACCTTTTAAGTTGATTTATTTAGTTAATTTATGTTTTTTAGGGTTTAAGTATTCATTATTTAAGTTTAATTAAAAGGTTTAGGGTTTACAAAAAACCATGTTTTATGTTAATTTGTTCATTATGTTAATTTCATTTAAGTTTATAATTTAAGTTACAGTGATAAAGTGTGGTTAAGTAATTAATGAACTGTATTTTATTTGGTGAATTTTTGACATGGCCAGGACTAGAGGTTCACATAACAGATTTCGCATATTGAGGATGCACGCGTTCGACCAACTGACTCTGCTTGAAGTCGACGTGTTCGGCAAGCCATTGATGAGGAGCATGTTGATGCTAGAGGTGATATGCATCATGTAGAAGAGACATTCCCAGGTGGTCCAATGGATGTCTCTGTACTTAGATCATACAGGGAGCATGTAGCATATTACATATGGACAGGAGAGGTGAGTGTCATCACTGTATATGTATATGACATTATAAGAAATAATTTTTTATTTAATTTATTGTTTCGGTTTGTCTGAATGTTATTTTAAGATCGTCTTGCTCTCAAGGTGTTGACCCATGGACGAAAGGTCACTCCTATAGATGAGTCTTACATCCAGAGCATCGTACAAGAAGGTGGATTGGCCGACTTAGTACGGTACAGTCATTCGATAGCAGACAAGGGCTTATTATCTGCTTTTGTGGAGAGATGGCATAGAGACACATGCAGTTTCCACCTGCCGATAGGAGAGATGACCATCACATTGGATTATGTGTCATCATTGCTGCATCTACCGATCACAGGGGAGCTGTGTTCTGTTCAGTCCATGTCACGAGATTCCGCTTGCGACTTGCTCACAGATCTTCTTGGTGTTTCTGCTTCGGAGGAAAACACAGAGACAGATCACAGTCGAGGTGTGTATGTCAGGTTCAGTTGGCTGCAGGATGTGTGTGATTTGTGCATTCGAGAGGGTCAGTTGGATGCAGCTGCTCATGCTTACCTGCTGCGATTGGTTGGGTGCACTATTTTTGCTGACAAGAGTGGCACCCTTGTGAGTGTGTCATATTTGGAGCTGTTCAGGGATGTTCACATCATCGGGAGGTGTGATTGGGGTGCTATTGCACTGGCATACCTTTACGATCAGCTTAGTGATGCGAGTTTTCGCAACACTAAGTGCCTCGGCGGTTATTTGACTTTGTTACAGGTAAATGTCACTTATCGTACATCATTTAAGGGTTTTTCCCCAGATAAACTGTTACTTATTTGTTTATAATATAACTGTAGGCATGGATTGTTGAGCATTTCCAACGGATTGGGGGACGTGAGCTAAGGGATGACTGTACCCCAGATATGCCCGTGGCGATGCGATTGAAGATGCTACGCGGTTCCGGGGATGTGAGACCATATAGGGCGGCTCTTGATCGCATACAGGTGGATGACATCATTTGGACAGAGGTTTGATTAGATGTGGTGATTTGGTCTACCCTCATTCACTTGATAGAGTGCTGCGTCAGTTTGGGCATGTTCAGGGGATCCTCATGCCTACTGTTGATAGCTTGGGTATGGTTGGAAGTCCTCAGTCCATTGATAATAGTTTTTTAAACTATGAACTATCATTGGTGGTAGACGATGTTAGAGGTCCTGTTGCTACCACTCCTGGGCAATGTGTTGTTGGATACATGGAGTGGTTTCGCAGGATCTCCCACCCATACCTTTTACCCAGTAGTTGTGTGGGTGAGGGTGAACCTGAACCTCCTGTTGTGGTCACAGAGGCTAGCCAATCTCATGCAGTGGAAGAAGTTTCACTTTCTACCCAGGTAATCCATTTGTTTATTTGAAAAATCATGTTGTAGATGATATTGTTACTAATATAATTTATTTTTCAGGATCGTTTTGATAGAATAGTTGAACTACTAGAAGGCATCATTGCTTCAGGAAGACTGCCGGATGATTCATCAGAAGCTGATATGGCACGCCAGGCTTTGAACATAGCACGTGTTGGAGGTCGTGGTGATGTTCTCACCTACCAGCGGAGGAAGAGGAGTCATCTAAGCAGTTGATGTCATATATTAGGGATTTATGATTGATCTTTGTATATCTCACAGTTTTGAACACTATATGTATTTGATAAATGATGATTTTTATATTGTATAGTAGTTGTATATTGCTTTTGTATATAGCTTTTGAACTGATGAAAAACAGGGAAATGATAAGCAGGTTACTGTTCATACTTTATCAGTGTATGATTTTGAACTGATGAAAAACAGGGAAATGATAAGCAGGTTACTGTTCATTTTTAGACTTGTATGATTTTGAATTGATCAAAAACAGGGAAATGATAAGCAGGTTACTGTCCATGTGATTTGTATGATTTTGAATTCAACAAAATTTTGAACTGATAAGCAGGGCCTGTTCATATCAAATAATGTCAAGTATCAACATTAGAAAGGATATTACAACTAATCGGCTGTAATGTCTGTGACATTATCAACATTGTTTTTAAATAATGAACTAAATAAATCCATTCGACTAATATATGGCCACTCCCACATCCGAGCATTGTCGTCACAATATTTATGCCATTGCAAAGCAGTTGGAGGGATTGGAGCTCCATCTACCATAAAAACCTGCAATGATAATATACATTAGATCAATGTAAATATAAATAACTTTCAGTTAAATAATAATAGATAGGTGGATGAATACCTGTACAAAATGACAACCATTAACAAATCCGATGCAAATAATACGATGGTTCATCAATTGTGGTGGTTCACCTCTGAGCGGGAAAAATGTCATTGATCGGTGAATGGACATATGAATAAGTATGACATTATACCTAGACGCAATTACATAACTCATATCAAGAATCGTCGTCCATTTATCAAGTGAAACCATTTTTTCATTCCCAACAAACAAAGAAGTCCTTAACTGTATGTATCTTTCTTCACTGCCAAACAGATTCACATACACATGACGATACTGACCAAGCTCCCGAATTAAATCAAGTCGAACTTGAGCCCAAGACTCTTCACCCTTTCCCAGCAATGCAGCAATTGCACGATATCCACAGTTTCCATCATCTTCAACATCAACAATGCGTTCAATATAGTTATGTAACTGAACAGGAAACAAGTCTAGCATAGGTATAAACTTTTTCTTCTTGTTGTTGCGACGTTTAACATCAGATGACAAACGAGGTGATGAGCTATCATGGACAGAACACAAACCATTAACATATTCAAAGAAGGATGGTTCACGTTTGGTTGACCGTTCCATCTGCAATGCCTTACCTTTGATTGCACCCTTTGTTCTTACTTTATCAGGAGGTGTACACATTGAAGTTGTATCGGGGAATGATAACTCATGAAGTTTATTCTTTAGTGTTATCTTTCCACAAACATCAAGCTCTGAGAATCGTTTCTGCAAGGCTTCAAATTCTGGTTTCAACGACAAATCACCCCATTGCTCTGTCATTCCTTGATCAGCAAATGTCAATATCTTCCAATGACGATGAACTGACTCCAATGGTACAAAATTACCCATCACACTATACCTTGCTAACTCGCATGCACAAGGTAATCCATGTGTACTTCTAAGACTGCACCCACAAGTTATACTATCAATACCTATAATTTTTACCCGTTCATATTCGTTAGCAATGTGGGCTAAAGCATTATTTGATACAAAGCCCCGTAGCTTGGCATAAAACCCTTTGCTGAATCTATGCTTAACAATGATCATGCTTCTTTCAAATGACGCCTTTATGTCACTATGTTGCAGTATTATCATATTATTCATTGCATCCCAGCATGAACACAAGTCACCTCTACTATCTTGAAGCAACCTCTTTAACCTTGCATGTGCACTTTCAACACTGAAAAGGAATAAGATACAAGTCATGAGCCTTTTATATCATACAAAAATCATTTTGAAAAATTCATTTTAATAATAAAGATACTTGTTTGTGGTTGTATTTCCAAGATGCATCACCCTATCAATCCAGCAACTCACAAATCTTTCCTTGTAAGGATTTAACCAAGTTCTGTTCACATAATCCAAAAAAATAGGGAATTTTGAACACTTAGTTTCGAATTTAAGAAAACGCTCTTCATATTCAATTTCAGTTGACGAATCCATCAAAATAACTCATGCATCCATTACACAATCCCATTCATCCACTGGAGATACTAGTAACTTGCACTTTGACTTCACATTTTTAGAAACATGAAATTGACAAAGCAAGTATGTTGTAGATGGAAACACTATTTCAACAGCATTCATTAAGGCGATATCTCTATCTGTCACAATCATTTGGGGTACTAATTCATCTCTGAGAAACAAACCTCTAACTTTTTCTAATGCCCAGGTGAAATTATCTTCTCGTTCAGATTCCAAATAAGCAAAACCCACAGAAAATATCAACTCTGTCGAGGTTACTCCAACAATATCAAGTAATGGCAACTGATATTTGTTTGTTTTATATGTGGTGTCAATGATCAACACAATATGGAATGCATTCAACAATTTAATGCCATCTGGATGTGTCCAAAAAATATCTCGAACTACATTAGACGTTTCAGTCTTTCTATACCAATACACATATTTGTCACGTTCCATTAATTTCATCAAGTGCTGGAGTTCTGTTCGAGGACCCTTTTCTGATTTTCGATATTTATGGCGAGCATTATAAATCTGTTTGATGTTAGTCACATTATGATTATCATGACCTCTTAATGTCAACAAAATATTCTTCGGCTTAACCATATTCTTTGTCATATCACCTACTAAAGACTTCTCTTCACCACTTAGTCTACCAGCATATGCATGACCTTCTAATGTTTCGGCTACATCATGGTTGTGAAACCCACATACAACATTAAGCTTCCACCCTTCACCACTTTTTAATGGTCTTCCTCTTAATCTAAAGGGACACTCACATTTTCTTGTTCCACTCACCTTCCGTGCTAATTCATTCTTGTATTGTCTATATTTTCCATTTCTTTCACAACCTAATATTAACATTGTTTTCCGTCCAATTCCACCACTGTCAGATCTAATAATAACCACAACAAATCCATGAGCTTTACCCACTGCTCTAGTCCAATTTATTAAATCATCACGTGAAGGAAAAACCTAATTATAACATACAAACAACCAAATATTACTAAATCATAGACAACATAACAATTAAACTTTTCAATCTAAAAAGCATTTACCATATCAGTCAAGAATGCGTTCGTATAATCACCATTGTTCTCTATCAGAGCCAACTTATTTTCTTCAACACTTAACTTAATCTGAGATAACACAAACCAAAATTAAATCACATTACACACTTTTATATAAATAAAAAAATAAAAAACAATTTCTCCAAACTAATATTACTACATCATCCTCCTCTAGAGAAATTGACATGTCCACTTCATCTGAAACATGGTTCGTCGACCTCACCGAATCTTGCATAATTATCTCTACATAAAAAAAAATGAACAAAAATATCACATATCACATACCATAAGCATTTAATTTTTCAACCTTTTTATTTAGTTAATTTAATTAACCTTCTGCAAATTAGTTTGCGGAATAGAAAAATTACATTCCGCAAATTAATTTACGGAATACACTTTTGTATTCCGCAAATTAATTTACGGAATACACTTTTGTATTCCGCAAATTAGTTTGCGGAATGTAATTTTTTTATTATTCCGCAAAATTAGTTTGCGGAATGTAATTTTGTACTATTCCGCAAATTGGTTTACGGAAGACCAAAAATTATATTCCGCAAATTAATTTGCGGAATGTAATTTTTTGTCTTCCGTAAACTAATTTGCGGAGAACGAAATTTACATTCTGCAAATTAATTTGCGGAATACATTTATGTATTCCGCAAACTAATTTACGGAAGGTATTTAACATTCCGCAAATTAATTTGCGGAACGTAAACTGCAGCAGCTCACCTTCGTCTTCTCCGACGCTTCTCTGGCACTTCTCCGACGGTTTTCAGCTCACTTCCTCGTCCAACAAAGAACAGCAGCTCAACTTACACTCAATTAACAAATTTTCGTTGGAGTTTTATCAATTCAACAAATGCAATGAAGAGGAAAATGAGATTGAAAAACGAAGAAGGAATGCTGTGCTGATAACATATAGTCCCAGGGGCAATTTTGACTTTTCACCAGGGGTGCAAAAAGAAATTTAGGGGGTGCAAAAAGCAATGCCCTTAAAGCTATTATGCAACTGGGATATGCAGCCCAAGGTGAGCCCAATTCGAGTTTTATGTTCTACTCGGCCGATAAAAAACATGAATTTTGTTTGAAATTAAAATTTCAAGTCCAACTCAAACCCATATTTTATATCAAACTGTATATATTAAATTAGAATTCTCAATTTCAAATGAGAAAACTTTTAGATCCATTTTCTCGTTCATTAAATCACATGACATTTTCTGCATTAATTATTTAAAATTTTATTCTTTCAAATGCTAATTTGATTTAAGTTTTAAATATTTGCATATAATAAAAATTTGAAGATATTTTTACTGTTAAATAAACTAATTTTAATATATTTTAATTCTTAAAATATAAATTTTGATATACTAATTTAATAAAATGTTTAATTTATGATTTTAATGATTATTTTATTTAATTTTAAAATCTTTATCTGTTTAATTTGTTATTAATATAATATAAAATTTATTATTATCAATAAATATATTCACCAATAATAAAAATATTTATTATTTTAATTTTTTTATAAATTTTATTTTAATTTTAAAAATATTTGTACATTGTACAAACAAGATGTTAATCAGATTGAAATTGAATTTAAATTTTATATTTTAAGAAACTGAATTAGATGGATGAGCCCATCATCTCCAATGACAAGCCCATTTTAATTAACCATTCTGAACGACACAGCTCAACTCAAGTATACGTCTCCGTTTTGGACTTCGGTTCATGAATCTGTTAGTTAAGTTTTGGTGTCAGGTTTGATGAAGCGAGATGAGAGAAAACGCCGATTCAATGAAGCCATCGTTAATATGCTCTATCCCTCTCCTACGCAAACTCAAGTATATCTTTTCGTCTCTCATCTATTTTCTCAGTTTCTTTATTCATACTCTTTTTCAATTCAATGGTTAATATATGGTTGTCATTGAATAGCATGAACAAGAGTCAGAGCCCGTGGAAGCTTTGATCGAAGGGTCTGGTTCTGATGTTATTTCAGGTACCATATTCGACAGCAAGCAGCATACACTAAGAATCACAAAAGCTGAGATATTTTTCATTTCGCGTTGAAAATATAGGCACTTTGGATTTGGAGGACTACGAGAATGCCTCGACCAGCGGCAACGAAGAACGTGACTCTGACACGGAGAAACTGACCAGGGCTCAACGAAAGAAATTTCGCAAGAAGAAGCTGAAGGAAGAAGCAATTCGTCGTGGAAAACTAATTGGGCCATTGTTGTCTGTGACCACCCAATGTGCAGATCAAGTGGCAGAGAGCACTCCAGCTGTTCGATCAAATGCTTCTGAGGAAGGTTCTAGAGCTAACCAATCTGTTGACTATCTCTTGTGAATGTCTTGTTATTGTTGTCATGTTGGTCTATAACTAATTTAATCGTCACATTATGTTCTGTCTGACGTTTATGCAACACAACCTGGTTTAGATGATGAGTCTGCTTGCGCTAAATCGATGAAAGTGAAGCAGCGGAGGATGACAAAAAGGATGGCCAAGGAAAAGCGAAATGCTTCTACTTCAGAGAACAGCAATCAAAGTTCAAGTTCTGGTGTTGCCCCCAGAGAAGCCTGCATGTAAGTAAATGTGTGTGTAACTTTTGGACCCGTGAACTGATAAAAGACTCTTTGGCAACAATCACTACATAAGGAATGCAATTTATTAGACTACTGTTCACCATTAAGCTCGTAATGCAGTGATTAATTTTTAAAGTATTTTGGACTGGATGCCTCATGCCTGTACTAAACCATGATTGTACTTCTTGTTAAGTCTAGAGATTTCATTGCTTAAATTTCGGTCCTGCTGCAAGTTGCAATCATGAATACTATTAATCTTATTCAGTTATTCTTACTATAGCTGTCATTGTGTGTTTCATAATTTCATTTATTCTACCTCAATTTATATCGGAAATCAAATACATGACGGGTGGAATATTGAAAGAATAAATTCTTTGGTCAGAGATTGTATAGATTGAATAGCTTAATCCTACAATTTTGTTTCTTTTTAATTCTTGATTTATAAAAAGTTATTTATTCTATTTTTATTATCATTTTAAAATTAAAAAATTAAAACGAATATTATTTTTCAAAATAAAAAGCTAATAAAGGATTTTTAAATATAAAAATTTAATACACAATACATATAATCTCAAGAACCAATGTAAGAGTTTACTCAATAAAAAGAGGTCTACCCATTTGATGGGCTCCCAGTGTTTTTGGTCATTTGCGTTGTCCTATAATGATGCTAGTTCCTCCCCCACCTCCGGAGTGGCCGTTCCTGATGATATCTAGTTTCTTGACCTCCTATGTTTTTAAGTTGGTAATTGAATTAGAGTTTACAAACATAATCTCAGTTAAAAATAAATGTACTGAAATAATTTATGTTTATAAAATTGTTGTGACAAGTGAGTTTTATTATAATGAAAATTATTTGGAGGGCACTGTTGGCTAAAATTATTTTGAATATGCAATTATGAAAAAATAGGTTGAATTTTTTATATTATCTACATAAATTTAAATTTACATGTTTGAATAAGATTGCAAAAGAAAAATTTTAATGAATCTGTTAATTATGCAAATATAAATTGAAGGTTTAAATAAGTTTTTTAAGTTAGTAGAAATATTTCTATTTTATTTGAGTTCATATCTGTGTGATTTTGATTAGGGATGATATATAAACATACAAGCAGTATATCTACCTCTTACAATCCCTAAATCAATGGTCCAGAAATGGTTGGAGGATTTTTATTTTTTTTTAGAAAAAAAGAATGGACGGGTTTCATCCGAATCCGAATGTAAGTAGTGTGTAATCTTCCAGATTTCGATTTCGTTATTAATCCGTTTCTATTAACTGTTGAGTTGGCCAATGGTCATGGAACTCAATACTGCGACATATATCGTAATTATTACATTAAATATACTTTTAGTTACTATTGCATACTTTAAAATATAGTTTTAATCCTTAAAAACAGTTTTTATTTAGTTTGGATCCTTCACTTTTTAAAAAGTAAATAATTTTAGCTTCTATTACTGATCGACTTATGTTAAATTTTAGTTAACCACTTGAATTTACCATTGACGTATTTCAGATCAGACCCGTTAATATTTTTTTAACTTTTTAATAGTTAACTATACCTTCTTCTTTTTTTTTCTTCTCTTTTTCATCACATTTCTCGTTATGACTTTATAATTTAACCTATTCACACTAACATAAATAAGATGTGAACTCTCGGAGCATGAAACACTATCCAATGATTTGCCTCGGCGTAGTGGTAGTAACTTAGTATTTATCATGAAACTTCGCCAAACAAATAAATGTAACTTTTTTTGGCTAAATTAATTTAGTGGTCCAGTCAAGGCAAATCATTTTAATATTTATACTCATGTTTTGCTGCAATTAGTATTGAACGACCTTACCCAGCGTCTTAATTATACCTATTCAAATTTCACCTGTTGGAGATTTGAGGAGTTAGTGTAATATCTCTCGGAAGTAATACTCATCGGAATGCACGTTACACGTCCACAAGTATTTTTGCACCATCTTTGATCTTGGGTACACCCCAAACATGTGATATAACATCATAAAACTTAATACTGCTATAATGCTATACATCTAACACTTCCAGCCAGGCAAGGAAAGGGGGAAAAACAAAGTGTAGGTGCCACTAGAATGGCCAAACTGCATGAGGTAAGCCTCATTGGTAGCATCTGTGACTACGGTAATGTGTGACCCACAACCTCGATGATAATACAGGTCGATGAAAGTTTTGGACGCATGCACGTGCTTCATCTATCCATCTTAATTAATGGGCCGCGATAAAATTTATCCAAGCTCAGCGGGTCCTTCACACTGCAAGTCCAAAATGAGACATTTATGAGATCCACAGGAAAATGCTTCCCCAACAAACAACAAAGATCGGTTGCCAAAAACCAAAACAAACAACAAAGAAGGTTTGGTATGGAATCTTGGCAGTTGTTAATGTTAAAACTTTCTTTTCTTTTCCTTTTTAGAAATATCTTGCACACTTATAAATGCTTCAAATTTGCAAAGCCAGATAATAACAATAGTCGTAATGGAGGGTGCTTCAAATTCAGCAGATAAAATATATCACACTGCATGTGCGGACTTAGCAAATTATTAATAACATCTGGTAACAAGTTAGCCAGCCATATGGAAACGCTATTTTAGCCAATGATATGATTGTCACTTTATCAGAACCAATACTACAAGAAATAATATAAAAACATGCTTGGATAGATTCACATTGACTCTCGTGGATTCTAATAAATTAAAAATCATGGTGGTTTAACGACAATGAATAACTATAACTTCGTACCCTACCCATATATTGTAATAATATAAGGTATCATTTCATTCAATTGGCTCAAAGCCAATAATAAGGAAATCTTGTGACTGTGCACAAACCACATTTCTGTCATCTGTTCACCGGTTGCTATTCGTCTTTATTGAATATTTCACTACTGTTTTACTAACATTGTAACAGTGGACACTTTGTTCGGAATATAATTTCAGTCATAAATTCTGTTTATAACTGTAACAAAAAATTAGGCCTAAATTGTAACACAATACTAGTGTCTTTCTAAGAATTTTTAAATTCCTATCACACAAATTACAAATCTTCACAAGTATTATTGGTGCAGCTCATCAATTAAAACTGTCATTTTATCTTAACGACCGCCATTTTAATATTGGTAAAACAAAAAAGAGTACTGACTTGATTGGAAAGCAGCATTAAGCCATTAACAATATCTGTAATATTATTTATAAGTTTCATCCTTAGAAAAATGTCATTTTAATATTTGTTTCAATACTTATTAAAAATTTAAATAAGAAAATAAATTATTTAATATTTTAAGAATACAATACAATTTTTAAAATATTTTCTCTATTTGCTAGTTAAGAAACAAAAGAAAATCAAAAGTATTTAAAAATAATCCAATAATAAATTAAAGCTACTCATGATCAAAACGACAAGAAAACCTCACCGCATGCTTTCGCCGGTGGTTTAAAAGGATATTTCAGCATGGGAATCATGGTTTAATTATGACTTTGCAATTAGGAAAGAGTAATGTTATTATTATTCAAAATTTTCACCATATTTATTTATTTAATTTTATCATTCATCTTATTTTATATTTTTTATATTTATGTTCAACTATAAAAATAATGTTAAACTTTTTAGATAAAAAGGCATTAATTAGCAAGAAAGAATGTTGTAATTTCAAGGTATGCCAATGCAGAAAGATTAAAAAGAAGAATTCTTTTGTCAAAAAACAAGTCAAGGCGGGGACAAAATTACCGAAGAATAAGAGACAAAGCAACAAGCAACATTATGCTTCTGGGGATTCGATAAGAATGAAATTATCCCTCCGCTTATGCACTATTAATTATTAAATTCTGTTAATATGTTAAAGGCAAACGGAAGGTTGCAGAAAAGGTACCTTAAAAATACTAGTATAATCTGGAATAGTAAAATATTAGTATAATAAGAAACTGCTGCTTCACACTTCACAGGAACAACATACAGAATCTAAGTAGAGATTGGTGAAGAAGAATTAGATTGCATTAAATATGATTAATTTAATTTAAATAGATTACCTGAAGGAGGGGTCATGGATGGGGATAGTCAAAAGGTAGAGAGGAAATGGAGTTATCGAGTAGATCCGAGCGCATGAAACCGTATTTGCGCAAGACCTGATTGTCGGCGAAATTAAGGGCTCTCCGCATGCCGTTCCAACAATCGTCGGCAGAGTACATAGCATTATACTTGCCGCTGCAGGGTTGACACCCCGTGAAGTGCGTGATGAAGGGTCTCCTCCAACTCCCTTCACCGAATCCAACATCGTTCACGTATTCCTCCCTCATCTCTCCATAACTCTCGCTCACCTTCTCCGCGTGCCTCCTCCTTAACGTCTGCACCCCATTCTCCATCTCATCATATCTCTTACTGATGTTCTCGAATGTTCCAACGATCTCCTTCCAGTACCCTTCGAAGTAGTACTCGTTCTCTAAGTAGATCCTGTCCGCCCATTTCTCCTTCTCAATCGCGATCAGATAAGCCAGGCCCGTCTGATCATCTGACTCCGGAAAGAATTTGTCCTTAAAAGTTGACCGCAGCGTTTCACCCCATTTCTCGTAATTCGGAGTCTGTGGGCCCATGCTGGCCCACGCTTCCATGAAGTCCAACGACCACTGACAGTTTCTGATTAAGAACACGCCGGCGTTGAGGCCCGTCCAGCTTCTCTTCTCGTGTATGAGGTGGGCCCAGCCGTGAACCACGAGATTGTAATCCTTGTAACGCTCCAGAGGAAGCTTGAAGTCCATGTCGGTGAACAACGCGTCCGAGTCAACCCACCAGATCCACTCGGCCTCAGGGTGGGCCATCATAGCGGCCCTAACCACAGGGTACTTGGCCCAATAACTGAACATCTTGGGGTGAAGGAGGGCGTTGTTGTACAGGATATCGTACCCGTGGAGCCGACAGTAGTCCACCTTGTTCTTGAAGAACCTTAGAAGCAGGTGATCGCCGATGGGATTCCGGCACGGCGACGGCTGCGATCCCGTCAGCATCACCACCCGTTCACGTGCTCCGGCGGAGAAGGATGGGTGAAGCTTGAGCCACTTCTCGCGCTTCTGGTCCCAGTTACGAACCTTGTTGTCGATGGTGTAGCCCATTTCAGGGTCGTCGTAGAAGGTTAGGTCGGGGGGGTCGAACTGGAAATCCGGAGTGTGGTGCGACTGCGAAGCGGCATCGTTTCGTGGGGAGTTTAGGGAGAGGGAGTCGAAATTGTGGGTATCGTTAGGGATGGGAGTGGTGAATGAAGAGAGACCCCAAACGAGAAGAAGAGCGGAAAATGCTCCTGCAAAGAAGAGACAGCCATCGGAGAGGCATATGGAGGAATAGGAGCTGGTTTTGTTTCTGGAAGTGGGCTTTGCCATGGGAGAGTTGTGGTGAGTAGAGAGCTCAGATGTTACCATTTTTTAGTGTCCAAACGGTGGTTAAGTGTCACTCGTCGGATTGCGCATAATTCTCGCCGTCTCTAACTCGCTACAATCAAATTAGCAGAGGTCGTCACTCGTCAAGCTATAAAAACTAACATACACACTTCCTAAATGGCCCAGATAATGCGCATTGTCGTTTATATACGGCATGGCATGGGCGAACTGGGGAAGACATAAAAAACACTTTATTCCGGCCTTGGAGAGTTGGAGTTCAGGGTTTCTTATATCATGTTTTATTCTCTAACTTTGTAAATTTAAGAATATTAAATTCGGATAAGTATCTCAATATACGTGTTTTTTAATTTAATCTGTTCAACACTTAAAATATTTTTTATTTTTAGAATTTATCAGACAGATTTTATTTTTTTCTTATTTTTTAAATTCATTAAAAATATTTTAATTTTTCAATGTCTTTGCTTTTTACCTTTACAACGTATTATTCTATTTTTTTTTTCTTTGCAAAAGATTTATAAAAAGATAAATTTAATACTATTAACAACTCAACAATTGAGATATTACATTGTTATTAGCATTTTGTTTTTAAATAGTGATGAATTGATCTTTATTAGTATTTCGCTTTGAAACCAGGAAAATGATATTTGACGTAATTGGTTATATTCTACGGTTGTTCTTTATTACATTAAATAAATAAAACATTAAAAAATTAATTTAAAATATCTAAAAATGTAATAAATTACAAAAAAGAACTAATTTACAAAAAATATTTTTGGTAAATCTTAAAAAGTAAAAGTATTTAATAATAAAATAATATTAACCATATAATGACAGACATATCATATAAGTATTGATATGAATTTGTTACTTTCAAATTTAAAACATCGCCTTATTTTAGTGTAAATTGAAAGCGATGAATAAATGATTAATGGGGTTAAGCTATTTAAGCATTCATTCTCTGAACATGTCTGGTTTTTATTAATGTTGAGCATTTATTTTGTTTTCCATTTTTAATAAAAATTTCAGAAAATTGACTTTCTAACTGTTAGTATCATTCTTTGCCAATGACTCTGTTTTGTTGAAGCGCTGATAGCGATGGATGAACAAGGAGTGATGACCATGTGAAGGGGCAACTTTGAAATCACGTACACACCTCATTTCGTTAACACGTTGCCTTATTTTATCCCTATACGTAAAAATAGAACATAAATAATAAATAAATAAATAACGTAAAAATATTATTTATGACAATTATAAAAAATAATTTGAACAAACAATAGTTTTTATTGTAAAAGAGCTATTTTAGTAAAATATAAATAGAATTAGTAAATTTAAAAATTAAATACACACATACATATTCATTAATCTGGTTAAAAAATTAAAAAAAAATCATTTTTTATACTCATCACGTTTTTTAATATTTAAATTATATTGAAAAAAATTAATAATACTATTTTAATATTTATTAATAAAGTAAGTTTTACATACTTTTATAATTTATTTTATAGTTTTTTATTTATATACAAAAATTACTACAATCTTCCTTCTATTTTACATTATTTTTATACAAAATTTCATTTATTTCTAAAATCAGTACAAAATTATTCCTACTTCATAAATATATTATCCTTAATCTTAAATATTTATTTTTTTATCATATTAACAATAATATTCTCATAAATTTTGTTTACACAATATTCAAATTTATGTTAAATCCTATACAAAATCCTTATATTCTAAAAATATACTGCAATTAAATTAAATTTTTTTAATAATTATCCAAAATTGTGTTAAATGCTACACAAACTTCCTTATATTATACATATAAATTGCATTTCAATTAGAAAAAATTGTAATTTTAAATATTTAAAAAATAAAATGAAATAAGAATATAAAAAATTAAAAATATATAAAATATTTTAAAATTTGTAAAAAATTCAATAAAAATGAAATTAAGTGAATTAATAGAGACAAAATAAAAAATAATTTATCAAATATTTCCTTAAGGATTAAAAAACTAAAAGATGAATCATTCTTCAAAAAATAAACAATTGTTCATGTAATTAAATATTTTGAAAAATATTATAAACGTAAATTTAAGTTAATTTTATCATTTTGAACATTTGAAAAATATAATTTATTTGCCTAGTAATTTGCTTAAGCTATTTTAAGGTTGTTTTTAAAAAATTTATATTTAAGTATTTAGTAATTTTAAATTTTTAAAAAATTAATTATAATATTTTAGAAAAATAGAAAAAATTGTAGTGTTCAATACATAATTTTTGTTTGGGTGATACATTTAAATTTATTACAGGGGTGTGTTTATTAATATAGTAAAAAAGATAAAATTTTAGAATCCAAATATAATATATTTATGAAATAAATGCAGTTTTCTGTAAATTTTAAAATTAGAAAAAAAAATTGTGTAACAAATATAAAAATAAGGAGGTTAAAATAATTTACTCTTATATAAAGCTACACTTTTTTTTATGAATATAACAATATTAAATTATTGGAAAAAGAAAAATTAATACATGAATTTTATTTAATTTTAATTATGGTCCTTTTGACAAATGTAGTGATACAAAATCGTTACATTTGATTAAAAAAAAATGAATTTTTCGCTAGTTAAAAGCTACACCATAGATAAAAAATGATGAAAGTAAAACTGAACAAATTTAAATAAAATAAAGTGTCAAAAAATTAAAGATAAAAATAAATTATAATTTTAAATTACAAATGTTACATTATAAAATTAATAATAAAATATTAAATTCAACTTTTAAATTTTATAATTTATTTATTTTAATATTAAACATAATTAATTTTTATAAAAATTAATTTTATATTATTAAATATAATAGTGATATGTGTTAAAATTTCTCTTGACTAAAAATTTTAATAAAAAATTCAAAAAACTAATTTTTAATTAATAAATCAATCAAACAATTAAAAATTATTTCAAAAAATAAAAAAAATAAGGAAATACGAATAAAATGAAAAGAGAAAAATTATGTCCTCCATATATGGTAATATTTTTCATATTTTATAATTATGATAATTTTTTATTTTATCTTTCAAAAAAATTTTAAATTATTTTTTCAAGTTTTTTTTATTTTCAGTCAACAACTTTTTTAGATGTTAAATTTTAGTAAACATTGAAAAATAAATCAAATCGTTCTAATTTGTTTAATTCTATAAATATAAATCATAAAAAACTAAAATTTTAACATGAAAATTCTATGTTAATGATAATAAAAAAGTTTAAAATATACATATATCATCAACGATTTATAAAATAAAAAATTTTATATTTAAAATAAAATAAATTATTAAATGAAATCTAATTTAATATTTTTTAAAATTTTTACTATAAGAAAAGAAAAAAATAAGCCAGAAACAAATAAATAAAATTCTAAAAATATATACAACTAAAGGTTGAGATAAGAATGTGATAAGTTTATTAAGGACATGAAGTACTTATTTTTAGTCACATTTTATAATAAGATCTACATAATAATTTTTCTTCGTATGTATATGGTTAAAGCTAATCTTCCAAGTTTTGGAGAGCATGCCCTTTATCGTATTGATGATAGAACTATAACAATGATAAATAGTTTGGAACCTTTCGCCAATTAGATGGTTTCTTTGCAATGATAGGCAAATAACTATGTGATGTCTTTTTTTAAAGCTAGTCAAAATCCTTGTAGAATCAGTTCAAGTTCTACGTCGATATTGTTGGATAGTTTGATGTTTTCCAACACCCCTCAAATCCTAGCTCCATCTAAAGTTCTAAGAATCGCTCCAAATCCATCGTGTATCGGGTTAGCTATAATATTACCTCCACCTTTTGTAATTATGGTGACTCCCAAGGGTTGTCGTCTTCAAGAAGCTATGGTAGGCGATTTGTGTGGCGTGGTATGTTGATGCTTATACTCCTATTAGACGTCTTCTAAAAGGCTTTTATTTGCGGTAAGAGTTTAGGTTAAAAGTTGATCAATGTTTTCAACATTCTAGATGCATCGATATTTCTAAATAATCCAAGTTGCTACCATAAATAGTGATCCATAGTATGTTATTTTCATATGGAAGCCAGGTTAAGTTATATTGTTTCAGTTAACAAATGACACTTCTATTAACTATAATTCAAGATCTCACATTTATTTGTGTTAGTTATAATTTTGAATTTCATTTTTCTTTTGATAAATTTTCATCTTTATAGATAATTAATTGCTTCAACTATGTAATAAATAAATTATCACCTTATCAACTATATTATTAGTTAGCATCATCATCTTATCAATTATATTATTAGTTGGCACAATTCCAGGAAGTTAGTTTAGAAGCTTATCCATTATTATGTATTTAAATAATGTGTAGCATTTGATAACTTATGAAAAACAAATTCATTCTCATTATATCTTTGTATATGATATATTTCTAAGTTGGTATCAAAGCTACATGCTCACTTAGCACTAAAATCGATCCAGGAATCATGTTTTATCAAGTTAGACATAAACAACTTCTTGTTGTGAAAATCTTTGGTGCTCCCACTAATAAAGGAAAACAAATTAAACAGTTACATTGTTAGGATAAATGAGTGTCCTTAACAATATGTTACAAAGGGCTCTAATAAAAAAGATCAATCCTACTTATGAAGAAAGAATGGATGATCAATAGCTCCTAGTATGACTCTTTAACTCCATGATAAAAGATGTGGCAACATTATTGCTGAAAATATTTTTAAAACTATAAATTCTAAAAAGTATTTTTAACAACTTTGTGCCTATTTATTTATTAAATAAGTCAAGTTATAGATTTCTATTGGACAACCTAACTTATTTTCATCCTTACTTAAGGTGTCTCACTAAGATTCAGTGGAAATGCACCCAGGAAAATATAATGATAAAGTATGCATAAGAATACATCTTAATACAATAGAGTGAGACTAAGTATCAATGTCTCTAAAAGCATGTCATATGATCAAGTGCACATAAGAATATATAACATTAGAAAAGCTTGAAGAATATATTATTAATATAATAATAATGTGCAGACAATAATATCTAATAGCATTATTAAGTCTCGAGACAAAAAATTGTGTGCATATTTCCATTAATTCAATAATTCTCAAGACAAACAACTACGTGAGATATCAAATGAACTTTGGGATGGTGCTATAGGTTTAGCTGGTGCAAACATAAGATCTCGAATTATATTGGTGAAAACATAATTTCACAGTACCTGCAAAGACTATTTGAAGATAGGGGAGTATTTAAGCATGATGAAGAAACTTGTAGACAATCTCAAACAAGCAGGAAGTCTAGTTCTAACCACTACTTTGATCACTCAAACACTTTTTGGCCTATATTCTGATTATAATTCTATAATGATCCAACTATCTGATAAAAATCATTTGACTTAGGTTAACTTGTAGGCTCAAATCCTAGCCTTTGAAAACAAACTTAAATAGATAAACAATTTTTTCAATATCTCTCTGGATCTCTCAACGAACTTTGCCATAAAGACTAATAATAGAGGAAATAGATTCTATAATCATGGAGGTTGGAGAGGCACTAACTAAGGAGGACAAGGAGGAGGCAAAGTGTTTAGAGATAAACGTATTTGTTAGGTTTAAGGACAAACTAGCGAGGTTTCTATGCTTTATTTTTACAAGTTTGACCAGTCTTACATGGGCAATCCTTCTAATAAAAAGAACAAGCGAGATAACCTCATTACACTCATTGCTTTGCCACATATAGTACATGACATAATTGGTAGTTGATAGTGGAACCATCACCCTTGTCACACATGATTCTAATCGCTTCTAAGAAGCCTCAAAACATGATGGTAAGAACTTTTTAATTGTTGGTAATGGTAAGAAACTTAGTATTCTTGGTTTTAGCATTGCAACCTTAAATACATGTGAGAGACCACTTAATTTTCATTACATCCTATTTGTCCCTAAAATAACTAAAAATCTCTAAAAGATCTCAAGGATAGCTATTGATAACAATATCATTGTTGAATTTGATGCAAATCACTCCTTTTGTAAAGGAAAAGGTGATACGGATAGTTTTCCTAGAAGGAAGGCTTAAAGATGAATTGTATCAACTCGCTCAATCTCATGTTCCCTTTGTCTACATTTCAGTCAAAGAAAGTTAGCATAGAAAATTAGGACATCCTAACAACAAAGTCTTAAATGATGTGCTAAAAGGATACAATGTTAAAGTCTCATCAAATGAAAATTTATTTTATGAATTCTATTAATTTGGAAAAATGCACCTACTACCTTTTAGAAATTCTATGCCTCATGCTTAAATACCTCTTAAATTAGTTTATACTAATGTTTTGGATCCAACTCCTATAAATTCCACTTTTAACTTTAAATATTATGTACACTTTATTGATGACTTTAGAAAATTTACCTAAATATATCCATTAAGAAAAAAGTTTGAAATAATACGAGCTTTCATTTAATTCTAAAATTTGGTTGAAACCAATTTAACAAAAGGATCAATCAAAACTGTTCAATACGACGGTGAAAGAGAATACAAAAATATTTTAAAATTGACTTAAGAGTCACGAATTCGCTTACGAATATCTTGCCCATATTCTTAACAAAATGGGAGGGTTGAAAGAAAATATAAGCACATAGTTGAACTAACATTAATGCTATTTACACAAGCTAAAATGCAATTATACTTTTGGTGAAAAGCATTTTCAATTTCAATTTTCTTAATGAGCAGAACTCCTAGCGTAGAAATAAAAAATAAAAGTTTTTTTACTATTTTTTTAAATGAAACCAGACTACAATCCCTTGAAGCCTTTTACTTATGCCTATTATCAATGCCTTAAAACCTATAATAGACACAAGTTGCAATATCACACAACAAAGTATGTCTTCCTTGGTATAACAATTCACACAAGGAATATAAATGCATTAATTTTAATGGAAGAATCTCTATTTCCAAAAATGTGATCTTTAATGAAGACCATTTTCCATTTCAAAAAGGCTTCCTTAACACCAAGAAATAAATATAAATTCTAACTAAATATGTTTCATTCTTTTATCATATTGCTTCTGCAGGTGGTCTTGTTAATCAAGAACCAAAAGCTCATCAAAAAAATGATTCTAAAGGCTCAAACAACTCACATCATAATGATACCTTGTTTCAAGATTGTAACAACATTCATATCTCACCTTCCAATTCATTATCATCTCGAGATCAACCATTTAATAGGATCAAGTCACTACTCTAACCAAAATTGAAACTAAACAAATCATGCATAACACCTATGGTAAAGCAGCTAACAATGATGCGGAATTTTGTGATGGTCCAACATCACCAATCAACACAAACAGAATAGGTACCAAAAACAGAGCAAGAATTTAAAAACCCAAGAAGCCTTGTGTTGGAATAGTTCAAAAGCATATAGAGGACAAGGAACCTAATATAATGAATGGGATGCCTTAGACAACAATGGAAGAAAGAAATGAAGTCGGAATATCATGACTTGACTGCCAACAGGACTTGAACCTTAGTGCCCTTTCAAGCCGAGAAAAATATGATTGACTCCAAATGGATCTTCAAAACCAAATATAAGGCTGATGGAACAATAGAGAAAATAAAGGTTTAACTTAGTTGCAAAGGGGTTTCAACAAACAACTAACTTAGACTATGATGAAACTTTTAACCTTGTAACTAAAGCCAGCACGGTACGAATTATCTTGAGAATCATAGTCCATTTTAATTGGGAAGTCAAATAAATGAATATTGATAATGTTTTCTTGAACGGTTACCTTAAAGAGGAAGTTTTCATCACCAACTAGAAGGCCTTATAGATCTAGCTAAGCCTCAACCTGTGTATAAGCTAACCAAGGTAATCTATGGCTTAAAGAAGGTTCCAATAGTTTGGTTTGGTAGACTCAAAAGTGCCTTAATTAAACGAGGATTTCAAAACATAAAGACTGATCCATATTTCTTCTTTCTTGAGTGCAAGGACCATATAACCTTTCAACTTATCTACATAGATGATATTATTGTGATGGGAAGCAATATTAATTTCCTAAAGTATTTCATCCAACAACTCAATGTGGTATTTTCACTAAAGGAATTTGGAAATCTTCATTACTTCCTTGGAATTGAGATACAAAGGGATGTTAGTGGCATGTACCTTAAGTAAACTAAAAACATTCCAGGTCTGCTAAAAAAATTCAAAATGGAACATGCATCTTTGTATGTTACATCCATGGTCACACGTAAATCATTCATAGTTGAGGGAGATCCAATGAAGAATCTTACAATATTTAGGCAAGCAATGGGTGCTCTCAAATACTTAACAGATACCATACTTAACATTTCATACTTTGTTCACAAGCTAAGTTAATATATGAGTGCTTCTACAACATATCACTAGCAAGGGATAAAAAAAAGATCCTAAGATATTTATGCGGAACCATGAATTATTGCCTACATATCAAACCATCATTATACCATACCTTGACTTGACAAGATTTTCATATGTTGATTGGGAACCGAGTCCTGATGACAAAATCTACGGCTGGTCATTGTATTTTTTTAGGGAATCACTTGTTTTTTGGTTCTTAAGAACGCAAAGGATGGCATCAAGATCTATTGAGTCAGAATATAAAAATCCTGATGATTTAACTGTTGAAACAACTTAAATAAAGTCCTTATTAAAGAAAATAAGAATACTCATTCCAATAAAATCGATACTTAAGTGTGATAATCTAAGTGTTCAAGCTTTGACATCAAACCTTATTGTACATGCAAGGTCAAAACACATTGAAATAGATGTGCATTATATTGGAGACCAGGTTCTACATATGGACCTTTAACTGATCTGATAGCATATTGTTTGACCAAGACACTCAGTTATTCAAGATTTAATATACTTCGAGATAAAATTAGTATAATTCCATCACCCACTCAGTTCGGAGGAACAATTAGCAAATGAAACTTGTGTTAAGTATAATTCAGGATCCCATATTTGTTTTTCTGCTTGCTACAATTTAGGATCTCATCTCCCTCTTGATAAAGTTCCATCTACATAGATAATTGGTTGTTTCAAATTTGTAACAAATATATTATCATTTTATCAATTATATTATTAGTTCACAATATTTTAGGAAGTTAGTTTGGGATCATATCTCTTGTTATATATTTAAATGATGTATATGATCTAATAACTTGTGCAAATAGATTCTACCTTTGTATTTATTATATTTCTAAGTGTTCCTACATGAACTCAAAGGCCTGATTATAGTTACGTAGAGCATGAAGGATGGTTTCATCTCCACTTAGACATCTTAAGCATGTTCCTGACACAAAATTGTGGGATGACATTCGAAAATGGTCGGTGATGAGGAAGTTTTAGTAAGCCAACCAAAGAAAAAATATATTTGATTTTTTAGCATTTTTTTTTTAGCTTTCAAATCTAATCCCACAAATTATGATCATAATTGTTTGGAGTTTGGATCATCAAATTGTAAGCTTAATGAAGAGAGTA
The DNA here is from genome assembly GCA_037954105.1 of Canavalia gladiata. Classification (NCBI taxonomy): domain Eukaryota; kingdom Viridiplantae; phylum Streptophyta; class Magnoliopsida; order Fabales; family Fabaceae; genus Canavalia; species Canavalia gladiata. The sequence continues at coordinate 13,555,639 of CM075667.1, read as the reverse complement.
CTCTCCTCTTAAATTAAAATTGCACATCCACGTATCCTTTTTTGTACTAAAAGAAAAAGTTTAAAGTTATGGAGTACTTAATTTATGTTCGATTGTAGTGAAAAGTAAAACATTTTGTATGATGTAGTTTAGCACAACAAATAGGATTTATTTAGCTGGAGTGACTCGACCTCTATGTTTAGAGACTTTATTTTTTAATTTGCTAATCATTTTTACATATGTTATACGATAAAGTAAAAATAATCCTTTTTTATTCATCCTTAAATGATCTTAGGAGATCTATCATCTTATTTAATATTAAAGGTACAACTTGCTCTCCGATCACTATGCTAAAAAAAATTATAGCTATCGTGATGGTCTAATAATTCACCATAATTTAAAATTTAATTTTAATTAATTAAATTATATAAATTTTATATGTTATCTATTCTTAAATTTTAAAAATGTTTCAAACCACTGAAAAAAATATATTTAAAATCAGTATTTAACAAAAACATCTTTAATTTCACATATTAATTTTTTATTATAGTCAACAAAATCACATAAATGATATGTTGGTTGAATGTTAACATCCAGACAATAATTTCAATTATTTACAACAATTCTTTAAAGAAAAGTTAAATTTCTAACGACGTTCTGATAAAATAAAATTATTATAATGAAAGGATTAATTAAAAAAACCTTAGAAAGCTAATGTAAATAAAAATAATAATTGAAGAATGATAACAAAACTTTCTTAAACGTTGCGAATGAAATATTAATTTTTCCTATATAAATGAATCACCCCTCCGGATACGTTGAAACGCTTTGCTCAGAAAAATAAACGTTCCTGGTAGGGTATACGATCACATGGAATATATACCGTACTTTATATACTTAAGAAAAAGAGGCTTTGGTTTCCTCCGTTTACTTTACATTATATATATATATATATATATATATATATATATATATATATATATATATATATATATATATATATATATATATATAAATGATCAACGTGGAATATAAACTGCGCTTTATATACCTAAGAAATCTCTTCTCCAGATACGTTAATAAGCTTTGCTCCGAAAAATAATCGTTCAAGATATGGTATACGATCAACGCGGAATATAAACTGTGCTTCATATATATATACCTAAGAAAAATGCCATTGGTTTCCTTCATTTATTTAACATTATATATATATATATTAGGTTTATCGAAGTTTTTTAATTTCTTATTTTATATTTTTTTAATTTAATTCTTCTCAATGTTTACAATTTTAATCTTTTATTTTATAAATATTTTTGGGTTTTTATTCTATTGTTAAATTTTTTATTAGACAATGATATTGTTTGAGGAAATTTTCTGAAAGTTGTATTCTATGTATTTTAATTTCGAAAAATGTTGATGTATATAATTCAGTATTGACTTGATTATATTTTTATTTTTTTAAAAAAATATGAATGATATATGAGCATGCTATAGATAAAGTTAACATATTGAAATAAAAATAAATATGAATATTTTTTAAATTAAATATTCCCTAAAAAATTAAATATAAATAAATAAAAAATATATGAATCAAATTGTATACACATATACTTTTGAAAATTAAAAGTATAGAAATATTTAGTGAAAGAGGCCAAAACTAATAAGTTCTATAAAATGAAAAGCTAAAATTATAGAAAAATGATAAAAATAAATACTAAGATTAGACGTAAAATAAGAAGCTAAAAGCTTAATTAAATCTAAAATTTAAACATAATTTTTTCTTAGTGTATGATTTCTGTAATAAAAATTTTGATAATTTACACGATAAAAACAGTTATATATTAATGAAATAAAATTCTAATTTCAAATTAAAATCAATCTTGAAACTACCTTTTTTTACAAATATTAAAAATATCTATAATCTTATTCTTAAATTTTATTTATTTATTTTTCAACTGTATCCTTTTCTTTTATTGCTGGATTAAGTGCTTATTTATATACAAGATGTAAAGGAATCACATATATTATAAGATGAGTCATGCCATTTATACGGTTTAATTCTTATAATATTTATACATTATGTTTTTATTTTTTATTAAATTAGTTATCATATTTTTTTTGTTTTTTCTTTCATCACTATATATAATCAATCTATTGAACAAAAACATAATACAAATAACAATTTTCTAGTAAGATACGTTTTTTCAAAGTTAAATTTGTTTTGCGTAGTTCAACGGAATCCTCAACGAAGAAGAAACACCTTAAAATTCTTTCACACGGAATTACTGAAGTAGGTACATTTATTAAAAATATTAAATGCTTTCACGCCATTATGGACACGTGGAATATGACCGACATTTGGCCCCACCAAACCCCTTCAAGTCCATTTCAACTTCGCTGTTCCCGTATCCATGTCCCTCTAGCTACCGCAATTCACAAAGAAAACTTGGTAAGAGAAAAAGTAACTGCATAAAAGTACATTAGTGATCTAGTAGTATTTTCACTTTATACATTTTTTAATACTAAATTGACTGTAAAGTAATAAAGCATTTTTTTTAAAAAAAAGCAATGGAAAAATATTTTATAACTTTTCATAAAGTCATCCCATAAACTAGCTTGTGTCGCCACAATAACACTCGAATGACGGAAAACTAAACAAGTTACTCGATAATTGTGGAACTTTTGAATACATTTCAGGTATTGTACACAAAGTGATACGCAAAACAAACTAGCAACGTGTCAACTGTGTCATATATACTCACTAACTGATGTGGTTGCAATGACAATTGCAATTTAACTTTCAATCAGACCAAATTATAAAATTTCCAAGCTTCACATGAGATCCCACAAGTTTATTTTTTGTGATGCCACCAATAATTAGATGCCTCCAGCATTTCAGCTTAGACTTTAAACTTATAAATGAAACAATAATATTTATATAAGGGTAGAATAAAGGCCTCAGAAGGTGCAAAAAATGTAGACTGTCCAGGAAAATACTATATGAAGAGAATTTCATTATCCGGATGCTGAGATATAACAAATGGAGCATAGTCAATAAATGACTATTAAGAAACGATCAAATGTAAACGAAAGGCGCATATACATAGTGAATTCACCGTCTTCGACTTAAAGTGCACGAATACACATCTTATTCTTGTCGCTTCTCAATGAGGTCCAAAACAAGTTACCGGTGATGCGGTTGCCTTGAACTTGAGGGACACTGTTTGCTGAATTTTCAATTTCTTTTTCTTCCCTATTCCTTTTAATGAAAAGGAAAGGTACGTGGTCTTCAGGAGCCAATTTTTTTGACGTGTAACAGTTTATAGACCGACGAAATGATTCATGTGCATAATAAGTATTGCCTTCAATCATGCACTAATTAAAGGCCCCCTTAAAGCCCTTTTCTGCGCTTTAATTTCAAGGACCCAATAACAAAATTAATAAAAGATATGATAAACTAGTAAAGGACAAAATATTTTTTTTCATTCTTAGATTATGAGAACTTCTCCTATTATGTTTTATTATTAAAGACATATGATTTCATCATTATTTCACAGTGATAATAATTTTATTCATACTTTTAAGAGTTTTTTAATTATATTTGACACAATTGCTTTTATTAAAAGAAAAAAGAACTCTAAGAGGAGGGAGGGGAGAGGGGGATACTGAATCGAATAGACTATACATGTTTTCACAACTTATAAATTGAGAAGTTTTCTTTGTCAGACAAAAAAAGCTAGACAGCAGGATAAAGGAAAGAGAAATTCTCATTTATAGTTGGTGAAGGAAAACTAATTAAATTACAGTAACATCAGTTAAATCTGGTGATTTTTGTTATTTCATATTCGAAAGATTCGTCACATCAATATATTGTAATTGTCTTGATGAAAAAGATCAAATCGATATATTGTAATTTTCATGGTGTAAAAGAAATTTTATACAAGAGAAAACAAAAATCCCTCCAAAAAACACAAAAACAATTTGTTGACGATTTTAACCCCGCCATCTACGAGCCGCGTGACTTATGTCCAACATTTAGTCGCTACATTATGATCTTATGGAGCAGTTTTTTTCTTTTCTTTTTTGGAGGGAGGTTGTAAAGAGTAAAGACTATGGTGGAGATTATCATTGACTGTCATCATATTCGTACACAATATTGGGCCACCTGTGGGCCATGCGATAGTGGTCCTTGTACCAGTCCAACGGGACCATGAAGTGCAGGTTCGTGAACACCACATCCAGCCACGAGCTCTATTCAGTTTCAGGGCGGGCCATTATGGCAGATTGGACCATCTGAAACTTGGCCCAATAAGGGTCCATCTTTCGATTTTCTTTGTAAGGATTGCAATTTGCTAAGTGCAAATGCATTAATCAGCATACGAGGACGAGCATTAAGAAAGAGCGTAGGTGTCCATCCTTAATTGGAAAATTTAATAATGAACAGGTAAATAAATAAACAATTATCCAAAGCTTTTGTCCTGAATGAATATGCATTCAACAAGATTTTTTGTTTGTTCCATTCACACACGGCAGTAAAATTTTGAAAACCCTTCCGCGGCTGGTTATATCCATATACCTTTTTTTTTTTGTCAGAGTATCAATACACATTTGATCCAACATCTCTTCATTAGAAGCTTATTTGCTATATTTTTTTTTCTCTGAAGGTTAGAGCAACGCTATGATACTTGTTAGGTGGAAAAACACAATTTGATTATCTCTGGAGGTAAGGGAAATGCAATCAAACTTTAATGGGGTAAAGACCCAATTACACTACACAATTTACGTTGAAAAAAAAACATTATAACCCAATTGAAAAGAAATTGTAGTACACTTCTTTTGGTATTTTTAGAGGATCTCTAAATTGTTAGTATTTCCATTCCCAAATTTACTCAAATTTAACACCATTCATTATAATTCTTCCTTTCCATTCAAGTTAATAGTTGAATTTAATAGTGTTAAATGCACACGTAGCGCACTTTTTTTTAACAAAAATATGTTTAAAAGACAAAGAGAAAACCTTTTACCTAAAAAAATATATCATCTGTTACTTCATTCTTCTAAATGCATCTCACGACTATTTTAAAAATTATATAATTTAATCTTTAATCTTAATAATTCATAATTAAATCTAATAGTTAATAGTTAAGATTTGTTCTTCTCATTCTCAAATTAAAAAGTCATCTCAGTTAATATATCTCCCAATTACTTATAATTTTGTGACTGTCAATTGTTACTAACCTAGCGTCAAAGATAAATAACTAATCACATGCGCCCTTAGATTTTATTTGTGCTATTAGTTTTTGGATCATGTACATTTTCAATATGACAAACTGAGTTACTGACCATTCTCAATATTTGAAAAACAATAAATTCAGAAGTTGTTCTCAAAAATGATCAGTTAGATATTTTAGTTCCTAAGATTTAAAACTCCCGTTTGATATAAATTTTACAAAAAGTCATTTATTTTAATTTTTTTACCTTATTTTTTGTTATGGTTATGCACAAAAACAAAATACTAAAGTAAATAGTGTTTTCCAAAGTAAAAAAACTAATAGAATCTTTAAAATATTAAGGATTAAAATGCATGACTCATACAATTCGAAGACTAATTTAAAAGCTTACTTGGTCTAAGACGTAGACAAATTAACTCAACAAAAGCCATGCACCATGGCCTGAGAGGATTTCCCATACAAACTAATTCTACAAGAGTCAAACACTTTTTCTCAGCATTGATTAATGCTCCGTTGTTGAGAAATTAATCAGGGTGAAAACAGGTAGTCTTTTTTTTCACCGAGAGATACAAGTAAAGTGACACATAAGCTGCCTCTTTAATTGTTGCAAGTCACTGATTATAGCTGCTGGGGTGATTTGCCCCCATGGGTAGGGTGAAAAGTAGTAGACTGTATTTTTTTTACCCCTTTTTATCTAAAAAATTAATTAGATAAGTTTTAAAAAAAACTTGTCAAAAGTTTTAAAAAAAACTTATCAAAAGTTTTAGAGAGTAAAATCTTAATTCTAAAAAGAATTTTTTCATAAAAATTTGTGTTTTAAAACTTAGTTGAGCCTACCCTGAATTTATTGTCTTCTGAACAACGCAACTGCTGCGGTCTGTGTCTGAAATCGGGTAGATCCGAAGTTTCATTGACTGCATGGCATCATGTGCTTCAATAAGTATTCTAAATTTTTCTTACTTCAATTTTTTCCATAAATTTTACTGGTATAAGTATGATTTTCCCCATCTTCTTTGCGAGAATGAGATGCGATGGAGGAGGCTCTTTTTTTCTAATCTTGAGAAGAATACGCTTCATCTTCTAATTAGCATTCTGACCTCCCAAGTAAATACAAGCTAAGACAGCTTAAATAACAAGATGCATGCGCCCAAACGAATAGAGAGAAAACTGTTTTTATTATGTCTAAATGAAATTTTTATTGCTGACTTGCGCTGAGGATTCTAAGTGTTTATATAATGCCTATGGTTGCATAAACATTCACTACTGGAATCACAAATTCACATCGGTTAGAGGGGTATACTAGCACATACCAGTTGTACAACAGTACAGTATTCAATACTGTTCTGCTCATAGCTCATTAAATCAACAACCTCGAAGGTCACGCCACCTGAGGTAAACTAATCCTGCCTGATAATGAGTGTATGCCCCAGCCACCACCAATACATGAAATAATTGGTGACTGTGTCCAGCAATGTCAAATTTCCCAGGCATCCATCTTTCTGGAATCCTGGTGGCATAAACCAGTGCTCCAATTCCATAGAGAGCACCCATCAGAATCTCATAACCGGTTGTGTGAAACACCTCAGGTTCACCCCAGAATAGAAAAAGCTTGTGCAGAATAGGTGCAACACCAGACAAACCCATTCCAAAAAACAGAGATGCACGGATGGTGCGGAATTCTGGATTTTGGAACATTGGAAGGAGAGAAACCAAGATGGTGGCAATACCCAATACTGTGATAAATCCCAAGTAAAGGTTGCAGAAAAATGGATCACACATAAAAGAGTAATATACTGGAGGATAGAAAGAGGTAGAGATCAGGGCTGCAATTCCAGCATAGTCAAGCCTGAGCATAATGTATGCTAAGCGTTCAGAGTGACAAAAGAGGAGATGGCAAATGCTGCTAGCTAGCAAGCAAAACATGGCACCCCCTAAAAATGCAAAAAAAGGCCACCTCGTAATTGGTCTGATCATTATTGGTGCTACTATGTTCACCAAGTCCTCTTTTACACTATGCTGCACAGAATCAACAAAGAAATAAGCAAAGTTAAATTGGCTCTCAAAACCTAGTTAATCATGAACATAAACAGATAAGAAAAAAAAAATCAAAGGTGCTGCAAAACTTTTTGAGAAACGTATGAAATATTTAACTCTGAAACAAGGCTCGCAGCAGGTAGTTATTGACGAACTAACATTAATCCATCATTCAGTATTTTCCCTTTAACAAGACTAGCTCTAGGATTTTACTTCAAAAAAAAATATCCCCAACCATATCATCAAAATTTACTCCGGCACATTGGTTATTAATCAGTATTGTGGATAGCTTTAAAAAGGAATTACCACCTCCCCCCCAACCACAAAGGAAAGAAAAGAAAAGAGAAAAGTAGTCAGATGTAAAGCAATTACCAGAACACAGAGATCAGTATGATTGCTACTGAAGAATCTTTCAGGCAAACAATTATACAGAAGTTCTTTGATATGCCAGCTTGAGATTTCCTCCTTGAGTTTGTGCAAATCAGGCATGGAAGGGAGGCAAGTCAAAAGTTCTGATTGTAATCTGTGCAGGTCAGGCTTCTTGAGTATGTCAGGAAAATGCTGCAGTGAATTAAGATCTACAACCTTCGGAACTTTCATGGCAGTGTATATGGTCAAAGCCAGAAATATGAAGAACCCGATCAAATGCCTTCAAGAGATAACATTATGTCATTTTACAATTGAAATTAGGAACTTAATGAAAAACATATTTCTTTGAACCAAATGTCAGTTATGTCACTCCGGTAGCCTATACACTTACAAAAGCTACAAGGAATGAGAAACAAAAAATATGAAGTCAGATCCTCAAGGTAATGAGCATATTATTAGACTCCAGCGATTGAGAGATAGGGGACAGGCAAGGAAAACAAAACAGAAAAAAAAAAGGAAGAGCTAGCTGAATATGATTTGTTGGCAGACAATCCTGTTCTAAAACTTTCTTTAAAGGTTCCAAAGATCTATTTATATGATATACCCTCCCAAAAATGAAGAGCAGCAATATTAATATTGATGGCCCGTGAAGTGGTGATCATGGATTCCAATTGGCGGAAACTGCCGGGTAAGAAAGTGAGACCTCTTATAAAAGAGTTAAAATTGAAAATTCCTTTATTCATTGATCACAAATACACAAGGGCATAGTGTTGGAATATCGGAAACAAGGAAGGAAATAATATATAATAGCCTAAATTGTATAGTGATCACATGAAAAGTAGGAAATAAAATTAAAAAAATAAGAAATGGTGAGAATTGAAATTTCTGACAAGAAAGATAGCAAAATTGGTTATAACAGGGAGGGAAGCAGTGAACAGAGCGTGGAAGGTGATATAAGAAGGCTTACGTCCAAACGTTGAGGGTTTCATTGTGGATGGTGAAGATGCTCAACAAAACTTGCTTCATGGGCCATTCAGATCGATAGTGACCTAGAATGTACTCGTTGTCTCTCAAGTAACCAGGCAAGGAATGGTACTCAACCAGCTGGTACTTCACCTTCTTCCACAGCCTCTTCCCCTTCCCTTCCCTTCCAGAATATGCCTGTTGGTTCTCAATTAAATTCGAATCTTCACCATCCATCCTCTGTCAATCCCACAATAGAGCAACCGAATCAGCTATAATAATAATAAATAAAAAAGAAAACAGGCGAGCGAGGCTTTTAGCGATCTTGTAAGGGTAAGGGGGATATTCTCTTAAAAAGACGAAACGGAAATTAAAAAAGAAAATATTAATAATATGAACATGCGTTTGTGTTGTAGATTAGTAGGTATGTTTTGGAAGGGTACCTGGAAATGAAGAATGAGAGGGAAGAGTGACAAAAAACGAAGGGGATGGGAAATAGAAATGAAATTGGAGTTGATTGCTTATACCCGCAAGTAATGTCGACGTTAATAACCGAACACGAAGATTCTTCCACCATATACCGAAATGCCAACTACGATCAATTCCTTGTTTTATTAGTCCGTTTACCCGCACCATCTCCTCTCCCAACTGCCCCTGCACCACCGTTTTGGCCTTTTGGGGGGCAAATTAAGCAAACAAAAAATTATTATTATTAAGGAATTTTTACATTTATTTACTTTATTGCTGTAAATTTTTCTCCCTCTTCTTTCACATGATTTTTGCTCTAAAACTCAAGGCTAGTAAGTTTAACTTACTGCTTCAAGATTACGTTCCTCAGTTAACTATAACTAAAACATAATTAAAATATAATATATTAAATAACAATTCGGTCATGTTATGTTTCTTAATATGATCAAGATAATAATGATAATAATTATTTAACAAAATCTCACGTGATAAACTAAATAATGATCATGATAATAAATACTTTAAAGTTTTACATTAGTAAAAAGATAAATGAAAGAAATTATATTTTTATAATAATTTTGTATTTTTTTACAAATGAAAGAAAAAAAAATGTATGACAAAATAAGTAGGGATTGAGAAAAAATTAATAAATTTATAAAATTCTGTTGCGAGAAAAATATATTTCAACGTTTTAATAAAGTAGTGCGTAAAACATTCTAATTTATCATATGTATAAAAGTAAACGAAGGATACGTGTTATACTTATCTCAAAATTTCGTAGATACATTTTATATTTAAGCTACCGTAGCCTGGCAAGAATCCTTATTTCGGTAAAAAGATAAATTTGCAATAAACTGGTTTTTTAAAAAAGACAACTTGCTGATTAGGAAATTAAAAATAATTTTTTTAATAAGATATTTTTATGTTTAATTTGTAATCAACATTTTAAAAGTATTGATTGGCATTTCTTTTGAGGAAATAATATAATCCAGCTATAATTTTGGAATGACTCGATGAATTCTTCATAAGATATTTTTTTTTCCTTAAACAAAACAGAGAATTAATGAAACAAACATCTTATCAATTCACCAATTTGGGGAAACAAAGCTGAGAATTAATAAAACAAACAAACCAATACACCAATTTTCGATGAAATCGCCTTATCCAAAATAACCTTATGCATGCATAATCCTGAATGAGGTCAATGAGACAATTGTTTTATATTTTGAGATTTGCTTAAATGATTGTTGGTGCAGGTAGAATCCGACTTCTTCCGATTTAATACTTATCGTTGGTTCTCGAAGATAAAGTATATTTGAGATTGTTTGTAAAAAGTTATTATCTCTTGATACTTTTAATATAAGATTTCTTATAAAAAATTAAGAAATATTTATTTTTTCCATTTATTCTTTATTAAATTCAATATTTTTGGGTAATTAATAGATTTAAAATGAAATTAAAATTAAAATGTTATATTTAAAAATAATATAATAATTAATATTATTACGTATTTTCTTAATTTTTATATTTTGGATAAAAGTCTTATAAACAGAAATAAAATAAAGTAATAATTAAAATAAAAGTATTAACAAATTTTGTAAAACATCAGTTTAGGAATAAAATATTTTAAAAAATAAAAATATGATAAAAATTAAATATATAATAAATTTTAAATTTATAATATTAATTATTTATTTATTAATAATAATAATAATATAATTGATATACTAAAATATTAACTTTATTTTAAAATTATCAAATCCAAGGTGAAACATGTGAGAAAATGTTAATAAATATTTTAAGAGTATTAATTAAAAAACTAAAATATTACTAATATATAAATTTTTAATAAAAAATTATTTATAAATTTTTAATAAAAAATTATTTATAAATTTTTAATTAATATCCTAAAAACAGCGGGAGTTTTTTATTGGAAGCATATATGATTATTATCGTGAGTGTATAATGAGGCTGGCGTGACTCCTGAGGAGTCGTTTGCATCAAGGAATTTGAATCTGTCCACTTCTTAGTTCAGAAGAAAATACACGGAAAGTGTCCACTTGTTACTGCTTTACCGTACATAAGGCTGTCTGAATCCAATTTTAAAGCATAGATATTTCCCCCAATAATTACGTCATAATAAGGGTAGGTGAGCAAGGACAAAACAAAGAAATAATAATAATTAGAAAATAAAAGGTGAAGCCTATGCTCAACGGCAACGAGCCTCATAGGTTTTGCTCTTGGATTCTTTCTTAATATTTGTTTGTGAGATAATTTTTTAGGGAATCGAAAAAGAATAGGAATAGGAATGGGAGGCTTATAAATCTTTGGAATATTTTTTATAAATAAAGAAATTTGTTAAGATGTTTTTAAGTTCTTCTAAACTTTAATTATTTAATTTTTTATTTTTGTTAGATTAACCGACATCTAAATAAGAGAATTTTTTCTTCCCTTAAACTTTATTTAAAAATTATTTTTAGAAAATAGGATGGGAAGAGGAAAAATTAGGATACTTAAACTTTCTCTTCCTTCTCTTCTTAAAATTTTAAACAAATACTTGGTATATTGAGCTTAACTGAAATTACAAACTAAAATACTTATTATAACATTTCAGCTTTATTTAATAAAATATTTTTAATAATTATTTAATTTTTTACTTGAAATAATATTTAAAATTTTCAAGTTTCTAACTAAAAGTGTTTTTCTATTTTCCTTCTTAATGTTTTTTTTATAATTTTTTGTTTGCCATTTATTTTTCAAAAGCCTAACATCTCATTTTAGCGCAGATTGATATACTAAAAAATATAAAAAATAAATTTCAAAAAATATCATGCAAAATTTATTTATATAATATTTATAAATTTTTTAAAAGGAAATAATGATTTGATTAAATTTTAATATATTTTTATTAAAAAAAACACAGTATATTTATCAACTTTAAGCCCAATGATTAATTATATTTTTAGTTGATATTTATTAACTGGTTTTTACAATTATTTTTATAAATACTTTCAATTTATATGAACTAATTTATTAACTTTCAAAATTAATTGATTTTTTAACTTTTAAATAACTCATGTGTTAATTTTATTAAATACATCATTTACCTTCCTCTATCATATAAAAAGAAATATTACAAGATCTAGATTTATAGGCTATTTATGACATGCTTTTATTAGGTATGAAGACCGCTGAAAGGGATCTCATGTAATAATTGAACAAAGTTTTGTTCTCTATTTATTTTTATTTTTTTAAAGAAAACTAAGTTCACTGTTACTAGGAAACTAAGAAAGAATAACATCAGAAATAAAGATTGGGGGGTTTTCAAATCACTGCCTATCCCCAGATGCTTGCACAACAAATCTAGCTAGCCTGTGTGCAGCATTCTTGACTATACTAGGAATAAAGGAAAAAGGCAAACAGGAAAACAATTGGTTAATCTCTTGATTTTACACAACATAGCCCCTATCTCCGTATGATTCTCTGTGCATGATCTTATGCTATCAATTAGTATTTTATAGTGACTTTCTTTAATGATTATGATTGCCTAATCTTCCATCAGCACCGGAGATTGGAAAATATGACAATGGATAGAGCCACAGCTAATGACTTTCCCTGCATGATTTCTATCAAACAACCACTTCCCCCAAGCCTCTCTTGGGATAAGAATGCTCCATCTACCTTAATTTTCATATGATTTTCAACTGGCTGTTTATATGGTTTTTTTAGTCTACTTCAAAACATATTCTCTCTAATTTTATATATCCTCTCCCTTTTTTTATCATTATTTTATAAAAAAATTTCTACTATGTTCTACATTCCTTTTTATATATTCGGATAAAAAAAAAGTACTTACTATTTATTTATCTATTTAAATATTTAAAAAATAGTAATTAATATTTTTATTTATGCCTTTAATAATAAATGAAAAGGTTAAGATTATAATTAACGAAAAAAAATAGTAAATGTTACAAATAATAAATTAAAAAACAAATAATAGTTTTTAAAAATTAATAATATTAATTATATTTTTTAATATAAGTGTTTTTCTCTATCTAGATAAATAAATAAAAAATATCATTATAAATTTAAGATAATATTTATATTTTTTTTTCATTATACTCTTACTCTTTATAAGATAATTAATTATAAAAAATAAGCTAAGAAGAAAGATAAAGGATTTAATAGAAAAATATATAATCTTAACAAAAAAATAAGAATATTAATTATTATTTTTAATTTATATCAAATAAATTTAAACATCAAATAAAAATAAATAAAAGAAATATAAAACACATTTAATTAATTTAAAAAAATTTATAAAATTATTTAATTTGGTTGATAATGTTGAATGTTTCATTAACTTACATTATTTTTTTATAACTATCTTTGTCATTAACAATACACAATTTTTAATTTATCAATACCTAATTAATTATTAAATATATTTGAAGCTTAATTTGAATTAATTTTTAAATAAAAAATAGCTCTATTTCAATTATAAAACATACTATAATTCAATTTATACTACAGAAAAATATTTTTTAGTAATAATTTAAAAAATAAATAGTGATAATTTTAATTTTTATTGAAAAAAAATATAATAAATTATTATTTATTATAAATTTATCTGTCAAAAGACATTTTAGTAATAGTTTAAATAATATGATCAATAGAAATTAATATAGTTTTTATCAATTTATACACTCATCATAAAATATCAATAAAAAAATTTATTTATTTTATTGTTAAAATAAAATTTTAAATCTATTTTAAACTAATAAAAAATCTAAAATAAAAGATTATGTCCATAAAGTATAATCTTTGTTTCCTATTTAGATTGAATAAAGAGAATATTATTACCATAGACAAAAAATAATCATAAGAATCTAGTTATTTATGTGGTCCTTAAAACTTTCAATCGTACAATGTTTATAATTTATAATGATAAAAAATGTAATGAATATATCTTTTTAACAATTTTTATTAATTAAAATTTATGAAAATTCACAAATTATAAATACAAAATTTACATCATTTAATAGATGTTGCATGACGACAAATAATGAAGTGTGTTTTAGATGAATATTAAATGTTATATTATTAATAATTCTTTCATTTATTTTTATTTATCAAAAAATAGAAGAAACACAAAGAATACAATTAATATTATTTATTTTATAATTTTTTATTTTTTAAATTTATCCTTTATACATAAACTTTACTTTTATATTTCTTCATTTATTACATTTAATAAATATAAGAAAGGTTAAGCATGAGTTAGGTTTAATGGGTTTGAGTGACAAAAGTTGAATCCATTGTCATCTGAGCCAACTAAAAGTGTGGTCCAATTTTATCCATTTTATTTATTTATTTATGAAGTCTTAGTTAAGTATGGATTGGTTAGTTCTTGATGGATAAGTTTAATTAATGTCTAAATTTAGATCATTTCAGATGTTAGTTCATATCAAATTTAATTTTTTTTTATAATTTTGTTAAATTATTGCATATTTTGCATGATCTTTAATCTACAACCAGTTATGATATGAATAATTGTATTCGATCATCTTAATATTTTAGTAATTTTTAATGAAAAAATATTATCATTTATAAATCTAGTTAATGCTTCAATGATCACTAAAATAACTAATAAAAAATTTAAAAAACATTTTGAACTTAATACTAAAGTGATACTTATAATATGAATAATTCTATTTATATTTTCAAGGTTATGAAGAACAAAAATGAGCATGAGGAAGCTAGCGTCATTGTTAAAATCTAATAAAGTATTATTAGGTGTTAACATATCAGATAATATAGAAATCAATTTAACAGTAATAACAACATAAATCATAGCACAATTTAACTATGTTGTCTACATTTAGATATTAAAACAAATAAAATGTATAACAGAATCTTGTTTATATTTGTTATCCAACCAATGTATTCATTCCTCTAATTTTATTGTACCAGCATTAAACTAAGTTACATTCAATAAAAAATAAAATCATAAAATAGTTTAAGATTTACAAATTACAATGATTTTGAAGAAATGAGTCAAGCATGGTAATACAAAACAGATTTAAGCCAGAAATCAACATTGAGAACATACAAGCTTTATCAGATAATAAAAATAAAAATAAAAAATATAATTATTTTTAAAAATTTGACTAAAATACATTGAGGACCAAACCAAGTTATAGTTTATGTTTATTAATCATTACTTTAATTAAGAAAAAAAGTTTTGTTACATGCTATTCAAAATCCAAACTAAATAACTTGTAGAGTTTACAACTATGTAGTATGCAACAAAAATCAAATCATTAACAAATTTATGAAATAGCAGAACTTATATTGGTATTAACATATTTACTGAACCATGCAAATTTTAAATATGTGAGAAATTACATTAACGGTTCCCAAAACCAAAATCATACAACAAATTCCAGATATTTAATACTAAAATTCTAAAAACTACCTTTAACCTTATCTTTCCATCGAGGCATAATTAAAAGTAATCTCTAAGAATAGTACGACGAGAAGAGACAACAAATTGAGGATGAATTTGTTAGCAGAAAAGTTTGAAACCTTTACCATTAACTAATTTAAAAATGGTTGTTTGTCTAGTGTGATAAACATGTAGATAGATTTTCTACATGCTTTTATATTAAATCTATGGCTTACAACTACCAAATTTGGTCCCTATACACTTTCATAGAAAATTTGGTCCCTATACACTTTCCTTATATATTATGCTTAGAATCACTACTAATTACATGCGTGTATTTAGAACAAATACACAGGTGAACCAACATGTATGATATGTCATAAGTCTTGGTATTACAAATTACATGCAACGGATACTTTACCCTTAGTACATGACACTTTAGTAAAGTAAAATGGTCTCATGTAGCAAATATTTTTCTAAAACCACTTGAATTAGGTTTTCTTTTTCTAGTGGATCGAGGAGAAAAATGTGTGATTGGCTACCACAACTTAAGTTCAAGGGCAGGTGTATGTCCTTAAATATCTACTATAAATGATGTGGCTTATTGTTGGTGTTGGACTTGAGAAAGGGGCTGATTGTGATTAGATTACTCCATACTACTTAAACGAAGAAGTCAAGATCAACTTACTATCTAATTATATTTATAACAAATTGGAATAGTTTTAATAGGTTAAGCATTTACAAATAATTAAAAGGAACCTTATAACTGCTTAAAAGGTTAAGGTCCTAAAGAAAATCTGGTTTAGTTAACACTTAACATATTAGAAGCTCAAGAAAAATTAAGAAGTTATAAGTAAGCATGACAAAACCCTCCTACTCGCCCCGCTCTACCCCGAGTTTGACAGAAAAAATCCAAGTTGATCAGGATCGGTGACGGGTTTGGGTAAAACCTGATTTTTGAAAATGGGGATGGGGTGGGTACTGGGATATTGATATCCGTCCTGTCCCTGCTTCTAGAATTACTAAAATATCTCTATTATTTTAAAATATTGTATAAAATTAGTAAGAGTATAAAAATAATAACCTACATAAATTTTAAAAAATATATAATAATTTAAAAAATATAAAAAATTAAAATAAAATATAAAAAATACTGGAATGAGGATTGTCACAACCCTCCAAATTACTTACATTCATTTTTTTATTTTTATTTTTTTACTCGTTTGCCATTCATTACGTAAACATACCATTTAACATGAATTGTACCAAGGTCTAAATCCATCATTAGACTAAATAGTTACTGCATTTATACATGTGTATATATATATACACAACATACACACATACATTGTTGTTAATTATATAAGTTCAACATACCTTTAAAATGTAAATAGTCTATAAAACTATAACAAAAGGACATAGTGAGATATAAAATAAGGGAATCACACTGAAAATCATACAGAAGTTAACCTAGCCCATCCAAATGCAACTATAGAAAATTCTCTACATCTAAAGCTTGCCTTTATTAGCGAGAGGTTACCCATCATCCTACCAACGACTGGAGAAATTTGAAATCTCAGAGGGATATTTATCTACATCATCCTCGTTGTCACCATCCTCCATTTCATCTACGTCTACTACCCCATTATCATATCTTCTTTCTGAAGATCTTAAGTGTGTGCGAGAAGAACCTGGTTTACTTCGTGAGGATCAATTTGCGGAAGTTGTCGCAAAGTTGATTTCCTTGTAGTTTGACATAGATGGGATATTCCCTTAGAAAAAAGAGTGGGTGATACTGTACAAACTCCGGGGATGCCCATTGAAGTAGAAGGTGGTCCATGATATGGAAGAGTGTCCCCCAGTGACGTAGATGAAGGTGATGGGATCATCCTTCTACGATATGTCTGCCTAAGGATAGGTATGATGAAGTTTATAGGCATGACCATAAGAACTCGTGGCGGAAGATGTATCAAGGAAGATGCATCGGTCATCCATATGGTTGCCCTACCTCTAAATGCTATAATGACCCCTAGTGTTGGGTGGGTGTCAAACTCACTCTCTGTTCTCCTCATCGGCTTTAAACTCTATATTGAGATGCAGACGGTTCATTGCATAATCTCACTAGTGCGATGAAATAATATACATAGAAATAGAGTGGTAGGGGAGTAAGACATTTCATTCAAGTAAGAGATACTAAGGAGTAGTATAGTATGTTGGTTAACATAAATAATACAATCCATTAAATAATAACTACCATGAGTCGCTGTGATATGCATGCAAATAACGTAATTTAATACCTATCATCCTACCTTAAGTTTCTAAGATAATCAACTCCAGATTAGGCTGAGATTTAATATATTCTGTTCCATATTAAGTCTCATTAATCTAAAACTAATTATCCATATAATATGCATAATGCATGTGAGTCCAACTCACTATTACTTTATCAGAATAATTGGGTACTGAGATCCAATTTCAAATCACAACATGCTCTTGACAACACTAAAATCATCATCATCATTTCATAACTTTCTGAAATTGCTCAACAGATAATGATAGTCTTCAGGGTCTTGTAGGAAAGACCAAGTCTAACTAGAGTAGTCCCGACTACAAGTAGTAACCCTAGGTCATTGGGGGGCTCAAACTCAACTCATTAGATTTCTTAGCTCCCTTTCATAGAAGGGCTAGCAGATTATCCTTCATTACAATTTACAAAACACTTTTATGCAAATGATACATGTCAACTAATTGTTCTAATTCCTATCTCTATCGCATTTGAAGGTCTCACTTTCTTCTCAAAGATCAAGACTCATAGTCCTCAATTTTATTGTTCAACTCAATATATATATACCACCTTTAATTATATACTTTCTAATAAATTAAACGAGGTCACCAATATCCAATAAATATCTTTTAAAACATAGACCAATAATTTTATAGAAATCATTCTTAAATTTTTTTTGAAGTAAATTATTAATAATTTCATTTTTCCTAATTATTAGGAAAACGTTTAGAGGAAATAAAATTAATTATTTTCGTTCTATCTAGTAATAGGACAATCTAGCGAGTTAACTTATAACAATTTTATAAATTAATTTTTAATATAATTTTCTCTAATATTTTCATATTTTATCCCCTTATAATGTGGTTTAAATATAAAACTATATATATATATATATATATATATATATATATATATATATCCAACTAAATACTAATTATATTTTTTATATACAATAAAAATATATTAGAGGGAAAAGTAATGCTTATTATAAGGTATTTGATTTTGAACATTTTTACAAAATAATAAATACTTTATTTTTCCACCAAATTTTTTATTTGGATACTTCCCTAGAATATATGTGTATAATTTATAATTTATAATTTATTAAATGGGATTCTTTTTTAAAAAAAAATTTCTATTAACTTCACGTTTAAATATTATAACTTCTATAACTTATATAAAGGTATACAACTTTACAATATCTGCAAAATCTATGAACATAGTCCATAAATGTACATATTCTTGAGTATCTAAAATTTTATATCACAATTTTACCTATAATTGATTAGTTTAATTCCTAATTAATCCATTCATCCATCAATAACCATATAATATTTTATCCAAATTTAAATTTAAATATAATCAAAGATAAATTTTAAACCATTACACAGCTAATAAAAATTTATTTTAGAGCAAGAGAATTTTATAATTATTCTTATAAACAATTAAATTTTATCCAAAATTAAATTTGGATATAATCAAACCCAACTTCTAAATTTATCAAACAACTAATGCATTTCATTGTAGGACAAAAAAACCTTAAATTACTCTTATATTCTACTTGAGTTGTCTCCCCTTACCTGGAATTTGAAGACCAATGTAATGCTTTAATTTTTTCGACAAACTTTCACGCTTTCGTTGCGGTTTTGTTCCTTATGCTTTGCCAATCTAGTAGGTGTGCTTACTACTTTCCAAACTCTCCCCAAAATGCTCAATTGCATTCTAATTTACCTTTTTAAATAGCAAAGTGTGGGTGTGTGCGTGGTGACTTGGTTCACCAAGTGGCACCGTGCATACTGCCACCAAACATCCCTCCCTCCCCCTCCTTCCCCCAATTTTTTGTTAAATAGAATAAAGAAAACAAGGTATTATAGGGATAAGGTTTAATATGATAAACTTGGGATGTCAATCATAGATACGAGGAGCATGAAACCTATCCTCGATCCGTTCGTTGCCATGGCTAGTTATAAGCTTTTAAATAAAAACTAGTTTAATTTTAACAACTTTAGAACCTATAAAAAACTAAAAAATAAGATATAAGATCATAGGGGAAATAGAGTTTGATTATAACAACTTAGGAGCCTAAGAAAAATTAGAAAGTTATAAATTTATAATATAACACAAGTTTAATTTTTGAAAATTTAGAACCTAGAAAAATTAGGAAGAAAATATAAGGTTCTAGAAGAAGTTTGGTTCAACTATAGAAAATTAGGATCCTAGAAAAAATTAATTATAAACTTCTAAAGAAATAAGAAGATTTAAAATTTTAAAAAAATATTTTAGTTTTAATAGATTAAGCAATTAGTTCAAATTAACAAATTAAGCATCCAACGAAAAATTTGCTTAGATTCTTCCATATGATCACATTTGAAAATTTAAAGCAAGCAATTAAAAGGGTTAGATTAAACATATCTAATAAATAAATTAAATCATATTTTTAAATATAAAACCTATAATGATTTATAAATTACTTTAAAAAAAATCTCAAATAATTAGTTTGATTCAGTAGCAAGACATCAAAATATAGATAAAAAGAAATAAAAAATTTAATCTAACTTAAGAAGACACACACTAACTTGTTTAGTGTTAAGGTACAAGGCATAGTAGCAATGAGTTAATACAAACTTAATATCAAATGAAAATACAACTATTTTGCAACCAAATAAATATAAATTAAATCTTACTTGAACATTCTTTTCAAGAAGGTCCACTCATATTTTAACCCACAAGATTTTTGTAGTTTTCAAATTTATAATAACTCTTATTTATCTTACAGAATATGAGATCAATATTTTTTATCTAATGGTCTAACAGTAAGAACAAAACACTATACAATATCAAGGTTCAAGAAGTTAAAACATAAAATTAACCAAAAAATATCATAAAAATTAATAGTCATTATCATTCAGTCAATCATCGGGTGAACCTTTTCTAAAAATGCAATAGAGTAAATACCAAAGAAATCAATGAGTAATAAAGAAAAAAATTATCATGAAACATGACACCAAACAACCATACAAAATCAATACTAAAATTTTAAGAGAGAAAGAGAATAATAAAATAAATATCTTGAAAAAATATTTATCCTAAAATGTAAACATTATCTCCAAGTTACACAAGTAACCAAAATAACAAGTCACACTATCTCAGAGAGTACTGAAATAAGCAAAGCAGAGAATAGAATGAGAAAACGTCGAGCAGAGAACATGAACTTGAAAATGAAAAGGAAAGATGAGACAAAAAATGAATATAAAAAATGGTATAAGATTTCCTACATATTAAAATTGTATATTGAATGTATAAGAAGCATGTCAATATTGAGAAATTATATCAATGTCGATGGAGAATGAAACCTAACTCTAACAAAATAGCATAAAAGGAAAGAAACATGATAGAGTACAAGTAAAACATAACTATAAGTCTATTTTATGAAAGTGATAGTATGATCTTTTTTTTTTCACTTAGTTGAAATTTTAGCACCCTTGTAGAGTAGTGGACAAAGTAGCTTAGCAAGTGACAAATGATCCAAAAGATGAGCAATGCATATACCATTATTTTCTTCGATCAGACTTGATCACTAATAGTTTCAATTTTTAAAAATTATATATGACCGATTTTAACTATTTAAACCTATTTTTTACATCTAAATAACTTTATATCCAACCTAAATTATCAAAATCACATTTTTGGACTCTCAATTCTTGCCGGATCAGTCGAGCCAAATGCACCTATCTAACTCTAGATATACGGATATATATGAACAAAAAAATTATATTTTTTAAAAATTAAAGTAAACAAATAAATAAAAAATTATTATTCATCTGGATGGATAAAAAAATAAAAAAAAAATATTCATACATATATATTTGTTTAAGAGAATAATGATGGAAAAAAAATTAAATATAAGGTTATTTTAAAAAAAATAATAAGAGTACCATATTGTAAGATACATCTAGAACCATTTTTGTATAGTATTGGAGAAAGATAGAATTTTTTATATTTTTTCCATGCCAAATTTTTCTCATAAAAAAAAAGAAGGATAATTTCTTAGACATTATAAAAAAAAAAAAAAACCGGGACTCGTCTCTTGATTGATTAGTTCATGTCAGTTAGGCCCCTGTTTCATCTTTTCCCCTGGTCCTCGGAGCTAGTGTACTAAAATAAATTTGGAAGTCAAAATAGGATAAGATTTATTGGTTTAAATCAGGAATAAAAGCCCATCCTGTCACACAAACACATACAAGCCGAAGCCCAGTCCATTTCTTTATTTTATAATTTAATCATAATCAATACGAAATGATGGCTTATATATACGAGTAATGATGAAGTTATTTCATAAATAATTTATAATAGAGTTAATTTTTTAATATTTTTTAAATAATTAAAATTTATTTGTATAGTTGTTAAATTAATATATTTTATTAGATAAATTATATTTTAAAATTTTATAAAATTAAAAAATTTATTATTTTATTAAATAAAATTAAAATTAATGTTTATTATAAAAATATATTTTCTATTAAAATATAATTATATAATAAAATATCAAGTATCTTTTAAATTTTATAAAAATAGTCTATACATAAAATATATTAATTTAACAATTAAATTAATAAAATCTAAATATTTAAAAGATATTAAATAGAACAATATTAACATACGTGATTTATGAAGTAACTTATCCTCTCTTTCTCTATATATATTATCATTTTCTTTTATAATAAAATAATAATAAAACTCTTATTATTTTATTTACAACTAATTTATTGTCATTAAAATAATTATTAATTACATAAATATATTATAATATATTATTTTATTAATATTAAAATAAATTTAAAGCATGTATTATGGATTTTTTTTATGAAAGTATAAAATGTATTTTGTAAAATATGTGCAATTAAAATTTATTATTATAATAATATTAAAATTTCATGTAATTCGCATGGGATAATAATTATCTCCGGAACATATCTAGAAAATAATACAACATAATATAAATTTTAAACTTTAAATTTTAAAAATATGCATGTTTTCAACACATGTTAAACTATTTTTGTTATCTAAATTATGGATTCTTCAGAAGACCATTGCATTTTCAAGAAAATTAATATTTTCATTATCACTCATTTCACATAAAAAAAAAAAAAAAAGAACCCTCTTCCCATGAATGAAAACAAGTTATTAATGTTTGAATAATGTATAATTCATTACCATTGTAGATCACCGTCATCTTTTTATCTGAATGGTTAACCTCAAGCTTATCAAAATATTTTTCGGTCTAGGTTTTTTTTTCACTCTCAATATTTTATATATTTTATTTTATCAAATATTTCTAGAAAATTGAAAATAAAAAATAAGTTATCAAAAATAACGTTCTTAATTAAAATTAATAAAAAATCTATTTTTTGTAAACCTCATTTTTTTACATATTCTGTCATTCAGGGAAAAATCAGCTAATTATTATAAATAAAAATATATAATTTAATTGTACTTTTAATTCCTCTAATGTGATTTATGTGCCAGTTTAATTTTTAAAATCTTCAAATTAGTTTGATTATTAAATTTTAACAAATCTAGTCTCTTGTTAACTTTTTATTAAAAAATTATAATTCTTGTTTTTTACTCATTCTTTAAAAATTAAAACAAATTAATTTTATATTAAAAATTTTCGATCAAAATATTAAATTTGATTCAAAAAAAAAATCTTAAAAATTTATCTTCAAAAATCTAATCTCAATGTTAGAATTGAATATAAATTTGTAGAACTTTAAAAATTAGTTTATATAATAAGAGTTGTTCTTAATATATAAACTCATGATTGACTATCAGTTTATATATTATATAACTTTTAATATTTCATCTTTTATCCTATAAATTAATTTTTGAAATTGAATTAATTTTAAATTTAATTTTTAATAGGATATTAGAATAAATTCTATTTCGTTAATAGAACATCTATAGATGTTCAGTTTTGCCAATTCCATACTCAAATGTTTAGTATTATATGTAAAATGGTACATTGCAAATTTTATATTATATAAAAAAAACATTGACTATAAGTTTATACAATAAGAATAATTTTTATTTTATAAATTAACTTTTAAAATTAAATTAAAGTTAAACTTAATTTATATATATGCTATCACAGCTTATTTTATATTCGTTAATAGACTGTAAATATCAAGTTTTGCAAATATATTTTAAATATTTAATAATAAATTTTATAAAAAATTATTTTAAACATTTAAAATTATTTCATATTTCAATATTATTATAAACTCTTCAAAAATAGACAAAATTAAAAATTTTAAAAAATTAATGTAGGATTAAGTTTACTAAATTTTTAAGGTAAAATAAATAAATTTAATACAAAATTGTAGAAAACAAAAATTAAACTAGAAGAATTAAAAATATAATTAAATCATAGTATATTTAGAAAAGTGTGAAATCTAAGATTTAGTTCATAGTCTTGTGACTAAATACGTGATTAATTTAGTTAGAAAATTATTATTTATTTTAATAATTTTCTTAACAAAAATCTTGAAAGTTAAGCTATTATTTAATCTGAAAAATACAATTCCAAGCATTCAAACAAGTACCCAGAGTTGTGTCTTTTCTCCAATCTACCTCTGATGTCCAAACTCCAAAGTTGATATTCACTTCCTGCATCTCTAATCCAATGTCGACATTGACTTCCTGCATCTCTAATAATGAGCATCTTCATTTGTAGAAAGGAAAGAAAAATTAAGAGAATGATGACAAATGAAAATGGTAGAAGACTATAATTACACAAGGACCATAAGAACGTTTGTGGAATTGTCGTGCAAATGCAACTCATGGGTAATTTGACTCAAGTAATTTGTTATGATTTGTGATTTCTGGGGAGTGACGTTTTACCTTACATTACACGCCTGGCCAGCAACAATTAAAACCTCGTTCTCGTTAAGTTCTTTTTTAACCCAAAATTACTCTCCGACAAAAGATGATGGAAATGAATTTCTGTTCTCCACCGCTCAAACCAAATCTGCAAGGCATGGCCATGTAATACTTTAAGCCGAAGAAACAATTCTCTAAGCCCTAAAAATTTTACAATTTTAACAATTTTTACTTGCTGCTAATTTTACTATTAATTAATCTTGGTATAATTTTGAGAAATTCCAACCATTTGTATCAACAAAATTATTTATATCTATTTTAAAAATTTGTATGTGTTTCGTATTGTAATTATGTCTCTTCTCTCTTGCATCTTAACTTCATTCCTTGACCTCTTCTGTCTTCTTAATTTTTTTTTATTTTTTTACTGATTTATTATTATCTTTCTTTATTCCGCCATTCATTAATTATACAAATAGGTTCGTTTGCTTTATTTTATATAAAACGTGAAAATAATAAATTTAAATCATACAATAGATAAATGATCAAAATTATTTTTTTAAATCACATGTATCAATTTAAATACTCAGTAATATTTTTTAAAAATTTATATGTGTTTTATTTTTAATCACCCATAATATAATATGAGAATACATATTTATTCTTATCACTCTCCTATACTATAAATTATAATTAAATTAGTATCAAATTATATTCACCGACAAATTTTAAGATTAGATATACATGGTGTAACTTTTAAAAATTAAATTATATATTGACTTAAATATTATCATTAGATTTATAATAGTATAGTAAATCAACAAATTTTATAAAATGAAAGAGAAAAATCATAAAATAAAAGATAACAGAAAGTAAAATAAAAAATTCAAAATTTCATTAAAGATTATTTTAATGTTAAAAAATTAACATCATATATGATTCTGTATATAATTATTTTATCTATAACTTAATTTTCTTTATTTTTCTATGTACTTACTTTTTAAAAACACGTCTCATTTTTTTTTTTTAAATTAGGGTTTTATTATAATGTTTAACTTAATATTATCTAAAAAATAAAGTGCAATTTAACCGAAAAATTAACATCCCATAGAAGTTTGCTCGAGCTACCAAACAACAGAAGTTTACTTGACATGGGCCATTGCCTAATCAATCGCCATGTCAAGGCCTAAATCACAGTCACAGTCTAACAGGTGAGGTTATAATTCAAGACCTAGTTATATAGTATACACATGTCACCTTAAATTTATATAATTTTAATATTTAATTGCTCATATTTTTACCCATGTAATTCTGTCTCTCACGTAGATGTGAAGCAATATATTCGATCGATCCCAAAAGGTAACAAGCATTATTCTTCTCTGGCGGAGTGTAGATACAGCAAAGCAAAGTCCTATAGCTAAAGCTTGTGAATTTTGCAGATGTAATAACCTGAAGTAATATACTCAACATTTACACCGAAGAAACACTAGCTCGTACCATTCAATCATCACTGCCAAGGCTCTCGTCACATTGATTCCATTTCTCCCCAGATTCCCGACCCAGACTATAATGGCTAGCTGAATATATCAAAATAAAAAATGTAATTTTTGCAATAATTATATACTAAAAATAAAATGTTAAATAATATAATAAAATATTATATAAATCTGTAATACAAATAACAAAACTCAATCAATATAATACACATACTATTAAGATCTTCCTTTGTTATCATATACACACGTATCCAAAATCATTAGAGTTGTTATATGATAACAAAGGATGATCTTAATAGTATGTGTATCATATACAAATAATTAATTTTTGCCAATTTTTCATAGGACTTGTTTATTTAAAAATTACAAAATAAATTCTCATGCTTTCTATTTAAAAAATACACTTTCCAATAAAAAAAAATAATCTTAATTAATTATAATATATATATATATATATATATGTTTAAAAAGCATTCAATAAGTTAAAATGAATTTTACAAAAACTAATTTAATTTAATTTTAAACCAACAAGTAAATTTGATAATTTATTATATAGGTCATTGCAATTTAATTTAGAAAGGCAACCTTTTGTGATATTATTAAGATAAACAATTATGGATTGGAGGTTAGTGTTGGTGACTTTGGATGAGGCAGCCCTTGATTCTTGGCGTGCATCAGTGAACGTGGAAGGGCGTCAGATTCATTTATAGCCCAGAAACAGAGCCCCTGCTTCCTTGTCAGCTCCACTTTTCAATGTCCTTCTACTTCTCCTTTATGCCATTCCATTCCACTCTTCAATAAAACAAACAAACTTGTGAACTCCCTCAACACCACTACGGTCAAAATGAAGCACTCCATAACCATCCGTGTTACGCTCCACTGACATACACACAACCTAGCTAGCTAGGTTGCACCTAAACCCTTCCCACCTCTCTCTCAGATCCATTACCCGAATCAAGGTTCGTATAGGATGGGGAATTGTCAAGCAGCTGAAGCAGCAACGGTTGTTATTCATCACCCCGGAAATAAGATCCAGAGGATTTATTGGTCTGTTAGTGCTCGCCAGGTGATGAACTCTAACCCCGGTCATTACGTGGCGCTTGTTATTACCAAATCCCACAATGGCACGCTATTCAACCAATTCAAGCTTCTCCGACCCCATGATACCTTGCTCATTGGCCACGTTTACCGTTTGATCAGTTTTCAAGGTCCTACCTACTTCTCAATTCATTTTACATGCTTATATATCTCTGCTATTCACTTTCTCTCACACGCACATATACACAGCTTAATTTCGCTATTTCTGTGTTTCTTAAATAATTAATCGTGAATTTAGACGTGTTGAAGGAGTTTGCTACCAAGAAATGTGCTAAACTCGGGAAATTGCTCAAGGAGAGAGGTGCTCTTGGGATTCAGATGAGGCACTTGGACTCCAAACATCCCAATCCTGCTACCGTTAAGGTAAATAAATACATCCTCTTAATGGTAGCTAGATAGCTATGCTTCAGATTGGTTTGGTTTTATGGTGTGCAACTAGTTTATTAAATTAGTTATAAACTAACGTGTAGAATAAGTATTAATTAATGTGGCAGCCATTTCGTGTTTATGAAGTTAGGCAAAAATTCAATTTCATCCTTAGGTTGAAGTTTTCCGGTTTGATTTTTAATTAAAAACTGGGAGAAACAGAGACTCACATCGCAAGTGAGCGGTGAAGGGCATCTTTAACGTCTTTTTATTTTTTTAACTTGGGACATATTGCGTGGATAATTTTATAGAAAATGTTATCTTCTGCGCCTTGGAAGAATCACATCGTTGTTTATTCAAGTACGAATCTCAAGGCTGATAAATATTTCATTTTCTTGCCTGTACTAGGTTTAATTCTTCGCAAAATTAAAACGATTAGAATGTGGGAAGAGATTGAATACATTGGTTCTGGTGTACATATCTCTGAACTACATTAGGCGCGTGCCTTTTTTTTTTCTGAGAGAAAAACTGAGTGCATGTAATGATTGTTTTGATTGCGAGTTTGTCCTTGTGATGCCTTGGCAGTGCTCATCCACAATAGTGCTCCTTCCGTTTGGATCTCAAGTATTAGCAGCATATTAATTAAAATTAATCACGAATTTATTGTTGCCTGCTAGTAAAACCTTTCTGTATTAATATGTTTGCTAGTTGGTTTAAGTGATATTTTACCAATACTAGTATTACCTTAATTTCATGTGCCTACATGTGACCCACATTGAAGCTTTTACTATTGATTGTTTGGCTATGCCTATAAGACGGTAAATTAGAAAAAGTACGTCCAGCAATGCATGCTTCATTAATATCCCAACTGCAAATACTTAATGATGTACTCCTTTGCTCTGTTACTTTCTAAATTTCCAAGTTGCTTCCCATTCCCATTTCATAAGGGCACTGCCAAATTGTAAAAGGTACATTAGGTGAGGTAATCATAGAGGGATGACAAGGATGCTTTTCGCTAAAGATATCATTAGAGTGATAGTTCTTCCCGTAGAGGTGCTAGCATGTCTCTGCAATGATTTGTGATCGATGTCTGACCAATTAATCACCAAAATAGTAAAAGATAAGCATGCAATTCAACCTGAAGTCAAACATATGGGATAAAGAAATGTTTTACAGAGCAGTAATGCTACTCAATGGATACCGCTGTACGCTTATGCAAGGTCTTAGGATCGTTTTTTATTTTTTTTTCCGTTTTTGGTATATCACGGTCTTCGTTCTTTGAGCCAACCGTTTTGTTGATTTGAATTATAAAGTCAATGATAAAAATACACTTATTTTATTTTTATTTTATGCTTCATATTTTTCTTTTTTATATATCATATTTTTGAACATCTTTTAATTTTTTTTTTATTTTAACATTGGTTTGGTTTGAATTTATTCATTCCCCACATGGAGGTATATTAAAGTTGAGAAAGTAGGCTGATCTAATCAGGCAAACTCT
Source organism: Canavalia gladiata (assembly GCA_037954105.1). Classification (NCBI taxonomy): domain Eukaryota; kingdom Viridiplantae; phylum Streptophyta; class Magnoliopsida; order Fabales; family Fabaceae; genus Canavalia; species Canavalia gladiata. Next base: position 13,526,526 of record CM075667.1, on the reverse strand, counting down.
CGATGGAATATAATGTTTGAAGTCTAAATAAAGTTTGAGTTTAACTTAATGTACAAAATTTGAAAAAATTGAACTTTCATTGAATTTAAGCATCATTTTAAAAATTAGAATTTAGTCCGATTTTTTTTTTAACTTGACTTGTTATAGTCTGCAGCCGATCTTAGACCAGGTTAATAGTTTATTTTGTCACCTTTAATGTACAGTTATATTTTTTTAATTATGAATGAGATTGTATTTTTATGAAAAATGTTTATACACACTCAAACTGGATGGATACACCCTAAAATAATAGAAAAATAGAATATACATAAATTAAAAAAAAGTAAATGAAGAAGTTGTAAGAAAAAATAAATATGCAAAGATTATTATAATATTCTTATAATATATTTTAAACATTTTTTATATATCTTTTCGATATATTACTAATCTTGGTTGGTATTTTTTTCTCTATTAGTGAAAAAGTTATAAAAAAATATATAAGGGTAGACTTTTTATGAAAAGATATACTATTTTTCTTACATTAGTTATTTAATCGTATATTTTTCTTATCTGTAAGAAAAATTATACTTTTAGTGACTTAAAAAATGTGAGTCGTGGATTTTGGCGTGTGTGCCTATTCCATACGAAAGCATATACACTAAGACAAGTACTAAATTGTACAAGTAGGAGTGTTTAACGATATTGGTAATTAAAAGTGATTTTGTTATTAATATTGATTATATATTTTTTCTGGGTGTCAGGCCAATGAGGATCATAGACTGGGAAGCTATGGTGGCAGCAGCAAAAGTAACAAAGGCGGCGGAAGGCATTTTGGTGGGCAATGGAGGCCAGCTTTGCAAAGCATTGCAGAAATGGGAACTTGAACGCCCTTTCAGCTCTCATGCATGCTCCTTCACTTCTACTATGACAAAACAATATTACATGCAGCAACCTTCCTTGTGTTCACTCTTTCCAATACATTCGTATAGTCATGTCCTTAATCAAGAGTCTACCACTCCTAGCATTTGTGTTAAACGTAGCACTGTCTTTCGAAGCACACGCATAATTATGACCTTATGATTAGCCATTAACTTTAATGCCATTCGCGGAAGACTATGGTATATTATCGTTGTTTTGTTTTTGGATCATGTTGGTTTGGTTTTTGGGTCATGTCGTGTTGTGTTGTAAGGACAATAGGACATATAAGAAATATTTAAAAAATGGAGTACTTTTTATATTTAAATTTTCATAACCATTAATTAGTAAGGATAGACTTATTACTAACCCCTATCTTTGTATAGCCAGGTTTGGAAGCACCAGTCAAGCAGCGGCGACTCCTAAATTGAGTTAAATATGTTTTTAAATTTAAAATTTAAAATTTTTTATTTTTATAATAATTAATATTATATATATATATATTAATATTTAACCATGAAGGATGATGAACAAAATAATATATTTTATAAAATGAGATATTAAAATCAAAGTTTCAAAATTTCATAGATAAAAATATTTTTAAATTTATATAGTTATGTAAAAAAAATGCTAACAACCATGTATACATATTAAATGAGAATTTTTTTTATATAATTATTAGATTTTATTATAAAAAATTTAAATTTAAATATATAAATTATGTGAAATTATAAATTTATAACATATTTGTTTTTTTAATTTCAGAATTTATTTATAAATTTTGTTCTTTAAAACAGAAAGGAAAAAGGCCTGTCTTTGTTTTCAGAAATTATTTTATCTTTTGACAACATTATTCTATGTCTTCCTCCACCACAATCACCGGTGGACCACGATACACAGAGTATATGCTCCCGCAGCGGATCTCTCTCACCCCAGCTTATCCTCAAAGCCTCTCTTCCCAAACCGGAACATATATTTTTTTATAATTTTTTGAAATGATGTTTTTGGAGGGAAACAAAAAGAAAGATAATTTTTATTTTAAATTAAATAAATGATATATTATTAAAGTTATAAATAAATGTTTAGTACATTAAATTCATGCAAATATGTTGTTTTATAACTTTGATTTGAATTTTTTAATTTAAATATAATTATTGAAAATAACAAATTATCCTTCATTCTCTTTCTTGTGAATAACATTACCTCACAAACAATCCCTTATAAACATTTATTAAAAAATATACACAAATTGAACCTTATACTTTAACCAAAGTTTGTTATTAACCTAAATGCAAAATCAAACAACAAATTAGTTGCTGAATCCACTCCTATATGATAATTGAATGTCTTTATTTTAGGATCTATTCATATCTTCATTACATCATATAATTTTTTTCTTACTTTGAGCGTTTAATTTAATTTTTAACTTTTATTTTTAATATAATATTACTTGAATTTAATTTCATTCTTTATTTTAAATTTTGATCGACATAACAAAGTAAATATATTTTTCTCTGAATAAATTAAATTCCAAAATTAGTATAGTTTCCCTAATTTGAGTTTGATTTTAAATTTTTATAACTATAAAGTGTCGTAGTTAATTTTTAAAATTTTAAAATAATATTTTCAATTCATTCTTATTTAATTCTAAAATATTTTTTTTATTTTAAAATTTAAATTTTTGACATATTAACACTGTATCAATAATGATGACAAGTCTTAATTAAAATATTTCTTTTCAATTTTAGAACTTTAATTTTTTAATTCGTTCTTATTAAATTTTCTTTAACCTGCATACGCATAATAGTTTACACCTACATAGATTCAAATGGAATCGCTGGATCTCCTCTTTTAAAAAAATAAATTGTGAATTGCCTTATCCAGTTGTAATATGGTGTATATTTACTCTTGTGGGTGTGAGCTAATCATTATTAGTCACGTCTTTATGATATTATTCCTAAATAATAAAATATTTTTTATTAATAACATAAAATATTTGATAATTTTTTTTATAACTTTTATTGAAATATAAAACTACCTATATAATACACGATAAATTTGTTAGTAAAATATATTCGAAAGTAAAATAAAAATAAAGTAATACCAATAAATAAGGCAATGACATAACCGGGCCGTATGACGGATCAAGCTTATTATCAATGGAGCTTGAGAGAATAAAGCATGCCTTTCCTTCCTGAAAAATGGTTAAGTTATTTCAAAAGCATCTATTATTTTCATTTACATCTTTCAACGATCTTTAGTACTGGTTTACTTAAACTCTTCGTACACCATGTTTCTGCAATAATTTATCAGTAAGTCTACTTGATGTTTCGCCCAATGTTACTCTAAACTTTAGTGGACTAACAAACTTGAAGTTGTAAGTATTGTTAAAAAGAAAAAGGAAACTTTCCTTACAAGGAATTTTTGAAGAAATTTTGGAAATAAGTTAAAACATTCTTAAAAAAGAGTATAAATTATTTTAAAATAATAATTTGGTGATATGTCACAGGATGGTGGTTATCCCACAGTGAACAACTACTGAGCAATTAAGCCCCGGGAGAAAATTATGCTGTCTCCTTTACTCGGATCATCCAAGATAAGAGCAAAGATCCTCCACTCAAATCCCACATTTCTCTTGTAGTGCTAGCTCCACTATATATGCACCTTTTACAAATTCAGTTTTGTATGTACGTTGGTTTGCTTTGTGTTGATTGAATCATGGGTCAATGATGCAATCACTTTATCCCCTACTTTTTATACATTCTTGCCTTTCCATCAAAAGCTAGAGGATATTTGTCGAAAACAATGTTTAGATATTTTTTATTAGTTTTATCGACACATGCCTGATGCAATATGTTGCCCAAGTAAGAGGGGGATGACCTCCGGTTAAGGAAAGTGACCTGATTTTCAATTTTTTATATTTTTTCCGTGATATATTTATATTGTTCAGTAATTGATAGTGATGCATGAATATATATATATATATATATATATATATATATATATATATATATATATATATGGCGTTTCCATTGCCCCTTTTAAAAAATTATATAGATATTACAACATATTACATTTTTTAATATAAATCAGATATAATATTTATTAAAAAATATTATTAAAATTAATAGGTAATAATTTTTTATATTTTTATAATATTTTTTAAATATTACCAATAATATTTTATAATATAGATTAAGTACAATATTTTTTTAAATGTTATTAAAATTAATAAATAATATTTTTTTTTATATTTTTGTAATATTTTTTTAAAATATTATAAAAAATATGATATATTATACTGATAGGAATAAAATAGTGAAACTTCAACCTTTTAATTCACAAGAATGAAAAATCATAATGGAAGGTTAGATTGAACTTCTTCTATTGGAATCAAAATTATCGGGCCTTTATATTTTTGATTTTTCTATGTTTCGATGGTTACTTTATTTTACACTTTTTTAATCACTGATTTTTTTCTCTTTCATAATGTATATACTCCTAAGATTAAAAAATTAATTCTTTTTGTTATATAATATCTCAATGGTTTATTTAGATTTCTAAGTATGAATGAGTGAAATAAAGCGAGGTTTTTTGGACAGGATAAAATGGATGAAATATATTCTATCAAGTTTTGTTTCATTTCATCGTATTATATTTTAAACAACTGAAACAGAAGAGTTTGGTATTATTTCATTCTATTTTACTTTATTCTATCTGATTTTTTTTCACTAATTAAAGCATGGCCTAAGAAATAAGATGAAGTAAATATAATAAAAAACCTTATAAATATATTTTAAAATTTTAATCTAATGAATTTAAGACACTAGACAAGTAAATCATAATTACTTGTTATATCTTCAAAACAATCATATATTAACACATAGTCCATGTGAAAAAAACTTAATTTAGATATAACTTTTTTTTAATCAATATTTTAGATATAACTTTAAATTAAGTTACACATGTAAAAAAAATTTTAAATTATAATTATTAAATAAATAGAATAATTTAATTCCTAAAATGACTTTGTGGACTGGTTTTATAGTTTGTGCGGCTTGAATTGTGATAATGTTAATTTCGGGAGTTATTTTATTTTTTGTTGGACAGTGGGCTAAGAAGTGCTTTAAGTGTGGCCCAAGACAAGAAGTTGAGGGTTTTGTGCCACTAAAAATTAAAAACATTATGATGGAGGATATTATGGACTCATGGTTATGGAAAGCGTATGTCCAAAAGCTACTTTACAAAATTATTATAAATCCGAAACCCTAAAATTATCACCCATTTTTTTTATTATAAAAAATCATATTTGACTTTGAATCCCTTAAAAAAAATTATTTCTATAAATTTAAATTTTAGAAATATAAATTCGAGAGATTTAGATTATTTTTTCTGAAGATATGTAAGGTAAATTGTACCGTCTTCATTAGATCCGGAAAGGTCTAAAATAAAAATATAAATTTTTAAAATATTGCATAAAAAAAATGTAAATATATATTTTAAAAATACGTTTCTGTAACGCAATGAATGAATTTTGAGATGTTCCGTAAACACATTTCTATAGTACAGTTAATCAATTTTTAGAAATGTGTATCTGAAAGATCTTTTTAAAAATAAATTTAATTACACTTCAAATAAGTATTTCTAGAAATTTAATAAATCTATTCCGAAAAAATGTTTTCGAAAACGTAATTTCCTCTAAAAAGTTATTTCCGAACTAGAAAAAAAATTTGATATTTAATTTTATAAAATTAATAAAAAAATAAAAATGGGAAAGAAAGCAACTTCAAAGAAAGTTAGCTTGCTGAAGCCCGTCAAAATTGCAGAATTACCCTCGATTTTTTGCGGATTTTGAACGCGCGCCTTTTGTTCGTCTTTACTTTGAGTTCCAAACCCAGGCATTGCCATGGCCCGCACTCACAATCCACAATCTGCTTGGATTCTTTGCTCGTTATTTCTCTGGGCTTCTGCAGTTGTGGTATTGGCCGATGAACGCTCCTTATGTATGCTTTTTCTCCCGTTCTCGTCCATTTTATCTTTATTTTTAATTTTTTGAATTCAAATATAGGGTTTTATCCATGGTTACTCATCTCGCATTTTTATTGATTAACACAAAGTTCTGCTTGATGGAATAAAAATTCTTCTAACATTTCTCTCAATATCAATACCTATCAATGTCAATACAATATTCCGTCCAAATTGTTTGTTCAAGTAAGGGTTATGGTTGATGGTATGAGATTATGGTTTGTATTGTTGTTGGAATTTTGGGTTACTGCTACATGCAACTAAATCCGGTGTCATACATGTGCATGTTGAAATTTCACTTGTCGTTCTTTTCATTTCTTTTTTTCAGCTCTTATTCAAAATACCACACTACAGCTAACTCGTGGCTTGCCTGTGGGAAATTCTCCTGGTTCTAAGCCTGGAACTACTGTGGTTGTCGAAAGACTTCATATACATGGATTGTCAAGGTTTAGAAACCTGGGGAAATTGGCCCACTCCCTGAAAGTGATGGTGTCGCCTAAAAATTCAAATGTTCGCCTGCCAAACATAGAGGTTTGTTTCCATAGGTGAGTGTTTGCAGTTTGCTCTCCACTGGTGCATGCATCATCTATCGTATATTGGTGTGGTCTATCTACTATCTTGCGTTTTATTGTGCATTTAATGAATATTTATTTTATTGGAGAGATTGGTTCTAGTTATTGTATTGATGAGCAAACATGCTGAACAATAATTCATTCTTGGGAGGAACACTGCTTTTATACCTCAAGTCTGAAACTGGTTGTGCGAGGACTGTCACTTTGCTCTATATTTTTATCAAACTAGAATCTGAAGAATGATCAATGTAATTGATTTAAGACATTTCTATGTGTTTTATTCAGGAATGCATCCCTTGCAGTGGGGATGTGCCCACATGGCCAGTGGGAGAAAGTTGTCAAGGGTTCTTGGGTTCGACCAATGTCTCCCTTTGATCACAAGCTCTTGGATGTGAGAACTGTTGCTGGTTCCACACTTGAAAATGTTGAGGTTTCCATTGAAGAAGGTAAGTGCTTTTACATGCATGTTTGTTTCAACTTATTTTTGGGGAAGTAATTGTCCCCCCCCCCCCCCCCCACTCCTTTCTCAAAATCTCTTTTAGGAAATTGCAAAAAATAGCCATTATTTTTTTCAAAAGAAGCTTATCCAAATATGCATGTTGTATTTGTCATTGATGAGGTACAGTTTCTTGAAGTTCTATTGTTCCCACTTTAATAACAGTGATATTCAGCACCAATAATAATTTTTCCCCTCTGCAGAATTTTTTGTATATCGTATTGTACTACTATCATTGGGTATTATTCTGATGAGCTTGGCACTCCCTTTAAGCAAGTCATTAGCATTTTATTATAGCAGTGCAATGGCAATTGGGATAATTCTAGTGATATTGATTATTCTTTATCAGGTAATTTGTTTCTGTTCATCAATTTTAATTTGGAATGTTTTATATCCAATCTCATACACTGTTCATGATTGTTCTTTTTGTTTGTCAAGCAATCAACTGAAACTTCAACCTCTGAAGAAAACTATTCTTATGCCACGTTTCTAGATTATCTTATCTGTTGCTGATTTTTGTTTTTGTTTGTTCATCTTGGGTGCTCTCTGTGGTCATGGGATTCACAGCAACATAGACATTGGTGATATCTGAAATTGTGTTCCCTAATTCATTAATTGTGTCAATATCTGGGTAGATCAAGAGGAATATTTTGTTGAGTATCAAGTAAAAGAAAAGGCTAGAACAACTATAATAAGGTTGATATCTATCTAAATTCAAAATATAATGTGGTTGCTGGGTGTTGAAGTTAAATACCCACTTCTCTCTCTAAATAAGGGTGTATTTGGATAAGCAGCTTAATTAAGCATTTATTTAATAAGTTCTTATTACCTGAAAACTTATGGTATAAATTTGATGAGGAAACTGATTGGAATAAGCTGAAAAGAGCTTATTTTGATAAATTTTATCAAGAAACTTACTAAAATAAATTAAAGAGTTTGTGTATAATAAGCTATATTCATAAGTTTTCTACAAGCTCTACCAAACACCCCCTAATACTTTGATTGCTATGGAAAATTTTGTGTTGAGCTTGACATGGAATTTGTCTCTTATAATTAACAGGGTATGAAACTTCTTCCAACTGGTCGCAAGAGTTCCCTTGCTATATTTTTATATTCTTCTGCTGTAAGTGCAGTCTCTATGCACTTCGCTTCCATCTTATATACTAAATTGTAATGAATTGGATAAGATAATTTTAACCATTGTTTTAAATCAGGTTGGTTTTGGGACTTTTCTCCTCCGTTACATTCCTGGCCTAGTTCGTTCAGTACTTACAGAGTTAGGAATTGATGAAGACATGTATAATCCTGTATGTAGGTCACCTGTATACTTTCTGCTAATTTGCTTCGACATCTGTGCTGCTGATTAAAAAATTACTTCCCTTGTTCATATTTATTCTGAATTATGTTTGTGTATGTTGGGCTCACATATTTTATCTGTAAATTTGAATGACTAGATATCAAAGAATGTATGGCCTAAAACGTCCTTAAAAAACAACTTATGCAAGCTTTTCAGTTTCTGCATTTTTGTTAGTTGATCTGAATAGTAAAGCTGTTGAAGAATGAAAGACTTAAATTTCTCATAGCTATTCCCAAATGTTGGCATTTGGTTGACAGCCATCTGTAAAGTCATGTCACCTTATTATAACATGGATTATAGGCAAATTAGTTTTGCTAATCCTAGGGTATTTCTTCATTGGAATCTTTGCAGTAGTGTAAAGTAAACAAGGCTTCATGTGTCATGCTGGATGTGCCTGGTCTTGAAGGAGGGGTAGGAGGAGTCAGAAACCTGTGAATGCTAAGATCAATATTAAGAACTTGGAAAGTCTGTGTGTCTGCACCCAATATCTTTGAGGCCTTTGAAAAACTTCGAAAAAAGAAAGGAAATAAAAAGAAAAAAATAAGAAAGGAAAGCAAAACTAAAAGGTGCTCTTTTCTCAGTTATTTACATGCTGAATATTTTGTCCCACATTGGCAAACCGTTCTCTCTGTCAAATCTCACCTTGGAAATATCATGTTCTTTACCCCATATCTTTTATATAAAGCATCAGAGATCAGCTCCATATTTTAAATTTTAGTTGTCACTCATGAGAGTAAGGACCTTTCCTAATCTATTCTCTTAGCCACATGGCTTCTTTTGTATCAAGTATCTCACTTCTTTTTTTTTTATTTCTATCAAATACTATTACTTAATTTTAGTCAATCCTAATTTGACTTTCACATTAATAAACATGGACATTTTGTCTTTCGATGTACATAATTGATTTCCATAATTGCCTCATAATTGCAAATATCTTATCTCTTTAATTTATTTCTAATAAAATAGAATCCTCATTATTGACAATGAAAAGTATCTCCTATTATACTTCCTTAAAATATGTGGTTTCACCATTATTTAACAAAGTGATAATTTTCTCTCTCTCACACACACCTAAATATAAAATACCTGTCCAATGCATTGTGGTTGATCTTGAAATAGTAAGGAAAGTGAAAAAGATTAAACATTTGGACTTAATACCATATAACCTAAGTTACCATAGTAAAATTACTTCTGCCGGGGGAGAACTGTGGATTGCTCCTTTGGGTTTTGTTTGAGTGCCCACAATTTCTAATGCACCAACACTTCAAGCATAGTACTTTTAATTTGCATGCTAGTTCAAATTTCTGAGCACTTTTCAATCTTTTTTAGCGAAAGTTGGTGGCAGGTCCTCTTAAAACTGTCTTTAAATTTTAGATGCCTACTATCATGATTTTAGTCAGAGTCTCATGATGCTCGATAGTGGATACATACAATGATTATAAGGGGAGTAAATATATTTTTGTCTACAATATAAGTTGGGTCTGACTTCAATCAATCTGAACATCATATAGCTAAAATGAACTGTAAATTTGGAAATTCAGCGATCAAACAGCTTCAACTTGCATTGATCTCATTGTACAATATTAAACATTTTTCTTTCTTGCAATCACCCATTAAATTGTCATTGCTTTCCTGGTTTCTATGGTATTCTTTGTTTATTATTGTTTGCCCTTTCTCATCTAATGTTTGTGTGTCCAAATACGGGAGTGGGTCTTTGAACGCCTAACTCATGCAATGTCAACTGCAGTTGGCAGTATTTCTACTGACTTTTGTTGCAATAGCTGGAGCTTGGTTGGGGTTCTTGGTGGTCCACAAGCTTGTCCTGACTGAAGATGGGTCAGTAGACATAAGCACCGCTCAATTTGTTGCATGGACCTTAAGGATTTTGGCTGCCATTATGATTCTTCAGGTTTTACTTTTTTTATTATCTCCTTATCATTTCAGTTATGTTGATGCTTCAGATAAGCATGTGATTGCAAATTTGATAATATGTTTCCAGAGTTCTATGGATCCTCTGTTAGGAACATTGGCATTATTATGTGCATCACTTGTTTCCTTGTTGAAGAGGATGTGCAGATTGAGATTCCTTCGACATTTACGCAGGTTGGTCCACTTCAATTTTGGACATTACTTTGTAATTTTCATTAATGATGATTTTCTTTTCGATTTCTTAATTAAATAGAAGGACTAAGATTTTTCTTTAATGGGGGGGGGGGGGCATTTTCAATCTTTGGTAGCATGTTGCAAATTCTGCTAATATAAAATATATTTGTGGACTTTTGGGGATTTACATTTACTTTGTTTTTGACTCAAGCTATCAAACGATACTGCTCTTTGTGATCCTGAGAGTTTTTCTCATATAACTATTGGTCCAATATGTCCTTTGATATTTGGTATGTGTTAATTGTAGAAGAATTTTGCAGGAGTTTGTTCAAATCTCCCAAGAAAAGCAGGAGAAGACATCAGGTTCCAGATTCATCACCCTTTGATGATTCACCTGATGAACATATGCACAAGATGCAACGGAAAGATGCTACACTTTATCAGCCTCCACTGAAAGGCTTCACTTTGAGCCCTTGCAAATCTGCACCAGGTTTGCTCCATTTTGCATATCCTTACTTTTACTGATGGAAATGTCACCTCTAAACCCTTTTTTTCTCCTGATTGATTGGGGGAGAAAAAGAAAGCATTGACATAAGTGGTGCTTAACATGCTAAACATTTGCTTCAACAGGTTTCACTAGGACACCCCCTAAAACACTGAAGGAGTTATACCCATCCATCATACACAACACACCAGAGAGAAAAAGATATTCAGCTGCAGAATGGGATGCATTCACGAAGGAGTCCACTGAAAAAGCCTTGGAAGAACTTGTTGCATCCCCTGATTTCAGTAAATGGCTGTCCACCAATGCCGATAGGATAACTGTGACGCCCAACTCTAGAACTGATCGGCGACGTGGGTGGCTGTTGTGGTCTTGAGACACCTTAATGTTCTTCACAAATTCATGGCAGCTTGATAAAAAAATAGGTGAGAAGATCCTACTGGGTTTAATGCTTCTTGTTCTAACAGTTGGTTTCCGTTACAGAGGTTTAAAACAGAAGCTCAATGTAGATTTGAGAAAGTAGGGTAAATCTGTCATATGTAATGTCTTCCAGGGATGTAGATATTCATTCCCTGAGCCGGAGGAGGTTTCTCCATTCCTGTCCGCTGGGAAGGTTTGGGAAAATGTTTTAAATTTGTTTCCAACCATCCAACGCATGACAAGTGGTGGTTTAACCGGTCCATGTAGTTGGCCGAAAACAAAAAAATCCCGGTCCATGTAGTCTCTAGACGTTTTGTATTATTGATTTCATAATTTTGAAATCGATAAAATGATGTTGTGTCTGTACGTTTTAATGTTAAAACTTCGGTTCGATGGCTTAGAACATCTTAGGCATGTAGTTTTGGACGTTATTGAGTTTCATTTTACGTTTTGTATTATTGATTTCTTCATCTTCAAATTGATCAAATGATGTAATCTCTACGTTTTAATGTTAAAACTTCGGTTTGATGGCTTGGCACATCTTAGGCTTGTAGTTTTGGACGGTTATTTGAGTTTCATTTTAGCGCTTTTCCTTTTAAGGTAATTTTTACTCTTTGGTTACATGCTTTTTTTATCTCTTTGACATCGGTCTCGTCAACTTAGCACTGTCTAATTTTAGATTTCATTGTTTTTGAGGTTTCGATGAAGTCTGATTCTGTTGATAAATCTGTAAATGAGCCAATCTTGGTAACTAAAATACAAAACTTTGTTCGATCAAATCATATAATCGTTTAGGTTGCCAGTTTTTTAATCTTGAATCTTAGTTTTTTCTCTTTTCACACATTACAATTTAGTTTTATTCATCATGTTTGTGATTTTAGTTTTGTGCAATATTTCCTGTATTTTTAACATCGAGTAGAGCGGATTTTCGTCGTGCTTCAGCTATTGAAGATTTTACGCCGCACACTGAATTCCAAAGACAAGATAACCGACTAAACTAGTAATTAGTAACACATGATTTAATATATCGAACTTTTTCTATAAAAGTTCCTAAAATTAGATTTATGTTAGATTGAAGAAAAACCACTGTTGAAAACGAAAAAGGTATTTGCTGGTCATGGGCGGTTCACTAGCCTCCAATTATTAATTTGGTAAAATCATTGACTAGCACGTAGTTTTCTAATTTTGGGGGATTAAGGTTCGACCAAATGTGCTTAGCTTAGTTAAAAAAATATTATTTTAATAATTAATTAGATTTCTAAAAGATTATATTATAATTGATTATATAAAATGAGTTTTATATTTAAATGTTATATGAAAACCAATTTTAAAATAATATATTTTATTTGGACTGTATGAAAGAATTATTATTTTAATAATAAAATTATAAAAATGGATATGAAAATATTTATAGTACCTGATTTTGTATTTAAAATAATTATATTGAGAATAAAATAAGAAAATAAAATTTAACTAAAAAGTAAGTTAATACTTATTAATTATAAATTTAAAATTTTTTTTATCTTAAATAACTATTTATTTCATAAAAAATAAATAAAAATTATAAGCTGATTTTCTCAAAACTATCAAACAAGATTGAATAATGATTTCAACAGTCTTTTCTACATAATAATAATAATAATAATAATAATAATAATAATAATAATAATAATAATAATCTCATCCGAACACACTCTAAAAAATTTTCATGTAAGCTTCCACAGGACTGGATATCCATCGAACAAATTTTTTTAGCTTCCGTTGATTCGATGTATCTTAGTACAACTTAACTGGGAAAATTGCAAGTTTGTGGTTCAGAAAACCATAATTTATTAAACTTACAGTTTATCACAGTTTTAATTCCAAACCTGCAGCAGAATCAAGATCAAAATGCAGCCAGAATATCCGCTGTATATCTCCATATATAGAGCATAATTATGTCGACATGTTTTACGATCTACGATGGAGACCATTGTCCTCTCTTCGTGGCGCTTGAGAGTACTGATTTTTTGAAAGCTACTTTTTTGATATTTGAATCTTCGGAAAGAAGTGACAAAGCTATCAAGTATCAACTACTTCTGTACAGTGTATTTCTCTGTTTGCTGTTAGTTACTAGTTAGTTGCTATTCTGTTAGTATTCATTTAATTGGTCCGCAATGTCAGTACGGTTAGTTAACTTGCTCTATACTCATCTTTTTCATCCTATAAATACTAAATCAACATGTTTTCATTCAATATTAATATATTATGGTACTATTTATTTTATTCTTTGAGATTTATAATTTATTACCCCATCAACTTGGAATAAATTGCAATATCCATCAATATTAAAAGGAGGAGTGACAGCTTCTTCTCTTTTTATAAATTAAACCATCAAAATATTCTTACGTATTATAAATAGTATTATCTATTTATTTATATTTTTAATTTAATGACTGATAAATTATTTAAAAAAAAATAGATATAACAGTTTACAAATGATAAACATATGTATGTTATATTACTGTACGAATATATGATAACATTTTTTCTAAGTTAAAGAGTTCATAATTTTAAGTTAAATACTAAATCAATTGAAGTTAAATTTTATAATGACATAAACAACCTTTGTTCTACATTTTTTATTTATTAGCTGCCAATCTTTTTTTTATAAAATTTGGTTACTTTTTTAAAAATTGTATATTTTAGTTCTTACCATTAGATTTTACTATTAGTTTACATGTTACTCTTACCTTCCCAGAGTACACAACCAAGCTACGTATAGAGCACAAATGGGCATCGCTCCTTTTCCGACCAAATCGTTATCATAGATTCATTGTCCCTTCCCATTGTAACCACATCTAGAACCTCACATTTATTATGTCACAAGCCTACTTCTGCTTCAAATTGCCACTTAAATTATCATTCACAAATTTATATTTATGGCCGCATAACTTCAAATTACATAGAACCATCAACATCGAGGAAGGAAGAGGGAAGGTGAAAGAGAAGGGACTGAGAGGGATTGTGAGCGGAGGGGGAAATAACAGAGAACATAAGACGAAATTTTTTTAAATTTTGAATAAGAACTAAAAATAATGTCATATTTTTGTAAAGATGAAAAATAGATTCATGTTAGATTACTTTGTTAATTATGTTATCACTTAATACAACTTTAATTATTAAGAAATTAAAATATGTAACTTTTAAAATAAGAATCAAAATTATAAAAAATCATAAGAACTAAAATAAAAATATATGAATATAAGGATAAAAAAGTTATATAAACATTTTATAACTAAATTAGCGTTCACATAATTAAAAAAAAATCTGGTTGAACCCTCTAAAAGTTAGGCCCAATAAAATAATCATACAAACATATCTATATTATTTAGGGTACAACATAGTTTTTTAAAACGAAATCTTATTTCTTAGCAAAAATAAGTAATAAATAGATAAATATTGTTCTGATTTAAAAAATTAAAAATTAATTTTCAAAAATAATTAATAAAAAAAATTGTATTTTCATTTTCATTTTATCTTTAAATTGTTTGAGATGCAAAATTATTTATTCAATTATAATAGTAAGTGATTAATATTTATTTTGATGACTTCAGCCTATTTTAATGTTTAATTATAATATTAAAAAATAGTTTGTGTGCAAAAATTAATATGATTGAAAAAGTTAACTAATGATATGAATATATTCGATGGTTAATAAATATTAATTAAGAGAGAATTATAATACGATGATGTCTATTTCTTAGAAAAAGAAATTGCTTCTAACATTATTTATGTACCAATAATTTTTTATTTCATATTTTATCCTTTTAAAAGAACTTATATATATTAAGGCTGTGTAACAACTTGACTAGGATATTAATTTCATAACATTATCCGAGTGATGTTATGACTTCGATTGTAATTGTTACAATAATATATTTAATATATATGCTTGATTTATCTTGTTTTGAAGAAATAAATACCTATCTTAATTAATTTCAAAAAAATATTATTTTCATAAAAATAATCCAACCACCAATTAATTTCTTTTACAATCTTATTTAAAAAGCTATTAATGACATCTAACTTATAATAATCTTATTTAATTTGTAATAAAATTATTTATATTAAATTTAATAAAAAAATTATCATTTATAATAATCTTATTCAAGTTATGTAAAATTATCTTTAAGAAATGACCACCGCTGTCTACAAAAAAGAAAAAAGGTTTCGTTCTATGTGGCTCCTTGCTTGAGGTCATGAAGCATCGCCCTATCACATCACATCCCAAGTGGGCCTCTCTAGCCTTTGAAAGTTAACTCTATCTTTTCCATTGATATTTTGTTTCATTTCTGCATATTTTCTGTATTCGTAATTTGTAAAAGTAACTATAGTATCTCAACCTTTTTGGGTTAGTAAAACAGAAATAAAAAATAATGGGAAAAAGGTTGTAATGGCGAAATCTATAAGTGGCAAAAGAAAGTTTCGTAATTTCACACGCTCCCTACAATTGTGTTTTCAACTGCACGGAATCTTTTCAATTAAATTATTGTATACAACTGTCACATGAATGATGAAATATACAAATTTATAAAATAAGTTGTAAAATATTTTAACAAAAATTATGAATTATTAAGTTGAAATAAAAATTATTTAAAATAATAAAATTAATATGATATGATATTATCAAAAGACCTAAAAACATATAAAATAAATTTTAATACAAATAATTATGGTAATTTATCAAAATGATATATTTTTAAAAATTATCAAAATAATATTTAGAATAAAATATTAATTGAGAATATTTTTCTGACAAAATTATTTGTGATGATTTAAATAAACCAATAGAAACTTAAAAATATTTGCTGACTATTTTTTTTCTGTCAAAAATATTTGTGACAGTTTAAATTGTTAAAAGTATCAAAATAATTTTAATTTGATAATATATTTAAACACAGCATTATTTTGATAATTAATTTTTAAAATTATATTATTTTGATCAGTGTGTTGTTATAAAAAATAATAAAGTTATGTATACATAAATAGTTTTTATCTTCTTACCTCTAATCTAACCATTGAAGATTTTTTTATTCAAACTATTAGATAAAAGATATAAGAAGAGGGAGATTAGTGTGCTAGCCATATCATCTCTAGCTGTTATTACATAATTGGAATTGTTCTTGACGAGGTTGGATCATCTTCAGTAGATGGAGGGATTCATTTTAAAGAAAAGAGATAGAGTAAATGTATAGATTTCGATGTATATGTAAAAATAGAAAAATATATAAAATTAAAGAAAAAAAAATCTTTACCCATATTTGTGAGGTTACCTATCGTTTGAAAACGAAAGGTGAGAAGACATCCAAAATTGAGATGCACAGAAGAAAGCAAACAGCTTACCAAGACTGCACCAGAATTCACAGACAAGGACCAATTGAACATGGCGCCCCTTCCAGGCTTTTCTTTTTCGGCGACTTCTGATTAAAGAGTAAGAAAGAATTATATCCCGTACCTTGTATAATCATTCTGTAATTCTTTTTATGTTATTTATACTCATTATTTTAATCATTTACCAGTTTTGTGTTATTTATTTTTTAACTCACTTTCATTACCGACGTTTTAATCCAACGTTTGGTTAAAAGCTTACGCACATAATTATTTATTTTTTGGGGGCTTACATTTGTTACATTTATTTGAATGACCTTTTCGTAGAACAGTATTTCTACAATCTCAGTCATTCAAGAAAGATAAGAACCACCAGGGTGGACTTAACTTTGGTGAGTGATTTATGAAAGGTCTTAGAATTTCATTACTTCCATTATATGGCTAAAAATAAATATTCGAGATCATGAGGACAAGGTGGGCCTTAAAATATGAGGTTGCATTTAAACGTTATCAAAACAGATTCGGCAAAATCAGGAATAATTTTAAACTGGAGATGAGGTCTGTTAATATTACCGAGAACACACACTTGCTTTACTAACTTTTAATAATTATTTATCAATGTTAGTATTCCAAGTTGATCCAGTAACCTGTAACTCAGTCCTGTCACTGTGTCACGTCATAGATATTTGTGTTTTTCAGCAAAGGCTAATTGTTAAAAAGACAATTGAACGGTCCCAGACACGTAAGGTACACGGGGAGACGTAGCTTTTGCCCCTCGCTACCAGTACTTCACATCAAAATGCAAAACTAGAATACTCTGAAAAAATGGAACTACCAACAAATATATCTACATTAATTTCATCTATTTATATTTTAAAATATATAATATATTAATTAATTATACTAATTTTATTACTTATATTTTAAAATATGATACGTTAATTAATTATATTAAAATCATAAATTGACTGCAAAATTATTTATATAATTCATTTCATTATTATTTTATATAAAAATAATTATAACATTTTTTAATATATAATATAAAAATATTATATAATTATATAAATTTTTATTATTTAATTATTAATATTTAAAATAAATAATTTTATATACTGTTATAATATTTATGATGATAAAAATAATAATTTGATAATAAATAATTATAGTACGCTAATGATTAGATGATGATGAAATAAATTAATTTAAAAATTAAAAATATTTTTTTATAATTTTTAAAAAAATTTAAATTAAAATAATTTTAAAAATATATTAAAATTTATTTTTGTTAAATAAATTTTATTTTTAAAATTAATTTTAAAAAAAAATTAACAATCATCCGAAAAATAATGTAAGTAATTTTATAATTGATTATATTTTTTAATTAATTATTAAAATAAAATTTAATATATAAACAGATATATTTATTTATTATAAATATGTTTATGGATAATTTTAAAAATATTAAATAGAAAAGAAAAAATTAATATATTTTATTAAATATTTTTAAATTAAAACAATATTAAAATATCCTTTTATTTCAAACATAATAAATGGTAACCAATGTCTCAAAATAATGGTTAACACGCTAGCCTTTCGCCGCGTAATTGAGCTTCGTTGTCGATTATTTTACATGGTGTGAGCTAAATATGTGGTTTGAGTTGAGTAGCGCAGAAAGAAAAGTGTTTTGAGTCTGGTTGAGATAGATTTGGAAAGAAACAAGGCAAAAGAGAGGCACATGGCTGTTTGTACTTCAAAGGCACCAATATCCGTGCGAAGCCAGAGAGAAACTTCCCTTTCCCGTGGCCCCACTTCTCACCAATTCCTTAATGCCAATGCGGCTTCAAGAGTGGGAATTCGAAGGCTCGGTTGTTGGTGTACTTTCAGGCTAGAAAAGAGCAAAACGCCACCGTTTTCGCCGAGATGCTGTGGCTGTCACCAAAGTCGCGGCGAGGACTTCGGTGTGACGGAGGAAGACCAAGATTTCGTGAAGGTTCTCAGAGAATCTCAGCCCTATATTTCTGTGCATAGAGGGAGAGTTTTTGTTGTGCTCATATCCGCAGAAATCGTTGCTAGCCCTTACTTAGATCCCATTCTCAAGGTACCAATTCTCTGTCTCTTCTCCGCGGACAAAACTTCCTCATTATTTTGTTAAGTAATTTTCTGAAATTCTTCAATTAAAATTTTAATTCAAGTTTCATATCGATGAGCACAATAAAACCCTAAATTCAATTGAAGAATAATAAAAAATACTCCTAAACAAATGAACAATTACACTTAAGTTTTGTTCCTTCCGCTCACACAAAAAATGCTATTTCCTCCAAACCATTTTAAATAAAAGCAAGTATTATAAACTGAAATGAAATAGACCTTGGTTTCAAAGAAAATTATTGTTAAATATTTAAAAGTAAATAGATTAGGATGAAAAGAAAAAAAAATATATAATGTAAAATATGATATAGTAGAATGATAAATATATAAAAAAAATAAAATAATGTTTGATCCTGATTTCAATAGACTGGAGTGGAGACTCTTGTTGCTATGGCCTATGGGGATAAGATCGGAAAATACATCTTGAAAAAAGTAGGAACCGCGTGTCGCTCTTGGTTTCATGAGTTCAAGTAACGTGTCTTCTGGAGAATTTAACGACAACGTGCTTAGTCTGTAGTAAGGAAAAATAAATAAGAAGCTTTGTTGTATTGTTTTACAAATCGTCTTGAATATTTTTTTATTATTTTATAAAATAAATATTTAAATAAAAATATATTTATTATCTTAAAGATATAAAATTATAAT
Source organism: Canavalia gladiata (assembly GCA_037954105.1). NCBI lineage: Eukaryota > Viridiplantae > Streptophyta > Magnoliopsida > Fabales > Fabaceae > Canavalia > Canavalia gladiata. Next base: position 13,506,991 of record CM075667.1, on the reverse strand, counting down.
ATTTGAATTTCATAATTTATAAAGGTTCATAAAAATGAAACACGTGATGATTTAGAATTATTCAAAGAATGTTGATGGACAGAGTGGACAAAATTTCTTTCTTTCTTTCCTTCACTCCCATTATTGCTATTATTGCAATCAGAAATGACGTGTTTCTGATGCGTCTCGTAAAAATTACAAGTTGGGAGAAAACCCTGCATAACAAATAGAATAATTTTAAGTCATTTATATATATATAATATCAACTATTCAGGAAAAGCATTAAATATTTGTATATTTGTAATATATAAGTTTTATTTAACTGTTTTTAATATATAATTAAATATACATAATAAAATTTAATAATAAATTTTTTGTTAAGATTACAGTATTTAATGGTATTAATATTTTAAATTCTATACTTTTAATAAAATTTTATTAGATGTAAATTCTTATTATATATTTCAATATACATTAAAAAATTTGTTTATTCAGTATTTATTTTATAAATTAATGAAAGGATATGCTAAAAATTTAACTAGTATGGATTATGAAATGTCTCGTCTCATCTTCATTAATATTGAATGGTATTTATAAAATAAAAAATATAAAAGTTAAAAATATTTTTATTTTACTTATAATCGTAAAAACCTTAAATTTCTATTTTATGTCATTTTTACATAATATACTTATTTTTTTCATTTTTAATTCATCTACACAATAGTGATATTATTTTTTAGTTTTCTTCTTTTATCCATTTAAATATATAAGTCAAATTACTTTTTTTAATAAATATTGATGTTTAATATTTTAATATATTTTATTAATTAATTTAATTCTTAAATTGATAAATAAAGATGATTATTAACTATAAAGACATTGTTTTAAAAACTTATATAATAATATATTATTTCGACATTATTATTTCTTAAATAATAATAAGCAAGAAAAAGTTGTAACATAATAAAAGATTGTTAAACCTAAAAATAAATTTTACTTATACTTTTTTAACTAAATAAATAAAATTTACTTATACTTTGTAACATGGAGAATTTAATCAAAATAACTGATCAGTATCGAATTTATATAAGTGGGACCGGATAACATAAATATGGAGAAACGATTTTGCACATGTTCTGTCGTGGGATCAGACACTGTTGTGTTGTCGTAGAGTGAAACCACACTCTTCTATCCTCACCTGTCACTAAAATCAAATCAATGCTTCAAATTGTTACATCCTTTATCTTTTCTCAAAACTTTTGCTCCCTCCTTTTTTTTTTCTTTTCAAAACAAATCTATTGCACCATTCTTTCATTAAACACTCCTCCACAAACCTTTTTTATATTATTATCGGTAGATAAAACATTATTTGATAAAGAAAAAATTATAAAAATTAAAAATTAAAAATTAAAAATTAGAAAAAGAAAAATTTTAAAGATTAATCATTACAAATCATTTATTTTTCTTTTAGCTAAAAATAATATGGATATCATTTATTTTTCTTTTAGCTAAAAATAATATGGATATCAGTATCTTCTTTTACTTTGTTTTTTTTTTCACTTGTATATTCAAAACATAAATGAAAACATCTCTCTGGATATTTTCACGTAGAATCACTTCAATAGTGTAAATCACCATAGCATTAGGGATGAAACTAGGTGTACCAAATATAAATTGTATTTTTTTTATAAGTAAAAATTTTTATTAAGGAAATATTAGATATACTTAATCTTTTTTACATAAAAAAAAATTGGTGATACAAATTAAAAGGTTGGAGCATTAGTCCTTAAAGGATATAAATTTTTTGGCATTGCTTCTAGTCTTAAATCACACTGTGAGGAGAGGATCCTCGCACAATCATAATACTATTTACTTTAGTATTTACATTGTTTAAGATTTTATTATTTCGTGCTTGCCAAAATTTTTCATACCACTGCCAATCGTATGGTCGATCCTTTCGCCTTTCTTTTTTTTCCTTTGAAATAGATTACTTATCTTGGAAAATAGGTTTACGATGGGTAATTGATCTACTATGAATATTCCGATCTATCTCTTGATATCTTTTTAAATTATTTTAGCTTTGTCACACTGTATGAAGATATGGTCAATCATTTCAATCACCATTGCATGAAACAAACATTCCGTAGGCATATTGATACCTCTTTTCTAGAGGTTGTATCTAGTTAGGATCTTATTTTGAAGCAGTTTTCAAAACTAATCCTTGATGCTTTTTTGGGGCTATGATCTCCATGTTTTCCTTAATAAGGTTTGTATATGGTTACTACCATAAGGTAAAAAAAAAACCACGAGTGAGTAAATAAGTTGATATTATTCTAATTTAAGAAATTATCTTGAGCTAATTCAGTCTAAATAGGATGCATGAAATAAAAAATTGATAAAAATGTAGTAAATTTAGTTAAATAAATTTAATATATAATAAAATAAATTATTAATCATAAATATAAATATTTATGTAAATTTTAAGAATATATCTGTTAGCATAAAATTATTAAAAACATAATAGATTTTAAAAAGTAAAAAATATCTAAGTCAACTAAAAAATATTAATAAACTGATACATTCTAAAAAAACTAATATAGTATATAAAAATAAATTTAAAAACAATCAAGTTAAAAATATAAGGCTATAAACAGCTATAATTTATGAAAAATTTAAAGTGAATAAGACATTTAAAAATGCATATAGTTGAGATATAATGTTTTTCGATGCATATAATTAAAAGAATTAAGTTATTAGTTTTTAAAAGATAAGTTTTCAAAATGTATGCATGTATATAACAAAATATCATCTCAACTTTTAAAAAATAGTTCTCAAAATTACAAGATATAAAACTCTGATTTTATAACAATAAATTAGACAATTTAAGACATTTTTTTTTACGTTAACAATCAATTCTTCATCTTATATGTACATTTAAAATTTATTTCGATACACGCTTCACCTATATGGTGGCGATTTAAAATTAAGTCTATTTAAATTAATTTTATTATTTTAGAAAACAAATGAACACATACGGTGAACGGTCGTTGTTCAAAAGTAGTTGAACCCCTAGGTTCAGCTTCACGGTCTAGGAGATCAATGTCATCAAGGAAAGTTTTCTCCAACATAGTAAAAGAGAGATGAAGATAAATGGGTTCAGACTTCAGATATTCATTTTCTTTAAAAATAATGGTTATTTATTAAAAGATAAATAATAAATAAAATCAGGATACTTATTTTTTATCTCTCTTTTATATTTGTTGTTTTCTACTTATAAATATAAATATTTAATAGGGAATTTCCACTTTTAACATAGCTCTTTCTTTTTAAAATATAATAAAATGTTAAAAGTATGCATATAACCAATCGATTAATTAGCGTTCGATTATAAATAAACTTTTATTGAAAATGAGTTGAGAGCATACAAAATTTACATCACGCTTGGTTTGTAAAAATATTTTCTATTTTTTATCTTTAAAGTTTTGTATGGTACATAATTTATTTTTATTTTTATTATTTTTTTGCAAAATATTAAAAAAAACGTTTTTGCATGCGAAACGTCCCCACTATTCTAGTATAAATTCAAACATTTATTTTATTCTGCTACACTTTCAATATTTTCTCTCTTTTCGGTTTCATGATGGCCTACAGACAGAATTACGAAAATGATATTGTTCATAGTTTTTATCTTAATAATTTGAATTCCAATTCTTATTTCTACTAATTATCGTTTGATATCTTTGTCAAAGATTAAATTTCTATTAAATTCTCTTATTATTTACATATTAATTTTAAAATTTAAATTATATGTATTTACACTTAATTATTTTAGATGTTAAAAATTAACTTTTCAATTTATTTATAACTACGTTATATAGTTATTATCTTCAAACCAAATAATATTATATTTTAAATTGTAATGCTGTTATCTTTAAATTTAAATCAATTTTTACTTAATTTTACAAATTTTGTTATTGAAGAAATTTAAATTTTAATGTCATTTTATTTTGAGTTGATTAAAGTTTTTTTATTATTATTATAAGAAAATTCAAAAATGTACTTTTAGTATAAAAATTATTTAAATTATAATTAAGTGACGATATAAAATGAAATATTTATTTGTATATCACACAAATCAAAATATACTATTTACGAAAAAAAATTATTAAAATTTTTTAACAAAAAAAGTTCCGCTCAATTTGTCAAATCAGAGACTTTTGGACACGCTGAATACCGAGTAGTTGGCGAAACAGAGTTTTACACATATTAGCATGAAGCAGGGAATAATTTCTTGGAGTGGCGGCTAAAGTGAGTGTGTCTAAATCCAAACATATCGCTACGGTCATTGCCATCGCCAACCCCTGACCCTGAGAGGAACCAATTCCACTCCGACCTATTCTTCTATGGCACCTTCCATATCCTACTCTTCCACATCCCTTCCAAATATCCCCAACTTCTCCCATTTCAACCAACTACTCTCTTCCTCTCCCTATTTCTTTTTCTACCCACCAAAACCAAACCTCCAACTTCTTAAACCTCGGTCCGGCCCAGAACCCTCGCCTTTGGCGGCCCATTTATGTAACCGAAAGCCAACCAAATGCAATGCGTTGAGCCAAGGAGTGAATGGGAGGGTAGAAGAAGAGAGCTACATGACCATTGAGGATAAGCAATTCGTGCGTTCGTTTCGTGAGGCCTGGCCCTACTTGTGGGCCTATCGCGGTAGCACCTTTGTTGTTATTATTTCCGGTGAAATTGTCTCTAGTCCTTCTTTGGATCCCATTCTCAAGGCATGTCTTTCCAATTTCGACTCGTGTCTGTTTCCGTCTTCACAAAACTTGCTCAAACCATGATTGTTTATTGCTAATTGAGATATTATATTTGATACATTACCTGTGCTTTTGCACTAAAGTATGTTTCTGCTTGCAGGATATAGCTTTCCTTCATCACCTGGGAATTCGGTTTGTTCTTGTTCCGGGAACCCATGTGCAAATAGACAAGCTTTTGAATGAGAGAGGTTAGTCATAACTCAAAATAATTGGTTGCTTAATTTTATTCTTCTGATTTTTTTTTTTTCTAAAAATGGAAAACCTTAATAACAGTGTTAATTGCAAAGCTCCATGTATTACTTTCCCCTAAAATAGAAATTCGAAAGAAGATTATTCGCTGGAGCATGATGCCACTGTGAATCTGTGATTGACCATGTTGTTATGTTTGCAGGGAGCCATCCTAAGTATGTTGGTAGATATAGGATAACTGATGATGAATCTCTGGAAGCTGCAATGGAAGCGGCTGGGGGAATAAGATTGATGATAGAAGCAAAACTTTCGCCTGGACCTTCCATATGCAATATTCGTAGACATGGTGATAATAGTCGTTGGCATGAAGTTGGTGTCAGTGTTGCCAGTGGTAACTTTCTCGCAGCCAAGGTTAGAATTTTGGGATTTGTTTACTATACAATGACAATGGTCTTGTGAAGTTGTCCCTCCCTTTCTGTTTCTTATGACCATGTTAGAGCATATCGTTATTTTTATTTTTTGACAGAGAAGAGGGGTGGTCAATGGAGTTGATTTTGGGTCAACTGGGGAAGTTAAAAAAGTAGACGCATCTCGCATGCGTGAGAGGCTTGATGGTGGTTGTGTAGTTATTTTAACCAACTTGGGCTACTCCAGCTCTGGAGAAGTATTAAATTGCAAGTATGCTTTGGAGCTTAATTCTGATGATTTCTTTCCATAACTTGGTGTCACTGATTGCATGCTTACATATGTGCTGCCATCTTAACATCTTTGTAATTTCTGATTATGCATATCTTATATTAAGCATCTGAATTCAACCTGAAAATATGTAAGTTTTCTAGGTTATTTTAAGAATTTGACTTGTGAATAGATCTGAAAAAAGCCTCTTGGGAAGCACAAAAAATATTGGTTGCTAAAGGAAAGAATAAGAAGAGAGTTTAATCAAAGGTTTTATCATGCAGTTTATTAGTTGGTAAAATTGTTGATTGCTAAGGCTTTTCTTGTAAAATGTTAAGGAAAGGAGCAAATACTGAGAAATTAATGGTAATTTTTTTTTCAGAGTGAGCATGTGAAGCAGAATTCAATCTGTGCCAACAAGTGCATTTTTTTTCTTGTTATATGATACTGCATATTACTTGGATATGATCTAATCATCCAATAATAATAATAAAAATAGAAGAAATGGACAGCAGAAACCATGCATGCATTACCTGCCTCATTAGCTTGTATGAATAGACCCTTGACCATGAGAGTTGCTGGACTTGAATATGGTGCACGTTCACCAATCCTGGATATTGATTATTTTTATTCTTTTCTTCAGCACCTATGAAGTTGCAACAGCTTGTGCCCTGGCTATAGGAGCAGACAAACTAATATGCCTTATAGATGGTCCGATACTTGACGAGAGTGGACGCCTTATTCATTTCCTGCCTCTTCAAGAAGCAGACATGTTAGTTCGAAAACGGGCTGAGCAAAGTGAAACAGCTGCTAACTATGTGAAAGCCGTTGATGAAGAAGGATTCAACTCTCTTGAGCATAACAATTTTAATGGGACAACCAAATCTCCGCCTATTGGACGTTTTACAGGATGGCAAAATGCAACTTTCCATAATGGTGTTGGTTTTGAGAATGGAAATGGCTTAGAGTCTGGTGAGCTAGGCTTTGCTATTGGAGGTCAAGAGCGGTTAAGTCGAATGAATGGTTACCTATCAGAATTGGCTGCTGCAGCATTCGTTTGCAGAGTGAGTACATGATTCACCTTTATTTTCTAACCAAGTGCAAACTGGTTGTGCTTATTTAAGTCTATGTTGGTATATGAGCTGTTGTGAGAATAAAAGCATTTTTCAATCATAACCAGATCAAAGAATTTACGTATGTTGTAAACTGCTAGTATAATATATAGGGAAGGATCTTGGATCTTTGACTCGCTTCAAATATTGCTACTGTACAATGGGTGGTCCAGAGTGATAGTCAAAATCTTTTAGAAGTAGCTGCTTGAGAACTTGACAGTGACTGTGCTTGAAATTTCAGTTGATGCTTGTTCTTGATTATGTTGCAAATAATACCATCTGCCATTTGTCAGGGTGGTGTTCAAAGAGTTCACTTGTTGGATGGTACTATTAGTGGAGTTTTGTTGTTGGAATTGTTTAAAAGAGATGGAATGGGAACAATGGTGGCTAGGTAAGCAACCTTTGCTGACTGTCTCTGAATTTAGTTTTTATGATTGTGAATTATTTTGTTCAAGGGTTGATATTTGGTAAGAGAAATAGGTGGTAAGTTATGGTGCTATTACTTAAATTGCATCCTTCACTTTTCTTTCCAACTATTTTAACCATAGTTTGTTAATTTCACTTAACATCACTAAACAAAATCACATGTTGGAAGTGATTTTGGGTCTAAGTTGCATGTGTTTAGGACAACATTTAATAAGAGTCATGGATTCATACCTCTTAAAGCCATGGTTGATTCCTCAAATGCTGTCTTAGGATAGAATCTTCCTCTCCTCTTTCCAAGATTGATGCAATTTTAGATATCAAGTGTCATTAACTTTTTCACATGTTCAAAGACATTTATAGAAAGAGTGGAGAGGGGGTCTACCATTTTTTATAGGGTCACAATGGTTCATATTATATCTTTTCATGAGTAGATACAATCTTTCAAACCATACCCATCAAGGATCTATTCAACTGTAGGCTACACAATTCATGTACATTTATCATGTGATTTTCAATATTTATTGGCCACAAGATAAATATTCTAGGAAACTTCAAGATACCATTCAACCAATGTTTTATAAATTAACAGATGACCAGTTACATAAAATAAAATTTTCTAACATAATTTAGTTGGCATCCCAGAATTTCTTATCAGTGTCACCATGCGGGTGACATCAGTGAGATTCAAGCTTATTTGTAACTCCTTCTGGTTAATTGATGATTACATGGCAGTTTGTTGAGATTTTGATTGCATAAGGCTGGAAATCTATGGGTTGGGTCTGAACTCCATCTCTGAGCATTTCCCCTTTTGATGAAACTATTTGTTACAATATACAAAAAATTGAAGGATTAATTGAAATAACTGTCCGTATTAATGATAAAGAGCACATATCTATTATGTACATACCATACCACTACAAAATTCAATTAATACCAAAATCCATGATGTTCATGAATTTCCTACCCACCTAGCAATATACCATCTGCATCGTATTGTTCATGGTATTATACTCAACAAACTATTTCTTTCTTTTCTTAACATGCCTTATCTCTCAAAGCTTTTATTTCATTTTTGTATTTTCAATGAAATTTTTGCAGTGACCTTTATGAAGGCACTCGGATGGCAGAGGTAAAAGATGTTTCTGGAATAAAACAAATTATTCAGCCTTTGGAGGCATCTGGCATATTGGTTAAGCGGACTGATGAAGAGGTTTGCCTAGCTATTTCTTTTTGTTTGTGTTGTAGACACCATAGTTTACATGGTGGGGGGGGTAACTTATCTAGATATCTCATATTTTTACCATTCTTTGTTTATAGCTGCTACAAACATTGGATTCTTTCGTTGTGGTGGAAAGAGAAGGCCAAATTATTGCTTGTGCCGCCCTTTTTCCTTACTTTGAGGAGAAGTGTGGAGAGGTTGCTTGTATTGCAGTATCTCCTGATTGTCGTGGCCAAGGACAGGGAGACAAATTGCTTGGTATGCTTTTGTTTCTGTGGTTGACGATTCGGTGCTTGATTGATAGTGTATCTAATAATTTGTGGAATGTATTGGAATGTCATGGGTGATTTTCATCGTTTATACAGACTCATATTATGCTAAAACTACTTGAAACCTTAGTAGAAATGTAAATTCCATATTATATATGCCTAAATTATGATTAAGACTAGTCATTATTATTTTATATTAACTATTTTGCCTAATAACACCAGAATAATTGTATTATTAATAGCAATGATTAATAACTGTACTTATTGAGCTCTTAATTAGAACAGTATTTTAATTTTAAAGTAGTAGAAAGTTTAAACCTGTTCATGTGTCAAAAGATGTTAGTGTAGGCTTCAGCTTTTGATGCTATTGAGAAGCTATGATTTTAATCACTGCATGTTGCTCTGTAATGGTGCTTGCTACATGTTTTTACCATATTTACTTAATTATATGAACTATATGCAGATTATATGGAAAAGAAAGCAGCATCTCTTGGATTGAATATGCTTTTCCTGCTTACAACACGGACAGCAGATTGGTAAGTAACTTCCTTAATGCATGTCATGTAAATCTTGTCTGGCCATCAATGTCGTTTTTCACTTTTAGTGGCTTGCCACTGCATACGCAATGATCCTTGGATACAGCTTATGGCTTGTTTTGTCTTTTTGGTAATTTAATGTTTACCATGTCTGTATTTTTTTTATTAGACGGTAAGTTTTCAAGTGTAAAAAACCATTTTTGTTGACAAAGATGTTATTTGAGTGCAGTTTATTACAAAGTTGATACGTTGATAATCATGGTATTCCTGAAAGAATTACTTGTGAATGTATTCAAATTGCAGCCTGCATTTTACTTCTGATTTTAGTGCTATATTATTTTCATGACTGCATTTCTAAACAAATGGGTTCCCAACTTTTTGACAGGTTTGTGAGGCGTGGATTTTCAGAATGTTCAATTGAATATATTCCTGAAAGGAAAAGGAAAATGATCAATCTGTCCCGCAATTCTAAGTATTATATGAAGATGCTTCTACCAAATAAAAGTGGAATTACTGTTGGTGGAAGATTTGCAGCAAATTAGCACTATTTTCGTTTTCTACCTACCACAGGTGAAGGGTGATTGGGTGCAAGATGTTAGGCACTTCTGTATAACATAGATAATAAATTAATAATTTCGTAACAATATGGTAGTTGGAATTGGTAGAACTGATAGGTCTTAATTTCACCTGTAGTATTTAAGTCTTCTGCTGTTCCCACCTTTTTAGGGTTATTGCCCCTTCCCTTTTACCCACAATTCGAATGATTAATATTGACATGCCAGTTTGAAGGATGCTTTTATTCAATGAATTGATAGTCTGTTTTACCATTTTAAAAGAGAAAGAAATCGACACATACAAAGACGGGGATTGATATTTGATCACTAGACCACTAGAAATGATTCGCATACCTCACGATCAAAATGCCGCGGCATATATTGCTGAATTATGCAATTCGACTATCCAGAACAACGAATCATGTATCATGCCTATATACACAAATAAATAAATAAATAAAATCCTTTAATGGATGTAGGATTTTTGCGAAATGATATTTTTAAAATTAAATAAAATTTAAGGAAAATTATATTGATATTTCTAAGGTTTATAAAAATAGTACAAAATATCTTCTTTTTTACTATTACAATTTTTATCCTTATCCTAAATTATTAATGCATTGTCAAAGTTGAATTAAAAAAGATTAAATTATTCTTGATTTTACTAGTTTTCTTTATCTTTGACTGTGATTTTTTTAAAAATTTTCATTATCTTTTTCACGTGATTTTTGGATATTATTAATCCACAATGAGGGAGTTGTTGAGTTTTCTTCATATGCTCTTTAATCTTTATGCTTCGTTGGGATAAAATAGAAATAGGAAAAAAAATTAAAAGAAAAAAAAGATAAAGATAAAGATTGGAATAAAAATAAAATAAAAAATAAGTTATTTAGATAAAATAATATTAGTATTATAATTTTTATTTATATAAATTTTAAAAAAATAACTTTTAACTTTAAAAAATTTAATTTTATTATTATTTTATATAGTGTTTATTTTATTTATTTTTATTTTTAAAAAATTATTTAATAATTTAAAATAAAAAAATTAACCTCTTCCCAATTTTTCTCTTCTTTGAAGGAGAAATAATTTCTAAGATTTTAATTTCTTCCTTTAATATTAAACAAATGCAAACAAACAAATAAAAAAATAAAATTTATGTAAATTTTAAAAATAAATTCTTTTCCAAATGCTAGTATGGAAGGGGCAGAAAATATCCTCAATCCATGAAAAAAAAAGAAGAAGCTTTTTTATGGTTATAGGTTGTTGTTAGTCAACTCTCTAAAAAAATTATAAATATTATGTAAGTGATTATATGTTAAATAGTTTTCTTAAATTAACTAATTAAATTTCTGTATTCGATGAATTTAAGAGGATGTAGGTATAAATTTAAGAGGATGTAAGTATATTTTGTTCTAAAATTTATAGATAAAAATAAATTAATGAATATTTTTATTATTAAGAATATTTTTTTTAAAACCTAAGTTATTAAAATTATAATATAAATTTTATTGATTTAACATATTAAAAATTAAGTTTAAATTAAAATTAAAATTTAAATAATATTAAAATTTAGTTTATTTTAAAAAATATCTACAAATTTTTTAAACTTAAATTAAATAAATATAAAAAATATTTAATATATGAAAAGTTACATAATTTAATGAAGAAGAAAGTAATTCTTAAAAATACTTTTATTACTTTAATTTATATTATATATACATACATATAATATTATATATATAATTTTTGTAGTAATATATGTATATATATATATATATATATATATATATATATATATATATATATATATATATATATATTAGAATAATAACTTTAACCAAAGTTATTTTATTTAATAATTTTTTATGGGATAAAAATTTGATAAATTTATTTATTTATTATATAGATTAAATTTTTAAAAAATAAAAATAATTAGCATTTTATTAAATAATTTAAAATATTTATAAATTTTTAAAATTTAATATACATAATGATCATATTAATATTATAGTATTTAACAGTTGATTTTTTAAAAAAAACACTCTAAAAAAATTATTGAATAAAGTAATTTATGTTAGAGTTATTTAATAATTTTTTATAAAATATAAATTATGAGATAACTCTTCCTAAATAATTAAAATAATAATTATCTTTAAAAATTAATAATAAAATATAATTTTAAGAGTAAAATTATAAAAAATAATTAAATTTATAATTTTATAAATATATAATTATATACATGAATAAAATGTTAATTTTTAAAATAAAATTATATATATATATATATATATAAATTTGGGTTAAATTAGATTGATATTTTTATGTTGAATTCAAAATCTAATCTAAATTAATAAAAATCATTTTTTACGAATTTTTAATTTTTATTAGTTTTAATTTTGTTTTTATATTTATTTTGATCGGTTTATTTAACACCTTTGTCATTCCTTGACAAAGTTTTTCCGCCGCGTTGCCTTTAGCCATATCAGTAAAGAAACTGATTAGCTTACTCATCCACCAGCTAAACTGTTTTGTCTGGACAAGGTTTTTTTTTTTTTTCCGTAGATGACACTTTGCTTTGAGAAATGTAATTTTATTTTCATGAGATATTATACATTTTATTATAATGGGAAGAAATAAAATGTAATAGGTGATATAATAAAGAAAGATAAAAATTATAATATAAAGTGTTTGTATGTATAATATATTTTTGGGTTAAATATATTTTTAATTTTTTTAAAATATTTAAATTTTAGTTTTTTTAATTTTAAAATTTTTAGTTTAGGTTTCTCATTTTTTAAAATATTATGACTATAGTTGTTAATATTAACTTAAATTATATTAAATTAAATTAATTATTATTTTTTTTTTTGATATTTTATAAAATATCTTAATTATAATCTTCTAATTATATTTAATCTATTTTAATTTAATATAATTTAAATTAATATTAAGGATCATAATCAAGATATTTCAAAAAAATAAAATATCTAAATCAAAGAATTTAAATTTGAGAAAGTAAAACTAAAATTTAAATATTTTAAACAAACTAAAAACATATTTAATCCTATATCTTTTACTTTTTAATCTTATATAATATTTTTTAAGATATTTAATTTATACTACATATTATATAATATTTTCTATCTCTCATATATCTTCATATTTTATATTTTTTTTAATTTTTTGGTTGTAAAAATTTTATAAAAAATTGTTATAACAATATCATTTCTCAATTTTTTTTCTACTAAAAAAACTTCACTGTCTCTCTTATTTTCACGTTTTTTATCAATCACTTATTCTTTTTATTGAATAAAATAAATTTTGAAAAATATTTTAAAAAATATTAAGTATTAACCAAATATATTTTTCATAGTGCTAATGGAACAAATCCATCATTTATCTTTTTATTGAACAAAATTAATTTTAAAAAATATTAAGTATTAACCAAAAATGCTTTTCACAATGTTAATGGAAAAAAAGAATAAAAGGTATGAATACAAAATTTATGTTTTTTCATCAGATTAATTTTAAAATTAATTATCTAAAAAAGTTGGTTTAAACAATTCAACAAATGGGTGGAAATAATGAATGTGTCAAAGTATCTTTATTATGCACAATACATAGGATAAGGATACTTGGAAACCTTAACCAATATGAAGCCAAATATTTGTGTAGATCAAACGCTGAGTGTGGACGTGTAAAGCACGCGGAGTGTGGTGCCTTCCGGAGCTGCTTCATTCATTGTTTTGTTAGACAATTCAAATGGTGTGACGTATCCCGAATTTGCTCCAAACACTGTTTTGTAAATGCAGCACCAATGCGATACCTTCCTCTTTTGCTCCACATAATGCATGCATGCCAATTTACAGGAGCAATGTGGCACCTTCCCTAACTACTTCACATAGTGCATGCACATCAAGTATGTTAAAATTGGCCTAATTTGACTAGATAATAATTTTAAACACAAAAAAAAAGGGAAGCAGAGGATGGGGATCGAATATTTAAAAGGGTGAGCAAGTGTAGTGTGGTGCCTTCCAGAGTTATTTCACACGTTGTTCTTTAAGCAGTTTAGATGTTGTGATCTATCCTGAATCTGCTCCAAACACTATTTAGTCAACGCAGTAGCAATGTAATCCTTAATCTTTTGCTCCACTTAGTGCATGCATTCCAAAAAATTTTGGGTGCAACAACAGTGTGACACCTTCCCTCAACTGCTTCACTGTTAAATTTGACCTAGTTTGAGTAGGTAATAATTTTAAATGAAAAGAAGTAAACATAGGGTAGGGAGCAAATATTTAAAAGGGTGAGGTGAAAAAAGTTATTTACTTTTATCTCCTTCATCAAGATACATAGGTCCCGCTGGTGTTTTTTCCCCTCTCCATTAAGTAGCTAATTTGTAAGAGTCTAAGAGATTCTCTTCTATTACATTAATTTTAAATTTAAACTACAAAGTTGTTAACATTGGATTACATTCCAACTGTTGTGGTGCATACTCTTCAAACTAATGATCAAAAGTACATGCTTGCATCATTATTGTTAAAATTTCCATCACTTCAATGCGAGCATATATTTCAAACATCTTTAATTATCCTACAATATTTAAAATCTGTTGTATTTTTATCAACTCAAAAATACCAAAAATCTACCTATTAAATTTAAAATAATTTTATTTGGTGAAAGTTCTAATTTTATTTTTATTTTAAGTCCATCTAAGTTAAAATCTTGTCCAACTTAAATTGATTTTTAGTTTCTTCTAAAAGTGAGATGTTTTACTCCTTCAAATATTTCATTATACAAATAAATTAGATAATAATGATTCGTTTTTAATATATAAAAATACGTTCAAATACTTGACTATTATTCATTATTTTTATGATTTTACAGATTTAACTAAAAAATAAATAATTATATATTCATTAAACAATATATTTTCCAAAAAATATGAAAAAATAATCAATAAATCCAAAAAAAAAAGTAAAGCTAAAGAAGAAAAAAATTAAAAGAACAAATAAATGTTAAATGAAGCCAAAAGACAAATAAACTTAATGTGATTAATAAAAAAACCCCAGAATCACAAATTTATAAGAACATGTTACTCAGGAATGAATATAAAAGTCAGAAAAAAAAACAGAAAGATAAAACTCAGTATGCTTGTGTCAAAGACTCAAGACGGATAAAAAATTTATAGGAATAAATTATTCATGGAGGAAAGACACAACATTTTCTACATTACATAATGAGAATGCGTCTCACATTAGATAAACAAAATCTGTTGTGTTTAGTCTTTTTGTAAAGGTTTTACAAATTTAAATTTTTTGCCTTGTTTACCATGATAGATGTCACAGTACATTGGGAAAAAAAAATTAATATTTAAAAAAGCGTGCCTTATCTTCATTAGGAGTAATACTATATTGACAAATGATTTAAATTTTTTAAAATGTAGGCACCTCTTTTAATAGGTGACAAAAGACTTTTTCTTTTATTCTAAAAAGTGTTATAAAAAAGAACGTTACTGTTTTATTTGGATGCATCAAATTCCGAAGTACAAGTAAGGAAAAGGTTGAAATTCGTATGTGTTTAATGTATTTTGTTTTATTGGAATGAAAGTTTTTATTTTCCATGGATCCCACATAAAAGTGTTCTCATCTGAAATGCTGTGAATTAGGTGGAAAAGCTGAAATAATGTCTCTCACAGACCATTATGCCCTTTTCTTTATCCATATACAAAGCATACATATTTTACTTTCTTTTTTGTATCTTCAACCGCTGCAACTCATAAAGCTTCCATTTTCAACTATTTCAACCTCAAAATCTTGTGAAATATCTACTATGATTTTTACATACTTTAATCCATTTTTTTATTAATGTTGATTCATTTTTAACTTTTATTAAGACACCATATATTTTTTGTTCATTTGTTATTGGTACTAGTTTGATGGCAGATGAGACTAATAGCAAATCATGTTTAATAATATGTTGTATTAGTAATGTCCATGTATAAGAGAATGGAAATCGTGTTCAACATCCAATAAAAAAGCTTGTGAGTGGAGGAATGGAAAGAGTTTGTTGATTGTACTATAGCAACTAGGTTGGACCATTGTAGACTTTTCTAGTAGACAAATCCAACTACAAATTTAATATGTGCATATTGCACTATTTCATAATATAGTTGATCCAAAAAATCATTAATTAACTCGTTATTTATTTTAAATTAAACAATTTTCAATTATCTAATATCAAAAATTTATTTTATATATTAATTTTTTTAATCAGTTAAATGTGTATAACATATGTAAACTATAAAGTGATCATTTTTGTTCCCACATTCTTACTTTTGTTTTGTTCAAATTTATAAAATTTTTATAAATTATTAAATTGATTAACAAAGAAAGATAAGAATTTTTTTTATAAATACTATTGAAATCAAAGTGATAATAAACTTAGGAGAATGGTAATATACATTATTATAAATCACGAGTTGTACAAGGAATGAGTTTTATTTAAGTTTTGCCCACCATTTTTAATCTAAATTATAATAAAAAGTCAATGAGGATATTTTTGTCAATGAACAAAAATATACACTTCTCTATTCATTTTATGCACAATGCATCCAAACAGCAATAAAAGAAAAAAAAAGTATACCCTTTCCATTTTATTTCATACCATCCAAACAATCCAAATTTTCATTCTCTTTCCATGATTTTTTTTCCCTCTTATTTAATTCCTTACCATTTTTTATCAATCTATTTTTTTTCTTCTTCAAACAGAGCATACAGGTCTAATATAGATATATATTTTTTAAGTTTTATTTATATTCATAAGATGCATGCATTAACTTTTATATATAATGATTGTAGGTATATGATACTAAATGCTTCATATATTTGAATGTCATCATATCCATTCATAATGGTAGTTTATTTTAAAATAAAATTTTTATAATAAATTATTTAAAAAATATTATTAGGATCAAAAGTTAAATTCATATATTATTTTGAATAAAATGTAAATTTGATGTTAAAATATAGATATTTTTTTATCTGCAAACTCTTTTTCGAACCTTTAATACATTAATTCGATTGAACTTTGTTTAATTGATAAAATGATCATGCTATGAATTAGTTATGTTATTTTTTAAAAGATAATTATATCTTTTTAAAGAACATATTTTTTTTTATTTATCTATCTATATTTATTTATCTATATATATATATATATTAATTTATTTAATTTATTATATATAAACAATAAAATACTATAAAATTTTAAAACAAAAATTGCATCTTAATGTTAATAAAAAATTTAAATAAAATTTGATTAATTATTTTTAAATTATGAAGATTTACGTTTAAAGTAAAATAATTCGTAAAAAAAATATGATTTAATCTATTTTAGTAAATGAAATCATAAAAAATTTTGATATGTCAATGGTAAGATTTAAATAAATTTTTTAATTATATTAAAAATTTAACAATAATTTTAAAAGATAAATAGTAATAATAAACTCAATAAAATTAATTAAAAATTAGTAAATCGATGCAGATTTGGTAAAATTAATAAAAAATTGGTTTATATATAAAATAATATTTTTTATATTTTAAAAATAAAATAAAATATTATTTTATTTTATATGTATAATTTAAATTTAAAAATAAACTTTTTAATTTTTAATTATATAAAATTATGATATTAATATATTTTATTATTATATATACATATTTTTATATTTTTTAATATAATATATTATAAATATTTTTAAAATAGTATTTAATTAATATTAATTCAATTATAGTTAAACCATGAACCTTAAACTAATACCTTATTTGTTTCTGATTCAATTTTAGAAATTTTGGATATAACTATCAAAATAAAATTTAATTTTATTAATTTAATATATATTTTTTTTATTGAAAAAGAGAATAAACACAAATATAAAATATGTAATTAATGTTGTTAAATTTTTGAAAAAAAATTATTTATCTTTGTAATTTATTTTTTATATATAAATATTTTTATTTTTATTTATTTATTATAATTGATAGATATAAAAAAAATATATAAAATAATTAATATTTTTTTAAAAATTGAAACTGATAAATAAATAGAAACAAAATTTTTTCTTTTTTTTTAACAAATAAAAAGAATCAGAAGGAACGTATTTTTTATCAAGTCATATAAAAAAAATAATCATCATAAAAGACTATTTTTTATCATGTCAATTTCAATAATTATTAAAAGATAAAAATAAAAAATGAAATGTTAAAATCAATATTTGATAAAATCGATTTCTAATCCTCACACTTTATTCTCTTGTTTTAACCAATGAAATTAGATAAAGCTTTGATATATTGATCAAAATTCAGCGTACAGTAGAATTTCTAAATCAATTTCATAGGTAATTAAAAGAAAATTTTATTATTTAAAAAAATAACATTATTATAAAAGAAGAAATAATTTGAAATTAAAAATAAAAAATAAACTTAAACTGAAAGAATAAAAACTATAATTTAACCAATATATATATATATATATTGGTTCGACTAAAAGTTTATCTCCCACCTTCTAACCTGCCAAATTACTCCTAATAGAAAAATAATTAGCAAGTGAAAAAAAGAGATTGAGAGGGAATGTATCCATGCATTATAAGTATTTGTATATTATCAAGTTAATACATTAATATTATTCAAGAATCTCAATATTTCACACCTTAATTTATTATATTTACCTTACGTTTTTTATTTTTATCACTCATTTTATTGTCTGTTTTGTCCTAAGGATATATATATATATATATATATATATATATATATATATATACATCTCAGGATAAAAAAATTTCATTTTTTGTATAGCTAAAATCAAGTTCGGGCAAACCAGCGGTCTAACACTAATATACTAATCTCGTTCAAGTTCAATTAAAATAAATTGCATAATTGAAGCCAAAATTTGGGTTTAAGTTTAATTGATTTAGCCATTATTTGTATATTTAGAGAATCAATTCCCATGACAGTACAAAATAATCATTTCCCTTTAATATATATTGTGAAAATAAATAATAATATAAATTTTATTTATTTCGAACTTTTGTCTATCTATGAAAAAAAGAAAATGAAGGATGTGTAGCTCAGCACCTTTTTTTTTTTTTTTTTCCTTTGATAAGAGAAGCAGATATGAGAGGGAGGCGGGTGCGTCGGGAAGTATGGATGAAAATAAATAAATATTATTAAAGAATTATAATTTGATTTGTTCAAAATTTAATTTAATAAATAAATAAATTTAAATTTATTAAAAAAAATAAATAAATAAATTTAGATTTATTAAAAAATTTGTGTAATTTATTTTAAAATCTATTTATTTTAATATATTATATATTTATATTTATTTTAATATATATACGTAATTTATTAAAAGTTAAAATTTTAAATTTTAAATTAAAAAATTTTATATTTAAAATTATAATATTTATTATAAGAGTTTCATATATTATTTTAATTTTAAAATTAATATTTTATATTTTATTTTAATTTTTATGTGTATCTAAATATATATATATATATATATATGTATATTACGTTTTACATATATAGATTATATTTTTTTATATAATTAATATTTAATATATATACTTTAAAATTATATAATTAAGTTTATAATTTTTTTATTTTATTATTTTAAAATTTAATCTTTTATATAAATTTTAAATATTTTTATTAATTTTTTATATTATAGATTTTTAAATAAGATTATAAGCTCTATAAGCTTTAAATAAATTATGTATTGACAACAATAAAAAAATTTATAATAAAATAAATTTATGTTTAGATTTTAAATTTAATTTAGTTTAATTTATTTTTATTTTTATCTAAAAGGAATAGTCAAGGATGTATTTTTTGAAAAAATAATTTAATATTTAATATTATTTTTTTAATAAAGATACAAACTTTTAAAATAAATTTTTACTTATTATAATAAAAACTAATATTTTATTGATTAAATTAATTTATCATTATTTTAAATGTTTTTATATAATATTTTTTATTCATCTAAATAAAAGAATTTTTTTATATTTCTACTTATTTAAACAGTATATTTTTTATTTATTTTTATTCCTTTTTTTTATCTTACTTTTTTTCCTAATTCATCATAGCATCAATAATTAAGATCATCTCAAGCAAATAACAATTCATAATTAGCATATAAAATTATATTAATATTATTTATTTTTTATTCCTGGTCATTCGAATAATATGTTTTTCATTCTATTTAAAAATATATATTTCTTTTTTTTTTCCTTTCTACCCTACTCATTATCTAAATATACCATTAAAATGATTGTAGTCTATTTTATAAATAAGATATAGTTAATATTTAAAAAATTTATAATTTATAATATATACCAACATATTTAATCACATCTTAATCATTAATTTTGAAATTAATAACTATAATTAGACCATCTAAAAGTACACTCTAATTTAGGAGAGTGAAAAAAATTTCAATCTGAGTTCCCTTAGACCCACCTCGTTGGTTGGTCTATTATTTGGTTGGGTGGATCCAGATGAAGGTCCAGTCCAAAAGAAAATAAAGGATGGGGAAGAAACGGGATACTCGAAGCATTTCGTAAAGATGTGGGGATCCTTTAACAATTTCAAAAAATATTGAATTGCAAGTTTTTCAGGAAGAAAAAGAAAACAAGAGTGATAAAAATAAACAAGAGGAAAACATTTTTCTCGTTATTCTCCAGTTCTTCACAATCTATGATTTCAATTCGGTGTATCTGCGTGTAACTACTCCAACTTCTACCAATTCACACCTATGCCCCTCGATTCTCCGATGCGTTACACCTTTGCCCTCCGATTCATCGTTACTTTTCATCCTTTTTTCTCCCAATTCAAATAAATCTTATGCTATCTATATTCTGAGATTAGTGGGTATGATTATAGTTTATGCATAGCTGATTATTTTTGTGTTTCCTTTTTTAACTTGAAATGTTTTAATTGTGCCCTGAACTAATTGAAAAGTAATTTCTTTTCGTTGTCATTGTGTTTGTTTAATTAATGTAAATTTGATATGCTTAATGAATTTGAAATCGAGATTATAGCATCTCTTGGGTTTTTTATTTGAGGTGATGCAATTACCCCTATAGGTAATTCCCTATCGTTGTTAATGTTATGAGTTGTTGTTGATTCTCAAACTCGATTTACATATAGATGTAACTAAATTAGGTAATTTTTGGTTCTGTTACTGTTTCTGTGTGTGCGTATTTGCAGTTCTAAGTTGCTCTTTTTAAGGCCTGGCCTAATTGCATTGGCATTGCAACTGACGGTGCATCATTTTCCTCCTTGTCTACAGTGTTATAATGTAGAACATTTGGCCCTATAAATAACATGAAAATGAAATAGTGGTTGCTGAGCTTTCTGGTGTTTTTCTCTTTTCAAATGTTGGATTTCGAGTAGATGAGATTGAAGTTAATTTGGAAATTGAGGTCAATGTCTGATGATTGAGATTTTGGGAATGTTTTCTTTTAAAAAAAGTCATGGAATATTGAAAAATGAAATGTGTTTAAACTTTTCTTATTATTTATCTGTTTTTTTCCTTCTGATGTTTGAAGGCTAGTAAAAGTCGGATTTTTCTTGTTTGTGGATGGACAAACAGAAGGCTGCACTCAACTTCCAAATTTTCCTCTAGAACAAAGCAAAGATTTATAGTCATAGAAAGGTTGTGCACTTCTTTTAATGGGTGCCCCTAAGCAGAAATGGACTGCAGAAGAAGAAGCAGCGCTGAAAGCCGGAGTAGCCAAACATGGGGCAGGGAAATGGCGCACCATACTTACAGACCCAGAGTTCAGTTCCATTTTGCGCATGCGTTCAAATGTAGATCTCAAGGTAAATCTTTTCATGGGCCTAGCAGGTTGTGGGAAGTGTGACAAAGGAAGTTTTATTATCATGTCAGGTTTGAGATTTTACTACCACCCCACAATTCAAATGACAATCTATTTATTCCATCATATGGTTTAAGAAATGTGTGCAATTCTTTGCTTCGAGAAAATTACTGCTGCACTTGTAGAATGACCATCTGTTTATTGTATCATAAGAAATACATGCAAAGTTCTTTGCTTTGAGAAAATTGCTAAGTTAAGGCATACCAAGGTGTATCTGTATATAATTATATATGCTTTAAACTGTGAACAGGATAAATGGAGGAACATAAATGTGACAGCAATATGGGGATCTAGGCAGAAGGCAA
The DNA here is from genome assembly GCA_037954105.1 of Canavalia gladiata. Lineage (NCBI taxonomy): Eukaryota > Viridiplantae > Streptophyta > Magnoliopsida > Fabales > Fabaceae > Canavalia > Canavalia gladiata. Next base: position 13,484,957 of record CM075667.1, on the reverse strand, counting down.
AGCTTGCTCTTAAAAGGAACCTACCAACACCCAAACTTGACAATAACCACACAGGCTTGAGTACTGTTGGTCAACGTGACAAAGATGTTGCAGATTCCAAGCCTCTGGCAGTTTCTGGTGGAACATCTCCTAATTCAAAGGAACAAATATCAAGGTGACAGAACTTCCAGTTAAATATATCTGCCATGTACTCTGGAGAAAATAAATGGTCTACTCTGCTCAGGTTGTTTAATCTTGTTTCTGAAAAGCAAATGAAGAAACTTTGTATAATTGTAGATAATACTTCATTTGCAAGTAATTAGTTCTAATATTGCATAAATACCCAACTTTTTGAATGAACAAATAATTAAACTAACTTGCAAGTAATTAATGCTATTTTCCATGTACCATGGGGAATCTTGTAATTTGATTCTCCATTATTTATTGATTTTGATTTATGTGATTTCATGACAACTCTGCTCCAAGCATGCCAAAGATACTCTGAAAATATGATTCAGTTACTTATGTAAGGATTCCAATTGCAGTTACAAATAATTGATAAATAGTTGTCTTCTATTGTTTCTTCTGATGACAACACTCCATCAACTGTGGTGATATTGCTGAAATGTTGAAACTGTTGTTAATTATGTGCCAATATGTTTTCCAAAATCTCAATGATGGTAGCTGTATGCTTTTTAATGATGGCAGGTTGGATAATCTTATATTAGAGTCCATTATCAAGTTGAAGGAGCCAAAGGGATCTGATAGGGCAGCCATTGCTGCATATATAGAGGTATCCATAATTCAATTCCTTTACATACGGTCAGCATCTAAACATCTCAAGAAACAAATTGTGATGAAAATGTTAGTGCATGTAAACTTCAATGCTATAAAGAATATCTAATTTCTGTTTTTTTTTTTTTGCCTCTTCTTTTTCCTGTTAATTTCTCATAAATTAGTTTACATTTAGAATAGACAGTAAATTGTTTGCATATATTCCTCTGCTATCAAATAATTTCTTTTTCCATATATGTATGTACCACCCTGCCTTTTCAACCACGCTTACAACATTAAAAATTTTCTAAACTGTTTCGAAATATTTCTTTCCTTGGTCCATAGAGTTTTATATATTGTTTATTAGTTACCTGCAATTTCAATTTGATATGATATGTTACTCCTAGAATTCCTTTCTTCTGAGTGCTGGGTACCAAAATTTCCTGGCCCTTTTTCAGTTAAATATTTCTTTCTTCCAAACCTAAACACAAGTTTTTTAAATTGCGGTTGTGGTTATGTTGTGATCCTTAATATCACAGATAAAAGTGGTTAATGTGGCCGCAATTGTGGTAAACCTTGATATTGCGGCTGCAATTGCAGTTATGGACCACAATGTGAACACTCTCACCTGGCAAGCAACAAGCTATTAACCTTTTTGCCATCCCATGCTTCACAAAGGCTTGGCATAATTCCATCCATCATAAATATGCTATGTGTTCCTTGTCTTTTTAAATATGCCCGTAAGCTTACAGCTATATTTTATGCAGCAATACTAGCAATTTAATATTTCTTTATGGGCTTGTGTGCACCATTTCATCAAAAGTAATTTTGAAAATTTTCACCTCATTAGGATCAATACTGGTCTCCACCGATCCTTGGAAAGTTACTGTCAACAAAACTGAAGCATATGGTGGCAAGTGGAAAATTAATGAAGGTAATTTTAGATTTAATTAATCCCTTCACAAGGCATATCATGCTTGGCTTCTTGGAACTAAGTTGCCTAAGAAACAATATCTTTATCTGTAAACCTTTGTACTGGAACATAGTCAATCTGGATAATTTTTGGATCATGTGTGACAGATACTTTGCAAACATTTTTGATGTTATTTACTGGAAGCTATTAACAGAAAAAGATTTGCGACATGAAATTAATTGGTTATGTATAAAAATGTAAAATAGAAATATGTTCTCTTTTGGTTGTTGAACTATGCATATCTATCCATGTTCTTTTGCAGGAGTGAAAAATCTATTTGAAATTTTGAATCAATAAAATTTTCCTATCTAATAAACCATGACTACTGTAAGATAAATATTGGATATATAATTAAACTCAATATTTGGTCAATCCATTCTGAGTGTGACTTATCTAATGAGTAATGACAGGTAAAGCATAAGTACAGGATTGCAACAAATTTAACAACATCTGAGAAAAGAAGATGCTCTTCCTTGTTACTCCTGGAAGGGAGGCCCAAAGATTCTCCAAAATCCGAGAAGACTGATGTCAACATCCTTTCAAAATCCGAAATTGATGCAGAGCTATCAAAAATGAAGGGTGTAACAGCTCAAGAGGCAGCAGCAGCAGCTGCAAAAGCAGTTGCAGAGGCAGAAGCTGCCATTGCTGAGGCCGAGGCAGCAGCTAGGGAGGCAGAGGCTGCAGAAGCCGAAGCAGAGGCTGCACGAGTGTTTGCAAAAGCAGCAATGAAGGCACTAAAATGCAAAACACTTCATATTTGGTAAGCTGTGTTGCCAAGAAAAATTAATTAATGCTGGCTATAACTGTGATGTTTATATTCATTTTTCCCCGTTTTGAAGGCTTTCTGCAAGTGGTTACTTTTTCCAATGTTTTTGCCCAATTTTTTTCCGAACTAATCTCTTGAACTTTTGACTACTTCTATTCTGCATCCCTGTTTCATCATTTCTTATTGCCTATCCATTTTTCGGGAAGATCTTAGTTAAAATTCTTCTCTCTTATGACTTTTAGTGTCTTGATTGGTGTCATGTTGGGTCATATGCGCATTAAAATGGGAGAAGCTACTTGTAGTGTACGGTGAAATATGGATCCAACCAATAAAAACGTAGATCTAGACATGCATTTAGTTTTTAATCACTAGAGACCCCAAACCTTCTTCGTTATATTATCTGCCAACCAAAATCATGTCTCTTGTGAAAAGACCCCAGTTTTTTTAAGTAATGCGGATGAAAGGTTCTCTGAGCTTTAGTTAGTGCCACACTATTCTTGTTCCTCCAGAGTATTGGTTTCTGTCGGATCTTTTAGCTAACCGTTTTATCTTCGCAAATTTGTGCAGATGGTGTCAGGTTCTGCATGGCTTACATGACCAGCATATTGGCTTGAGATCTTAATTCTGCTGTTAGACTTCTGGCATGTATTTAATTACTGTACATAAATTAGGCTTGTAAATTTGGAATATGCGGGATTGATCCACGAAACATTTTGTCAAGAGTCATTAAGAGCGTATTATTTATTATTTTTTCCCCGTTATTTTTAAAGAAAGACAATGAGGCGAGGGTACAAATTATTAGTGGAAGAGTGGAAGTAGTTATTCAAGTGTTGTAATGGAACGTGTGATAAGACATCCGCTAATAGTATATGGATAAACAATTTTTATTAGTTTAATGGCGATATGGAGTGGTACTGTGTCGTAGGTCATACATACGCGTAAGTCGTTGCCATATTACTCTGACTATGTTGTAATCATACTTCTTTTTGAGGTTTGCAAAGTTTAAACTTCTGAAAGTGGTATTCTCGAGAATACTTGTTTGTAGGACTGGATACGTGAAAGAGGCTGATCGGATGTTTGGGGATGGACGTAGACGTACTAGTTGTCAAATATGTTGCTGAATTTACTTCTTACCAAAGGCTTAGCAATTTTGGCTTTTGGCGATGTGATATCACACCTTAAATTGAAAGATATACAAAATTTGAGCCAGACGTGTTAAAGATCCAATTAAAATAATCTCAAAGGAACGCAATTCAGGAAAAATTTGAGGAACGCAAGGGGCCTAATGCTAGGATACTATTTACCACATCATATATATCCTTCAGACAATGGTGCTTCATTAACAAAGATCACCTTACACTAGTTTTGGACTGAATGATGTACTTATGTTAAGCATTGTTTAGCCTTCAATCAGGTGTGGTTATGATGAGAAATCATGAATTAGGCCTATAAAGTTAATTTAAATATGCTTTGACCTAAACAAAATGCATGGACGGGAGGCATTTTCTCTAGGAAATGCGGGGAAGCTTCGATACCAGTTTTCAAATTTTGACAGAATGTGTGTCTGTGTGTGGAGAGAGAGAGAGAGAGAGAGAGAGAGAGAGAGAGAGAGAGAGGAAATTAAGAACTGAATTATTATAACATTTGCAAATGAGTTATTTACTTTTAAGGTTATTTTAGTCAGATCCTACAACCATTGTGAAAGAAATTACGATGACAATATGCAGAAACAGGTAATCAATGTATCTTCACGTCCATAAAAATTGTAAGCTCTTCAAATTTATAGTTAGGAGAACAATTACAGCGTGTGAATCTTATGAGAACAATGAGGGTAGTGCACCTACAGTTGTTGATAGAAAACTAAATAAGAAGGGCAAAAACATCAGATAAGATTCTAATAAGGATCCAATCAATTTTTAAATTCAAATTTTAATTTTAAAATAAAAGGTAAGATAATGTTAATTGATATTTAAAGACGTCTGAGAAAAACGTGGGAGACCAAGTCAAATTCCAAAGCGATAACAATATTTGTGTATGCAGAGAGGCCAAATCCGCAATTTTGAACCATCAGCCCAATTCTTAAATGTGCACAAACTAATCTCTCTTGCAAACTCTTATTATCTTAAATCCAATGTTGATATATGAACAATTTAAGAGCTAGAGCTACAAGCAGTTTAGCACTCGTTCCTAAAATTATTTATGAAATACTTCCGACAATCCTTACGCATATTTTAAAAATTTTTCAAATCATTTGAAAATAATATATATGAATCAATAAGATGAGCACAATACGTTATACATAGCATATCTAATATTTTTTAGACTATAAACTAACTAGAGCTAGACAAATTAAACAAATAGGACCTATAAGTATGAACCAATTCCATAAAAGTTACTATTTTGTACATTTAGGTTGTAACCATGTTTTATTATGTGTTTTAAAAATTTCACAATCCCATAGGAGCAGCCCTATTCCGTACTCCCAAAGGATTTCCATAATTCAATGGTTATAAATTATATTTTAATTATGAAATGAAACAAAATATTAATTAATTATTGAATCATTTTATTAAATTTCACACTTAATATCATTTAATATTGATTCAATATTTATAAGTATATAATATTCACTATTTAAATATGTATTATCTAAAATCATTTGTACCTTTGAAATTCAAAGATTTAAAACCCCAGCTTACTCCCACTTCGAGATAAAGATACCCCAAATGACAGACAGCAGAAAGGCTGCAGGATGTGTGCACGTTTGGCATACTCATGGAATTAACATATGGCCACGCACTGCTTGATCATTCCAAAGAATCTAGTATCCAATCTAATTTACACAGACGAAAAGAACAACCCCACCCGCAAATGCAGTTCTGTGACGTTTTTATGATATAGCTACAACGATGACACACATGATTTGCTCATAATGTAACCCTTGACATGTATGTATGCCATCCCGTTTAAATCCCTATCGGACAAGAATGGTATCACAAAGCATCTGACAAAAGGGAAGAATAAATCCATCACCAACCAAGTTAGACAAGAAAATGCCTCTAGTAAATCCAGAAATGTCACCGATAAATTACAGTAGAGTTCAAAGCATAAAGTAGGTTCTCAGCTCTTTGATTTGGAATGCTTTACAAGCCAGTCAATAACAGAGTCAATGTTGGTCGAGTTTTTGCACGAGATCATGAAGGAGCAAACTTCTCTGTCGGTAATTGACTTCAGATCCCTTCACATCAAAAAGCACTTTTCAGCACAAAGGTAATATAAAAGCAAAATAATAGAAAATGGAAGGAGAAACTGAAAATCATAAACAATTTATTTATTTATGGTTTGAAACAACAAGTATCCTCCATGACAAACAATTCTGCTGAAGCCAGTAAGACCAGTTAGTTTACTCTGTTATTGTTCCAAGACAACCAAATAAAAATAATACGTGTCTCACATTTGGTCAGTCAATGCTTGTTTAGACAGAGCCCCTGGTTTGTCAATCTTGTTCCCCAACACCAACAAAGGAATACCACTCAATGATGGTTTACTCAACAAATCATGAAGTTCGCTTCTTGAAATGCTAAGGTTATCTGGATCAGCAGCATCAACAACATAACTGCGCATAAAAGAGCAGATTACAATAACTAGCTAAGTTTCATGGATTCAACTAATGATTACTAGCCCAAGGTGTAAATGCAAAAGAAGAAAATCTTATATTCAGAGAAAATTGAGCACATGATCCAATTAGTGCACTAGATCTAAGAGGCAGAGAATACTCACCAGCATCACAATTCTCATCAGAAACAGTGAAAATTGCTTTGAAATATATTCAAGTCTTTTTAAAGCTAGGCAGCAGTAAAGCATAGAGTAAAAGTTTTAACATTTTAACCAGACGACCACAGAACTCATCCACTGAAGGATAATCAAGTCTGTGTAAAGTTTCAAATTCAAGAAGCTATAACCTACTCACTTCCTTGCTGTAAAATTGTTTTAATCGTGACACACAACACTACTACAACTCATTACCTGCAACATATCATTTGTAGAAGACATCAATGAAATCAGCTTATACAAGCAATCACTACACTTATTGAGGGATAGACAAGAATTCTTTTTAATATACAAATGCACCAAGGAAGAGCTCTTTACTCAGTTATCTAAACAAGTGGTTTTGCATCACTGCCGTTGATTAGAAAAAGGAACTTTGTTTAGGTTCATGGAAGAGAAAATAATAATTTAACTACTGATTGTAATCATACAGGATAGTCTGGAGCCAATGGAATTATTACATAGACAAATAAACAACCATGCACTTTGATTGGCAAAAAGAAAATTAGGGCTTTGGATATACCTCAAATGAATCGCTAGACAAGATTCAGACATGTGGACAACATGATACATGCATAACTTGATTACCAACAGGTCCAACCAAGCATTAGTGACATATATACATTTATCAGTTAAATCTGTATCAGTATATGCATGTACCAACACTACTACGAGAAAGCCACGCACGCATGCACAGACGCAATGCTTAGGGAGAGAAGAATCTTCAGAGTCACAAGAAGACAAGAAATTCGGTACATACACAATAGCAGGAAGAATACAAGAAATTAGTTACATACACTATAGCTGAAACTGCACGGCAGTAACGTTCCCACATGCTGCGGAACCTAGGTTGCCCTCCAAGATCCCATAACTTTATTGTAACATTGCCTTTTGTTACTTTCCTCATATTGAATCCCACCTGGAATCAGATAACAATTAGTTTATCAGAATATTATTGAACTTGATAGATAGAGAAGTCCATAAAATTGAATAAATGGAGGAGAAAGCAATAATTTAAGGCATTTGGTGAAGTGAACTTACAGTAGGAATCATGTCCTCGCTATACCCACCAGTCTATAACAACATAAAAGAGAAAATCTGTTAGTGAGTCAAACCAAGGTATAAACCACACTATAAGTTGCTAAGAGAAAGTCAACATGATTACTGTACTTACAGCAACTACATTTACAAGGGAAGTCTTTCCAGCATTCTGAAGTCCTATCAGAGACAACTCCATCTCCTGCTTGAAGAAAAGGCTGCAATCAAATTTACAAAATAGTACATTCATGAGTCCTGAAGAAAGTGATCCACTAAGTTCAGATCATGCATAGACATAAACATATATATAAAATTCAATTTCCGAGTGCATCCTAAAGCTGAAACTGTGTTATAAAAGGAGAAAGCAAGTTTGGCGCAATCTAAAAGAAGAATAAAGACGTTTCACAGAAGAACGAATGTAGCGTTGGACAAAAAAGCTAATTGGGCGATTTCCTTCCATCTGAATTACTTCCATTATTTTCTCACCGGTGATTTCCGTCTCTGCTTTTATTTCATTTATACCTACAAAAACCCTACTCAATTCGTTAAAAAGAAAAGATAAAAGAAGGGACTTGACGTAAACAGCATTCCTCTTCGAATATATATACTCAAATTTCCTATCCAGCCGTTTCGGAAACTTATCCAAAATTTGGAAGGCAATAGCTTTAGAATTGAAAAGTAATAGTTCGAAATAAAATAAGTTACGGTTGCGAATCGTATCAAAAAGTGGAGGGATTTACAAATCGTGAAACATTACTCACAAAACAGGTAAATATTTGCATTGAATGCCTTCAAGAATATTGGAAATCAATGCACGAAAACCTTTGAATACAAATAAATCCTCCCTCTAGACAATCAAAAAGAATCCTCACATCATTACAAACAGGTTATAAATTTGAAACGATCCATAGGACTCAAATTCAAAAGAAAAATGTTACCTAATAATAACACACAATTACCAGAATCGTTTGTAAAATTGAAAAACAAAAACCACGAATTAAAGAAACCCTGCAATGGCTCGATCAATGTCAAAACCAAAAATACGAAAAGACGAAAGCGATAGGGTTAAGGATAGTGGAAAAGCTTACCTGCGTAGCCAATTCAGAAAAGCTTCCCACAATCCCATTGCTTTTTCTTCTTCTCAATTCTGATCACAAAATTATAAAAACAAAGAAAGAAATCAGATCTGCGATACGATTCCCCTCTTCGACCACAAAGAGAGAGAGATTCAATTCACCTTTCTCCCTCTCACACACACCTTCTCTTCCCTCCCTTCTCACTGTTTACCGTACTCATATATCAAACAAACACAAAACAGATTTTTATTTTTATAATTTAGGATTCGGATTGTTCTGAGATCGAACGGTTCTGAACATTCCGATAAATCAAATCCGTTGATTACAGTGGGTCCCATAATAATGAGAAACGCAGTGTTGCAGGAGATCATTCCTCGCGTATGATCTTTTTTTAGACCCACCTGTGGTGGATTTCCACGAATGATTATCGCTGGACCATACCGAAGATAATGGGAATGGGTGGAGGCCTTCACCCACCCTCGCATATGATGCGTGAGTGACACGACCCACTAGCAACTACAACGTGTGGATATGTGGAGGAGCGCGTGGATACGTCACTTGCTAGCCTAGAGCGAAAGTGAGTGAAGAGTGAAGACGGCTCCGACAGCGAAATTATGAATATCTTAAGTTATCATAACCTATCAAAGGCAAACTGTAAGCATGCCAAGTGTGAGCTGGATAATGGTTAAAGTTAAAAATATAGGAAAATAACTAACACGGGTCGTACTGCTTTAAATTTAATTTTTAAATTTCCCCCGTCTTTTTAGTAACATTATCAATTTTTATATATTAAATATATTTTTTACTTTGAAAGGAGAATGATTTTATAAATTACATTTATTTTTATTAAGTTAAGTAAATTTTTGTATAGTAAATACTTAATTTTTATTATTTATATTTTTAAATATTATTTTAATTATTGATATACTATAATAAACTTAAAGATATATTTTATTAACGTAAACTGAATCTTATAATTAGAATAATTTTAATTATTTTAAATTTTTATGATCATATCAAAAAATATTATAGATTATGATTTAATAATTTATTTCTTTAGTTTAATTTTAAATTTAAACTTTATTCTTTAATATTTTATTATTTAAAATTTTCATATATAATATAGATATTTTCTAATTCTAAAAAATATAAATTAAAAATTAAATACAATAATATATTAATAATTATTAAAACTAAAATACTATTTTATTAGGTAATTAAGTTAAATAAATATATGAAATTTTTTAAATTAAGAAAAATTTATATAAAAAAATTACTTGAATTAAAACATATCATCTATTTTAATATGATATGCCAATGTTTAAAATATAAAATTAAACTTAAATTTATTAAAATTATAATAATTTTAAAAATTAAGATATTTAAAATAACATTAAATTAATATGAAATTTTTTGAATGCTTTTCAAAACAAAGTTAAATTATCGATGAAATATGTTTTAAAAAATAATAATTTAAAAAAAATTAAAATTTTAACTATTGAAATATCTTAATTTTAATATTTTTAAAATAATTTCAAATTTTATAGTTTTTTAAAAAATATTTTAACAAACTAATTTTAAATTTATTTAAAATAGATAAAATAAAAGTTTCTTAACTCATACGGTAAACAATAGTTATGTTTTTATGTTAGTTTTTTTTTTCTACTTTCTCTCCTATTATTATTTCATCTTTCTTTTTTATATATTATATTTAAAAATAATATTTTTAATATTCAAAAATATAATTATATTTTGTTATGATTTTAATTATATATATTTGTTAGGTTAGTATTGTGTTTAAATAAATTGTATAATAAAAAAAATTGTATATTTAAATTATTCAATAAATAAAAAAGTAGAAGTTAAATTTAAAAAAACTCTATAAATATTTAAATGTAAAATTTTTTATACAGTAAAAATTAAATTATCTAGTCTAAATAAAAATTAAAAATCAATAAATTTAAAATTTACCATCAATATAAAGAACTTTAAATATCATAAATTTAAATTTATTTATCTAAACAAATATTTTTTAAATAAAATTATTTAAATTAAAAGTATTTAAATTTTAAAATTTTTTAAAATATTAAAATGTTATATTCAAACACAAGTTAGAATTTTTTAATCTATTTTAAGTTTGTTTGGTAAAATATTTTATTTGACTAGTTATTAGTGTTTTTGAAAAAAAAAAGTTATTTCAAATAATTTTTATATTTTTTCAGTTATTAACTTAAATATATTTTTATAATTTAATATATATAATTTATAAATTTAACATTATTTAAATTTTTATAAAAATACTGTTAATTTTGTTAAGTTTTTTACATTATTATAAAATATTATATTTTAAACTATATATATTATTTATTTTAATTATTATATCATTTAATTTTTATTGAAATATTGAACCATTTCATAAAAAATAAAAATTATAAAATATTTTTTATAAATTTTTTAAATTTATTTATATAAAAAAATAAATATTTTATTATAAATAATTTTAATTTCAATTCAAGTTTATCATATTTTTTAAAAATATATTATCATATTTTAATTTATTATTTTATTATATTTTAATTTATTATTTTACATTTATAAGTTAGTTTAATAACTAGTTTTATAAAAAAAAATATTCAATTGGTAACTTATCAATTCTTTATTTTCATCTAATTTCTAAACTTTAAATTTTTATCTTTTAACTACTTTTTCAACTTCTAATTAATTAATTAATTAATTTTAAAAAATATATCATTAGTATAGTACATAGTATTTGAAATTTAAATTAAAAGTAATTTTTTTTATGAAATGAAATAAAAAATTAAATTATTTATATTTAAATAATATTTTAAAACATAAAAATAAATAAAAGATTAAATACTTAATAAAAAGGTTGTGATTTAACTTTGAAAATATTTTTTAAAAATTTTATTTAAAGATAAAGGATTCAAAATTATAACAAACAAAATAAATGTTATTAGTTTTTCAATTCATCTTGTGGAGTCCTTTGATCTCAAATTTTAAATTTTTTTATGAATAAAATAGCTTTAAAAAAATATAAAGACAAAAAATAATACTTAGCATTACGATGTTTGTTAGATGAGTTCAGATAGGTTCGAGTTAAAAAATCTTCAACTATCAAAAACTGAGTTTTAAAATAATATTTTCGATTCCATATTTACGTCAGATTAGTTGGATATAAGTAAAATTAGAAGTTTGTTTAATTGGGTTGAAATTTGTTAGATTTCGATAATGACAACCATGAAAATGAGGATGAAAATTAAGATACTGAGAGGATAAGAATGAATTTAAAAAAAACCATAAAATCTGGTAAAAAAATCATAAAATTTAACTAAAAGTTCATGGAATCTAATGAACCTTTAAATCATTCGATTTGATAAAATCTATCTTTAACCAATTAATTTATCTTTACCTGTTGCAATTCAATCATCTTTTATACTGTTCACACATTTATTGATGTACGATGGATGGTTTTCAATCGGGCGTGGGTTGATGCTCACCCCTGTTAGACACAGTATTTTTAAACTGATTTACGCAAAAAAAATATCAATATTGTTCAATAAATAAATAAACCAAAATATTTTATTCAATAAAAGGCGATTAAAACTGTTGCAATTGTCATATATAATTAAAATAGTAGTTTAAAATCATTGTTTTGTTATTAACTTAATGAAAATTAATGTGATTTTAGTTTTTTAACATTTTTAAAAATAAATTTTTGTTTTATTTTTGAATTTTAAAAAATTATTATTGTTTATACTTAATGCGAAACTAATACCATTTTAGATCATTTGAAGTTGTGCAATTTGAAAAGGCTTGCCATCAAGAAACACAGACAAAACCCTTGGCCAAAGGTTTACTTCTTCCTCTCTATACTAATTGGCGGGGTCTTTCCACAATGGGAAAAAAAACTTTGTAATTTTCACCTGTTTGAAATTTTGACTATTCAATATATAGAGGTAGAGAGTCGTAGGTTCTGGCTGAATTTAGAAATAAAATACTAAATGGTAGGGGGACAGAGAGATTGAGTTTTTTTTAGAAGAAACAAGAGTCCGGATTTCCACCATGAACACTGGTCAAAGAGACATAATAAGTAATGCGGTGGTTTTTGTAGAAGCAGCAGACGACAGTTACGTGAAAGCATCTCAACGAAATAAAATTAATTTGTTTCATTATGGTAACGTCAAGCCGAAGAGGTGTCAAGATTTAATTGAATGTTTGTGCAAAATAGTTTACATTGATTATGCATAATAATTTAATTCTAATAAAATATGTCAAATTTTAAATTTCAAATATTTGATATTATAGATACAGCTTATCATTATTTTTAAATTCGATTTTATTGTTTGACTTCTTAATTTTTTTACATTAGTTTATATTAATGATTACACTAATTTTTTTACGATATTTTTTATAGCATTTTCTTTTATCATTTTTAGGTTTTCTTTATTCAATAATCATCTTATTTCATATTTATTTTTATTTTGATTCCATCTTTCTTCTGTCATTTTTCACTTATCATATCAAGTACTTCTCTCTTTTATTCTTATATATTTTTATTTTTATTTTTCAGTTTAAATATGTTTAAAAATGTCATTATATAATTTCTCAGTGACATATGTATGAGTGGTTAACGCCTATGCCTTGTGGGTTGTGGCAAAACGAGTGGGTGCCCATCAAATTAAAGATAGGTAGCGTAGGATTTGTCATTGTTTTAGTATTAAAATAAAAATTCAATTAAAATATAATAATAATGTAAAAAATTTATTTCACTTGAAAGTATATTATTATTTAATTATTGATTATTACATAATAATTTTTAAGTTTTTATAGCAATAATTTTTAAATTATATTATAATAATTTTAATTAATTAATGATATATTAAAATTAAATTTTTAAAAAATATTTTTAGAAATAAAAATTATACATTTACCTGCAACTAGCCTTAATTCATAGAAAAATCTAACATTAAAATGTACAGCGACAATTCCTTTTAGAGATTATAAATAAATCCTATATTTATTAAATATTCACAAAAAATACCAATAATAAGTAAGATAAATATACAGTTAATAATTTTAAATTAAAATATAACTAAATACTTGTAAGGTTACAGATCCAATCTGGATGAGTTATATAGTAAAAAGAAAAATACTTACATAAACAATAACTCAACACCTCGTATTTACCCACAACTAATAACAAAATTATAAATGTAAAATAAAAATAGCATGCCAGCTTGTAAAATTCTGCAAAAATACACACACATCCTGCACACAAATGATGTGGAACAAACGTTCTTCACACGACCCGCCACTTGTTAGTTGTTAAGGGAGATGGTGCGGTGGTTAAAGGTGACAAGGAAAAAGTCGGGAGAGATGTCGCGGTGGGTGTTTTGCAGAGAGGGTTCTTCTCGGCGGTGGAGGAGATTCTCAAAAGATCTCCATCGGTGGTTGCTGCCACGTAGACGAGGGTTTGGAGAACTTGAGGGGGTGATTAGGGATTAAAGTAGATGGAAGTTAATATTTAAATTTGACGTGTTCAGAAATTTTTTGTTAAAGATATTTTTTTAAAATTTGATCAGATTTAAAACCTTTAAAATTTAAGAAGCTGTTTAAAAAGTTATGTTTCAATAAAAGATTAATAATTAAATTTAAAATTTATATAAATAATTCATTAAAAAAATTTATAAATTTAAAGTTTATAGATTTATAAATTTAAAATTTATAGAATAAAAAAATTATTAAATAAATCTAAAATATATCCATATATATATATTATATTTAAAAAGTTTTTAAATTATGTAAATATATTAATATTATATAAATATGATAAATATTAATATATAATATATAAAGATAAATAATTTTATGTTAAAATTTTTTTTAAGTAATTTATTTATCTAAATAATTTTTTTTATATAAATCTAAGTCTATCTATTTATTAAAAAAATTAAATTAAATTAAATTTTAAATAAATTAAATTATAAATTTCTATAAAAAAAATTAATTTGTAATAATTATTATTTTTTATTTTGTTAAAGATTTAAATTTTTATTATATTATTTATTTAAGATTGATCAAACCGTATAACCATTTAAAAAAATTAGGTAAATTCAACTTTAACTTTTTTATTTATCTATGGTTTGTTATAACATTTGTTAAATTTTTAAAAAAAGTTAATGATTTAAACTTTTATTAATTATATATAATTATAAAAAACCTCTGTTACTTATTTGCATTTTTCAATAGTTTGAATTTTTGTTACTTGTTTATCTTGATGAAATTTTTTTTGTTAAATTATTAATAATGACAATAAATCTCTATTTGGTAATTTTTATTTTTTAAAATATTTAAATTATGATAAAATTATTATTATTATTATTATTTATTAAAACAAAGGAGAAAAATCTAAAAAACCAATGCTAGGAATTAAACTTGATATCAAAATATAAATTTTTTTTTAAAATCTCAGATTTTATAAGTTATTAAAATAATACTATAATATTCAACATTAATATTATAATTAGATTAAAGTATTAAATACACTTAAATTTAATATCCATTATAACTTGAAATAAAAGTTGAAAAAATAAAAAATAAAAATTAGGATAGCTTTAGAATTTGTTGAAATTCTCTCAACATACTTTCGCATACTGCATCTTGGATCAATCATTTACAACAACACCTACTCATAAAAATTTAATATCAGATAAATTAAAAACATACTATATTTTTTAATTATAATTATATATTAATTTTGAATTTTATTTTTATTTTATATATCAATTTAATTTTTTTTTGTAGCACTTAATTCATGAATTTGATAATTACCATTCCATCAACTTATTTATACTATTTATTTATAATTTTTGCATTATATATATATATAATATTTAGATTCAGAAAGAACTTTTGTTCAAACCAAAATTAGTATATCCCGATTCCACATGATAATATTTTATTTAAAATTCTTTTAAATGTATATTAAATAACTAGTTTTGATTTGAACTAAACAAAAATGCTGAAACCAAACACAAAATCTAAGACATAACAAAGGCATATTTTTTATCTCAAATAAAAAAAGAAAAGTAATAAGACAACAAAATATGAACACCATTCATAAAAAATTCATGAGATAAATAACAAAAACAACTTAAAATAAAAAATTAGAGTAAAAAAATAAAATACAAATACAAAGACTTAAGAGTGATGGTCATATAATAGAGAAAAAAAAAAAAAAACTGTTACACATTCTTAAAAATATGAACACCATTAAATTGAGAGAGAACATAAAGATCCAATAAAAAAGTGTATATCATTGTATAAGTTTATTAAATAAAGTCTTCTTGGTATATTGAAGAGACAAAATTTGAGTATATTAGATAAAATATTTTAACTATTTTAAAGTTAAAATTATTAATTAAAAAAATTATTAATATATTTTAATTCTCTTTGATAAATTAATTCATTTTAATAGTTATGATTCTGTTTTAGACAGTTATTAATGTTATCTTTTACAAAAGTTATTTTAAGTAGTTTTTGTTTTTTCAGTGTATAACTGTTTTTATTTTATTTTTATCTTTAATATATATTTTTATATTTTTATTATTTATTTATTTTTATGACTTTAATATTATTTTTTCTTTGATCATAATATTATTAATTTTGATAAATTATTTTTATATAATCTTAAAATACTATATTTTGAATTATTGTTATAATATATATTATTTTATTTTATTAAAAATATTGAATTTTTTTAATAAAATATTAAAATTATAAGAATAATTAATTTATGTAATAACTAAAAGTAAATATTTATATGTTAAATAAATAAAATTTTATTGAATTAATTTTTATAATAATTTTGGTTTTAAAAAATAAAAATATTATACTTATCATGTTTTAATAATTTATTTGAATATATATATATATATATGTTTATTTATTATTTTATATTTATTAATTAATCCAATAACTAATTTTATCAATCATTTTTAATTTAATTAATTTGTAACTTTTATTTAATTTTTATCTTTTATGTTTTATTTAACTTATTTGCTAATATTACTAAACATATTATTTTATAAAATTTTAAGATAGAATTTTAAAATGAAGAGAAATTTTAAAAAAAATAATAAAAAATGAAAATTTTTAATAAAATAGAAACAAATTCATGAAAAGATTCAAAACTCAGAGATAAAATAAGTAATTAGTTAACAGATATGATATGAAATTTTGAAAACATTTAAAGTATATATTATAATTAATACAGAATTTAACGTTTAAAAATTGAAGAAACAATATAATAAGATAAAATTACTTAAAGAAAATATTTTAACATTTTAAAAAATATGAAATACTTAAAAATTTAAATAATTTTAATTTAAATATTTTTATTTTAAATATATTTTGTTTGGATAAAAAATTTAAATTTTTTATTTAGGTTAAATAATTTAATTTTTAATATATGAAATTGTTAAACATAATTTTTTTGATTTGGTCTATTTAATCTGTGGGTTAAATGTGTTAGATGTATGGGTTAACAGGTAAGTTTACATATTGTTTTTTTAAATAAAAAATTAAAATTATATATATATATTTTTTCTATTTTATATAAATATTTTTTAAAATTATTTTAATAATTAAATAAGTTAAACAAGTTAACTATAATTTGAGCAAAGTGGATTGAATACAAGCTACAACTTTTTTTCACCTATTTATTTTACGAACCAATTTTATTTTATTTATTATAGGTTTATGCTAATTGAGTTTAAACTAGTCAAGTTGATTTTTTTACTAACGAAAGTGAGTCGAAAATTTTTAAAAAATTTTAAATTCTACTTATTTTAAAAGAATTTTAAATTATTTTATTTTAATTATTAAAATATTCCCTCAAAATTATTTTTTATTCTTAACATACCTCATATAAGTATAAACATAAAGTAAAAATGTTGTGTTGAAGGATGAGAAAAAAAAAATGAAAGAATAAAAGAAAATTAAAATAAAAAGTAGCACAAAAAAAATAATATTGACATAGGGTTAGAAAATAATAGGGAAAAAGAATTCTAAGAATGAAAAATTTTAAATTTTCTTCTCTATTTCAAAAAATTTTAAATTTTTTCATTTTAATTTGTTAAAATATTTTTTAAAAATTTATAAAAGTTAAATTTTTTTAAAAAAATATTCCAATAAAATATTTCAATTTTTAAAATTTTAAATTTTAAAAAAAATTATTTTTCCTCTTTAAAATACCTCATTCAAACATTAAATTATATATGTTTATATTTTTAAAATTTTTTATTATAATTTTTTAAAGGTATTAATTGATAACAATTTAAGACCTCAATGGATTTTCGTTAGACTATATCATATTACAACTCATTCGTCCAAATTTATGCTATAAAATAATAAATTTAAATTTCTCAATTAATAATATTTAAACTATGCATTAAATTATCTTATTTTGAAAAACTTAACATCTAATTTATTTATCGATTATTTTATTTTATTTTATGGTTAAATATTAAATTCATAGTGTGAAATTTAATATTATAAGTGACGATTTGTTTACTTATTTATTATATTAAAATAACATATCATATTAAATTAATATATAATTTTATTTAAATGCTCTAAGGACAGCTCACCATCTAATTATATATATATATATATTATGAATTAAATGATATAAATATTAAATTCAATAAAATATATATTTTAATAATTTTTTATTAAAAATTTAATCATTAAGTCATATATAAAATTGTATATAATTTATGAATATATAATCTAATATTTAGTATTTATTTATATTTTTAATAATGTACCATATATTCAAATAAAATAAGATAATAAAATATTAATTATTTTTTAAAATATATAAAGTATGTATGTATTATATGATAATATTAATTCAATGGCTAGATTAATATTTTTTTTTATAGAAAATTATTCAAAATCCTGGAGAGAGAGAGTGAGTGAGTGTTTTAAATAATAATAATATTTGGTACAGTTTTTCGTATATTTTCAAATTTTAAAAGTGCACCAAAATAACTCTAATTATGATGCACGCAAAAGAGGGGAGAGAAAACAAGTGAACTGTGAGGCAAGATGCTGATGCCTCGTGCCACTTCTAAAGAAAAGTATATATACAAAGGCCATTTTTTTTCATTCTATATGATATGCATAGTTCGAAGTTCGAACTTTAAAAGCCCGAGGTAAAAAAAAAAAAGAAGAAGAAGACAACCGAAAATAGAGGTAGCAAAAGGTGGGAAATAGAAAGAGCAAAACAAAAACTTAAGAAGAAAGACACGGGATACTGGGATATAGCATGCAAAGAGTAAACACTTAAAAAAGTGGTCAATTCCTTGCATTTGACGAACCAACAATTTCGGCTTCTGATTCGTTACCTCCATCTCTAATATTACCATTTGTCCTTCCTTCTCCATAACAAAAATTTTCCCCAAAACCATGCCACAAGCTATTCTTACCTTACCCAGTAAGTCACACTTCTCACACAAAAAGTTCTCACAAATTTGAAACACCAAATGTTGTCTTTTTCCTTTTGCTAAAAAAAACCAGAAAACTGACTCTGCCATGCTCAAATCAACCAACCGCTTCTTATTTCTTCCTTTCTTCTTTCTCCTGATTTCCATTCCCGTGTTTCAACAAAAATGGTTAGCCTCAGGTTCCCCTGTTCACGAAAGGAGCTTCAACAGACCTGATCCTTTGCGACATTTCAAAGACTACAATGGAGATTTCGATGTTCGAAACAAGCATTATGTGGCTGTGAGTTTTTTTTTTCAATTTCAAACAGATTTTCCTAATTCTAGCTCTTTTTCAAATTGTTGTATTTATTTTCTTCAAAACAAATCACGTGTATGATCATCATGCATATATGGATATGTCTTCTTACCATATCAGAATTCAGACACAGGTCATATATGTATAGTGTATATCCCACGTACAATATCAATAGGTTGGTTCTTCTGTTACTGTTAGACATATTTGTACGCTAGTTAGGTCAGTGCATTCCCAATTAATGACCATAGTGACACAATTAATAGCATATTTGTCTGTGTTTTGAACCAAAACCATTTCCGAACAGCCTTCTCCATAATTTCTGTAAGATATGTGAGACTATCAAGTTGCATTAATTGCAATTGCAATGGAGTTGCCATTAATGAATTTCTATCATTACTATCTTTTATTCCTGCGCTATGTAGATTGTTCAAATTAAACTTATTTATTAAATATAATATCGATTGATATAAAATTAGAATCAGTAATTTTTAATTTATTATTTATCGAATTATAGTAGTTAATATTGGTCTACAATTGTTATTTTCTCAATAAATTTTGTCAACACTTCGATTGGGTAATCATGGTGTCACATCATAAAGATGGGTTACCAATCAATTTTAGAGTCAACAGATCCAAATTCAGCAGTGATCAGCATCAAGGAAATAATTTTCTTAAGTAATAATACTACTAAAGACATAGTCCATATACAAATTTGGGAAAATTTCACACTCGCGCGCGCGCACACTATATTATTCAAAAGGAATGCAATGTGCTATAGTTGAATGCCCTAAATCTTGTAAAGAAAACATTATATTAAAGAGCTCTTGAGATCATTCTAAGACATAAAAAAACAAAAGAAATGATAAATTGAAAATAGAAATGAGAAGTATTGTCAAAAACAACTTCAAAAGATTATGACTTTTCTGAATAAACAACTTCAAAAGATTGACAATGCATTTCTACATATTCATAACTCCAAACAAAAGTATAAAAAAAAGCTACAATGTATTTGTGATTATTGAAATACTTCTCCAGCTAACAATTTCAAAGACAATACAACTAATTTTTTTTCTCAATCTTTTGTTTGTAGACATTATAATTTTAGGCTGATGGTAATTTATAAATCAAAGGAATTGATCACTTAAGATAGGAAAATGAAAATTTTGCCGGGCATAGGATTGAGAATGGGATTGATTTTGCATATTGCTTTCTGATCCTTTTCAGTCTGCGGCATTTACAGGAGTCCACGGGTACGCATTTGCCGGTGTTTGGTTGCTATGTGGGTTGGTTTTGGCCATTTTCATGATAGTCAAGTGTCTAAGCAGTGGTTCTGCTACATTACCATATTTGGACCATTACTATCTCCACATTTTCTTCCTACTTCTCTTATTCACCTCTCTCGCCATGTAAGTCCCTATTTCCTACGAAACAATTTAACGTTATTAGATAAACATTAATTGCAGCAATTGGGTTGATGTGACAGAGTTGCTTCCAGTTTTGTCCTTGCCACGAGTCAGAAGACCCTGCGGAGGACAGAAAAACTGAAAGAATCTGTGATGGGTATAGGAGAAGATGCTCTTAGGACCTTAGGCAGAGTCATAAGAGCAACTAACCAAATGCAGTTCCTTTTACTTCCGTACAATCCATTGATAAGCGCGAGTTTGAATTCAACCACTCAAGACCTTAGAAGCAACTCGCGTATGATTCGCCGTTTTATTGATACAAGTGGACAATCATTCAACAAGGCCACTCATACTTTGTATGCATTTACTTACTTTCCTTTTCAATAACTTCAACTATATTCTTATTATGTAATTTCTCACTTCCTACTTCAATTTGATTTACTGATTTCACGTTCTCAAATGTCATAGGTATATGGCACATTTCGTTGTTCTAATCGTCAACTTAGTGACACTAGTTGCCGCATTAGGTAAGCATTGATCCGGTAGAACTTACTGTAATTTTTAATACAAGTTTTTTATTTATCAATTCCTTTTCCTAAGAGAAATGAATAGTAAAATTGATTTTCTTAAACAATTGGTCGATATTAATTTGGTTTAATTAATGATTTTCTCACTTTGGTGTTTTGGCTTAGTTTTGATGCTGCTGCATTGGCGCCCTGGATTGATAATGTAAGATAGTGTCATTTTCAAAGTTATTTATTAACTTGATTGTAGAGTTAGAATCTAGTTTGCATTTTATTATGATCTCTTTTGTTTTGCCTTTGTTTCAGCATAATTTTTTGCTTTTGGATCTTAACAAGCCTGTGTTGGTTCTTGACTGGTTTTGACTTTTTCCTTTATACGTGAGTAGACAAACTGTTCATGCTTGAGTTATAATTGTGATTTGAGGTCATTGAACCTTTTCATGTGAACTCCGCATGCAGCTTTGCAGATGACGCATGCTCTGCTTTTGAAGATTTTCAAGAAAACCCCCAGAACAGTAGTCTGGGTTCGATGTTGCCGTGCATAAATGAATCTTTCTCTGCAAAATTGATAACTGAAATTGGCTACACCATCCACAAATTCATAGTTGAGGTAGAAATTTTGATTAATATTAGTTAATTCAGAAGGAAGTGATTTGTAATAATTATTTTAAAAATTTTACGTATTATAATTTTTAATTGGTTGATAACGTAAAAAAAAGTATTATGAAAAATAAATTCTTATGTTATGATCTGATATAATAGTTTCTTTGTGTCTCAGTTGAATTCTAATATGTCGGGGATTTATCGGCTCCTAGGAGTAAGTGAAGAAAATGAAGAATTAATGGGAATCATAAAAATTTGCGACCCTTTCTCCCGAGCACCAAACTTCAGCTACATTCCACAGAGTTGCCCTCAAGATGCCATTCGGATTGGTGATTTATCAAAAGTAAGTGTTCACTAAATCAAAGCCAGTGCATGTTTATTTCTTATGCAACATGATGGAAAAGTAAACTCATAAAACACGTTTGGGCATAGATTCTTGCAAAGTTCACATGTCATGAAAAGGGCACAACAGAAGAATGCAGAAAAGAGGGGAGATTTCTTCCGGTGGCCTCATACAACATGGCTCATGCCTATAGTAGATCCATCCAGGATTTGCTGGACATATATCCAGACTTGCAAAGACTATCAAAATGCACCATTGTGAAGAACAAAGTAGCTGAAATTGTGTCTCATCAATGCAGGCCAATAAGAATTTCAACTAGATTGTTATGGTCATCTATATTGTCTCTCTCCATTATTATGGTTGTCTTGGTATTCGTCTTGGTAGCAGAGGTTTCTCAGTGCTGGGGAAAACCCCTTTTTTCATGTTCTAGGACTCCTAGATCTAGATAGGAAATTTTATTTATTTTCAAATTTAAAAGGTAGAAAATCAAATGTATATAGATATAGTGATTTTGGGTTGGTTTAGGGGAGGGGGAGAGGTGAATACTTCTTTTCTTGTCTTTTCTTTTGTGTGTATGTGTTAGTTTTTTTTTTTTTTCAAATTTAAGCCAAATAAATAACAAATGATAGCACTCCAAGCAGGTCGTAAGACAATAATTGGAGCATAATGTAAAGAAATGAATATAATGTATGAAGTGTGAATATGGCATGTTTGAGGGGAAAAAATAAGACTGGCTTATTGCAGCTTGATGATTATGAGTTACAATGTGTGCAATTGGTTTCAAGTTTTGACATTGGTCTTTACTCATTTGAAGTCCTGAATTTCTATTTAATTAATTATTTTTGAAAAAAGATTAATAACTGTGTTACATTACTAGTTTTACTAAAGAAACATTTTACCTTGTTTAAACTAAACCTTGTTGGAGTTATGTCTACTACTACTTATATATGGTAGAGGTATCAACTTTTGTTAACTTAGGTGGTAGGAAGTTTGAATTTTTTTAAAAAAAATAGTTTTAAACTTAAAATTATAATTGAAAAAATGGATATTCAAAACGTTTTGTTCTTTAAAATGAATTTATTTGACCAAGCTTAGAAGTTCCTTTAGGTGGTAAAATTGTTTGAGGATGTAAATATGCTACTACGGAAACGATCAGAGATGATTAAAATACATTATTACTTCCATTAGAAATTTACAATTGTTTTTCAATGAAGTATGTATAGAAAGGACAAATTTTAATGTAATACTGTAAATATTTTTTACATTATTTTTTAATTAAAATTAATTTTTTTAATAATTTACACAAATAAAAATTGATACTAAATATCAATATATATTATCAAGATAAAGCTATAATTTTATAAAAAAAATCAATTCATAACTATCAAAATTACATTAAATATTATATCATCTAATAACTTTATATTACATAAACTTTTTTAAATTTTATTAAATTAAAATATTTTATGATACAGATTATATTTACAAAATTTTAAAATATTTTTCTTTCCAAACAATCGTTTTTTCCGTAACACAACGTCTACATTTTACTATCATAGTTATCTTTTAGTTTTTTTTAATATTATTTATAAGCTTGTCAAACCAAAATAAAAATAATTAATAAATAAACTTAACTTATTAACTTAACAACATTTTTTTATATGCTATAACTTTTCTTCTTTATCGTTGATATTTTAATCAATTCCTCTTTTATTCCCTCTTAATTGAGAAAAAAAGCTCACACTTACCTTCACAATACCCCTCGCTTTCCAAACCAATATCACTCGTTTCCAAGAGAATACCGTCTCTTAATTGTTGCGCCAATTTTACTTTTTTGGGTTTATTTATTTTAATTTTTATATATTTATCTTAATTTTTAATAAAATACACGATTTATAAATAAAAAATTATAGAATTTATAAACTAATCAAAAATTAAATACACCTCAAAAAAACATATGTATTGTCTTCAAACAATAAATTATATAAAAATAGTGTAAGTTATGTTCTTTTATATATTTTCATTACTTAATTATTTTAATAATTAACTTTATCGACCACTTATAATTTAAAAATTAGTTCAATAGCTATTTACTAAAATTTTAATATTTCAATTGTCAGCTCACTTATAAGTATTTTTTTGCCACACAAATCTTATTGCTATATTAATTAAAAAAAAATACTCCCGATATATATTAACGTTCTTCTGAATTTTAGTGTCAAGTTCTGTCCGGGCACTGTAATATTTATAGGTATAGCTTCAATTTTGTTGAACTTTCTTCAAATGTTAATAAAGATGTGTTTCAACATGGCATACTTTTATTATTTTATCCAAAAGAAAATTTCCCTCCCATATTATAGCTTTTTTTTTTAGTGAAAACTGAACAATAAAAAATAATCCACAAATATTGAGTCAAGCATAATTAAGGAAAAATAAGCTATTCTAATTAGCAGGGATTACAATATAATTGATTAATAACAAGCAAGCTTCTTAATGCTATCACAGTATAATTAACAAATCAAATGACCTACACTATTTGATATATATGAAATGTGTATCTGTGCTGTTCTATTCCAACCAGTACTGAAAAGTTACTATTAAAAAAATCATTTTTTTAATACGAGAAAGAGACAATATTAACAACTTATATACATATCACATGGAGGAATTCTATTACCTATTAAATGACTTTTAGACCATAGAAATATGACTATAAATGTTTTTTTTTAAAAATCGTGTACAATTTTTTTTTAAAAAGTAAATATAATTTATTTATACTAAAACATTATTATGAAAAAAAAATTATTTTTTATTACGAGAATGACAATATTAAAAATAGTACCTAACCATCAATTTTATGGGAATGTATTACTATTTATTACTAACTGTCTCCTAATGAGCATATTGATTAATTGTTCTTTGCGAGAAATTTATGTATAAATTCCCAAATATAATAATCACTATCATTTAATTCATTGTTATCTCTCAAAAAAGAAAATCCAAAAGTAGGTCGTTTCATTACCTGTTTTATTGTCATTATTAATTTAAAACTTGTTTTGTATTGCTTCGCGAAACTTTACTTTGTTCTAAATCTAAGCAAGCCCATAACAACTAATTAATAGTTTAGCAGTTTTTTTATGCTATTTTCACGTATCCAACGTCACGATAACCCAAAGCCCGTTTTACTCACCACAATAAATCCATGTGCTTAAGAAGGAAAGAAAATCATCTTAAGGGGGTTCGCATTACAGAAAAGTTAAAAGAAGAGTCGTGTTAGATCATCAATCTTTATCACCGTTTGTCACGAGATTACAATACAAAATAATTAAGGGTCGGAGTCCATTAAAATGAATAACTGTACATTAGTGGATAAAGTATAATTTTAATGAATAATTAATAACTATTAATTTAAAATTATAATTATAATAAAATTTAACCGTTTAATTTTAGTTTTCTGTTGTAAATTAAAACCTGATCAGAAGGAGCCTGATCCGATGATTAAATAAAGTGTATTTAAAATTTTAAATGTTGAGGTGTGTGGCTAACTGTGGTGGTGTTATTGGAGAGAGAACAGTAAAAATGTTGTATATTATGATTAGGAACATAGCATAGCAGCGGTTCCGTATCTGAGACAAGTAAGTAAACAGAAGACCAACGAAAAAAGAAAATAGGGAGAAAAAGGAACAGCAGACAGAACAAATAAGTGAAAGGATTGAACGCTAGATGCTCACACTTATGGTAAAAGAGAAGTTCTAGAACTGCCCCTGGGGTCGGTACCAAAAGTCACAGTGAAAACAGCTTTGGTTGCAAATCAATGTCACAACCTCAAACTCAGATCCAAACTTAACTACCCTTACCCTTACCCAACATCATTTTATTAATTTTTTCCCCCTTCTCTCTTTCTCTCTGACTTCTTCTTTGGACTTTGCTTTATTCGGCGGTTGCGTTGTGCCAGTGTGTCTATGACCTTGGAAAACCACCGAGTCGCCAACAAATCCGCATGTCGGGGAGTTCTACTCATCCTTTAGTTCGGGTGGTACCAGGTGAGAGACTCTTCACTTTTCTCACACTCGGCTTTGTTCAGCGGCTAGTGATTATTCCGTAGCTTTTATTGTGCACTTATTAGGATTTTATTTTTCTTAGGGTCTGCGTAGGAATTACTCTTTCTCCCCATTCAAACGTTATGAGTTGTGCTGTGTGGATCTGACACATGAGGGTTGATGGGAGTTATTAATATTTAGATATGAAGTAGAGTGAAGATATAGTGCTTTGAATTGCTTCTACCAAACATTGGAGAGAGGGTGATTTATTATAATCTATCAAGCATTGAAACTGGTTGCACTTTGATTTGATTTGATTTTTATTACAGTATGTGTAAAATTCAGGAAACTGAAAAGGGGATAAACACCATAAGGCAATACCTCAGTGATATCATTTCAGTTCTTTTTAAAGTTATTTTATCACAATGATTTATGAAATTCTCTACCCTGTAGGTTAGATGTTTGTGACTTCTATTTGGTCACATTATCAGGTTTCCATAGGTTGCATTTTGGTAATTGCAGCATTATCTTGAAGATAAAAAGGAAGAGAAAATGAGGATGAGGAACAAATACAGGAAACCAACCACTTTACGTTGCAATGCAGGGAGCAGATGTTCTACGCCGGTCGTGCTATTGAGCTTGTTAGGATGTCTATTTTTGCTTCATTTATATACCTATATTCATCACAGAGATAGAGACAGCGGAGAATCTGAATTTCGTGTGAGTCTTCATCCTCAATTCCGTGAACTTCAAGAAGTGGAAGAGGAGAACATTCAAATCCCCCCACCACGGGGAAAGAGGTCCCCTAGAGCAGCAAAACGCAGACCTAAACGGACAACTACACTGATTGATGAATTCTTGGACGAAAATTCCCAACTGAGACATGTGTTCTTTCCTGGTCATAAAAGAGCTATAGATCCAATGCAGGCTGTTGCAAATGAAAGTTATTACTACTACCCTGGGAGAATTTGGTTGGATACTGATGGAAATCCTATTCAAGCCCATGGAGGAGGTGTTCTGTATGATAAAAATTCAAGAACATATTATTGGTACGGTGAATATAAAGATGGGCCTACCTATCATGTTCACAAGAAAGGAGCTGCTCGGGTAATTCATTTTATTCCAGAGAACTCTTGTATTGTTTGTAAGTTAATAATTGCCGTATGGCTATAGGGTTTTCTATAGCTTATTTTTCACTATTATAATCATTTAATTGTTGTTGAAGTGCCTAGCATCATTTTATATTAATGCAATGTTTAGATGGTTGCATCTTTTGCTTATATCAGAAAAGAAAAACAATTGGGGGACAACCTGGTTAGCAAGAATGCATTAGATTAGAGATTCATGTATGATTCTCAGATCTGCATTGATCCTTCTTTGCCTCCAGTTGCTTCTTTAGAGATGCATTTAATTTGTCTTAAACTATTGTCTAAGGTACAGTATGCCTGCAGTCTATTTTAAGCCACTTCTGCATCTTTAAGTTCTCAACCTTCTTAATATCATGTTTAAGAATTGAAGTCTTTGGCGCGGAAATGGTATATGTTTCAAAGGTCTCATTTCATTCTTAATTTGCATTAGTTGGCTTATAATTTCCAACTTTTTGTTAGTATATGAAAAAGGGATATATAATTGACCTTCACTTTGACAGATGGAGATATTCACAAATGTAAGAGTGTTTTCAATTTGGATCAAATGTAAATTCGAAGATATTCTGAGCTTGTATTAAAAAAGAAAGAAAAAAGTAATCTTAACTGCCATAAACCTAATGGATTTGGATTCTGCAAGATACACTTCACAGAATAAAGTGGGAAGATAAAATTCTTGGTGGTACCTTTCCTAGAAAATGAGACCTTCTGCTCCAACTGAAATTGCTTATGTTGATTGCCTTTTTCTTCACTTAAACCCTTCCAAGGCTCAGAAATCCAATGCCTATTTGTTCAAAGCCTCAAAGAAACCCACTGATTATGAGTTTTTATTACTGGAAAAGAAGTTTTTACTTCTAAGAGATCTAATTTTTTCTGCAATTTGGTAATCCCTGAAAAATGTTTCATCTAAATTGTCCAATTTCTCCAAGCTATTACATGAGTCAGAGGGATGGCTCCTATATTCAAAAACAAATAAAGGAAATGATCCTGGCTTTTTACCTTCCACATGGTGTTCCCTAACCTTGTTCAGTCTGTATGACTTTAATTGATGGCAAAAGCTGGAAATTTTCTTTTACATGACTCAAAATTCACCATACTAATTGACAAAGCATCTGGTTAACTACCAAGCTCACATCACAAGTGGAGTGGCTGAGGAAAAACTTTTGTATGTGTTTCCAAATAACTTGGGAAAGCTTATCTTCATTTTTCTTCTTTATATTAGCATGAACAAAGATTGTATAACTAGTGAGTTTGTGACGACAAATGTGTTTTAATTTCCAAATAGATACTGACATGAATGATATCCTCAACACCAATAGGTGTTCTGTTTTATCTTTGCTTTTCTCTTTTCTTCCTCAACTTTATTGGAAAGTAAACTTATTTCTCCATAAATCAGCATGCTCTTTCAGTTACTGTATATTATAAAATAATTATTCTCCACTCTCATAGTTAGAGTAGTGGTTTTGTACCATGTTATGAGTCTATATCTTGCTGTCATAACCTTGCGCTCCTTTATCTACTAAAGGAATAGCTTTTTTTTAATTTATATTTAATTTTTCTACTAACCTTGCATATTCAGTTTGATGCATAACCTTGTCTTCAATTTCTTAAAGTCATTCTCTCTTTCTCCACCAGGTGGACATTATTGGAGTTGGTTGCTATTCTTCCAAGGATTTGTGGACCTGGAAACATGAGGGGATTGTGTTGGCAGCAGAGGAAACTAATGAGACCCATGATCTGCACACATCTAATGTGCTTGAGAGGCCAAAAGTGATTTACAATGAGAAGACTGGAAAGTATGTGATGTGGATGCACATTGATGATGCCAACTATACCAGAGCAGCTGTTGGCGTAGCAATCAGTGATACCCCTGATGGGCCATTTGATTATCTTGGTAGCCAAAGACCCCATGGATATGAAAGTCGGGATATGACGGTTTTCAAAGATGATGATGGTGCGGCATATCTAATCTATTCCTCTGAAGACAATAGTGAACTGCACATTGGACCCCTTACCGAAGATTATCTCAATGTGACATCCATCATGAGAAGGATTCTTGTGGGACAGCACAGAGAAGCACCAGCTCTGTTCAAGCATCAGGGTACGTATTACATGATCACATCAGGCTGCACAGGATGGGCCCCAAATGAGGCGCTGGCTCATGCGGCCGAGTCAATCTTAGGGCCATGGGAAACAATTGGAAATCCATGCATTGGAGGAAACAAAATGTTTCAGCTTACAACCTTCTTTGCTCAGAGCACTTTTGTGCTTCCTCTACCTGGGTTCCCAGGTTCATTTATTTTCATGGCAGATAGGTGGAATCCTGCCAACTTAAGGGACTCAAGATATGTATGGTTGCCTTTGATAGTGGGAGGACCTGTTGATCAGCCTCTTGAGTACAGTTTTGAATTTCCATTGTGGTCAAGAGTGTCTATCTATTGGCACAGAAAATGGAGACTGCCTCAGGGGTGGAACAGCTTCAAATAATGTAGCTTCTCTCATTGTACATTGTCATATACAAAGATTCGGTATACGGTATACGGTATACGTCTTACCGTGTTGCATGTCAAGCACTTGTTGGAAAAGCTCACTGCTTGAAGAATCGGACATAGAAACAGTCTCAATAATATGCAGTGTCTTGACACATCACTTTAATATAGAGTAAGTTGAGATTAATTTGAGGGAGAGCATATGTATATCGAGAAAGATTATCCACTTGATGGAATTTTGAATCCAGCATTGTTGATCATTTGTGCCACATGTAATTTGTTACTATTATGTAAATGATTCTTTCACAGGTGTACTTTACTATTTTATGTTGATATTTTATTTTGACTTTTTGGTGAGTTCCCTGGTTACCTGCTTGGAATTGATTCACATGCAGAGAGGTGGAGGCGATGAATTGGTTGTTTAATAGCATGATATCTCTAGCTTAATTATTTTATTTTACAGGAAGGAGAAATCTTTGGGTAACTAGAAGCATATTCAGATTATGGATGAGAGATTAGGATCAACAAGAATATGTGAATATTGGCAGAAGCAATTAAGCAAGTTATGAAAATCTCACTTTTATTTTTGGTCAAAGTAAAATTCTAGTTTAAAAGTATCGCTACGATCACAATTTGTACACCAGCCAAGAGCCCAAGATTTTTCTTTCCATCAGTAAAAGTGGAAAGGGTGTTGAACCATCTTGTCCATCTCTCATTATTGTATTACTGGTGGATGAGTCCTACGCTTGTATCTTTCTTTCTCTGGTCAAGCTACGCTTGTGTCTAGCATGTGGCACGTTACTAATAATAAGGGCTATAAGAAGGCCTAAAGTTGGGCCCAATTGCGTAGCCCATATGATGTGATCCTAGTAGCTGGCCGTAATATATATTCCCAAATCTGGTGTGGGCTCTTAAATTGCATAAACCATTATCGCACGCAAAAGATGTCTAAAACATAATAAAAAAAATAGTATGAAAGAAAGACTGTGTAGATACCATAAGTCCATTTACTTTTTATTTGCAAGTTTGGTCCTCATTTTCTTTCCTATTCATTCCTTATTAGTCATTTCTATTATTTAATTAGAAAAGCATTTCTTCCATTTTTGTCGGAAAGAGGATTTTTTTTTTGAATAAACGGATTAATAGAGACAGAGAGACAAAGATCCTGAAGTACGATTGGTTTGAAATTAATACACTGGAGTTAACTTTCTACATGAACTTGGTCCCATAAAAATATAAAGACATCAGCTTGTCATTGTCATTGCTATAGAAAAGGATACTAAAGCTTAAACCTGCAGAAGAAGGTATGGGCCAGCATCAAACTCCCTTTAAAAAAACACCAAAAGAAAGCAGCTATAAATGTTTTTAAATCAGGGGGGGGAAAGGTGCAAAAGAGTGGAGAGTGGATATGTTAACGTGGAGGGGGCAAGTCTCATCAGAAGTTCAAGATATGCAACCCTAAAAAGATGAACCCACTATTCATATTATTTCCTTTTCATTGTTTATGTACTTACCAATTTATTGGCTTTCATGGGAAAAAGGAGCCTCTTATGAGCCCCCCTTATCTTACCTCCATGAAAGAGCTCAGGGTTTAGTGGGGGCCATACAGAGCGTAAAGCAAAAACATGTGTCATATACAAAGATGATATAGTTTAGGCTCAGAGAGAGAGAGAGAGAGAGAGAGAGAGAAAATAAAAAAAGAACAAGACCATTTCAAAGACAGCGTGCTGGCCACTAAAACCTTTAACCCACTAATGACTATACACCTTTTAATGATATTCCCCAAGCAATAACCCAACTTGTTGGCCGTCCTAAGATTCTATTGCCCATAAACTAGATAACGACCTCGTTTATGGATGTTCAACATTTACTTATTCATTAAACTCTCAATATCCTCAATGCTGATATCATCACCTTACGCCAAAATACCAAACCCTATTTTTGTACCTATTTGTAAATATATGAATTAAATTGTTTCCGTAGGGCCAGTAAGGCTAACTACCATTGATGATCTTAAATATATATTCTAAAATACAAGATTATCAGAGCATTTCCCTTCTTAATTATGTTTTGTCTTCATTGTTGGTTAAGCGCACGAACAATGATGCGGCTCATCTCTGGTCAAATCTGGACCAGACCAAGGTTCAGATAGTATATATCAATAATCAACTACCAGTCTACCACACATGAACTTGGTCAATAATCAATATACTTGAACCTACAAATTTGGACTGGGACAATTAGTTTAATTTAGCCTAATAAATTAAGAAACTGTTATTAAAATCTAAATAAAATAACAAATACTTAAGTATAGTTTCACAATTATTGGTTATTTTTCTTAGTCATTGAAAAGGTCGCACAAGATTTATTTTAGCTGGGAATGGTCCCAGGGTTTAATGAGATGAATGGAAAAAATTAAATGTCATCATCATCCACTTTAACTGTATTTTTTTTTTCTTTAGTTGGTTTTTTATTTTAACTATTATTTTGTAAAAATAATGAAGCTTAGTTTTTTTTTCAAGTTTATCCTCAAATTTAACAAATAAGAAAAAGTTAATTAATAGATAGAATGATTATAATATTTTAAATAAATTATGAGAAATATATCCATATCTCCACAAAGCTAGGAGAACTAATTCATATATATAAATCATTAAACTAAACTTAATTTTTTTATTATCTCGTAAATATCAACGAATGTTTTATTTTCCCCAATTCATAACACTGAAAATTGAAATAAAAAATCCGTTTTAATTATTCGTATATATACATACATATATACTGAAATTGACAAACTAAAAATTTGAAAAACGAAATGTTAACGAAAACTTGAATAATGAAAATCAATTTACTTCATGATTAATTCGTTTTTTCAATAATTAATACAGGCAAACCCCCCTTCCTCCTACCACCCATCATACCTGCAATTAATCCCATTGTCTTACTTACCAAACTGGAAACAAGAAAAACCCATTAATTACTATTAAAAAGAAAGAAAGAAAAAAAAGAGGAACCCACGGGCACGTGCTAAAAGAAGAGAGGAACACGTGCGAGTCACTCTCTCACAGAGCTCACGTCAAGTCATTCTCCTCTACACTACGTCAAGGGCCTCCATGCACTGGCCCACACCACCGGCTGGTCCTTCCACGACAAGAATATTCCGGCGTCGGAACACTGTGTCATTGCCCACCCTTCCTTATACCTCCTCAACAGAGCCCTCACATCATCACAAACCTCCTCACTAAACGCTACCGTATTCAATCCGCCTCCATGCATACGCCGCGACCACATCGCCGCCGTCTCTCTCCTCTCGATCGAATCCGCCGGCGAACACGCCACCAAGTCAACGATAGCCCTCCCCGCCGCACGCTCAAGCATCAAGCGCTCGTTGCTGGTTTTCGGAAAACTCTCATCCAACGCCTCAAAATAAACCCTAAACCACCTCAAACACTCTTGGAACCCTTTCACAAACTCAAACCCTTCCAATCCCACATCCAAATCCGCTTCTTCCTCCACCAGAGTCACTATCCTCGGTTGCAACCTTCTCAACGAGGATATCAACACGTCACGGTGGTTCCCAACAGTCGTGATTGAATGCAAAGCGTTGACACAGTTAATAGCCAAAGCCTCGTCTTCTTTAATGTCTAGCTCGTTGAAATCCAAATCAGAAAGTTGACCAACGTGATGAACGACGTTGAATTTAAAGGGAACGCCCATGAGTCTGGCGAATTTCTCCATTCTGGCGCCGATTTCCTTCATGACTTTGTGTGCGACGACGCCGTTAGGGGTAGTGGTGACGACAGAGGTTAAACGGAGGTATGGAGTATCGTCGTTTCGAGTTGCCAAGGCTTCGAAGAGAGTAGGCCACTGGGTGCAATAGGTATTGCTGATGTCAACGATATGTAACTTTGGCTCACCTTCCAAGGCTTCCAAGATGGCACCATTGCAAGCCACGTGACCGAAGGTTGTCCAAGGACTCACCTCTTGGAACTTCAAGACCGTTTTTCTTGTTGATTCGAAGGAGCATGTTTTCTCTGATGCCGAGGCTAAGGTTCGGTAGGTTCGGTCCCCGGCTTGGGTGATGCGACCGAACAAGGCTTGGAGGAAGTAGGAAGCGAGTTTTTGATCGGTGTCGCCGAAAGGGGAACGTAGTTCGTTTAGCATCCACATGAGTTGTTGGAGACGGTTGGTGTTCTTGTCGGCAATGGCTCGTGCGGTTTCTAGGAGGATGTCATGGGACCACTTGCCGGAAAATTCAAGGTTGAGGTTAAGGTCAGGTGTGGGTGATAAAAAGGAGAAGTCAGTGTTGGTGGTAGGTGTTGTAATTGTAGTGGCAGTGGTAGTAGTGGTAGTGGTGGATGGGTGGTGGGGTTGATAAGGATAGTAGTGCTTGGAAGAAGACGAGGATAGGTCTTCTTCATCCATGAAAAAGTTGAAGCATTCTTCGTCTTCTTGTTGGTAGTGATAGTTTTGTCTTGAGGATCTAGAGCTGCTGCTGCTGCTACACTTGAGGGATTGATCGCCTTCGTACTCTGCAAAACTCACCACCCTAAACAACGTATCCATTTAAGGTACATATATCAATCAATTAACTTTGACTCTCATCCTATGGATATGGATTTGCTGAGGGACGCAAGCAACCAAACCAAATGGACGTAACGTGTTTTTAATGGCCTCAATTCGGGTTTCACGGTCGAATGAAAAGAAAAGATTTATTGGATTTTGGTGTGGTTATTTTTTGAGGGTGAGGGGTGAATTGTGGAAATAAAAAATTTAATTGGAGTGGTGGTTCGATTAAATTGTGGTATCAGCTCCTTTTTGTGCAATCGATGTGCGAGGAAAGAAAGTGGGGTTGGGTTTCTTTTCTAGGTTATTCTTTTATTGGGTGTGTGGGATTCTTTATTGAAAAAAAGAAATGATATTTGGGTATCGAGGGAGTGGATTGACCGAGAAGTGTGAATGACTTGGTAGGGGTTGTGGTCTAGTTCATGCTTACAATACAATTCTGTCTGACAAAAGGTGAAAAATAACAAAGTGTGAGCAAAAGGTAGCGAGAAGAGATCCTTTTCATTGTTTGAGTGAGAGAGAGAGAGAGAGAGAATTTTTACGAGTATTTGATGAGTGGGAGCAGGCGTGCCAAATTGCCCATTGGGTAGAGAGAGAGAGAGTAAAGCTGCCGGCGTGAATCATCTTCATCAAACCCACTATCATCTCTCATCAGCACAACGCACTCACGTTCCTTGCCTCCTAATCCTTCTCCAAACCCTGCCAAAACTCTCACCAACTTTTTCCTTTTCTATGCTATTTACATAATCCCACACATCATTATGCCATATATAATATTATTTTCTTCTAATACCAAAATCCATTGCTTCTCAAACTTCTAGGCCATGCTTTCTTACTTTATCTTAGTTCCTCTTTGATGGATTATAAGTATCAATCAATCACCCTCACTAGCACCCAATGCCAATGCAAACTACTCTAGGCCATTTCTTTGACCCCCAAGAACTCTTCTTAACTTTCCGTTGGTCTAAATCAGTTTACAACCCCTTAATCCTTCTTAGATTAGGATCAAATTAATTCCCCATTTGTGGGCCAGCCTACCCTTATTACAAATTGACGTCCCAATTAATTTTTTTTTTATAAACCACGTCTTCGATTATTGTATATATAACAATTTGGAGGGGGGTTTCGGTATGTCCACGTTTTCCTTATTAATTTAATTAGAGATTATAATTATTATTAGATAACGCGTTTGCCGTGTAATTAGTTTTTCTTAATCATATCAATTGATTATTGAGTGGACAAAATCTTGTTTGGAAAGGTGCATGGCTTCTTTAATTTGTTTTTCTTCATCAATCATTAGGAAAAATTCACTTTGAGCTCTTAGCTTCCCCTGTTTTATTGTGTGGCCTTACAAGTTGTACATTTTTTTTATAAAAAAAATCCATTAATCCCAGACAGGAAGAGACAGGTGCTCATACGGAAATCATGGATATAAATGGGAAAGGAGTTTCAAGAGCTTTTCCTTTTCCTTTATCTTTTCCCGTTTCTCCTAATTGAAAGGGGGGGGGGGGGGGGGGGTTGGGGTTGAAAGGGATCCATTCCTCAACCAATAGAGTGAGGAGTTCCCAATTTGTACCCATCACCAGAACTATATATTATATGTAGTTGATGAATTCAATTACATCTATTACATGTTCAATACCCTCCTCTACGCTGCCAACAAATTAAACTAAATCAAATAAAACAAGACATAGACGTGTATAGCTTAATATTGGTGGTTTTTCTTCTTTCTTTTTCCTTTTTTCAAGTGAGCCCCACATCCGTTTTTCTTTAATATTAAAAGCTATTACATATGTAAGGATATAGTTGGTATGTCACTGCCTCAATGATATAATAGTTAATTTTCATTTGGACTGTAGCACGGATAAAAAAATATTGTTATACATTTATTATACCACATCATTTTCATATAAAGTATTTCATTTCTTTCATTTTATTATTAATAAAAATTCAATTCATAAATTAGAACAATTGAGTTAAGAAAACAAACCACAAACTACTGTTTATATGAGTGGTATATCACCTGTTCTTTTTATCCTTTCGAAAGATGAGTTTATGTTGTATTGATATTGCTCTGTTGTTGCATGAGGGCAACACATGCGAAGCACTCTATACCACAATTTTCAAATCTCAATCTTAACAAAAAATAAATAAAAAATTGTGAAACGTGACAATTACTATTCAAGGTACCCGTGCAACGCACAGGCATTGCTCAATTTTTTTTTATAATCCGTTTTCATTTATTTCATTGGCCATGGACATAATTTTAGACACATTTTCCAACCCAATTGAATACAAAAAGTGGGTATCACAGCTTCATGAACTTTTCGTTCTTATATAATATAAATATTGATCAGTGACCACTTTTATTTAGATATTATTAGTTATGTAACTTCTTCATCATTATGTGATCTGTATATTTATTCGTACAATTTACACAATTATGCTTTTATGTAATTAAAATTATCATATTGTGAAAAGTATGTATTTAAACAATTTTTATATTAACATATTTTCATATCAACAATTAAATTATTATGGAAAACGCCACTTTCTCAATATAAAAAGTAAAATCTAATTATACAATAACTTAACATTTTGAAGATACGTATTAAATGTATGAATAGTTTTTCATCCTCATTTTAAATGATATTCCAAAAACAGCCTTTTTTTCGCTGAGACGAAAAACATTCTGTTTAATGTATTTGTTATTAAAATATAACTATCATCTAGCTTTAATAATGCGTGTAATATTTACTCTGATTATTTAAATATTAATATGCTTTCATAGAAAATTTATGTTATTTCATGTTTAAACATTAAAAAATAATTTTTAATATATATATATATTAAAATAAAGTAACTTAATGTTTTTTTACGAATTGATTATGATTTTACAAGTATGAATAATAATACATTTTCCACAAAATTCTAGTCATTTATAATGTATAAATATTGAAATATTATAACAATAGAATAGTTTTATCAAATTTAATCACAATGTTATAACTTCAAAGATATCACATATAAGTGCTTTGTGTTGAAAACATATGACAATCTTATAGTAGATACATAACATATATCGTTTCTTTGAATTTAAAATACCAAAAAGAAAATTTTCAAATGAAACTATGAGGACAAACTCATTAGAATTTAAGTAAAATTTTACACGTTTAAATTCTTTTTTACTTCTCATAAAATTCGATATACTTTGTAAATCTATACAATATTTTTTACTTTTTTTTTTGGTACAAACAATATGTTTTTACACATTAATACTTTTAAAATTTATTTAAAAATACCGTAAAATTTTAAGCCTAAACCTTATCACTAATCAAATTTGGTTTTCGTACAAGGTCTATAATGGTCATAGCCACATATAGTTTATCAATGGTTGAAAATGAAACAATATATATCTTATTATTTTTATTTTCTCAACCCTTATTCTTTTATTTTTTTTATTAACTAAGTTGTTTGTAATATCTCTTTTTCTTATAATGCAAAGTATTTATGAAATATTCTTTAAGGTGTATTTCAACTTTTCAAAGCACCTACTTTAGAAGAAACTTAAACTTCAATTTTGTTTTGTGAAGATTCATTTTCAAAAGAAAAAGGTTTATAAAAATCTCTTAACAATTTAATTTTTTTTCTTTTGTGTTCTTATATTATTTTACTTCCTATATTTTATTTTTATAAATTGTTAAATGAAGAGAGTAATAAATATTTTTATATATTTAAAATAATAAATGTATACTTTTATTTAATATTTATTTTATAAAATAGTATAACAATAGAGTAAAGTTTCGAACTAAAATACGGGAAGCTTTTTACAACACGAATTCAACAAGATTTTGACGTATGAAATGAATTATACAAAAGTATTTTGCTTCATTAAATTATATACTAGAAGTTGTATGAGTGTAATGCATGAATTACCATTTGTAAATACGTAATATTTTAATTTTATATTATTATTAATAATATTAAATAAACTTCTGTTTATAATTTATATTAGCATATATTTCAATAACTAAGAAATCGTAATACTTTAAAATATTGAATAATTCATTTAATGTCTTAAAAATTCACTTGATGTGAATTTGGTTTCTTAAAAATTCTACACTGAAAATAATAATCTATATATAATAATTTTTTATAAAAAATTATAAGATTTAATGATTACTAATATTAAATATTATAATTTTAATATATATTTTTATTTTTTAGTTTTTATTATGTACCGCTCGACATATATTAAAAAAAATCGTATACATAATGAGAGACGCTTTAATTATGTCTGCCTCACGCTGTTTAAAAATATTAGGGAGTGATTTGTTCATTTTCAAACATTGTGGATTGTTTTGCAGATTATACAAATATTAAAGGAATAATATGCATTTTCCCAAATTTTAGATATGAAGGATTGAATTACAACTACATGACCCTACAGTTGCTTAATCAGTTACGCTTAAACTTGTATCAATTTGTAGTTGAAATTTACTGTCCAAAACAAGCCGCATAAGCGCTGCACTCTGAAACTAAACATTTCTGAAAGACGATGCGAAGGATTACAGAATATTAACTAGCATCGGTATGGTTATGTATATATTAGCATTAATTTTTAAATAATTAAATCTATTAAATAAAACTATTACACCATAAAAATGTAAATATTTTTCCTTTAGCTAATAATATTTTTACACAAATTTTTATTTCCGTAAAATCAAATATTTATTTATATAATTTGAATATTAATATATTTTTATATAAAATTTTATCATATATAATAAATTTATTTTGATATTAATATAATTTCATGTAAAGATTTAGTTCCTTTTGATGCAAATATTTGTCTCTATAATCTATACATTATATTTTCAAAATTATAACTTCTAACATCGTGAATTGTGAACCAAATTGACTTTTAAACAATAATTAGTAAATATAAAAGTTAACCAAACAAATTGTTTTAAATACCAGCGAGTTGAATCCTTAATTGTATTCCACATAATGAATCCCAATAAATATATTTAAGAACCCTAAACAAACCAACCTGCCATTGGTTTAAAGTGAGTGTGAAATGAGATAGTAAAGGTGCGTTCGCTCGATTTAATTAAAATTATTTTACAAACATAATTCATTTTATATTAAAAAAACACCTTTGTTTTTTCACGTTAGAGGCACAAAATATTAGTGTGGTGTATGGAGCTAAATCCCGGATGAATCTAATATGGAACCTAATTTGCTTTAAGCCATAGAATGGCTTTCCATCCCCTCCTTTCCATTTGTTTGCTCTACATAGTATGCATAATGAGTCATCATATTGCATTCTAGACGTGCCTGTTTGGAATAACATCAGATAGCACCTGTGCTAACAGGAGGTGGACACAATACTCTATGTCAACATGAGTTTAAAGCAAGTTGGAACGCAGTTCCAAACAAGCTATTAGTCTGACATTCTGTACTCGGAAATGTTCACCCAGTATGCGATGCTAAATGTAACCATGAGTCCATGACAAAGGTCAATGAAAATTCCAGCTAGGCTTGCTGACTTGAAGTGCCGTTGGGAATGACAACCTTGGCTGAATTTGGTATTCACGCCAGACAACTGATTACTGAGCAGGAATAAAAGAAATTCCCTGCAAGTAAAAGTCGATCGGATTGATAACGCCCCAGAAAGCGAGGAACAGAGCGGTTAAAAGAAGTACACAGTGGAAAACTCAAGTCATTGCCATGGAATCAATAGAGTAGTAAATTTTTTAAAATTATCTGGAAAATCCATCCATCTATCAAATCCATAAGCAAATTAAGAGCTTCTGACAATGCAGCAACAGAAAGATCAGTGCACCAGGTGTAAGAGAGGGAATGCACACTCGAAAAAATGATTCTATTCTCGCACCCAATACACTATTGTACAAATCCTGAATAGCGTGCAATTTTTTTCTTTTTCTTCTCACTATTCCATCAATTTTCCTAATGCAAAAGTAATTGCTACAAGAAAAGTTTACACATTTTTTACAAATAGTACGAAATTGGAATTGTTACCATGCAGAAAAATCTTTAAATTCACTGCTGACAACTCCCACTTTTCTTTTCTTTCCTACAGCTGCTGTACCGGTGTCAACAGTAGAAGATGTAGTAGCTTGAGCATTCCTAGCTTTCAAGTACTTGCCGACACCACCACCAACCCCCGTACCTCCAGATTCAGATGTTCCAGCGCTAGGATTGCTATACCATGAACCAACCTTTCCCTGAAAGATAAGCCAAAGAGTGCATAGGATTAGATAACAAAAAAAAATTACACAAGTGAGAAAATAACCAGCAAGAGGAATATAACAAACATTATCTTCATCCTCTGCATTCTTCTCTTTGGCATTATCCTGATCTTCCTCGTCTGGTTCTGAGTAAGGATTGACAAAAACTGTGACACCTGTTATCTTGATTTCCTCCTGCAAGATAAAAAATATATAAACATTATGTATTGTTGGAATTGGCTAGTATGGTTGCTTGATGATAGTCAATTGACCATTTAGAAGTCATCGAATAACCCAGCAATCATTGTTAATTATCATCTCAACTCTTCAAACCAGTGAAAATTTGCCATCATTAATAAACAAGCATGAGGCACAATGAGACACAAAAAAGTATTATACCGTACTTTAGTTAGTCTAAACCCCAATGTTTACACACGAAAGTGCAAAATATCGTAATCTCACATGTTATACAATGATATGTACTAGTAGTAGTACCCAGTACCCACGACGAAAATTTAATGTACAAAACCAATGGTAAAGAATATGTTTATGCAAAAAATAACAAAATATGTACAACAGTAGAAGAATCTACTTTTTCTAAAGCAGACCCATATTTTGTGATCATATGTTTGTAATTACACAAGTTGAAACTCAATGCATTTAAGAAGAATAAAACTGAAAAAAAAGGACAATCTGTTGCATCAACAGTGAAAAGAAAGCATGGCTTACCAGAGGTCGGTCATTATCATCAACAGGAACCTTTTCCATTGCTGCCAGTGTAGTCAAGCCACCGACAACTACTCCAAAAACTGTATGTTTGAAGTTTAAATGATTGGCAGACTTGTACAAGATGAAAAACTGGGAACCATTAGTGTGTGGGCCACTGTTTGCCATGCTAACTACACCCCTTCCAGAGTGAATTAATTTAGAGTTAAGTTCATCTTTAAAAGGCTTTCCCCATATTGATTCACCCCCTCGACCAGTAGCAGTGGGATCACCACCCTGTATCATAAAATTCCTGTATAAAATGGACTGTAAGACATCGTAAATGTGAGGCTTGATTTACTCCAAGAAGAAAGATGCAAAGGTTGTCAGTATACCTAATGTTTCTATGAAAAACAACTCCGTTATAATATCCACGTTCACAAAGAGTGATGAAGTTCTCACATGTCCTGGGGGTTATATCACAATGCAGCTCAATGTTTAAATCACCATGTGTTGTATGCAGTTGTACATATCCCTTCTTTTTTGGATTCTTCTCAACTTTCACATATTCATATTCATTTTTTGTAACTGGATCAAATGAAGTTGAAGTGAAAGACCGAGAAGCAGCACCTGTTGTGAAACGGCTTTTTACCTGAAATAGGCAACTTCATTAGACGTTAATAATAAATAGAATAGTCATTCTTTCCCTCTCTTCTGTAAGATATGTAATATAAAATCTTTCATGTGTCTTTGCCTAACAGCATAAACTCTTGATTGAAGATGCATGAACTCCATTAGAAGTTGATAATACATAAAATAGTATTATTGCCCTCTCTTATATTAGAGATGTAATATAAAATCATTCATGAGTCTTCCCTAACAGCTTAAGCTTTTAGGTAAAGACACATGAATAATTTTATATTACATCTTTAATAAGTTAACATCCAGCTTTGAAAAGGAAAAACATGGTCAAAGTAATCTTTATTAAGACGCAAGCAAATCCTCTCCCTTGAGCTAGCTCTTAGGGCCGAGTTAGGTCTGGTCTATTCTCTTTTCCAATATGGTATTAAAAAGCCTATTCAATTCTGATGTTAAGTTATCGGCATATGTCTGATACCATAAAATTCATGTTCTAGATGTCCAATCTTGAGTT
Source organism: Canavalia gladiata (assembly GCA_037954105.1). NCBI lineage: Eukaryota > Viridiplantae > Streptophyta > Magnoliopsida > Fabales > Fabaceae > Canavalia > Canavalia gladiata. Next base: position 13,442,471 of record CM075667.1, on the reverse strand, counting down.
AGTGTGTGTGTTGGGGAGAGGGGGGGGGGGGGGGGGTTAGACAGTAGAGGGGGGACTGGGGGGGTATTTATTTATAATCCACATCAGCTTTGAAGAAATATGGCCATACTAGTCTTTGTAAGACTTGGACAATCCTCTCTCCTTGAACTAGTTTTAGGGCTGAGTTAGGTCCAATCCTTTCTCATTTCTAATATAAAATCATTCATGTGTTAAGAGATGTAATATAAAACTATTCATGTGACTTTTCGCCTAAAAGCTTCAGTTGTTAGGCAAAATCACATGAATGGTCTTAATTTTATAGTAAATCTCTAACATCTTCATGTGGTACATAGAAAGGATCATTTAATATGTACGAGAGCTCCAAATATGCATTGGTGAAAAAGAGGTTACATCTAAGGAAACTCACCAGCTTTGCATTCACTGGTGCCCTGTCACCAGCCATATGCATAGCTATTCGAGCTGCAGTTTTATCACCTGATGAAGCTTTAGCAGTAGATGCGCTTCTTCCATGTACTGAAGCTGATGCAGCATCTACAATACTAAATGCCTGAGGAACTTTGGCCTCTTTATCGGGATTTGATTTGGAATCTTCTTTAACCTGTGACCTAGCAGCTAAGATGGCAGCCAGAGCAGCAGCTCTTTCTTTTTGTGCCTTGCCACCCCCTCCTCCATGCATTGCAGTTTCCTTTCCTTTCTCAGTTCCAAGCTCCTGAAGCATTTGCTTGATATCGCCCGACATGTTTATATTATATGTGGGATCTGAACTCATTTTCTGTAGTTCTGAGGGGAGGAAAACTGAAGGTGTCAGATCTAATACTAATAGCAACAAAAGCTACAACATCAAGACCAATAAGAGATTTATTGTTGACAAAAGATGAAGGAGCTGCACGTTGTAGCATACCTTCATCATCAACTTTCAAACTATTTTTAACATGATCAAATTCCTGAAGAACCTTGCTGTCAAGTGCATTAGGATTCTGCAAAGAGTACACAAACACCAACACTTGATATAAATCAAAGAAAGATAAAGAAAAGGAGAAAATGTTCTCATTCAAATACAACTTACCTGAATTGTTATAAGGTCATCCTTGGTGAATGGCTCATCAGTGAGGAGCTCCTTCCAGTTTTTTGTCTTAATATTTAATTCTTTAACAGCCTATTTCCCAAAACAAACATAAATATAAATACTACACAGTTAAATTAGAGTTATTAACATTAAGAATCCTAAAAAAACAAACCTCATAGCAGAACACATTTCCAGTGGTCTTCACTGCCACAATATGTGTAAATTCAGTGAAAACTTTGTTTAGCACTGGACAATGATACTCTCCTGCAGAATGTCAATGAAAGGTTAGTCAATACAAAACAGCTAGCAAACTGAATATAAAACAAACACATTAAGGAAAACCATAAATGTGAACCCTGCCCCCATCCTTTCCCCAAACAACAGAAACAAACTGTATGTAACATGAGAAAACATTGGTTTGATGTTGAACGATGACACAGCTCTACAAGAAGAATATGAATATAATTTCAAAAAGTAAAAAGTGTGCTTGAATTTAGTTGACCAGCTTCAGAGAAAATCTTGGCAACTAGAAAAATACTTTATTGCAAAATGATATCAACATAATATTATACCAACACTATAGACAATAGTTTAGTTTGGTCCTTTGAAAAACAGTACACATATTGGCATTCCATCAACCATCAACCATCCAACATCCAGTAGTTCTAGAGTCAAATCATTTGTTGCTAGATGATCTCTATTTTGCCAGACAATATTATGTTATTAGAAACAATTTTGTTGTATTACGATTTCTGAAATTTTGCCTGGTAACATGGTCCAAGAATCCAGGAGATCCTCAGAAACCAGCCATTTCAATCAATAATGATTATAGAGTTGGTTTAAAAAGTGACATGAAACAAATCCCATATTTGGCTATAGACTGCATTTTTATAGTCGTACAAACACTTCCATATTTCTCCTTCATATCACAATGCTCAATTCTTTCACATTAATTTCAATCTGCTAACCTATGGAAACTCCATCATGTCACAACCAGTGTTGCTAATATGCTTTCATGGCAGAGTGTGCAGAGTGGCTGCCAGCCACTATAACAATTGATTCACAGAGCATTTTGCCTTAGCGGTAATAATGGGCATAATTGCAGTCCAAAAAGTGGTCAGTCATGGTGCTATAGGCCTATAGCACCCCTATGTTGAAGGGTTTGGAAAACCCTATTTTTCCCAGGAAAACAGCGTAGTTTTGGGGGAGAGGGGGAGGGTTAAGGTGTAAAGTTGACATTTTTCACTCCTTTATCAGAACATTAAAAATCCCAACCCAAGTGGTTTGGTTTCTCACTCTTCTAGAGAGTCACTTTTTGATCAATCCCCCCTCTCAATTTTGTGCAACCAGAGCCACCCATTTCCAGTGGTTTTCTGGCAACACTCACCCCTCACTGTTCTGCCTCTGCTCTATATCCTAAACACTAAACACCATCTGTTCTATTCTCTATTCTAAATTCTGTGTGACAGTGGACAGCATGGTATCATCTCCAGGATCAACTCAAAAGAGTGGTGCTCCACTGACCTTTTTGTTATTTACTACTATGTCTTGCTTTACACCTATGGTTTGTATTGTTATTATGAATCTATCATGAATTCTGAAAGGGTTTTTTACATTTTTTAGCATTTATATGCATATATTATGAACTATAATAAGTATTGTCATAATCAATTTGAGGATAACTAGGCTAGTAAATAAAGCTTTACTACCAATAATGTGATCATAGAATAACAAGTGCATACAATAGCTTTTCCATCTGACACTATGCTGATTCAAAGACTGAGATATCTTCAGTCAAAATGTTAGAACCTCAAAGACCGAGAGGGTCCAAAACTTATGTATCATCCTTTGTTACAACTTACAATTGTAGTGACAGAAAAGTGACTTCAATTATCTTCCTTTTCTTTTTGGGCGGTTTGGGGGTGTGACAAAGGTTAGTAAAATGTGCCCTCTGTTTCTCTCCTAATAATACCATTATTTTCTAATCCACCAAAACCTACAAAGCAAAAATGTTACCATAAAGCTTTTAAAAAGAGTGATTTTTAAGAATGTATATAAAAGTGATTTATAATTTAGAAATTTTATGAAGAAAAGAAATTGCATTTTGTTTGTTTACAATTATGAAAAGAACTTTTTTTTTTAAAAAAGATAGTTATAATTTTAGCCTTTTCAAAATGCTATTCAAAACAATTTCTCAAAGTAATCAGAAATCGGATTTTTTCAAAAGCTTAAACAATTAAAAAATTTGAGAAGTGATGTTTTCAAGAAAAAAAAAATTCATGAAAAATCTTAAACAAACAGCCCCACACTTGAAAAACTGTTGTGGTGTTTTAGAGTGTATACTTGTTAGCAGTGTAAACACTTTCATGAGAAAAAAAGCAGCAAACTCAAACTAATGCAATACTTACTACCTTTTCCAGGTGTTAAATTCCAATCTCCTGAACAATATTACAACTGTATAGAAGTACTGAAAATAATTCTCAAGAAATTGGAGAGGAGGGGGGGGGGGAATTAGCAAGATACTATGAAAAATAATTGTGAAATATGAGAAATTCTCCATGTAAATAAGAATAAGGTCCCCGAGCTCTTCATTCCATGACAAGGTCATTGAATTATATTTATGCATCTACTCCGCAGAGTGCGAAAAATTGTGCAGGAGTGTGCCAAGTGAATTCAGACATTACCACAGAATTAGATTTATTTACAATTGTTATGTTACAAGCAAGAATAGCATCTTAGCCTAAACCGCTTGACCAAAGATAATATTTTGGCAAACCATTTGAAAAATGTAACAGTTAAGCAACCAAAATTATTCCTTTGTCCACCAACAGTATAAGAATGTCCACTGTTGACTGAACCATTTTTGCCAATATTACAGTATACAGGTACAGTATTTAAGTTTTTAGCAATAACAAAAGGATCAGGAGAAAAAAAATATCCATTATCTTTATTGAAGTCAGACAACTCTACAATAGTACAATCAAGGGAATGACCCATCACAGGGATAATTCAATGTCAACTTCTTGTATTTAAATTTGTGCTCAGGATTTAAAGTAGAGAAGCTACACATAGCGGCCAAATTTAACACCAAGAATTCGTTGAGAAGCCAATCAAATAAACTATCAATTCAAAGATTCCCATAACAGTTGATAAAACATCCCAATGAAATGAAACAACAAACCTAAAAGAAGGAATAAAAGAAAATAATTATCACATAATCATTGCAAAAAAAGTGACAAACCGTCTGAATTCTTGTGGAAAGTTAGTGGAATGAGATCCTGCTGTTTGAGAGAAGCTCCAGTCACTGGATGTTTACCATATTTTATAATATAGGGAGTTATATTCCTGAAGCCAAATTTCAAAACCAATCTATCAATCAAATAATTGGCAATGAAAAACTTATAGTCGTAACATAAAGGACTACATAAACACTCACATAACATCGAAAACACTGCCATCAGCTGTGCAAACCGGATATTCAAACGGCGTAAACGTAAGCCTGAATTGGAAAAAAGAATGAATGAAAAGTTGAATGAAAGCGAAGAGTGAAATTATTAGGATTGAGAGAGACGTACGCGCAGCAATAGAAGGGAAGGCGTTTGAAAGGGGTGCGGTTGTCTTTGGATTTGGCGCCTCCCCATTCCGTTGCCCATTCGGTTTTGGTGATGAACATCCTGTCTTTGCTGTGCTGCTTCTTCCCCATCTTAGGGTTCTTCTTCTTAACCAGTAACTACCGTTATAAATTACCTACTCTATTTCCAGTTGCAGTTGTACACTCCTAACTATCTCTCTATAAGATTATGCTTCTTCAGTTTCCGTTCCGGCGATTTTTAGGAAGAGAATCTGCGTCTCGATTTTCTCTTCTCTCTCAACCGCCTTCCACGGACTCCGCAATTCGCTTGACGCCGCCGTGAAGACGTTCCTGGGCCGGGTTTATTTTTGAGTGATTTTTTGACATTTCAAAATAGAATCGGATCTTAAAATTTTATTAAAAAATTATTATTACTTATTTTAACTTTTAAATCTAAATATAATTAGAAAAATTCGATTTATAAATGGTTTTATTTTCTTATTGTAATTATAATATAATTTCCTTTAAATAATTTTTTTTACAATATATAATTTTAACTTGAATAATTATTATTTTTATTAGAAGAAAACAGAAATATAAATTGATAAAAACATAATGTTGATGAGTGTTATTATCATGAGCATGATCGTAATAATAATAATAAATATTTGTTTTAAAACATATATATTTATTTAATTATATGTTATTATATTATTAAACAACATGATAATTATTTAAATGGACAAGATTTTAATAATGTAAGATTTTTTTTAAGACGGTAAAACGAGAAATGATAAGTACAAAATAAAAAATTCCAGTCTATCAAAATACAAAAGTTAATGGAGACGAAGAGATTGGTTGTGCGTAACAGATCAATATGAACTTAGTCAGGCAACAGGATTGGAGGAAACAAAACTAATGGAGACAAAACATAAAATAAAAAACATTTTCTCATTATAAATCATTTCTTTTTTATTTTATTTTGTATTTTTTTATTTTTTTATTTTCTTTATTTCTCATTTTCTCTCTTTACAGAACAATCATAAAAGATTTTAAATTTTACTGTTCAGTTTTTTTTTGTACATTTTAACTGTTCAGGTTAATATAATATCCCTCTCCTTAGCAAAGAGAAAAATATATTGGGTATTGCTTTTCCCCCTTCCTTTTAACCATTTACATCCCCTTTTATATTTTTTTTATATTTTGTTTTCAAATTTACTCTTCTACAAACACGTATAAAATTTTTGAAAATATAAAAATATATTTCTGGAAATGTTAAAAAAATACTTTCAAAATTTCAATTCCAGAAATAGTGTTTTACATACGTACTTGTAGACTTTAACTTTCGAAAATGTAAAAATATATTTTTACCCTTCGAAAAGTTAAAATTTAAAAATATAAAAATACACATCTAAAAAGTTTAATTTTGGTGAACAATTTAAAAAAAAAAAAAAAGAGTGTATGAAATACTGTTCGAAAAGTAAGACTCGTGTATTTTTTCTTTGTCTTAGAGTTCTCAAAAATCAAAGGCCCAATACACGGGAAAGCTTGAAAAAACGGCAGCCCAATGAGTGAAGCAAAGCACAGAATAAAAAAAAAATATATAAATAAAGAGGTCCCCGCTCATAATGTGTCGGCCCAATTCATAACGCATCCAAAAGCAAAACAGTCAACGCAACTATTGAAGTTAGAATTGAAAGTCAATTTCTCATAATATTCACTCTATATATATATATAAAATTGAATTTGAAATAACTTCAGGTCATAATCGTGTTAAACCAAATAGCATAAAAAACAATCGAACCACAAACATGGTTGATAATATCAGTTTAAATGACTAATTTGATAATTTAATTATTGTGTAAACTAAACAATATAATAAGACATAATCAAATCAAAGATGTGATTGGTTTACTGTCTGAAGTGAATTTGGTGGAAGAAAAAGGAAAAATGGGGGAAAATGATCGAAGACAGCTCTCAAGTTAATCAATATGCGTAGGTGGATCAAGTTTGGAAATGTTTATTATATTACTGTCTTACATCTCTCACCAAACCCCTCCCCTCGTATTGGATACTCAATGTTCATAAATACTTAAAAAATTTAATTCCTATCAAGCCATTTTACACAATTGCTTTGAATTTAAGTTGAAGGACTTCATTAATGCCTTGTCATCACATCATCAGCCCCATCTACTCTACCCATAACCATTAATTGCTTGTTTACAAATATATAAAGAAAGCAACTTGTCCCATTTCTTACCATCCAACTCAAACTGTACTCTCTCATCTCTAGCTATATAATAAACTTTTGTATTTCCACTCATCAATCTAACGTTTTACTCTTTGCAATTGATATAACCATCATCTTTTACAAGCCATGTCCCCAACAAATACTTTAGCAATTTTTATCTTCTTCTGTCGTGCCATCTCCTTTGGCTTCGCTTCTGACCCTGACACACTTCAAGATTTTTGTGTAGCCCTTCCATCTTCAGGTAATGTACATACTATTACATCACCAATCATCATTTTAATTTCTCTCTTTGCCCCTAATAGTTCAAATAAAAGTACCATGTAATTATGTGCAGGTGTGAAAGTGAATGGATTTGCCTGCAAGGCTGAGGCCAATGTCACCGAAGAAGATTTCTTCTATGATGGTCTAGCCAAGCCTATAGCTATCAACACAATGGGAGCTGGGGTTAATGCAGCCTTTGTGGATCAAGTACCGGGGTTTAACACATTAGGGGTGTCTATAGCAAGGGCAGTGTACAATCCTGGTGGACTTATCCTACCTCACACACACCCTCGTGCCACTGAGCTTGTGTTTGTGTTGGATGGTCAATTAGACGTGGGATTTATCACCACTTCCAACAAATTCATCTCAAAATCAATTAAGAAAGGTGAAATATTTGTCTTCCCAAAAGGGTTGTACCACTATCAGAAGAACAATGGGGATAAACCTGCTTCAATTCTCGCATTCTTCAACAGTCAACTCCCTGGTATCTCTACACCTACATCTCTATTTACCTCAACACCAGCTGTGCCAGATGATGTGCTTGCTCAGGCCTTTCAGATTGATACTAATGAGGTTGAAAAAATTAAGACCACGCTTGCTCCTAAGAAGAGTTAATTCTATAAGCAAAGCTTAATGATAATCTCCAATTGCCTTATAGACCTACTTAATTTCTCTTTGTTTTTTCCAATAATTCTTGAAGAGTTACAATCATTGTATCACTTATGGTGTTGCATTTTGCTCATTGATGTGGTTTTGCATAAAATAGTTGTATCGGGATTACAGTACATGCTAATAACAATGTAGACTCAGTAAGAGTTTTCATTTTTATATATTTACTTGCTACCCCTACATTTCTTATAGCTCTTTTTTTATTTATTACATATTTTCTTTACTTCTTTTACTTCTCTCCCTTCTCTTCTAATCTTTCATTAGAGTGTGTATTAACCATTCTCCTCTCTATAAAGCAGAGGTTGCCACCTTTATGTGGGTATGATTGGATTTCTTGTTTATGATGCATTGATTTTGCAAAAGACTGAAATAAGATTGGACCTTTATCATCTCACTTCTCTTTCATGTTAGTTAGGTGTTAAATCGGTATGGTAAGATACGAACATCTTAAAATTCGAGGTATTCATTTTTATTTTTATTTTTTGGGTAAAAATGGATTCTCCTACATATTTTTTTATTATTTTATGAAGTAAATATTAAATAAAAAATTACGTTATTATCTTAAAAATATAAACAATATTTAATATTTTTATTTAATAAATAAGGAATTTTATAAAAACACATAAGAAGATTTATACTTATTTTAAAAAAGACATTCAGCAGATTAATAAAATAAAAATTAAATAACGTATTATAATATATTTTTAATATAATAAAATGGTTTAATTACACTCCTTATCATTTTAGTTTCGATTGTGTAATTTTGATTTTTTTAATATCTTTTAATCAAATGATTTTGTTTTCATGTGGTTTACTTTTATAACCAATCCTAGAGATTATATCACGTTAGTAAAATTAAAATTAATTTTAATAAAATTATTCTAAAAAAAAAAATCGGTGCTTTAAGTGCGTTTCAATTGGCCTTTTCAAACACCACATTACCAAATAGCGAATTTTAAATGCATGGCTATTCAAGGGAAAAACAATCTTCCTTTCCTAAATATATATATATATATATATATATATATATATATATATATATATATTATTTGGGATGCATTAAAATAAAATATAATATAATATAATTAAAATGTTGTTAAAATTAATAATAATGTATTATTTTAAAAAAAGTGTAGCATTGAGAAAAATATAAAACAATTGTAATTTTAATTAGAACAAAATACTTATTTTTTGTTTTCGATTTTATATTTCAATATTTAAAATAAATAAATGCGGTTACCTTCTTAGAAAAGGATGCATCCCAGACAAAGTTGCATTAGCAAAAGCTTTTTTAGGAGTTGTGCAGAATGAAATGTTTAGAAAAGGGGAAAAGGAAAGATAAAATTTTTATTTATAAATGAACATATTTACATATTATTTGTGATAATAAATAAATAATTAATATATTAAATTTATTGAATATATTTTATTATAAAAATTATTAAATTAAAATATTTATTTAAAATAAAAAAATTTCCCTTTTCTTTTTTTTCTTCAAATTTTTCTTTCCAAACAACTTTTTTGACAAAATTATATCTAAAACGTGATAATAACTTTTTATACTTATTTAGCTATATTTTAAACATTTTGAAGGAAAATGTAAAATTCATATTTATAAATTAAAAATAAATATATTAAATGCAGGCTTTACATTTGAAAAATAAAATAATTATATTTAATATACTATCTAACCTAATTTATCTTATTTTCATCAAATTTCTCATTTTAGATAACCCAACGTCATCTTCCTTCAAGTTGCTCACACTTGTAGAGACTTTAATTTTTCTAATCTCATCAAATTGCAATTTGCACGGTACACGATAATGTTTCCTTTCATTGGGTTCTTTTCTTTCCATAAAAATGGCAATTGGACTAGTAATTGGATCGATCCTAATAAATGTCCATAAGTTATTGACATTGGAGAAGAAAATTAACTATTAAATGAGTTTAGATCCGACCATAAGCACTTATTTTTTAAAGAAGAGTCATGAAAATAAATGCAGGTATAGGCACTTTATTGTCCACATGACCTTATACCCACATATTGTTGGATAAAATTAAAAATTAAAAATTAAAATAATATTACACTTATAACCTCTATACTTTATGGTCAAAAAATACTATTACATTGTACTTAAATTTAGTTAAGTATTTTATTTTGTTATATTTTATAATTTGGATGAAGATCTTTGAATGTTTTTGAATTGAGTTGATTGCTGTATTTTGAATCGATCTTTATTATTTTATTGATTTACTTCATTTTAATGTCTAAAATAATAATTTAATTTTACTAGCTAGTTAGTAAAGAATAAAGCACATTAAAAGGAAAATAAAATATTTCATTTAATTATAATATAAATAATGAATTTAAAGATATGGATATATCAAAATATATATATATATATATATATATATATCAACAACATGGGTATAAATTGCAAATAGAAAATTAGTTTTTTTTTAAAAAAGGAGTAAAATAATATTATATTATTTTGTTTAAAGTTTATTTGAAAATAAAAGATATAAAAAAGAAAGTTGAACTATTTCTATATTGATTTCATCTTAGGATACAATTTGGTTTGTTTATGTTTTGTTTGGCTTAGGAAGAAAAAAAAAAGAGTTGTTTAAATTTATAAAATAGGAGAAAAAAAATTTATTGTTTGGATATGTGAAAAAGAGAAAAAAAAATATATTAGTAGTATAAAATTTAATTTAAAAAATTTAATTTTTTATTATACTTTTTTATTAATATATTTTTATATTTTTGATATTTTTATAAATATATAATAATTTTCACAATTTAAAAAAAAAACAAAGGATGCAAGTTTTTTTTTTCCTTTTATCTGATGGGAAAAATAAATTCTGATAAGGTTCGTATAAATTTGTTCCTTTCTTTCTATTTTCATGCGCAAACAAACGATGGAAAACCTTTTCATATCTTTTTTTTTTTCCTTTTCCTTCCTTCCTATCTCACCTCATCCAAACAAAGATGTTTCATCAATATTAATGATAATGTTAATTAGTCCGAACAAATTAGCACAGACTTTGAATTGGGGCTCAGAGCTATTATGGTGATATCTAATTTTCAGTTTTTTTTTGTTTATAATATAGAATGAACCCTTCCATCATAGAAGGAATAGCTCTTCGATGAGGTCTTGCCATGGCAAGCAGTTAGGATATTTCTCATGCCATCTTTGAAACAGACTCAAAATCAATGTATAAGGCCATGAATGAAGGTTTATTATCAAATGTTGAGTAACATTATTCATTATTGTAATATCATTGTTATTTCTTTTATAAAACACTCGTTCTTCTTTTGTTTTTAAAATTTGAATAGGATTAGTCATAAGTTGGTAGCCCTAACTATCATTTATTCGGTTAATGTATGGTGTGTGGTCTTCCTTCTTATTTACAATACAATTGAATTTAACACTTCATTTAATAATATTCATGATTTTGACTAAAAAAAGAGGTTGAATTGAGTTTTTTTTTAGTATTTTTTTTAAAAAATTATACATTTACAAAGAAAATCTCAAAAATATATTTTAATAAAAATAATTTTTTAATTTAAATATCCTTTGTTGGAACCAAGTCACGTAATAAAATAATTTTCTAATGTTTTGATTTATGGTAAAAAAAAAACATGTATGTAGACAAGTATAAAAATATATGCATCTTAAGACAACTCAAGTATCTCAATGTTTTGATAGAAAAGAGAAGTATATTATAAGTTTGTCCAATTCATCCTTCTCAAACAAAACTTATTTTTAGACAACTAATTAGCATAGAGAACAATCAAACTTTGCATATAAAGGAGACCTAAGTTTAAAAAAAAAAGAGATTATCTTGTCAGAAAAAGCAAAAAACAAATGAAAAAAATGATTTGTTGCATAGCCCATAGTTGACAAGCAACAACTAGTTTTCTCATGAATCAAGATTATGCCTTCAATGTACACACAAAAGATATTGCATATCTCTCTCATTTTAGAATGATTATTTTATCTCTACCTATATAAAAATTATAAAAAAATAATAATAACTATGACTAAGTTAAACCTTTAGTATCTTATGTACTCATAACATGTGCTATATTTATTGTATTTATTTTGTGTTTTGGATATTAAGAAAATAGTGTAACTAGATAAGAGATGTCTAATATGTATTTTTGAATAGATTAGAGCATAAAGAAACCTCCAAAAATAATAGGAATTATATTTTTGAAAGTTTATACCTTGTGAAAGAACTAGTTGTGCAAAAAACAAAAATTGAACATAATCCTTGGATTGATAAAAGAGAACCAATATAAATTTAAATAATTCTCTTCACTCTCCTTCTATTGTCTTAAGACAATTAATGTGCTACTCTCAAGATGCTTTTGAAAAATTTAAAAATAAATTTCAACATCATATTTAACTCCTTTTTATGTTGTCTCTTTTTTTTATACAATATGAATTAAAAAAAAGATGTTAGAATTTATAATAGTTTATTTTTAAAATATATAAGTTATTTTTAGTTCTTATTTTTAATATTTTTTTAATAAGTTTATATACTTAAATATTTTTATATAAATATTTTTAAATTTATCTAATATTATTGTACATACATCTACAATCTTTTATATTTTTTAAAAATACTAAAATATATATTTTATATCCTGACTATATATTTTATAATGTTTTTTATTGTTGCATTTTTATCTTAACTTATACTTCATTTTATTTAATATATGAAATAATTAATACTTGTTTTTAATATTAAATTAATTATATATAATTTTTTTTAATTATTTATTTATTTTTATTTTAAAATTAATTCTTTCCTCTTTTATTTAAACATAAGTTTTGAAAATTTTAGATAACAAATTAGTCTTATATCATCTTTTGTATTAATTATTTGTCCTTTTTACTTTAAAAATATTCTTTCCTCTTTCATTTAAACACAAGCTTTGAAAATTCTAGATAACAGTTGATCTAAAATAAATTCATCTTATAATTTTATTTTATTTTAAAAAATGGTATCTTATTTTTATTATATGTTGTTAAGATTTTATAAAAAAGTAAAAATAAAACATAATTATTTTTTATTTTTTATTTTTATTATTATTGTTGTTTTATATAAAATATTAAAAAATAAAAAAAAAATATTTTTACAAACTAAACATCATTTAGTTTCTTTTATATTAAATATATTTACGGTCTATCAAATCATCTTTTAAAAATATCTTAAAAAAATAGCCTTACTGAAATTTACATTTAGTACAACGCTTACAATCCAAATATTTGATTTTAATGAGCTGTAAGACAATAACGATATTTCACTTGAAACATACTCAATATTAAAACTAAAATTATTAATGTATAAGATAGTTTATTAAGTTTAAATACTTTTATAGTATTATTAAATTTTTAAGATGTAAACAATCTTAATTCTAACACTATTAACTATTATCCTACTTTTATATTTCCAAAACAATAACATTAAAACTTGAAAAAAATTAGTTGAATGATCATTTAACTTTCTTTAGTTTTCAATTTGATGACTTTTTTTTACTTCACTTTTAATTCCTAACTATGCAATAAATTTATCCTTTTTATTAAAATACAACAGGCGATGGATAACAAAAAGGATACTCTTATTGTATAAAGCTAAAGGATTAAATTAATATTTGTTAGATTAAATAAAGATATGTAAATAATTAGAGAACAAAATACTAAATTAAAGTAAAATTTTATTGCTTTGATTTTAATAAAAAATATATAAATATTTCCAATTTAACGTCATCATCATTACTTTCTACACAATAGTTAAACAGTTTAATTTTTGTGAGAATTGACATTATGAATTTTACATCATTTTTATTTCTATAAATTTCTGTCTCTTCACAAATGTTATCCCATCCATTTATATTGACAATTTTAATTCTTTTTTAAAGAATTAACTCAATGTTTTAAATAGTCTCTGACAACTTCCCTTTTATCATTATTTACAACTTGTTTAATCTTATAATTGTTTCTTAATTTTTCTAACTTTGATTCTCTAACCTTTTTGTTTTAATTTAGTTTTTTAATCTTCCATCTTTCTAAAAATTAACCTCCTGTTAACGCATAATAAATGGAATTCACAAGAATGAAAAAATAAACTTACCGGATGGTACTATTGTTTGCATACGGTGGATGTGATTTTCTATAGAAAAATAGAAATGAGTTGACAGTGGTCTAGGAAATAGGAACCGATGGAAGCAGAAATTATTTGCATCTGTTTCACGTGTCCGGTATTACAATCTGTCCTGTCACAGAAATTATTTGCATACACAATTTCACGTGCCTTGCTACCAGATAGAAGTAGGAACTAGGAAACGATTATTTCCTTGCTGCTAGAAGGAGCAGCATTTTATTCACCAAAAAGAAAAGAAAGAAACAGAAGGAGCAACATTTTGTGCCTCAGACTATGTTACATATAATACCTACTTACAGCAAACAAGAATGAAAGACCCCATTCCAGAAATGTCAGGCCCGGAGGTATCCATTTTTCTCCAAGTACGATATTACTATTTCTGCGGTATCACTCGGAGACATACAATCGTTTCCTTTTTGCTGTAATATTATCTGCAACAGAATGAGAAAGTGCAATCGATTTAACAGAAGTTCTGCATAAGTTTCGAAGGGAAAGCAGAGGCTGGATAAATCTGACATGTCGTTTATAGGGTCAATTTTTCCCTTCAAAGTTGGGTCCCGAGCAAAGAGAATTTAAAATTTTTCATCGTAAGCCAGGGGTATAATAAAATTCGTTCAGATTCTTCCTCTTAACAACACCAAAAAACTGATAGTGTTGTTAGTCTAGCATTTGTACAACGCACAAATACATACCTCACAACTATATGGGGGTTCGTATGGATCATCTATCCCTGTGAAGCCTGCAGAATTCCAAGTGGTTAAATCAACGCTGATGCGCAATTTGTTCAGCAATGAAAAGAGAAATAGAGCACAATTTATGTAGCTAAACTGGTGAAGTTAGTTTAGTTAAATGACAACTCCAGCACATTCATTATTATTACATAAAATACCAAGAAGATACCTATCGGATACAACGCAGCAGTGATGCAAAAAATTAAAATAAGATACCTTGGATCTTTCCAGCACGAGCAAGTTTGTAGAGTCCCTTTGGGTCCCTTGCTTCACACACATCTAGCGGCACGTCTATGAAAACCTGCAACACGTGTGGGTTGAGGGTTGTAAGGAATGCATTGGCAATAAAGAATCTTTTATCTTGTTCAGTAATCTTAGTCTTTCCTGTTGTTAGCACTTAGGAGACGCTAAACAACCTGCATAATTTAGTTCACCACAATAAGAATGTACCTCAATAAAATCTCCTTCTGGTAGTAGAGCACGGCAAGCATCCCTATCCTTTCGGTAAGGTGATATTAAACTAGTGATGCAAATAACACCTGCATCTGCCAAGAGTTTTGCTACCTCACCTGAAAAATTATTAGTCATGATAAATAATATAGCAAAAAACATGGAAGATTGAGAGAATTTTTGTGTCTTATGTATTTATGTTCTAATGCAGTAACTCACCAATCCTTCGCATGTTCTCTGAACGATCTGCTGCTCTAAAACTAAGATCACGGTTTAAACCATGCCGAATATTGTCACCATCAAGGATATAAGTCAACTTTCCTCTGGAGTGCAAGCTTCTACTCAAAGCACACGCCAGAGTGCTTTTTCCTGAAATCAATGTCTAGGACTCTAATTAATCAGAGAGAGAGAGAGAAACAGTGCTGGTATCAGCTATCTAGAAGAATGAAAAGTAAAGGAACATCCTCATATTCTAAGAAACCAAAACACATCTTTCATTTCCTTGGTTCACTATCAGTATATATTCTACATGAGAGAAACAAACATGAAACTGTTCCATGAAAGGCTATACGGTAATTTAAAGCATGTTGAACGTTTATAATATAAAGCTTTCATGAATAGTGAAGAAAATTCATTTGGATTGACTGGCTTGCGTTCATGATTACATTCTTATAAGACAAATTATCAACTGCTATTGCATTGTGCAACAACATGAGGCTATGTCAAAATGAATACCCACTGTTTCTGCCTGTGCACACAATGTAACACAGACTACACATAAGAAAATAACATCAAATGCCAGAACTATAAATCAGAGCATCATTAGAATCAGGGAGGCATTTAAGACTGATAAAAGAAGCCAGAACGCGGTTGCTTACTGCACAGAATTGTGCACTTATTTCAGCTTGACATCAATGAACTTAAGGCGAACATTCAGAAACAGTCACCATGTATCTAAAAGTTGACTGAATTTCACAAACCTGAACCACTGAGACCAGTTAACCAAATGACACAGCCTCTTTGCTGAAGTAGCTGCTGTCTGTCAAGTTTCAGGATTGGACATTCGTGCCATAAAATGTTCTTCGAGTTCCCAATATTTGACATCTCGCTGAGACTTTTACCTAGCTAGATAATAACTGGGTTAAAGATTTGAATTATATTTTTCTCGATTATAATCATATTGCTTAGAATTAGAAGCCATATATTAAATGTTCTGTTTCTCTTTCTTTTTTCCTTAAAAAGTTGTAAGTAATTTAACTTTCCACTCTCCATTGTCAACAGAATTAGCGGTACCAACAATAGTATTATTAATTTTTCTATCCTATACACCTAATGCCTAAGTTAAACACAAAATAAAAAAAATAGTGTAATAAATAAATTTTTGCTATTAATATAACAAATTCTTTCTTTTAAAATAAAATTTTGGTTACGGGCTGGTATAATAAACTTTTTATTTTTAACCTCTACACCATGTTGATACGATAAAAATAGGTGATAATATATATAAATATAAAAAAAAATGAAGAGCAGTAAAATCATTTCAGGAAAAAGAAAAACCAGATTCCTGATCTTGATAGAATCAGAAAATAAAGATATTGCTGGATAATGCAGCAGAGTGATTAGTCAAAGGCGTGAAACCATTCGGCTTCTTCACTTGATGCCCCTGGCAATTTGGACTATCACCGTCGATCAAAGGCGCGCCATGGTCCTCCTTTGCCATAATCATCGGCTTCAACAGGATTTTACGACTATGGCTAAATCTAACGTCATTTACTCCGCAAAACTTCTCGAACCCTAACCTCTCTGCCGCCAAAGGTCTGCATTCGACTTTCTGGAAGAATCCACAACTGCACGATGGACGCAGTGCTTGTGCGGTGGTCATCTCCGCAAGCAGAAGAGAAAATTAGGTGGTGAAATGAAGATTGTTAACCGTTTTGTGAGAGAATGGGAGAAAGAGGTATTGTACGAAGCCGCGGAGTCTCTGGCTCTGTAATGGTTTTCAATTACTGTTAATATTGTTGTAGGATTTCAATCAAATAACGATATTTGGCAGCTTATATATATCATTAAGAAAATACCTGTATCTTGTGAAGGGAAATCTTTTTGGTGAAATGTCTGAGTCAAATGATGTTTGCTCGATTAGGAAAATACGTAAAACTTTCAAAATTCATATGTAAATCTCTCTGTCTCTCTCTCTCTCTCTCTCTCTCTCTCTCTCTCTCTCTCTCTCTCTCCAACGAGAAACGAATGGAAGCACAGGCTTAACCTTGAGTGAGTGTTGTCCTTGCAGACAATTGAAGCAGTAGTGGTAGCGGGTACATAGCTCCCTATCTTCTTGTGGAGGTAGCAGAAGCTGGACTGCGTATCCTATGTGGGCACGTTAAGCTGGAAAGACAGTGGCAGATCATTCAAGAGACGTGCTAATTATATAATTCATTTATACACTATATTTTATCTTGTTTTTATTTATCACCATCTTTTTATTCTTGTACTTTTCTTTTGTAGAAAGTGGTTTTAAAAATTCATCAGGGACGAGGTTATTTAATTCCTTTGGAGCTGTGTGGGATCGTGCTGCCACCTCTGTAATCACTATGGATTCATCATGTATAGACGTTAATTATCATATATTTTTTTTTTATATATATTTTGTTATATTATATATTTTTATTTTACATCTTATTTTATTTATATTAAAAAATTAGATTATATAAAATATAAAACTTTAGTATTTATATTAATTTATATAAAATATAAAATTTATCTGTAAATATTATTATAAAATAAATTATGTATATAAAATTTTATATAAAATAAAAATAAATAAATATTTTATTTTATAAATCTTATTTTAATAACTTATATATTATTTAAATATATATATATATATATATTAATAGTTAAATAATATATATATTTTAAAATTTTTTAAAAATTAACATATAAGATCATAAAAATATTATAAAATTTTTAATAAATTAATAAATTTTATATTTTATATTAAATTATTAAATTAGTATAAATATTAAAGATATTAATTATTAAATTAATATAAATGTTAAACTTTAATATTTATTTTAAATATAATAAATTAGAATCCATTTACATAAAATATTAAATTTTATTATTTATATCAATTTAATAATTTTATATAAAATACATAATTTACTAATTTAATAATTAAATTATATTATAATATTTAATAAATTATATATATTAAATTTAAAAAACTGTATATATATTATTTAATTATTGATATTTATATATATTTAAATAATATATAAACAGTTAAAATAAAATTATAAAATAAAATATTTATAATTTTTATTTTCTGTAAAATTATATATATATATAATCTATTATATATTATAATATAATTTAATAATTAAATTAATGAATTATATATTTTATATAAAATTATTAAATTAATATAAATGGTAAAATTTAACACGTCTACGAAGGCTAACTATATATATATATATATATATATATATATATATATATATATATATATATATATATATATATATTTGTAGAAATGTAGATGATAACAATGATGTTGAACTTTGCGGTCCATATCAGCCTAAACAGCTCGTGTTGAAGGTGTAAAGCATTCCCTAACTTTGTATGGCCACCTGTTCTCAATTATCACCCTTTAATCTAAAATAAAGATAAAGAAAAGAGCTAATTAAAAAAATGAGATTAGCTATAACATTTTACAAATATTTTCAAAGAAAGGTTATTCGTATAATATATTGATATAATAATTTATATTATATTTTTTTAATCGCAGCATTTATCATATGTGCTTTTATTTTTATGGTAACTATTAAAAGAAACTATATATTTATTATTTTAAAATATAAAAAATATTTAATTTTTTATACAAAATAATAAAGAAATTATAAGAAAATTTAAAATTATACATAAAAAGGATAAAATAAATCTGTGATATGATAAAAAAAATTATAATGCTTTTATCTAGATTTTAACTATTTTTTGTACAAAATAATCCCGTAGAGACAATTAAATTCTCTCTAAATATTACAACTGCATCAATTTTCATCAGCTAATATAACCAAGACAATTATATTGGATACCTTTATTTATTCTTAAATTGTGTTATTTATTTTATAAATTTATAATATATATATATATATATATATATTATTTTCTTCTAATTACATCATAGTGGTGGACAGAATAAAAATATTGGAGGTGCCAATTATTTATAAGTATGCTTTTCTGTTATGTAAAAGGGATTAAATCAAAATAATATTAATAATTAGTATGTTATGTATGTATTAATAAGTATTTTTAAATTTAAATCAAATTTATAAATAATAAATAATTTTATTGTTAATAATAAATATTTTGGTACATTAAATAGTAATAAAAAATATGGAGACAAAATTATTAAAATTAAAAATAAAGTTAAAAATAAATTATTAAATTATGACATATTATCTTATTTGACATAATATATTAAATTTAATTAAGATTATAATCCTTTTAAAATTTAGTTTATCCCAGAAAAGTTATCTTCAAATTATTCCAGTTAACTACGATTTAAAATTTAAATTGAGATACATTTAAAAAATAGTATTTGAAGGTATAAAGGCTATAAATATAAAATGAAATGAATGCTCAACACAGGATAAGCCACATATCTTAATAAAGATGAGAATAATTATCAAAATATTAAAAAATAGAGGGTATGGATTTACAAAAAAAATTAATGGACATATCAATCTTTTAAAATATTAAAATTTTATTTTAATTTTATAAACTACAAAAATATAGTTTATATTAGTTATTTTAAGAACTAACGTGTTTTACTAAAATAAATAATATAAACTATACTTATAATTTTTAAGAAATAATTTTCAATTTTTTTATAATACCAAATACTAATATATTTCTTATTATTTAAGAATAGTTAAGTTTTAAATTGAATTGGAATAGATTGACAGGAGCATAAAGGTTGTTTACGTTATTGTACTACTTAATCAAGAATTATCATATTATTGAAATAATAATTTTTATAAAAAATAATTTAATTTAAATTAATTAAAAATATAGTTTTTTTATGATAAGATATATTAAAATTAAAATCTAAAATTATTAGAATGAAATTTAAGTGTTACAAAGGAGAATGGGGCCGAAGATTTGACGTGTATTGATGATACTGTGCAAGAAAGAAGCAAACACTTCATTGCTTATTTGTCTTTTTTTGTGATAATGCATATGCATAGTTGGAAGTGGAACCCCATTGGTACCTTTAGTTTGTTCATTTTGGATGTTTGGATCCTGATGGCTTCCGTTGGAATAAAATACTAGCCCTTAAAAAAAAAAGTTATCAAATCATGTCTTTTATCAGACTTGTTTGTTTTATATAGGGAGAAGTTATCCAACCGTCACTTTAATTGGCTTGTTTGTTTTATATAAGAAATTGATTTATCACATTATACAAATATTTAATATAAATTTTGTAATATGATAGAAAAATATTATATGAATTATTGTATAATTTTATTATATGAATATATTATTTTAAATTTTTAAT
The DNA here is from genome assembly GCA_037954105.1 of Canavalia gladiata. Taxonomy (NCBI): domain Eukaryota; kingdom Viridiplantae; phylum Streptophyta; class Magnoliopsida; order Fabales; family Fabaceae; genus Canavalia; species Canavalia gladiata. The sequence goes on along the minus strand of CM075667.1, from coordinate 13,421,735 downwards.
TGTGTTTTATGTTTTAATAAATAGATATTGAATTATATTTAATAATTTAGAATTGGTTTTATTATAATCAATTTTATCTAAATTTAAAATAATAAGACACTGAAAATATTTAGTTATCTTTGAGAACATTAATTTTGAAATTAGTGTTATTTCTTATTAGCCATTTAAAAAAAGTTTATAGTAAATCTCATAAGAGAGAGAGAGAGAGTATAAGGCATAAGAAAATGGAAATTGGATGGAGCATATTGTAAAAAAAATAAATTTTTCATATTTACAAATTATGTTATGCCTCTTAACCAAATAAATTGACTCAAAAAGATAATCATTTAATTTTAAAGTAATATAAAATTTTTCAATTCAATTCTTAAATTTGATAACAATAGCCAATTCAATTTTTTATTCTAAATATTAAGAACAAGATAATTTAATAATATAAATTTATTTATTATTAATATTTTCTTTAGCATGTTTTCGATTCAAACTTCATTTCTTTTACATTATATTCAAAAAAATGTTCTGATCTTTAAATTTAGTATCCATCAGAAACTAATTTAATATAAACGTCAAAAGTTAAAAATGAAATTTATTTTTTAATATTAAGGATAAAATTAACTTATACTATTAATTTTTATGACCAAATTTACTGATAATTATCAAAAAATTTGTAACCATATTTGCTGATAATTATCAATTTTAAAAACTACAATTATTTATTTTTCATTATATTAAGGACTAATTTACTTGGTGGTGTCAATTTCAGAGGAGCAATTGATATCTTCTCTATGCCATTGTGGAACAATGGAATGGTTCACGTTTTATTTTAAATAGTAATATTAAATATGCATATTCATATTCATACTCATATAATATCATTAATAATTATAGTTATTTTTATCCTATTTGTAGTGCACGTGAATTAATGTGTTAGCATCAGCGATTAAAATCCAATTAACATACCCAATTCAATTGAAAAATTGATGAACTGATTACGTCATCGATTCAGACAATTTATAAAATTAGTAGAGCAGAAAACCATAAAAAATGTTTTAACGTTAACCTATTAAAAATTAATGATAAAAGGGAGAGTTTGAAAAAGCTTAAGACATGAAAAAAAATATATAAATAGCTTATAATGTTTATTTTTTAATTTATTTTAAAAAATTTGTTGATATAGCTTATCAAAATATATTTTTTAGATTATTCCAATTTATTACATAAAGTTTCGTATAATATAATAATAAAAGTAAATATTCAGTTAATGTTTTTATCCAAATACACCAAAAAGTGATATCGAACCAATTTTTAAAATTATTTATAGAAAAAAGAGAGTAACCCATGAAATCTAAGTATGGACCACTATTATTTAACTTCATATTATTATTATTAAATTTTTAACTTATATAACATAATGTAACATTTTTAAGTTAGTTTTTAAAATTTTGCTTATTTTTTACGACTTTATATTAATTTATTGTTTAATATATCATATAATATTAAAATATATTTAATTATTAATAATTCAAATATGATTTAATTACAATTAGAGCAAATATTAATTTTAAGAACTAATGCAATTTGTAAAACATATTAGCACCATTTAAATGTGAAATACTGTAATTTAAGAAAAAAAAAAGTCAATTATTTTCTAATTACGAACTACGATATCTAAAGTTAATATTTCAGTCATGTGTAACTTACGGTTCTAATTTTGTGCATACAAAAAACTATGTTGTATTTAAAAAAAAAAAAATATAGTCAAACGATAAAAAAAAGTCTGCAATAGAAAATCATTTGTACAATTCTCACAGGATATATAAACTCTGGTTATAGTTGTCGAACACCACCTTAAAAA